>OV121090.1:38064532-39264532 GCA_921293015.1 Phorcus lineatus | reverse complement strand
AACATTGTGCCAGTTGAATTCACAATCAGAGAATATTTTTCCCCATTTGATACATATTTCAAGTTCAGCACCTTTAGAAATAAGTCTAAGTTACACTGGTTACATCAGTGCAATGAGTTTTTTGTGAAATAAATTATCAAACTTTATCAAATAAAGAAGCGTGAAAAGTCATGTGAAGTAAAATTTCTTATTGGCATTATCAAACTTCTCTTCAACAAATTAATTTTTACTTACTTCAAGTGGATCAAGTGGATGAGTCCATTGTCAAACATAGGTTTGAGGAACCCGATGCACAAACCAGTCATGCATGGATTTGTTTTGTTAGCAGTGTAGGCAAACTGGGCTGTAGGCACATTGGGAACATACCCTTTAAAGCGATAGGACTAAATCTTGCCTATCGTTACACTGTTGTTAGCCCGGGAGAGTGCGCAGACAGGAAGTACAATGGACCGTCCAAGGTCTGGAAGAACTGATGTCTCTACACCTCGAGAAGACCGGCACCTACTACAACATGTACGCCGAACCCTTCCTGACAGGTCTTGAACTGAAAAGACTGTGGTTACCAAATCGACACATCACCACCAGAACAGGACTGAAGGCAAAAAGAGTAATTAAACGTCCCGTGTTGAGAGACCATCATAAACGTGCACGTTTGGAATGGTATTTGGCCAGACAGCACTGGAATCTGAGGACCTGAAGGAAAATCCATTTGTCTGACGTCTGATGGACGTTCACGTGTTTGGAGACAGAAAAACACAGCTTATACCCCAAGGAGCATCAAGCCAATTATTGCGTATGGAGGTGGCTCTGTTGTCGTGTAGGGAGGCCTGTCGCATGATTACAAGCTGGATTTGGTCACCATCAGGGGCAAATTAATGGGACCTCAATACATCCAGGGCATCCTACAGCCAGTCGTTGTCCCTCATTTCGATAACCATCCACTTTTTCAAGAACTCAGTTCATGGACGACAACGCCAGGCTTCACCGATCACGTGCCGGAGGGGATTATATGAGGGCCAACGTAGTAGCATTACCCTGGTCAGCGTTTAAACCTAGATCTGAACCCTCTTGAGCATGTGTGGGACATTCTGGGGCGCCAGTAGATTAAACAATGATTTGTATAATGTTGGTCTAGCAGAAGATCCTGGATGTATTTGTAAATCCACCTGCGAAAATTGTTATTATCTTATGGAATGTATTAAGTATTCCAACATTAGACAACAAATGTTTTATAATATTAGTAAAATATGCAACAGAAGACAACTTATTAATTTGGACATATTGTTAAATGGCATCGGAGACCTCTCTTACAATGATAATGTAAAGATTTTTAAGAAGTTCATAAATACATTTCTCTTTCTGGAAGATTTGAAAACTAGATTTTAAAGGATGCCCATGTTTGTAACTGCAAATTTATATTTTTCCTAACTATATTTCAACTATATTTCTTTGTTCGCTCTTTTGTATATATGTATTTCTTCTTCTTTGTATATATTCATGTATTATGTATTATGTTTAACTTTATATATGTCAGTTCTGTACATAGGAGAGGGTTTCATTAAGTTCGATAACTTGTACCCAATCCTTTCTCTGAATTAATATGTTTAAATCAAGTTCTAGGGCGCCGACTCCATACACGGAACCCTCCAGTACATAATTTTGGAGTCAGTTTGAGGCAGCTCTGCATGCTGAGTGGATGTTATTGACTCCAGAACAGAGCCGACGTCTGACTGACGGCATGAGACGTAGGGTGGAGTGTGTCATCCGGTCACATGGCGGGTCCAGATACTGATCATTCTTATCGAACATGAACACTAGTGTCTACAAAGAAAATTTGGGTTTGACAATATCAAAGCCAATGCTCTTTCTTTCACATGTAGCTCCATACACCCCCTGGAACCGACTGTTCTGCAGAGGTGAAGTGATCGGGAAACTGTCCGCCTAAATGTGAAGTGATCGGTAGCGTGATTTGGATGAAAGCGTAAGTTCGGTGTTAAAAATCGGCTCGTTATTCATAAGATAAGATCAATATGAATTATTTTTCAACATTTTACGCCTTCTTAGGTTCTAATGGCTGTTCACACAAAGTTTGAAGCCTCTACGTCCACCGTGAAGAACGTTAACGGAAATTATCGACAGAACACATGTTTTCAAAGTGACAAATTCGAAGTTTTTAACCTAATAATTTTATTTGACAGCTTTTTAATACATAAATATTGTAAATTTTAAACTTTTCAACAGATATATGTAATCGGCCTTAAAGGGAATGTGAAGTGGTCGGCTTCGATGACTGTACAACCACTGTGCATGCTTGCAGTGATCGTATTTCTGTTTGCAGTGATCGGTAATGTACAGTGCACAAAACGCCTTAATGGAGGGAACAGAAGAGGGTGTAGATCGGTTAGATTTAAGTTTTATAAGTATTGGATCTGAGATTGAAGCTCCCTATGATTCTTCAAGCGAACTCACCCAAGTACCAGCACAGGCTGTAATAGGAACTTATTATTCGGAGAGATTATTCGACCAGTAATTCCAAACCTATACATGTCGGTATTGTACAGCTGGATTCATGTCACGAGACCTTTTTAACGGACATTGGTCCAGACACACAAGTCAAAAAGTAGAAAAATGTCCTAAATGTCTGCGAGAATTATAATATAAGCATAACATGGTGTCTCATTCAAAATACTGTCTTGGCCCAAAAACTCCGAAAATCCAGCTGTGCAAAACCTGTGGTCTTGCGTGCTCTTCGAAAAATGAATTGAAGTATCACATTTTTTTCAAGCATACTCAAAAGGAATACAAGTGTGAAAGTAAGTAGAAAGGTTTTCAGATATCTATCATCTTTGTCTTACCATCGCAAACTTTGTAACTTCAACATTTATATATACAGAGTGTTCGCAGACAGTATGGTTTTATAATTGTTCGACTTTAAATCGTTCTGGGTGTATGCCTAAACTTATTCTCTTGTTATTTATCAAAAATCGATAGAGAAAAGTGAAGAAAAATCACCATCAGCTAAAATGTAGTTTTGATATCTGAGGAAACATCTTTCACATAAAGCGTTAAATTTGAATGGTATGACTATAAGAATGATAGACTGACGTCCTTATGGCTCTCGTGCGTACTCAAGATCAATATTTTGTATTTCATTACTAGTTATTCTGAAATTTTAACAACAGTTTCATATATTCAATACAGTTTTTATTTTTCCTTTTGTTTGTAGATTATTTTGTGCAAATTTGTTCGAATATTTCACAATTTGATTATTATTATTTTTTATTAATTATACCAATTTGATGAATAGAAATGGCTTTTTCTAGTCATTACCAATCCTACCTTTGAAGGTAGTTTTCTCTTTAAATCGTTATCGATCTTGGTTCAGCTAGTCCCGTTGCAACGTTCAATTGTATATTAACAGGAAAATCATGTAACAAAATGTTTTACCTGCAATGTTTTTTATTACACGTTGTCATTCACAGTCGCTCAAATATCATTTTGTGGTTAACGCAGAATATGAAAACATTCATTCAATTTCTTTGATTGCGTAATCAGTTCTTCATACTTTCCAATTGTTGCAAACAGTACATTGGATGATACATAACGTATTCAGTTACTTTTGATGCCTTTGCATATCTTGAATACACTCATGTATATATATTAACCTCTATGTAATTGAGGAGGAAATGAATAAATCTTCGTTGCAAATAAGCATTCTGGGTTTTGTCATTCTCCACAGACTAAGTTAGTCTAAATCTGAAAAAAGTATATTGTGCTAGCAATGATACCAGGTGATGTGATAATCTGTTCAAAACCTTGATTCAATAGTTTGCGATCAGGTATTGCAAAGTTAATTCGACTTGTTTCTGGATTGTAAATACCCCTATTTCCACCTTCTAGTAGGATTCCTGTATTTTTAAAGCCACCCATGAATTGTAAAAACTTGCTGTGAAATAAGGACAATCCAATTTGCCAAAACTACTTTGTTTGGGAAATAACGCATACAAAATTTATTTCAACAGTTAAACCATTTTGCGACTTCAAGTAGAAGAAGGAATGCAATGTTGTCGAGTGGAAAGCCCCAAGAACTAATGAGTTTTAGAAAGCTCTGTGATATGGGTTGCGCTGTGAAGTTGTTTCACAACGTCAGGTATCAATGATGTCATTTCACGGACGTACGTGTCACACTCCGACTCGTCAGTAGTATCATTACATAACCTGTGTCTTGCCTTCTTGCTTATAGGGCTAGCTGTGTCCAAAGGCATTAATGATAAGGACATTGTTATGTTTCAAATTTTTAATGTCTTTTTCAAACCCTGAAGTTCACTTGGAATAATATCATATACACTTGGTAAATATTTGTTCTTCCCTTTGTTCTCATTAAATGTTATGGTCATTATTTTTATTTTCATTTCGCTGTGTGTCTGCACACAGTGATTAACAACTTCAGAAAAAACGGACACATAAGGGCAATATCCAAATTTTACGTTTTCTTCCATGTTGTTTAATAACTAATACGTCGTTTCACCGTAAAAAACACAACATGTACCTCATTTTTTAAAAATATCAGGTAGAGCTGTACATAAAATTCCGATCACTGAACATTTCAAATTTCCGATCACTGATGTCGGTGTACATTGTACTACCGCGATCACTTCACTCAACATCAACTTTGTATTTTGTTCAAAAGCTCTTTTTATTGTCATCCTAATTTCTCCAATTTTTCACAGTAGCAGTGGCTGTTGATAACCATTTATTCTATAATATTAAGAGAAATCAGATATAGATATTTTATGTTAAAAGCTTCGAATTTGTCACTTTGAAAACATGTGTTCTGCCGATAATTTCCGATATATTTCTTCATGATGGACGTAGAAACTTAAAACTTTCTGTGAACAGCCATTAGAGCCTTAGAAGGCGTAAAATGTTGAAAAATAATTATTATTGATCTCATTTTAGGAATAACGAGCCGATTTTTAACACCGAACTTACGCTTTCATCCAAATCACGCTACCGATCACTTCACATTTAAGCGGACAGTCTCCCGATCACTTCACCTAGCAGAACAGTCGGTTCCAGGGGGTGTATCGACTGTTACCAAAAAGACACATTTTAAAGCTCATTGGTTGGAAAACCGGACAGTGGCGCGCGTCAAATAGTCAATTTTGGAGACTTGTCTAAAACAGCCAGGAGGGCAGTTAGGAGTTGATAGTGTTTGTTAGGTTATATAACTACTATCCATGTGTGTTGGACGTGATATCTACACATATCACCACATATGACATTTAGGTTCGTATCAAAAGTAAATAATTATGTAATGAAAATCACGGAGTGGCTCTTTAACAAGAATATCGTTGTTTAAGTGCTATTTATTTAATCAATCAATTCCGTGCCTACTGTATCATCACACCGACATGATGAAATTGCTTCTCTTTTATTTAGATAAAACAACCACGCTGTAAAACATTGTAAATACATTGTATTAACTTGTCAACATATGTTTGATTATGTGTGAGTTCTGTATGCAAGTACCGTGTTGTAGTTGTAATTCTGATCATATCTACGACACGCTATGAAAAATATTTAATCAGTCACTCCCTTGAAAACACGTATTAACTTTATTGTAACTGCAATAAAATAATTTACTCACAATACGTGCATCATTAATTCCGATCTGCATAAATGAATAGATAGGGGTATGTACAACGACAGGTAACAAGTTTATACTGCAGAGCTAAGTACAAAGGTATATAAATTCAAAGTTGGAAAGATTTATGAATTGGTTTTCGGTATTCAAAGGTTTAGGATTCTATACTTGTAAACAGAATACATAATGAAGACCTGTGTCATTGCACTGCTATTAATAGAAGTAAAAGGAATAGCATTGTTGTATAGTATGTGTTTAACTATAAAGAAATGAGCATGAATTATCTGGCCCTCTTACTATAGTATTTGTCAATCGGCAATCAATATGTGAGTGGGATTTTAGTCCATTCAGATGATTTTACTACATGTATGTATTACATTATTTTCTTGTACCGATTACAAAAACAAATAGATGTAAAATCAAACCTTGAATTACCATATGGTCCTTTCAGATTTGACTAAAAATGTCATGTTGCGTTTGAATCAACTTAAAACTAGCTGTAATATTACACTTCCCGGGGTCCGTTTATTACAGCTAGTTTGAACAAGATCCGTGACGTTTAATTTTTAAAAAAAAATGAACACGAGAACCATTTTTTTAGCGCATGTACCTTATTAAAACTTCAGAATAGTCATATTCATATTTAAAGAGCCACTCCGTGATTTTCATAACATATTATTCACCTTTGATACGAACCAAAATGACATATGTTATAAAATAAAAACATCTTAATTTTTCATGTCCAAAAGACATATATATGGCAAATACTGGTTTTCCATGAAAATCTAAAAATAGCCTTATAAATGCACAGAGGCGGAGATCAACGTTCAGTTTACATGGATACTAGTTATATAACCTAACAAATACTATCAACTCCAAACTGACCTCCTGGCGGCTTTAATTAAGTCTCAAAAATTACGTTTGGCTGTTTGACGCGCGCCACTGTCCGGTTTTCGATCATAATTGCGACTTTCTCACTTCGTATTGTCACTGTACAATACCAATTAGCTTTAAAATGATTCTTTTTGGTAACAGTCGATACTTCGCGATCGAATGACACCATTGATTAAGTTTGGCATATTTGACTCCAACAACTCACGGAATGGCTCTTTAAAATGTTGTTGATACAGTTACTTCTCAGGATTGTCTATGTTTTTCAATTTTTGAATCGCCATTTGGCGTATCCGTTTATCGTCCAGCGTCTGTTACCTTGCATTTGGGACGAAAATATGTAGTTCTGGACCTGAATCACAGTTTTATGAACACAGGCAATGTATGTATCTATTGTAAGTTGATCGACAAGTTGTAAATATGGTGACCATACGAACAGTAATTGAGACTATATGAACAATGTCTTTATGTTTGACATGTAAGTCATCAACCGTAAAATTGATTTTCAGAAAAACATTTTTACCAAAATTAATACACCGAATGGTTTGATAAGGTCACGTTCACATATAAATATATTCACCCAAAGCAGATAAGTTTATCAGACTAGAATACCTATATTTTTGTGTTCCTGTATAATTAATCTTGCAGAATGTAAATAGAGGCCGGCTCAAGTATCAACGCCGGAGTTGAATTAAGGTGGTCTGAAAAATACAATGGGAGCGTCCATTCGAGGAAATGCGGCATATCATTATATCACTAGAAAGTCGTTTCAATAGTGGAAACCCCTTGTCGGACCCCCGTGTTATAGATTATACCCTTCAGTATCTTGTCCGCCATAGTTCTTCCTTCTTTAATTTTATCGTATGTTTTGCAAAGTTAAAAAGTCTTATAAGATGAAATTTAAGTATTGAGAGAATATCCTATTAGTTATAATTAAATAATGATAAGATTTGTAATGCATTGTGATGTTCAGGGCTTTCCTTTCTTTAGTTATTATAAGCGATATCCCAATAAGATACAATGGTGGCGTTCACTCATGCCTACATGGAGGAATGCCAACAGTCTTATAAAAACATCTTCATGCACCAGTGGCTTTAACTTAAACAACCTTCACCCTATTAGCAAAGTGGATTGTTCCACTTATGCATACAACGAAAACAAAAACCTTCCTCCTTTCTGAGACGAGAAAGATGACAATGGATTTTCACTCACTTCTAAAACGTTTGTTTACTGGCTTACAAACGATTTGATAGCAAATTACGTTTTAAATTGAACTTTATTGAACCGTTTATTGGCCAGTGAAAATCACATAAGGAAATCTATATTTCATCATTTCAGACTATGAAACTGAAAGGGATTTAATTTCTTAATAAATTGAAATTTCGATTATGCAAATTGTAGCAAAACAAACAAATGATTAGAATGTAACAGGCCTTCACTCATGTGAGATCATAGAATTCGAAACATTTGTTTTGTCAACAAGGGACTCGCGACCTGAAAAAAGTACAAAAAATTGTACTATTACAAATAGTTTGATCCCAAAAAAGGTTTAATACAGTTTAATATATTCAAACAATTTAATATTCAAGAAGCAATTTCCCTTTTTTACAATGTGGTAGTATTACGTCTCATTGGACGAATCTTGAATTTGTCTAACGGCATTTATTCATATTTATTCCACTGTTAAAAACTTTTCCGAATTGTATAAACAAACTTGTGGGAAATAATCAATCTCGATAGGTATTCGTATGCCTAAAACTACTCCGAAAAATGAATTCCTTTGGCCATGAAAGCACTCAGTAAGACTTGGGCCTTTTATCCTTGATGGTTACAAGGGAAAGGTTTGAAGTTCCTCACATTGGGGCAGACCTTGCCCCTAGGGCTACCAAGAGCCAGGGAGCACTTTGTCTGCAGTTACTCGGTGACGACCACTTTCTCCAGAGCTTGTTTGAAGTCGGCAATGAGATCGTCAGCATCCTCTAGACCAATACTGGAACCAGAGAGAGGGATATATACAGGTGGTAGTTAAACAACACGAATCAAGGAATCGTCATTTTCTTTTTAAAAAATCACCCTCAAAATTAAGGCACTAGTACGCGCTTTTGCGGTTTAAATTGGCTATTTTAAGGTTTAAAGGGACTTATGCATTCACTTAAGCTTTCTATCGTTGCAAAGAAATACTTAAGATTCTTTACAGTTGACCTGCAATCAACAATGAAAAAGTTTAGACAGCCGCTGTCGGCTTGGACATATAAAAAGCTATGGTTAGCTGTGCATAAAACGGATAAATTATGGACAGTTTAACGCGGCTGAACTAGTATTATGTGCAGCTATTGAATTTACCTAACTCTGAACTGGGAACAAATAATGAAATATGTTTAATGAAAGCAATGTTGTAAATAAACCGATTTAATAACACAGTATTAGTATTGTTAATAGATTGACCAAAGCGGCTGCCGTTTCCGCTTTTCTGTTTATAAGCAAAATTTTAATATTTCCGGTATTGTAGTTCATGCGGATTTAAAGTTACGTTGCATTTAATACTTCCGGCCTTTAAAAAATCAACTTTACTACCTGAACACGTAAATATTTTTTAAATAACTTACGAGGTAGATTACTTGAGTGAGGGTCGTGAGTAATATCGAGAGATATGCAGTATCTGTGTATGCGTATGTGTATTGGTGTGCACTAGTGCGTTTAAGGTCAATATTAACTGATGATAAAAAGAAAGTTGTAAAAACATTGAAATGCGTATACAGTATAGAAGATTGAAAATACAAGACGTGAGTCTTTGAGATGATACCGTATATATACAAAAGGGCACCCATTTTCTACCTGATTCTGAGCTGCCCGGGGGTGACTCGGTGCGCCTTTATCTCCTCTGGGGTGAGGAGGTATGGTCCGTGGCTCATTGTGATTGGATGTTCCAAAATACTCTCCACCCCACCAAGTGACACGGCTAGAGTCACCAGTCGCAGTCCCTGTGAGTGAGTTTGAGTGAGTGAGTGTGAGTGAGTGAGTGTGAGTGAGTGAGTGAGTTTGAGAGAGAGAGAGAGAGAGAGAGAGAGAGAGAGAGAGAGAGAGAGAGAGAGAGAGAGAGTGAGTGAGTGAGTGAGTGAGTGAGTTTGAGAGAGAGAGAGAGAGAGAGAGAGAGAGAGAGAGAGAGAGTAATAGCAGTTAAAACAAAGTATATGCTATATTTCTTTTATTTGAAGGATAGAAAAATGTAATATGGTCAAGAAATTCCACATTCATACAACAAATGCAAAATATATTAAGTTTTCAAATAAAGTTTCCATCTTGCCATATTATTGTGATATCAATCACCCCTGGCTTGTTTCGTAATGGACTTGTCCAAACTTGGTCTTATGAATTATTATGTGTTAACGTATGGCAAGGGTTTGAAACAAGCCTTAATGTATAGTCTATAGATTACTGCATAAAAAGATTAAGTTAAAAAATAAAATTAATTTTTTCCTATCATGTTATCGCGTGATATCAAGTCTGTAGAAATAAACTAAATTTATTTATCAAGCATCACATCAAGTGGAAGTTTCCCTATAGCTGGCATATGCGAAATAAGTTTTTCTATGGTACGTTATCATCTACAAACATCTATTTTATGTAAATTATAGTTGTTCACAATATTGATGAAAAGCTTAGATCTGCATTCGGTAATATTCTCGAGATATTTGTTAAAGGGGTTGTTGATGTGCATGTGCCTGTTTAGATCGTAACGTGTTGAATGGTTATAACAAAGCTTATCAAAAACAATTTTGTTGTATATTGATATGTGACCATCACTCTGGGGAGTTGACTCCATTTTTCACATCTTTGAGGAGCTCAAACATGCAAAGCTCTGACGAAGAATGTGGGATTTCGGAATTAAAGGTTGTTGTTTTTTCGGGTAATCGAGCCGGGTGGGGTACTACGCCTCGGGTACTCGAGTCAGATTTTTCCTACCCGCCATAGCCCTAATTTAAACAGATCTTTTTCAGCCAATGATACTTTGATTTTCTGTAACCTTCAGGCTAGGTTCTACAGCCTCCCGGCATAAACAGGTGTCGTATTCATATCACAGTTGAAGGATACAGCATATATTTCGAAAGGTCTTGGATACAATAAAGAAGTTATTACCCAGAAAATCTTGTCTCGATGCATGTATTGACAAAAGATAACCTCAGATATGATAGCGTTTATAAATGGAATAAAGCATTGCGACACCAATTGTTCTTGATTTATTTCTTTTGTTCTGCAACCAATCGGAACACATGAAGGTTGTATTTAGGGCTCGCCTGGTGATGTTGCATTACCAAAACGCAACGGAACCAACGGTCAAATATTGACAAAATTGCTTCTTTTTTGTTTGTTTATCAAATAATCAGTCTTAAGTCAGAAAATGCAATTATTCAGCTCTACTGATTTAACAATTCTGTAAATTCATTTTCGACCATTGAAATTTGTTGTTTTACAACAGTTCCGTTCGATTACTTTTTAACAATGATAAACCAGTAATTACAAAAGAGTTTGTTTGTTTTAACATCTTCAGACATGGTTTCACCTACAACAAAAACTTTAATAAGAATTAATCCTTTCAATTGAATATGTATTTTTTCATCACAACATTCAATAAAAAGGTAGGTGTTGCAATTCTTTTTCCCAGGTGTATACATGCAGATATTAATTATGAAACTCGTTATTCTATGTGTTTGAAACTCGCTTTCTCTTTAGATACCAAGGCATTCGATTTCATAAAAATGGTATAAAGGATGTATTTCATGTTTGATTTATTGAAAAGTTAAACAACGCTTTCAATAGAGATACATGTTCGATATTGTTTCTTCAGTTGTATATATATTAAATATAATACCTCAGCGACGGTGCGTCCACCCTCTATACCACCCTTAACGTCAGCCATAATCATGCCTCCGAATGACGTCATTTGTTTCTTAGCAACCTCGTGACCCGGATGTGACGGCAGACCAGGATACATCACCTTGTTTACCTGAAAATGTGATTGTACCCTCGGAAACCAAGAGCAATTTGATTCGTTGTGCAATGTTTTCGATATTTTTACATATGCGTACTCTTTCTTTATTACATCTTGAGATTCAGGGAATAACAAATATATCATAAACACAGATTTATTGCTTGAAAGGGACAGCTCGGTTGATGTAGCAGTATGTTTAGATAGGATATTCCGTTTTGTGGAATCACGATATTAATGCTCATCAACATGATATCTCAAACAACATATAACAGGTTGTAATGGCATCACTGACCTATATGGGACTCATCGCTTAGGAATTCGTTTCAGTAAAAATAATCTGGTTGTACTGGCCCTTTAATAGATCATGATACGAACCTTGGGGTGACTCTCGAGGTATTTGGCCACCGCCATTGCATTCTCGCTGTGCTTCTTCATACGGACGGGCAGAGTTCTCAGCCCCCTGAGGAGTAGGCTGGCGTCATGGGGGGACTGGTCAGAGAAAGGGTAGTCTTAGAAGTTGACCATCACGCTTACATGTTAAACAATCTGTCTAATGATTACGTGGTAAATTCATTTGAAATATCTTTGCTTTTATTTTGAAATGAACTCTCCAAGGCACAAGGTTCTTTCGAGTGTAAAGTATGTTTCGATTCTTTTCATTAAGTGACATGGAAGGTATTTCGAATAGTCGACAAAGACTTTCAGACCACTTGCAATATGACTTACGAGGCTTATTCCCACCAAAATGGTGTGCTGAATGAATTCCGAAAATACATGTTTAGGTGTGTAATGGTATTTTCTTAAGCATAATTAGGTTTTATGTTAATATTTCGTTTGTGTAAAACATTTTTCGCGATATGTATTACTAATTAGCACTACACTCTTTGAATTTAGGAATTCACATCACATGAATAGCGTTTGATATTATTCATCGAAAATAAACACGACAAAAATAGTAATAATTTTATTTGCAAGCTAAATTTACAATGTGATTGATCACATAAGTAAAAAAAGATTAATATATTCATAAAGAGAGAGCCAAATACCTACCAACATACATCCAAGACTAGTCTGCCAGCCCTTGACGGTTTTCCATTGGTCTACTGTTCTGGTCGTCACACATCCACCAATCAGATCAGAGTGCCCACCCATATACTTGGAGCTGTTAACAGGCAGTGTGCGATCAGTCTCATTAAATAATTTCATACCTAACGTAGTGCTACAAAATTATAGCTTTTTTAAAAAAAGAGATAAGTTGGATTAGCAAATGACGTATTTCAATTTAATAAACAGCCTCGGCGCTTTAACTAAGGGTTAAAATTGGATATTATTCTCAATACCGCTTCTTAAAAAAGATATGATCAAACTGTGATAATGAATTAGTTGTCACTTTCTAGTATTTAATTACGAAACACTTATGACATGAATGTAAACAATAAACGTTGCACGAAGAGAGTCGAACTTTTGGCTTTGAATTCTTTCCTTGAATATAACAATGATTGTTTACTCCTTATAACCTTGCATAATGAATGCTCCCTAATTGCATGCGCAGTTATATACTTCCTGTTACGTCACGACGCGCGAAAATGGCGCCAGCCGAAGTTTATGTCAAAGAGATGTACTTTGAAGAATCGTAATAAATCCCCTATGAAAATGCCCACGCAGTTATCAATTCTATGACATGGTGTCAGAAGTGAAGTTTTGAAGACGTATTTAAGAAGATGGCAAGATTTTCGCCTCCAGAAAACTTTGATTTTTCAACACCGGCCGAGTGGCCTCAATGGCGGCAACGGTTTATGAGGTTCCGTTCCGCGACGAAACTGAATGCACAGTCTGAAGAAGTTCAGATAAGTTCGCTCATTTACGCGATGGGAAAAGAAGGGGAACATATCATGAACTCTTTCACGTTTGCTGAAGGCGACGAAGGGAAATTTGATAAAGTGATTGAAAAATATGACGAACATTTTTTTCCAAAACGGAATGTGATTCACGAGAGGGCCAAGTTTCATCAACGCACTCAAAGATCCGGTGAAAGTGTAGAAGCTTTTATACGTTCGTTGTATGAACTTGCTAAGTACTGTGAATTTGGAATAATGCGTGACGAAAGTATTCGTGACAGGATCGTCATCGGAATTTCTGACAGGCAAGTTTCAGAACGGATGCAATTAATTCCTGGATTAACTTTGGATCAGGCTATACAGGCAGCCAGGGAAACGGAATTAATCAAATCACAGATCAAGAATCAGGATAACATTCAAACAATTGAAGAGGTAAGAGGAAGAAATTCTAGAAACATGAACTTTAATTCTCATAAAAGTAGAAGAAGTGGTCCCTCACGAGGTTCACATGGAAATTATGGTTACCATGGCAATCAAAGAAATCAATTTTCAAGTCAAAACAAGCCCTGTTCACGTTGTGGTAATCTTCATACCGGAAGGTGTCGTGCTAGTGGTCAGATATGTCATGTTTGTAACAAGAAAGGACATTATGCCAGGATGTGTACTAGCAATAGAAAACAAAATGTTCACAGTGTAGAAACAGAAGTTTTGCCAGATGATCAGGCAGGTGGATTTTATATTGGATCTGTCAACTGTCATGACGATAATGATGCATGGATGATTACACTGTATGTTCAAGACACACCTGTTGAATTCAAAGTAGACACCGGTGCAGACACTACTGTGATTTCTCAAGAAACGTATGACAAACTCTTCTTCAAACCAAAGTTATTACCTCCAGACCGTGAACTGTCAGGACATTCACACATGATCGGGTGTTCAGGATTGTTTCCTACACAGGTGAGATATCATGGTGAAATGTACAAGTTCAATATTTATGTCACAGATGGACATAATAATCTGCTGAGTAGGAATGTTTCACACAAGATGGGTTTTGTAAAGCCAAACATTGAAGAAGTCAACACAGACATGGATGAAATCAACTCAGATGTATTTGGTGCATTTGGACTTGTTAAATGTGAACCAGTTAAGATTAAGCTGAAACAAGAGGCAGTTCCGTTCAGTATTGCAACGCCGCGAAGAGTACCATTTCCTTTGTTAGACAAAGTGAAAGAAGAGTTGACGCGCATGAAGGATGCCGGTATCATTGAAGAAATAACCGAGCCAACTGAGTGGTGTGCGCCGATGGTCCCCGTAATCAAGAAGTCAGGAAAAGTGAGAATCTGCGTCGATCTGAAAAAGTTGAACGAAGCAGTGGAGCGAGAGCGTTACATGATGCCGACATTGGAAGATATTGCTCCAAAGCTATGTGGATCAAAGATATACACAACCCTGGATGCTTCTAGTGGTTATTACCAGATTCCTCTTCATAAAGAGAGCCAGAAACTTACTACGTTCATGACCCCCTTTGGACGTTACTGTTTCAAGAGAATGCCTTTTGGAGTGACCTCAGCTCCAGAAATATTTCAGCGCAAGATGACAGAGCTTTTGTCTGGTCTACCCGGCACAGAAGTTATAATGGACGATATTCTCATCCACGGAACGACAGATGCTGAACATGACAGAAGACTCAAGGACACAATTGATGTAATCCAAAAAGCGGGACTGAAGCTAAACAAAGAAAAGTGCAAGTTCAGAAAATCAGAAACTGTCTACTTTGGACACAGAATAAGCAAAGATGGAATTAGTCCAGAATCAAGCAAGATAGATGCTATTCTTGAACTCGAATCTCCGAAGGATATTTCTGAACTCAGACGCATCTTGGGACTCGTGAACTATTTGGGGAAATTCCTGCCGGATATTTCCACCGTCACAAAACCAATGACTGATCTGCTTCATATTGATACTATGTGGTATTGGGGCCCAGATCAAGAGTCTGCTTTCTCAAAAGTCAAAGCCATGGTAACCAGAGCTCCAGTTCTGGCATTCTATGATCCCAAGTTGCCGACAATGGTGAGTGCAGACGCAAGCAGCTATGGTCTCGGAGGTGCGCTACTACAGCTTCATGATGGAACCACATGGAAACCAGTTGCATTTTGTTCAAGAACGCTGACAGGTTCGGAATGCCGTTACGCGCAGATCGAAAAGGAGACATTAGCTGGAGTATGGGCTTGCGAGAAATTTAACCGATACCTTATCGGTCTGGATGGATTCAAACTGCAAACAGATCACAAACCTCTCGTCCCACTCATCAATTCATATGATCTAAACAAAGTACCAATAAGATGTCAGAGACTGTTAATGCGCTTGAGAAGATTTCAAGTCACAGCAGAGTATGTACCAGGGAAAAACCTAGTGGTCCCAGACACTCTATCAAGAAGTCCAATGAAAAGTTCAGATGAAGACTCAACATTGAGAGAAGAGGTGGAAACCTACTTAGAGTCTGTATCTACACAGAGACCTATCTCGGACGAGAAAATCAAAACAATGAAGATGATGTCGGCCAATGACCCGGCTATCCAACAAGCTATACAGTTCACCAGAACAGGTTGGCCAGAGCACAGTAAGACTGTACCATCAGAGTTACAACAGTTCTATACGTTAAGAGGAGAACTGTCAGTTGTAGATGACCTGCTAGTGTTTCGCCACAGAATCGTCGTTCCTGAAAAGCTCAGAGATGAAATATTGGAGCAGATCCACACAGGACATCAAGGCATAAATAAGTGCCAGGAAAGAGCAGCATTGTGTGTGTGGTGGCCAGGAATATCAAGTGATATCAAAACTAAAGTTAGCCAGTGTAACTTTTGTCAGACTCATAAGCCGACTCAAAGAAAGGAGCCACTTATGACATCCTCAATGCCAGAGAGACCCTGGCAGAAGATTGCTGCAGATTTGTGTTTTGTAAAAGGCCAGAACTTTCTTGTAGTAATGGATTACTTTTCAAGATACCTGGAAATTGCTCACTTAACCAACATAACCTGTTCGCAAGTGATAGGCAAGTTGAAGGCAATGTTTGCCAGATGGGGCATTCCAGAAGAGTTTCGTTCAGACAACGGAACACAATTCACAGCTGCAGAATTCAGACAGTTTGCACAAGAATACAACTTTAAGTTGACCACATCAAGTCCACACTTCCCTCAGTCTAACGGCGAAGCAGAGAGGGCAGTGCGCATCGCTAAAACTATTCTCAATCAAGAAGACCCATACCTAGCTCTTATGGCCTACAGATCTACTCCAAGTACAGCCACTGGGGCGTCTCCTGCTCAGCTGATGATGGGCCGACAAATCCGAACAACCCTACTGACTCTACCGTCAAACCTTGTTCCTGAATGGCCGAACTTGCAGCAGGTGAGAGAGAAAGATGGCGAGAAGAAGACTGCAAACGAGACTCACTATAATCGCAGACATGGCGTGCAGTGGTTACCAACACTACCAATAGGTGCACCAGTTCGCATCAAGCTTGACGGCGAGAAGACATGGTCGACTCCAGGCACTGTCCAGGCAAGGGCTCAAACTCCTCGCAGTTACTACATCAAGAAAACAGCAGGTGACGTCAGAAGAAATCGTCGCCATCTGAGGTTCGATGAATCTGAGACACCAGACAATGACATTCAACAAGACTGTCAAACTAATTCAACTCCAGTTAATAATGTCTGTAATCCAATGCCAGACATTAACCAGTCCACAACACGTTCCGGTCGAACAGTGAAACCTCCCCAGAAATATGGAGACTGGATGTGAAGTGACAATAATGTTAAATAATTCCTTGAATTGACTTTTAATTGCATGTGTCAAGGAATAATTGTAATGTTCAGTAACTTTAACTTTCTGTGAAGTGATTTTAATTGTTAAGTTCAAAAGGACTGTTGATTTATAAGTATGCAGATACTTTCCAGTTGTGTTAATCATAGACTGTTCCAGTTCCAAGGAATTTCATCAAGAATCCTCAACAGAGACTTGATTGTGAATTAATATTGTTGCAAAGATTTCTATAAGTCTTGCCAGTTAAAGTTGATAGTTATTTATAAATAATGTTTTAAAGATTTCTTTTATAAAAAGGGGAGATGTCATATAACAATGATTGTTTACTCCTTATAACCTTGCATAATGAATGCTCCCTAATTGCATGCGCAGTTATATACTTCCTGTTACGTCACGACGCGCGAAAATGGCGCCAGCCGAAGTTTATGTCAAAGAGATGTACTTTGAAGAATCGTAATAAATCCCCTATGAAAATGCCCACGCAGTTATCAATTCTATGACAGTATTACTGTATGAATATTTACACATGTTGTAGATAAATGCGATGAGTTGAAATCACGTGACCTTGTTACTTGCGCAATTCAAGGTGGTGACAACTTTCTTTTAAACATCAGATACGTAAAATAATCATGCAACGCATCAATAATCAACAACGCATCTTTCTATTTACTACGACGGCACTCATTAGTGTTTATATTTCATACGCTAAACTCGATGTACACATTGAGCGTAAATTTTATGATAATCGTGACTATGTTATATTAAGACGACAACACTCGTATCGTGTCGTGAACACAGTATGACATGAACACTCATATATTATCCTCTTTATCATTTGGGTTGTTTCACTTTGATCAACAGTGATCGATCATTTGTCAAAAGGAAAACAATGGTGAACACACACAATGAGTGTGTTTGAGCTGATTCAAATTGGTGTCATTTCAGTGCAGATGCCTCACAATTTATGAGACGAAATGGTCTATGTGCTTTTATTACACCCTCGTTGGAGATACTACAGTTGTGAAACAATAAAATGTTATTCAACACTGTTGTGAAACATTGCACGTGAAAGCGATCGCATCCGGAACTATTTTCCTGTAGTCACATGACAAGTTATCACGTGATGATGTAAATCAAAACAGCGATAACATTCCTTCCAACAAATCATGCAAATTAGTGGTCACAAAAATATCCAAAGCATAAATAATTACTCTCAGTTGTCCAAGAAACAGCACAGAAATATCAGCACAATTATTATTAATCAACGTCCATCTTCTTCAAATGTTAACATGTCCTCCGAATCCGGGTCAAGCGGGCTTTCGTCAGTAGATCGGGCAAAGTCATCCCTGCCGATTTCGGTAGGTTCTTGTCAGCGTCAGTGCTCTCAAATTTCGATCAATAAACTCAATCTTCGGTGGTTCCGTTAGCAACTGTCTCATCAATGTTAACTTCATCGGCAACAACAAGGACAGTTCGCTTTCGCTCGTTAAATACGAATACCATCCACTCGTTTCATAAATATGTTATTAAACTGAACGTCGTTTAGTATTCTCTATGTATTTAATGAGGGGTTGTACTTTTATTAGGACATATGCCAAGTTCAACGCCAATGGATTGCGCAGAAGAGATAGAAAATTAGCACGGAATGGAAACTAGTTTTTTTTAGTAACCCATGAACACTAAACTTTCTTTGAGATTAGGATTGGAAGGCTAATTATTGAAAGTTTTATTGCTTTTTCTGTGTTAAGATTATTATCTTACTTTTATATTGAAATTGATCGAATGCAACTAAATGGGATGCAGGCAAGGGGATGTTCTGTCACCTTTTATCTTCATTACACATTCACGCATTTGTTCTCAAAAGTATTTTTCCATTTCAATCAGACTGAACACCCCTTAGTTAACAAGACATGCAAACAACGAATATATTTCACTAATGATTTATTTGAAATTTGTTTTGAATTATCAAAACCTTTTTGAGATATGTCGTCTCTGTTCGATTTGGCATTTTATCACTGTCACTGTTCGAAGATGAAGTGTGGTTTGCACTGAAAATTAAGGTGATATTTATGCACGCAATGCAATAGTTCACCACGTACATAAATCTTTCATCAAAAGTTTACAATAATTTTCAATATTGAATTCGATTTGAAACACAACAGTTCTCCTATCCACTTTCGCACGACTTTTCTCACCACGCACTGTAGCCAAAGTCACGTGGAATTCAACCCGACGTTATGCAAATGACAAATGCGGACATAATAGATATAAACAATTGGTTGCACCGGACAGGTATGTATGTACTGTAAATACACTTTACTTTAAGTCTTCTTCTTACTCTAATCTCTTTTCTGATAAGGGTAAGAACATTACCAGAATTTAACTAATACATGCTGCGGTAAGGTCATCGTAGATCCGAAAAACTGGTCTAAAATCTCTAAAATATTTGATATTTTCCTTATGATTATAACCACTTTTGTAAGACCAATTATAATCATCTTTATTTCGCGCCGAGAGTTGCCTTGTTATAAAGTTGAGACATTAACTTTTACGGGAAACCTTTCATTAAGATCAAAACACGACAGTTACAGATTATTTTTATGATACAGGTTTTGATATTGAATTAAACTGCCAAGAATATAACTGCAATTAATTACTGTTGTTTGATTGTGCTTGTGTTGATGAAAATTGTGTAACGACTGACTGTATGTGACACCAACTGGTTATCAAGGATAGGGGGACTGATATATACGCAAAGTTTGATTGGCCATTGTAGCAAGCAATATATTACCAGCTATGGAGACTGATATCAACGCCGTGTTTGATTGGCTGTTGAAGGTAGCACGAGCCGAACGTGGCGTCCACCACTGTGATGATCCCATCCAATGAGCGGCCGAGTTTACCGAACTCTTCCAGGTCCAATATCGACATGTCCGGGTTACACGGTGTTTCCCCAAATAACATCTGATCAATGAAAGAAATGCATCTTACATTGACTGTTTACATATTCACATTAAGATTGGTATTGTGAAAGGTTATTTTTACAATATAATCAAAGCTTACTCATTTCGTTTACTACAAATACCGGTTTTGGTATTTTCGAGGTACCTTAATCATGAAACATGTACCCACGGATACCGTGCACGAGTTAGTGTAGATATTGATTCGAATGGGGTATATGGGTAAAACGTGTTAATCGCTAAATAAGAAATGGCAAAATAAGAATGGATCACCGACCAACAGTGATGATAATGCCTAATAAAATGGTAAACATGTTCGGTACCGCATGTCGCTGATGACTGCTAATGGTCCCTATACACATTTAAAAGTACCTTAAATCCTCGAATACAACGCAGGGGTTCTATGTCTCTAAGCACCCACCTACCCCCAGGTTTTATTCGAAGTCCAGTTGTGTTTGTCATTTACACGGGATTTATTCATTCAGCACTCCATGACCCCCGGATAGTGCTTGAATTCGAGGAAATGCGGTACTTTGGTTAGGAATCTTATGCTTAGGTAACAATCATTCACGGAAAACGTATTTTGGTATAAAGTTCATCCCTCCTACAAGGTCAATTTGAAATTTGAACGGGAAGTAACAAGAGTAATCCTGAGCTAACCTTAGTATTTGGTTTAATCTTGCTCCTGTAGACCTCCACAGGGCACCCTGCTTCCACCACGTCCATCTCCACCCCGAACTTCTTCAGCTTGCTCAGCATGTCAACACTGCCGCTGTACACCGGGATATTGATCACCTGCATGGGGCGAGAATATACGTACGAACACTGTGAAGGGTTGTAAGAGAACCGATTCGTGCAAATGTACATACATGTACTCATTGATTACACAATGACACATGAAGCATCAGATATTTAAAGAGAACTGATTCGTGCAAGTGTACTTACTTTATGGTCATACACCGACACATGGATCACCAGGGTTGATTTGAGAAATGAAGCGTTCGAATCATCTAACTCTATATGGTCATACACCGAAACATGGATCACCAGGGTTGGTTTGAGAAATGAAGCGTTCGAATCATCTTTCTCTTTGGTCATACACCGACACATGGATCACCAGGGTGGTTTGAGAAATGAAGCGTTCGAATCATCTTTCTCTTTGGTCATACACCAACACATGAATCACCAGGGTGGTTTGAGAAATGATCTCACTTTATTGTCATATGGAGACATGGATCACCAGGGGTGGTTTGAGAACTGATTTGTACATGTGTGCATAACAAATGTATCTTAGTATTGTGAGAATACATTTACCATATCAATCCCTGTCCTGTGTCACCAAGAAATAAAAAAGAGAACTATTTGCGATTATTTTACTTTATACACTTTAAGTTAACATGTACAGATCTTGCATTTCGAAACTTACTGTAATTTAATCACATGGAAATGGCAATAAAAAGGATATTTTCGATTTTCAAGAAAGGATAATTCGCATTTCTAATACCGACACAGTTATCACACAAAGACGAAATGTAGTCTTCGTATGAATTATACGAAAAGAAAAGGAATTCAAACATAATTTCATACTTTATGTTTCAAACAGTTATTTGCATTTTGTGGAAAGAAATTAATTACTAACGAATTGTCCTTCTTTTATATGACAAAAAGCTTACCGTGGTCAACTGCAAAATGTTAGATGTAGGTCTTTAACAAAGCTGACGTTATATCCTGGCGATATCAATACTAAGAAATATTTTTTTATTAAAACTTCCTTATATTGATGCATCCTGCTAAATCAGCGTATATGAATCCGCTCTCGCTCCTTCCTAATACCCTGATCTCTTTCAAGCCAAAACCCTCGTATGGCTGGCGATTTGATATTCATGGCTAAGCTCACCTGCTATTTTTTCCACTAATGAAATGTCGTTATGAAGGAGCTTGAAGCTACTAACTTGAACTCAACGGGGTTTTCCATCCTGGTTGTGCCGCTGTTGCTGAATGCCAGCTGTCTCATTGGCTGGTTAGATAGCTAGCGATACGAGAGTTTTAGCATGAAAGAGATCAGGGTATTAGGAAGGAGCGAGAGCGGATTTATAGACGCTGATTTAGCAGGATGATATTGATGGTGAAAGTAGTATTTAGATATACATACCACGTGATCTCCCTTCTTGAGGAAGGCGAGGAAGACGGTTGATACGGCGGCCATTCCACTAGCGAACACCACACTTCCGGCTCCGCCCTCAATCGCGTTGATAGCGCACTCAGTCGACTCCGTGGTCACATTGCCAAGACGAGAATAGACAGAACCACCCTATGTGGGGGGTTAAATCAAATCAGGATAATATGCATGGAGAATATATTGAACCACCTTACGTCAAGGTTTTTTCTCAGATTTACTTAAGATACATATACCGATCTCACACACAGAATGTTAACTCTTTTCTAAAGGAAATAAAATTAAGGTTTGGCTTGACTACAAGTGACTTTTTATCAAACTATAGAATTGCAGTTGTCTTAAAATTAAAAATAATGTGGACAATTGTATGATTTTTAGTTTTCAAAAGACACATGAAGTTTCAAAATCTTTATGAATATTGGATACTGCCGTTAGCGGTGCGTGCTTAATAACTGCTTATCATAAAGCATTGGGATTAATCACCATTTTCTGTTGATTTCCCCCCCAGTTCAAATATGACCTATTAAGGTAGTCATTTGTGAAATAGTCATTTATCTTATTATTGTATCTTTGTCATTAAATAATTTTAGAAAACCCCGGACGTACCTCACTCATAACTTTAAGGAAATGGTCCACGGTGTCGATCTGGTACGTAGCCGCGTGACAGATGGGCGGGACGAGGGGGGTGGTGGGAGTGCCCTCATACCTGTACTTGGAGGCGATTGCACGTGTATCCAGATGCACGTCCTGCAGACTCAGTCCCTTCACCCCCTTCTCCAGGGTCGAGGCAGCGGGCTGGCGTTTGTTCCTTCAGGGAAACGGGGTATCGTGTTTATCATTTCAAATGCTTGGGAAAGGTGGGAAAAGGGTAGTCATTTGATTTCCATACATTACTTTATTTCAGAATAATAACTTTCGTTGCATTTGTTACTATGACTTTTTCCAGGGTCATTGTATTGAGTCGTTCTTCAAAAACGATATTTGATCGTCACATCTTGGTACTTTAATCAATGACGAAAAAACGCCACAAAAACCTATTAGTTTGTTTTTTTCAAAATATCTTATTTAAAATTTGATAATAAAGGACTGGTTGAAACATCGTGCCCGATCAAAAACAACATACGTTATGTATTCACGAACTCATGTTTTAAGTTACGATACGACATTTGAACTGAATTTTTTAAAATTTATTCCTGAATAACACTATGGAATTCTGTTATAAAAAGTGAAAAGAAATTATGCTTTATATTGTTACGTCGTATGTTAGAATGGATACACGCCGAGATTAATTATTGAGAGAGCTGGCTATTGGTATGCTGGCTGTAGAAGCGACTCAACCGAAGATGCCAAGATGAAGTGTTCTAAGTGATTAATTTTTGGGTTGGTCTGACGTTACAAACAAATCGGTAACACGTCCGCCATTTCTTAAAGAGGACCTCCGAGGGGAACGACCCCCTGGATGACCGCTATTTACGGCCGTTTCACTTGAGGAACTGCTTGGTGACTATGACGTCATCAGGTGGAACTGCTTTTGGCATCCAGTAAGCAGAGGGACCATCGCCAGACGTCTTCGCCAACAGGGTGTCAGGGCCCACGGACTGCTGAAGCTCTGACGTTGACCTTCAACGTCTGCGTCAAAGACTGAGTTTGGCGACAACGTCGAAGCAATGGCATGCAAAAAAGCGATCTCGACCTTGGAAGACTCAGTATAAACATACAGACACGAGAGGCGTTAGCAAGGACCAATCAGGAAGAATGACGGGAAGATCCCGACACTTGTCATCATATTTTGACCGATACTATTTACTCAAATGTTTAATTACCTTCCGGGTTCCGGTTATACGGCTACCACTGAATTACATCACATTTAGCCTAACCACTACCGGAAGAAATGCAACCTCCTGACCAAAACATTAACGAAATACTTTCACCTTAGAACTTGCCAGCTGCAACTTAAATAAAACCTAAAGATATTCACACGCGGAAGTCATTGTTATGCATTGTTTGGCATTAACTAATGTTTATTGGTGATAATTGGTGAGAAAAACTCTTACAATAAACGTGCTACAAGTTGGACACTTGACCTTCCGCAAGTGCAATACATGATCGTGGCAGGCTGTCAGCCTTGTTTATGAGCTAATTTTAAAAATATTAATTTTTTGCTTCATATTAGTTTTCTGTTGGGGGTAAAACACTAACTCACCTATATTTGATCCATGATGCGAGAATTCATGGGTCATTTAATTTATAATATCAAAAAGGGATTTTCTTCAAATTTGTTATCATACATGTCTTTTACAATGTTTGAATCGAAATAATGTCGAAACTTTGGCCAGTTTGCCCAATTTTGAATTTTTTGAAGACTTAATTGCTAACTCATCAATTTACAAAATTTCATATAAGTTAAGCGAATTCTATAAACCTATATATAAAAATATGTTTTGAAGCAGTATGAATGGAATATATGAATTCATGTGAGTATTTTCATAATTATAGGAAAGGTAACAGTTTAAGAGACAGGATAAGATTTCATATGTGATTATACAATGTGCCTAAGTGTGCAAAACATTTGACTACCATAAAAAAAAAGTTTTTTGGGAAGGAAAATAATTATGTTTATAGTACTGGATGTTTTTTTCTGTTTTGAGTTACCCAAATAATATACTTGATAACTGCTGCCTTTGAATCCTATTGGTTGTATAGCAGTGAAAACTTGGTTTGTCTGAGATTTTTTAGATGTCGGGGTATCTATCTCAAAGTAACCAGGAAAGGGATATACTGTTTCACCCACCTTGATTTCATGGTTTTTATGAAAATAGAAGTTTCCCAAAATCTACGACAAACCTTGGTCACATCGTCGCTCATGTTTCCGTGTTGTAACGCATGGACAATTCAACTCGACCTTTAGATCGGTTTTAAAAATAACTTAGAGTAATTAGCGGGAGGCAATCGCATTCTCACTTTACTGAAATGATAAGCATTAAAATTATTATGTTCAATATCATTTAGCACTTCTCGAAATCATGATACGGTTGATAATGTTTTACATCATTATCACCCTCAAAACAAAATCATATGTCACTTACTTCAAGGTTCAAACTTTATTCAAACAGAACTAAATGAGTTAACATCTAAGTGCATTGAGGTATATACCTTGCTACCCTTCGTGTTAAATCACTGATGACAAACATTGTTTGGCACTTCAGAATTACGTCCACAGTTTCCTAAGCATCCAGGGCCAGAAATGACGGATACATAATTAAGTAATTGTTTATAATACTTGTATCATGCTCCAAACAAAATCTTATGTCACGTAAGGTTCAAAGTTTATTCAAAACAATACATCAGTTAACATCACAGGGGTGGTATATACCTACATATTCACCCCCTACCAACTGACCTAGATTTCCCCCAGATACCATTTCATGATAGATCACCGCGTCCTCGGCATCTAGGACCACAAATAAACGCTAAATAATTAAGAAATCGTTTGTGATCATTATCATAATTAAATATTCACTTAAAGGTTCAAATTTTATACCATAAGAACTAAATCAGTTAACATCACAATGCATTTAGGTATATACCAACATATCCACCTCCCCTCACTGACCCAGATGTTACCCGGATGCAATGTAAGATCATGGATGACATAATGTAACATATGAGTTCATTATACTTCCACAACTTCCGTGAGGTGAAGTCCTCGGAAGCCAGAATGAATAGCAAAGAGATAATCCCTTAGATGTGATTTCAAGATAGTACAGTAGTACACTGCGCTGTGTAAAACAATGACTTAAAAAGTGAATTTGGGATTTGAAATAAACTATTTCAAAACCTGTGACTCTATAGGTCCTAGTGCCACAAAGGAAGACCAAACGATAAAATAAATGATGCCAGTAATATACTTACGACATGATAAATAACAAACCGAGTAATGAAAATCTAGTAAATGATGCCAGTAATATACTCACGACATGATAAATAAGAAACCGAGTAATGAAAATCTAGTAAATGATGCCAGTAATATACTCACGACATGATAAATAAGAAACCGAGTAATGAAAATCTAGTAAATGATGCCAGTAATATACTCACGACATGATAAATAAGAAACCGAGTAATGAAAATCTAGTAAATGATGCCAGTAATATACTCACGACATGATAAATAAGAAACCGAGTAGTGTCAGTCTAGTCCAGCTTCCTCGGCTGGTGTTGTCTAAGTAAATAGTATACTATTGTGCTGTATGACTTGATATCAATGTCAATGTATCTACACCGCTAGGTAAGCTAGGCTGAGGTTGTAAAGATAACGTACTGGTTGTTGTATTATTAAGTAGGTCAAGGTGTGACGAACAATAACTGTATATATCACGAGACGATGTCTTTGGATTGGTAAATTAAAAAAACAAATGTTTTAATGGCTCCAAAAAAAATGAACAATACGTCTTTTGAGATGATCCCTTGACTGACATTCACTGATATGAAGTTTTACGGAGATGCATGTGTGGTACCGGTTTTGCGAGAAATAGACATAACATATTGCGAGATGGTCCCTGCCAATAATTGTTAACAGAGTCTAATCGATTCACAAAGCGTCGCACGTCCAAATGTACCAAGCCAGTTTGTCCCGGACGATTTTCTTTTAAGTGAATATGAAAGACAGAGACTATCCCTTTGCATTTCTCGACTGGAGAATGAATTACAATATATAAATAATCTTAATGATGCTTACTTGTCATTCGTAAACACCATATAACATGATATGGACAAATACAATGTTCCCAAAACACGAAACAAGCGTATTGCCTCTAAAAGGAAACCATATTGGAATAGTGACCTTCAGGCATGTTGGAACGACGTTTGTGACAAAGAGCAAAAATGGATAAAATGTAAAGCATCTTATAAGAATGTTAAATCGACTTTAAAAGAACGGTACATACACAAACGGAAAGTATTTGACAAACTACAAAAAAATTACAAGAAATAATACCAACAAGTGAATTTGGATAAACTGGTTGACTCTTTTAGTAATAATGACTCTAGAGACATTTGAAAACAGATAGGTAAAATCGGAGTTGCCAATGAAAGGTCTCATCGATTGCCAATGCATGGAGATTGAAGACAATGAAGGGAACTATGTAGTTGAAACACAGACTGTCATTGAAAGATGGAAACATGACTTTGAAAATATTTACTCTCTGCAGAATACAGAACTAATGTTCATCATCGTGGTATCATGAACTAGCTGAGGGACAACAACGTTCTGGCTGACAATCCGATATCTTGGGATTCCCTTAACACACCTATTTCTCGCAGTGAAGTAGAGAATGCAATCAAACGCCTGGATTAAAGAAAAGCTTCAGGTATCGACAACTTACCAGCTAACATGTTGTATACAATCATATCCCATTGCTTTGATAGTGGTGAAGTACCAGATGCATGTCAACAGACCATCATTAACCCAATTTTAAAGCCAGATTCGGATCCTATAACCCTTATACATACACTAGAGTAAAGTTTACTGTGATATTAGCAATGCAAGACTCTATCGGAATAACAAAATTGACATTTAACATCTGACAACATCAACCGTGATTGATTATTGTTTAAAATGCAGTATCGACTGTTAAAAGCCACATTTAAAGCTTATTGGGTTTTACAGTGACAATATGAAGGTAGAACGTCGCAATTAGGATCGAAAACCGGACAGTGGCGCGCGTCAAATAGTCAAACATAATTTTGGAGACTTATCTAAAACAGCCAGGAGGGCAGTTATGAGTTGATAGCGTTTGTTAGGTTATATAACTAGTATCCATGTATAAGACGTGATATCTACACCTCTGTGCATTTATAGGTTGTTTTTATGAAAACCATTATTTGTCATATATATGTCTTTTGGACATGAAAAGTTAAGATGTTTTGATTTTACATCACCACATATAACACTTAGGTTCGTATCAAAGGTAAATAATATGTTATGTAAATCACGGAGTGGCTCTTTAAACGTCCTGTCATTTGATGTAATTGGTATAAATGGTATAAATAATGGTATAAATATAAATAATGATAAATCCAAGATTGTACATTTCAGACATGTTAGCACACAGATAACGAGTGCTGTTTTTACTGTTGGTAATTCTATTTTAGAAATTGTTGATAGTTACAATTATTTAGGCCTATTGCTCACAGAACATCTTGATTATAATGCAATGGCTAAGGCAGCAGCTAAGTCTGCTAATAGAGCTCTAGGCCTTCTCATTTGTAAATATAAGGCACTTGGAGGAATGGAATCCACTACTTACTCGAAACTATACGATACTATGGTGTGGTCAGTTTTAAGCTATGGGGCATCTATCTGGGGTCATCGGGAGGTTTCTGTTGTAAATGCTGTCCACCACCGTGCTTTGAGATTTTTCTTGGGGGTGGGTAAATATGCTCCAAATGTTGCTGTAAATGGAGACATAGATTGGATTCCTCCAATTGTCAGACAATGGGTGTGTATTTTTAGACAATACTGCCGTTTTATAAAGATGCCTTTTAGACTTAATAAGCATGTTTTTATGTGGTCAGAAAGATGTGCGAGTGGACGTGCGAAAAATTGGAATTTTAGAGTGAAAGCTAAAATGAAAGAATGGAACCTGATTGTGGAAGCTGGTGTCAGTGCTAAACGTATATGTGAGCGTGTGCAAGATATCTGTATGAAGAAGTATGTTAGTAATTGGACTGATGTATTGAATAAGCCAAGCGGTAGAACGGGAGGTAATAAATTACGAACGTACCGAATGTTTAAGGATGTATATGGCTGTGAAAGATACGTAAGTATGAGTATGCCCCGTTCATACCGCTCTGCCCTCTCCAAATTCAGATCAGGTACTGCTCCTCTGCATTTGGAAACCGGCAGATATACGAATAAAAATGTGAATGAAAGAGTGTGTTTTCAGTGTAGTGAGAGTGTTGAGGATGAAAGACATGTACTTTTACATTGCCCTGTGTATGATGATCTGCGTGAGATTTTATATGAAAATGTCTGTTTTAGCTATCCCAACTTCTTAGATCTTAGTGATATTGATAAATTAGTTTTACTTTTTAAACACCCTGTATATTTTACCGCCAAAACCTGCTTTAATATCTTACAAAGAAGAAAACATATTTTATATGGATAGATTTTATATATTACTCTCTGTATATAGTTTACATATGTCTTAGCCTATTTTATACATTATACAATTTTACAATAGTCTCTCATAACCCTTAAAGGGTGGCTCACTTTAATGTTCGATTTTATATGTATATACTTTTTACTGTATTTATGTGAGGTGAGACTGAAATAAAAGGTGGGCTCCCAGCTGACAGACAGGTAGCTGACAGACGCATTAAACCAACAACATTTACAGTTCAGTGCACAACTTGGTTACTGCTTGTTACCTATTCATTGTAATGGACTAGTCCAAATAAAAGACAAAAGAGTGAATTTGAAAGTGAGTTTGTATATGAAAATGAGTAAAATATTGATTTCACATTTCACATAAATATTTATTTAATGTACATAGCACATTTCACATAATTATTATGTAGCACATTTCACAATCACATTTCAGTTCATTACAAAAGAGTGGATTTGAAAGTGAGTTTGTATATGAAAATGAGTAAAATATTGTATAGCACATTTCACATAAGTATAATGTAGCACATTTCACATAAATATTTATTTAATGTACATAGCACATTTCACATAATTATTATGTAGCACATTTCAGTTCAGTAGGCAACATTTCACAATCACATTTCAGTTCAGTTCAGTTTCACAATGTGAGAGACCGCATCCAAGAACTGGAGATGAGTCTTCTCTCCACGGGCAAGCATGTCCTTCAGTCTCTGGAGTCTGTTGTCGATCTCCCTGTACACCCTCTTGCGGCTGGGGGGAGCTGCGCCGAAGTCGAGCTGCTGCAGCCTTGCCCTGTCCACTGCCTCGATCCGCCGGATGACTTCTACGAATCGGAAGATGTTGGGGTGGCGATGAGGTAGAGTCCTGTTCATCCGACTATGGAAGCCTTCAAGGTTGTTGTTTGTTCTCGGTCCTTGGGTGGTGTGGTGATTCCATAACTCAATGGGAAATCGGGCATCGTCATCGACCCATGTCTCCACCATGTAGTCCTTGAAGCTCTCGATGCGGTCGTTGTCTGGGGACGATTCCATAGCCTCGATCCATGTGTCCTGCACATGATCTTCTGGGAGTAGAGCAAGGCCAGCTGCTCTGCGGATGAACTGCCTTACTTCTGGATCCTCCTTGTATTGCACTGCGAGTCCCAGATCTTGAGTCTTTCTCCACAGGGCTTGACCGTAGTGAAAGAAACATCCCTTGGTTTCGGCAGCTGGAAATTCCCTCTCGATAGCTCGGATGGTCGCCAACTCAAAGTCTGTCTGTATCCTTGTTGGGGCCAGGGGACGGTTCAGTTCTTCTGATACTTTCGCCTTGAGGAGACGAAACAGCCTTCCGTAGGTAACAGATCGTCTGTCCGGTAGAAGGGCGTAGACCAAAGGAATGGACACAGATTTGGATCGGGCATGGATGATATATACCTGATCCCAAAGCTCTGGGCAGGCAGTGAATGTCCCATCCATGTACAGTGTCTCAGCTGTCTGCAGGGCTTGTAGTTGATCGTCAGTTGAGAAGACAAGAATCTTCCAGGTCCACGTCTTGGCGGGTCGTGGGTAGAACTGGCAGGGTCTTGCGACGTTGTCTGTACAAGGCGCTGCTGACGCTGGGGAACGATGGAAGGTCTTGTGGATTCTCTTCTTCTTGTAGCTGCTCGTTGTACATGGTATGCATCTGCGTCGTCTCATCCCGTGCCCTCTTGCGAAGCTCGCTGACAAACTTCTCCTTGTTGCAGTCATCAGGTGCATGGTTATGCTCTGTCCATGTTCTGACGAAATCGCCGACAGTGGAGCATCTCCCAGTGCATGTCTTCAACATACACCTCCAGTGAGTGCAGCTCTGTCGGATCTTGTTCCTTGTGTAGATGTATCCATCCAGAAGAATCTGAGGTGCTCCTCTCGCCGACAGTAGATATTCAACTCTGCGCAATCCAGCCATTTTGGTAGTGAGATACAGTCAATGTTCCCTTATATACATTTATTGAGTTCAGTCAATTACCAAGTGAGAAGAGAGGATTAAAACATACACTTTCATAGTACCAAGATGAAAACATCACTAGTTAACATTAAAAACAAAGTGAGAAGACAGGATTAAAACATACACTTTCATAGTACCAAGATGAAAACATCACTAGTTAACATTAAAAACAAAGTGAGAAGATGCTCTTTAAAATCAATTAACAGCAACAACAGGTTATAAAAACACAACATAAAATCACTTTGAAAATTAAATAGCCTATGAAAACAATTTTGACAGTAGAAGACAGATTATTATTTGATCCTCTGATCACAAGGAAAACCTATATTGTTTTAAGTGTTTGTTAATGAAGCTTAATCTGATGAGAAGTCGCCCTCTGCTCTAATCGGACTGTGGACTGTTCCATTATCTCTGTAGGGGATTACCTAATTAATCTTCAACTGAGTGTCTGTCAGTTACCTGTCTGTCAGCTGCCTGTCTGTCACGCGGGAGATAATCAAATAAAATATCTGTCTGTCTGTCTGTCATTTGATGTAATTGTTGTCACATCATTGGCAGGTGCGCACCATAAACACAAGGTACTCGACATTGTGAACCAACGAAATGTAAAATTTATATCCTGCTAATGAAATGAAGGAAAGATATTATTCATGCACATGAAAAGGTAGATCTTTTTTTAACAATTTCCCGTTTTTGAGGGATTCTGTAGGATTGAGACCGCTAAACACAATATGTTCATGGATGCGGATGCCGAGAGCAGGTTTGTTAATTCAGTATTAAGACCTTTTATGATTATTTATTTTATTTACACGCACATTGTTACAAGTCGTAATATGTTTATCAGATAATCATAAACTAAGCTTTAGCTCGAATGGTGACCTTATGGAATTAATAATTGTTGATATAAGATATGTATAAAAATGCCACCATCTGAAACTGTTACATTGATCCCCCAAAGATAATTTTATACCTTATTAAGAACTTGTTTTGAAATTTTTTAAATTCGTTTGCAACATGTGTTACATTCTTCAGCTGCATACCAAAAGTTTGTTCACGTTCCTGCCTATCCTAGTGCAAATATCATGTAATTTGGCATGTCTTTGAGGCATCGTAGCCGGATGATTTTGAAATTTTAATATAGAAGAGAAGATCCATTGCACCATTACACAATCTTTTGTTATACCCAACAGTTAGCCGTAATAGTGTTTGGCAGGCCACTGAATGGCCAAAAGTCAATATGATTTAGATGATTTTGTTCTAATAATGATATTCTAATCGAAATTTAAGGAAATCGGAATTTCATAAATGTGACCCCATCTGTATTTTTAACCATGCCAAAGTTCAAATTTTTGCACGAGAGAATAGACAATCAAACAATAATTTAAAGAAGGGCTATTTACACATTGACAATGGGAGATCCTTTGTCAGCTCTGCTGAAGTTATTTCATTGACGTTTAAACCAAACCCAAAATACATGATATTTGCACTAAGATACAGTAGTAAGTGAACACACATTTGATATGCAGTTGTATATTGTGAATTAGACATTGACGGAAAACCCTATTACAAACACGATGTTTATCAGTGATGGCTCTCTCACGAATTACTGATTCTTTTCGCAAATGTCTCATTTGATTTGAAAAAACAAATGCCAGGAAAACGTTCCACATTAAGAAAAAGCGACTCTGTCACCCTATATAGGAAAAGTTATTTGAATTACCATCACTATCATCTTTTAGTATCATTAGTACAACTATCCTGACCATTTAGTTTGTTATTCTAATCTGAAAATAAACCTGAAGGCCAGTGCAATTTACGTGTTTAGTTTTCTCTAAAACCTTGGTATAAATGTTGAACTTCTTTCAATTAGGTCCATAGTTTCTCAATTTTATGCACATTTCTTTCCTTTACAATCACACAAAGATAATAACCAGTCGTGAAATCCCGTGGAATATAAAATATAAAATATTAGTAAGTGATTGCTGATTAAAATTTCGACTACAAAGACAAATAATTGTGAAATAATTTCATAATCTAATATTTAAACTGTATTTTCATGAAGTTTGTATCTCATAATTAATCAAATACCGATATTTATATGGAAATTATATTTAATTCCTTTTGTAAAAATTCTAAAAAGTATTAATAGAAGGTGATATTGTTTTAAAAGGCAAACCCTAATCAAACATCACCATCTGCGAAATATTAAATGTTTCTGAAAAAGATATACGACGACCGACGATGCTCTAGAAAGCTCGGAGAAACCGACAAACTCGTCCCAGTACAAATGTATTTTGTTTTCAGCTTAAATATTTTGTGACAGGAACATGTTTACAAAGTTATCTCACTGACCAAGTAACCTATTTACTTTTTTCAGGGATCAGAGTTTAGATGTGGCATGTACACCATCAAGTATTTATATTCACCTCATATTACAGGCAAAAAACCGTGAAGCACTTTCCTCATGACCACGTTGTCGCTAATATTTATAATATTTCAAGGCAAGCTCAATAAGTACCTGTTACTGCGTCGAAGTCTATCTATTATGTCCCGCCATTTAGAGATTTTTCTTAGACATTCAAAATGATTTTCACAGGAGGATGATTTGTGAGAGATCAATGAGATAAAACACACCTTATTGGTTGTTATATCCGCGCTTAGATTAGATATTTGCGTGGATGTTAAGAAATTTCCTTATTTCTTTAACAACATGACAGCATCATGCTTTAAAGAGCCACTCCATGAGTTGTTGGAGTCATATATGCCAAACTTAATCAATGGTGTCATTTGATCGCCAAGTATCGACTGTTACCAAAAAGATACATTTTAAAGCTTGTTGGTTTGTTATAGTGACAATATGGAGGTAGAACGTAGCAATTATGATCGAAAACCGGACAGTAGCGCGCGTCAAATAGTCAAACGTAATTTTGGAGACTTATCTAAAACAGCCAGGAGGGCAGTTAGGAGTTGATAGGGTTTCTTAGGTTATATAAGTAGTATCCATGTATATTGGACGTGATATCTACACCTCTGTGAATTTATAAGGCTGTTTTTAGATTTTCATGGAAAACCAGTATTTGTCATATATATGTCTTTTGGTCTCTTGTTTTTTGGACATGAAACGTTAAGATGTTTTAATTTCATACCACATTTTACATTTAGGTTCGTAACAAAGGTAAATATTATGTTATGAAAATCACGGAGTGGCTCTTTAACAAAATCGTATAGATGAACCGCTATAAATCAATCAAATTTCCTTTATACAGTTTTCGCTTGTAGTAGATACTGCCGTTATAAATCTACAATGTTATCACACATTGTGTCATAACAACGAGATGGACGTCACATGACGTCACAATGTTAACCTCTTAAATGTATCTGTATCTAACTCGGCTTCGCTCGTTATATAACACAGGGGCGTAGGAGCGAATTTGAAAGTGGGGTGGGGGGGGGGGGGGGGGGGGGCTTGAATTGAAATTTTGTAACCAAAAAAAAAAAAAGGAAACTTGCTGGCTGCTTATCCCATCTTATCATCAATTAGGACATAATACTGAAGTCAGTTTAATTCCTTGTTTGATTGGATGTTTTAGTTCTACCCTCAGAGTAGTTTTAGAACTACCCTCAAAGTAGTGCATAGTAATTGTTTTGTAACTAGACCAGTTATTGGGAAATATGTAGTGGAAAGGAGAAAATAGTCATTTTTTGGCCCCCCCTATAATTTATTCGTTTTGTGCACAGCTAACCTTAGATTTGTTATATGTCCAAGCCGACACCGGCTGTCTAAATTTTTTCATTGTTGATTGCAGGTCAATTGTAAAGAATTTTAAGTATTTCATTGCATCGAAAGAAAGCTTAAGTGATTGCATAAGTCCTCTTAAATCTTAAAATAGCCAATTTAAACCGTAAAAGCGTGCACTAGTGCCTTTAAGTATCCTCTATTCATATCATCGAGTGGGGAATAAAGTTTATAGCAGCGGCCGTGAGTTAAAATATCAAACCGTTCTACCCCGATAGATGAGATAAACACAAGTATTTGTCAAGATTACACAGATAATCAATTTATAATAAGATGCATTCTTCCACAAAACCGGTGTACGTGTCATGTTCATATGATAATGTTATGTCGTCACAAACTGAATGACACTACACGCATGAACGCAATGAAGCGTTCAATGATGTATATTTCCTTTCAAACGAATAAAGTTTCATATTGGGTGAATGAACTTCCTGACTACTAATATCATACAAAGCAACTCTCAAGTATGCGTTCTGATATACTTATAGTTTTAATAGATCTTCAAATCAAATGCAAGCTCTCAAATCAACATCCTGAATTAGATATCGTACACTGCAAAAATGGTGTTTGGATATTAAACACAAACTCAAACACATATCTTGTCCTGTTTTTTAAACACATGAAATTTCAAAACATGTTTAAATCCCAAACACGTTCCGTAAAGTGTTTAATATCAAAACACATTTCGGTTAGAACATGTTGTAGAAAGTGTTTTGATTTTAAACATGTTGTGAAAGTGTTTTGATTTTAAACATGTTGTGAAAAGTGTTTTGATTTTAAACATGTTGTGAAAAGTGTTTTGGTATTAAACATGTTGTGAAAAGTGTTCTGGTATTAAACATGTTGTGAAATGTGTTTTAATTTAAAACATGTTGTGAAATGTGTTTTAATTTAGAACATGTTGTGAAATGTGTTTTAATTTAAAACATGTTGTAAACTATTAAACTAAATATTTTCTAAGATATTCAAGACCTTAAACAAAAAAGAGATGTAATCTTTAGCAAACAGACAACAATCACAAACGGCAATGAATTGAATATTAGTTTTGCAAGTTTTTCTTTAGTTCATAAACAATCTTCTAGCACCTCACCATATGATAGAAAGAATATTAACACATTTTGATGAAATAAGTTCTTTTAACACCTTAATACTTGAAATCAATAACTGATAACCGATAATTTTATGAATAATATAAAATTTGATTTTGTTTCAAAAGGAATCTAAAGTTAGTTAAAAACATTATGCAACACAATATGAAGTAACTTGCAAATGTGAAAATATGCCAAAAAAAAGAATAAATGAAAAGATAAGACACATGATAGGTTCACAATATTTATTTGTTTTACGGCCAAATTTGACCTGATCAAAATTTAAAAAATTACAGATGGTTAGCGACAGCAACAAACTGTGGCTCTTCAAGTTGTGCATGATTACATGATGATCAAAATAGGTGAGGGACTTGTTGGTGATAATCAGTAGTCTGGGTGCTTCCTTGTGGCAGCTGGTCAGGTCATCATTCTTCAACTAAAAAGAAAAGTGAGAAATGCTACACTAACTGTTCTACTGAATTCAAGTGAAGAACTTCAAATAAGGAATCTCATCCAAGTGTCTTCTGCTATCAAATATAATTATGACAGCAGCACTTTATCAAAAAAATTAATTATCTGAGGGGTTTTGGTAGCTAGTTTGGTAATAACTTTGCCACACAAAAATGAAAGTTTAAATATAATTCCAAAGCCGCATACGATCAATCAGTATATATATAAAGTTGTTGCCAATGCTTTGGTTATGACACCATAAAAATGCAATCAGCAAACGAAACCTTAAAAATTAATGAGTTTTAGAATAATATCAAGCGAGTACTTACATAAACTTTTGAGATCATGTTTGGTGAGGCCTTTTTGCTGTTTCTTGGGACTGTCATGGCTATTTTTTTTCCTCAGTCAGCATAGTCATTTCTAAAACAGCATCGGTGGTGTCGCATTGCTATCAAGATCTTCATCCTAAAAACAAAGTTAACAAAAGGTTCCATGAATTCGTATCATATCGTGCTTTCTTCATAAATAATCAGCATTATTTCCAAAGACTGACTATACATGCTAAAAGGAATGTACCACCATGTTTAAGATTGAAAATGTGATCTCAATAAAACAAAATTAAATTTTTCAAATTGCAAGACAATGTTTTTTTCTAATCTCAAGAAACATTTTTAAATCAACATACAATGTTTGGTTAAGCTATGATAATCTAGTTATTAATGGATCAGCATAAAACATTTAAACAATTTAATTGAAATCCCCATAGCTTTAAGTACACAACTTATCAATTGATTATTTGGTCAAGTGCCGAAATTAAAATGGTTACAATATTTATCTAATGGATACAACAATTATCAATATGAATATATTTGTAAGAGAAGCCTGTAATATTCGAATGGTAGCTTTGAAAAAGTATTGTTATTTGCTTCATGATATGTCAGTTCGACAAAACGCTCTATAATTTGACCTTTATTTTCATTATTATCTGAGTCCGTTATAGCATCATAATTTCGTGACGTCTCGTGTATTGAACCAAATCTTACCTTGCAAAATGTTGATTCCTTGGTCTGAATAGTTCATTTGTCGAAGGAATTCAAGCACACCTTGTACCGTTGAATCTTCGTTCAAACTTTGAACACTCATGTTTGGTTGTATTGTCCGTTTTCAGTGTATATAACAAAACGTATCAAACAAAGGAACAACTTCGCGCAATAATTATAATCAAGGGGCAAGTAACTCTAATTGAACGCTGAATTCCTTTGTTCTGAACCACGCGTTCGAAACAAAGAGAACTGAAACTTTACTTTTGTTTCCTATCATACACACAAGCTTTATCTTGTTTTCATATATTTTTATTTAAAATCAATTTATGGGGGGAAATGTGAAAACAATTTTGGTAAAATTTCAACTAGTAGTAGTAAACTTAGATTTTTTAAAAGTACACTGGAGTAACCTGTTTTCGTGGTATTTACAATGATGTCTGTTGTCTCAAACCCCTTACCGCTCCCAGCCAGTTAAGGCTTATTTTATTGACCAGTTCTGAAAATCATTGACATTTCGTGCTTGTTTTTTTAACATTTATTGTTAATCTAAAACATATATACATATTTTTGCGAAATTGTTTTCCAGTTGACCACTGTTATTCTAATCCTGTTCGAATCACCTGACTTTTGAATGTAATACCTGTTCAGTTGATAGATATGAAAGATATGAAAGTATAGAATTGTTAAGTCTTATTAATTTTTTGCTATTTTGTATGACTTTCCGGTGCAAGGAAAATAATATAAGTTTTTTTTAACAGTTTGCTTTGCTTGCTCATCTTTAATCTTTAAGTACACGAAATTCAAGGTGTTTGGTGACAAAAAGCTCTTCTGATACTATAAATAAACTCAAAGCAGCCGAATGATTTCTTTACTTTACCAGAAATAATTAAAGACATACTTTGCAAAATATTTGTGAAAATAGAATAATTCAATGACCATGTAAATATTTTAAACACATATCAACATCAATTTAAATGCTAAACGTTCACTATCGATCTGTGTTTTTTTTAAAAACCATTAACAATTTGAAGTTGCGGCATGTGTTGTAGTGTCATAAATTAAATTTATAGAAATAAAAAGAAAACGGGTGACACCAAATATAATGGTGAAAATTGTCATCTGTTTTTAAAATGTCAACAAGATTTAACAAAAGAATAAAACAACTGTTTATTTATCATGAAACAGTGAAAAGATATGTACTTTATCACTTTATACTGTTCAGGATGTATGTGATAATCGGCAATAATACTAATAGAAGTGGAGTACTTTATACCCTTAACAGGTAACAAGAGGGTAATGTATTCTGTTGATTCTTCGGGTGGTAATAATAATGATGAAATTAATAATAATGATAACAATACTGACAACAAAAACAATGATAATAATATGATCATCATCGTCGTCGTCAACTTTAATATAATGTAACTCCTACTGATATAATCACATTGTGTTTTTGTGACATTCAGAAAAAGGATATAATATCTATGAAAGCAAACATTATAGCAACATGTATAGGCATTCAACATGTTATCACGACTACATGCTTTATTATACTTAACTAATTTGAGAATAATTTGTGGGTAGTACAATGTGTTTATATTTGAAACATGTTTTGATGTGTTTAGCATTTAAACACATTTCGCAACATGTTATGTGTGGAACATGTACGCAACATGTTTTAAATCACAACGCCACTTTTGAAGTAAAGTGCAACGTGTTTATATTTGAAACATGTTTTGATATACAACACATGATTATGTATGTTTTGAGTAAAACACGTACGCAACATGTTTAAAATCAAAACGCCATTTTTGCAGTGTAACAGCCCTCTTGGTTGACCTATGTATCTATTCCATGTATTTAAGGTCATTATACACAACCACTTCATCTTTTCTTTACAACATCTTTCATGTTAACGTCAATTCATTCCTGTTTTTTTCACTACCGAGACTTTTATCCCGTATACATTTCTCGAGGACCTTTTTTCAGGGACTTTTTTCTACTACAATTATATATAGGATGTTGTCCAATTTTCATTGACTGCTAACAATCGTCATGTATTTGGCTTTTTTTTATGAATATCATGATGGTGTTTCGACACGTATAAGTCAAATAAGATACATAAACCTAGACATTTTAAATGCAGTAGACTTTTACAATTCCTTTGTTGTTGATTATTTTGAATACTCAACACGCTCACACCGTTTGGCCTGTACGTGCTCCACAGCTTATCAGAGCGAGGTTTTCTCACATGTCTACAGATCACATTTCAATGTCCTTTGTGCAGAAAGGATCTGAGTTCAAGCAAAAATTAACTGAACTGAGCCTTCGTCACTGGAAGCAAAAACGATTTCAAGTGAACATAGTTGGTATGCTCATACGTGTGTTTGTGAGTGTGTGTGTGTGTGTGTGTGTGTGTGGGGGGGGGGGGGGGTAGGGGTGCGTGTGTGTGTGTGTGTGTGTGTGTTTTCTTGATAAGTTTACACAGTTTAGATGCAAATAACCCGACTGGTTCTCAATTTTCAGTTTGCATACATGCATCTGGTTTCACTAAATAGCTATATACATGTAGTTAAAGGCGATTCATATTATATGGAATTAGCCTGCACATACTGTAATAAAAAATTGAAAGGATATGCAAATAAACTGCATTTTAAACTAAAAATCTTTCATCAATTCTTTGAACCGTAGAAACCAAATTTGAATTCGAAGTAGGATTTCTGAACACTTATAAAGACATCATCAGTCCATCACTTTGATATAGCTGGTAAAGGAAGTTTTTCTCTGTCTATATTTTGAAGCTAGTCTTAGTTCACGGATTCGAACTCTTGATAGAAGATAGTATATGGTTGCTGTATCAATGAACCTGAAGCATTTGAATTTCATTCATCTCACCTCACTTAGTAAGATCTACGTGGGACCCACAGCCCACACACCAAAGAAGCTAGTGTATTACACAAAATGTATTTCCATTGTAAAGTGTTGGATTCTAGGCACGGGAGTGAAGCCGTGAATGTATTCACTTCGAAGATATAAATGAAATATTTCAAAATATGTCAAAACAAATCAATTTAATATTCTGCTCACCCATGCCATGTTCACTGTGTACAAATTATCCCAGCGAATCAAAGGACTGGATGAAATGAATATTCAAGAGTTCTGAAACATCCTGCTCATTATTTCAGACAGAGCTGATTAATCAGTGTTGAGTCTGTGACATGAACTTTCTGGTTGAATCTCAATCTCACACTCTATGAATCGAAAAACCAGTTCTTCAGTGTAACTGTATTGCGTTCATCTGGAATATTGTTTTTTGGTTATCCAACACAGTGTGTCGCTTCGGTCACCATAGTATTGCATGTGTCGTCGCTGTGCCAAAACAGATCAGGTTGTATTATGTTGATAATTTTGTAATCTATTTGACCATAGAATGTATGAACCTTGCACGTATTATGAAATATTTCGTTAAAGGGCCACAGAGTATGTTGTTAGAGTCAAATATGCCAAACTTTAAAAAAGTGTTATTTAAAGAGAAGTAGTGGTTAGTCCTGAAAATCAGCATCTAAGCGCTTAGTATAGTATATAGTAATTCAGTATAGTCACAATACACAGCCTAAAGTCGTGATTTGTGGTCGAAAACCGGACAATGGCCCGCGCTAATGGCTCAAACGTAATTTTGGAAACTTATTCACAGAAGATACAAAGGCAAATATTGATTGGTAGTGTTTAGTATGCCATTTACCTATAATAAATGTAATTTGGACGCCTTATTTTGACTTCCTGGCATTTATATGGCCGATTCCATAAACCTATGAAAACAAGAAAATATAATAATTTTGGCATTTTAGCAATAAAAATGCAACTTTTAAAGGGCGATTTGACTTAACCTTGGACATATGATATTTTGGCTCTTATTAAAGCCACAAGAACAATCGTAAACATACTCTGTGTTACTTTAAACAAAACATCGCTGAATTATATCGATTAGATATTTTAGAACATTGCAATTGGACCGACGTTGTATTGAAATTGATTAAAGTTATATTCAATTAAACAACGTTGTGTTTCATTGATTAATCTTATTTTAGGATGAACAATTTTTTCATTACATTGATGTCATTTTTTTACGTTGAACAAGGTTGTGTTACATTGATGTAATTGTTTTACGTTTAACAAAGCTGTATTACATGTACATAGATGTCGTTGTTTTACGTTGAACAAGGTTGTATTACATTGATGTCGTTGTTTTACGTTGAACAAGGTTGTATTACATTGATGTCGTTGTTTAACGTTGAAGAAAGTTGAAATACATTGATGTCGTTGTTTTACGTTGAAGAAAGTTGTATTACATTGATGTCGTTGTTTTACGTTGAACAAGGTTGTATTACATTGATGTCGTTGTTTTACGTTTAACAAAATTGCATTAAATTGATGTCGTTTTACGTTGAACAAGGTTGTATTACATTGATGTCGTTGTATTACATTGATGTCATTGTATTACATTGATGACTTTGTGTTTCAGTGATCAGCGGTTCATCAAATTGACGTTGTACGCCGTTGTATTTGTAACATAGTTCAAGGATGACGGACGACTTTGAAAATGATCCCTCCGCAGTGTCGATACACAAGCGACCTAAATGGAAGAGCAAAACCTCCTACATGCTGACAGTAATCGGCTACTGTGTATCTCTTGCCAACATTTGGCGCTTCCCTTACATATGTAACAGAAATGGGGGAGGTGAGTAAATTCTACTTTGTTTTTAAATATTTCATATTTACCCTTAATTGGCCAATGCTCTATAACCTTGAAATACTTTCCAGACCCTTTATCTCTGTTTTTAGTCTGCCTGAAATGTAATTGAAACATTCAAGTACATCCTTTCGTCGACACAGGTTAAAGAGCCACTCCGTGATTTTCATAACATATTATTTAGCTTTGATACGAACCTAAATGTCATATGTGGTGATATAAAATCAAAACAAGAGACCAAAAGACATATATATGACAAATACTGGTTTTCCATGAAAATCTAAAAACAGCCTTATAAATGCAGAGAGGTGTAGATATCACGTCCAATAAACATGGATACTAGTTATATAACCTAACAAACCCTATCAACTCCTAACTGCCCTCCTGGCTGTTTTAGATAAGTCTCTAATCTTACGTTTGACTATTGACGCGCGCCACTGTCCGGTTTTCGATCCTAATTGCGACGTTCTACCTTCATATTGTCACTGTAAAGAACCGATAAGCTTTAAAATGTGTCTTTTTGGTAACAGTCGTTACTTCGCGATCAAATGACACCATTGATTAAGTTTGGCATATACGACTCCAACAACTCACGGAGTGGCTCTTTAAGGCGCCATAGCTCACAAAGGAATGTAAACAATCGGCTGTGCACAAATGAGAAATATTGATTGTTCAAAACGGCTGAACTAGGAATATGTTGGATTTTTCAACATACCTTAATCACGTTACTGACAATGAGTGAAAGGTTCTTACAGTTTTACATTGTATACACAGTATAAATATTTCTATTTTATTAACCACATTGGCTGAGAGTTTGGGTTTTCATACTGTTTGCAAAATCTGCACTAACAATTTCCGGTATGTCATTTCTGAATTAATAGCCTGAATGAGTGAATATTTTCTAACTAACTAATATTTATGATTACCTGAGGACGGATCGTTAGTATTATCGAGACATTAACATGATTGTGGAATATTCATATCTACGAAATATGTGCGCTGGTGCCAATAAGATTAGTGAAAATTCTCTAGCTCACAATGTCACTGTTCGTGATTTTTGCCATATAAGTCTCACTATAATTCTTGTTGTCTCAATGGATACCGGATTAAGTCGAGTTTCTGCGCGTTTAGTTGCTAATTCTGCAAACATGACTTTCCTTTGTGACACAGAGATAAGCCAAGAAAGGATGATAAAGTCAATGTCAACTTGAATTGAGAAGAACTGGAACTGCATATAACTTACATCGTGAAGGAAATGTGGGATGAAACTCAAAGCTGACACATCAAAGCAAATTCTGATTAATAACGTCTTTGGACATTGTCTCATTTTTTTCAAAATTATACTCAATCCAGTCTGATTAATATCGACTGTTTTCCGAGGAATAAAAGTTTTTAACTGTGACTCTACCGGGATTCGAACTCGTTCTTTTTAGGAGCTATCGTTTTTCGGAAGACGGTTGATTTAATTAGAGTTTGCTCAATCCGAAGTCAGATATCATCATACCCATAGTATTCCTTTCTGCTGTAGGTGCTTTCCTTATTCCCTTCGTCATCTTCCTTGTGCTGTGTGGTCTCCCACTCTTCTTCCTCGAGGTTGCGCTCGGCCAGTTCTCCGGCAAGTGCGCTCTGCACATCTGGAGTGTCTGCCCACTCCTTAAAGGTGAATCAATGGCTTAAATTCTTTTATTTTCTATGTTTGAACTTAAGATCGAGTCCGTTTCATGGAAATACATTCCTACCCACATGAGCTACTTAAATTAGTTCTGCCCAAAAGACCATTTCCTGGGTTTGGAATACTGAGCCCTGATTGTCGAAATCGAAATTAGTTGTGCAATTAACGACGTTGTTTCAAACAGCAAATTTGAACTGTTCCTGTTCCTGTAACTGTGGAAGAGACTCGAGTTCGTCCACTAGTGCGATGCGCATGTATATCTAACTAATTAATTTAGTAAGCTTAATGAATAGCGATTAATTTGGCACCCTATAATTTTGCATTCATTTAAACTTGTTATTGTTGAAGGTCTAGGTATAGGGATGAGCCTACTGTCCGCCTTGACGTGTTCATACTTCACCATAGTGCTGGCATGGTCCATCTACTTCCTGGTGCAATCCTGCTCCAGTGTGCTGCCCTGGACCACGTGTACCAACTCCTGGAACACGCCCCTCTGTGTCCAGAGTATGGGGGCCTCTCTGGGACGCAATCTCTCCTCTCTCAACATCTCCTGTCTCAGCAGGGTCACGGATAAGCTAATGAATTTGAACGAAAGTTTTGCAATGTCAGACTCTTTACAAGAGAGCGGATGCGTTGTTTCTCAAGCTAATCTTGAGGATTCGCATGTTAATCGTTGGAAGAATTCAACTCTTGCTCACACAGCGGCTGAAGAATTTTGGCAGTAAGACACTTAGTTTGTTCTTCTGTATTGGGTGTGATTTCTGTTTCTTTCAATGTAATTTGTTTTATACAGTTGATGATACAACTGAAGAACATCATGATAGATTTATGATATTTTTTGAAAGAATGCCACAAGAGGATCATTCAAAATATCGATTCTGAAAATTTTTACCTTGTTCAATATTTTCCTGATCTATGAAAGGGTTTTTTTAGTTCTCCGGACGCTTGGACGGTGTTTGGTCTATACATTGATATGAACCAATGTCAGGCATAACGTAACACTCGTATCTCCCTGTGTTTCGTTCTGAGTCTTTAGACCTTTAAATTGGCACGATCTGTAATCAAAGCATCTCTGTGACTGGATGAATATATGCTAGATGAAAGTTCTAATCCTTGTTGGACAGAACCGTGACCGTTTCTTAGCGAGTTACGAGTTCGATAATGGTAAAATCACACTTCATAGAAAACTTTCTTAAATATAAACTTATTGCAGATACAAGGCTTTGGGAATCTCTGGCGGCCTGGAGGATGTCGGGACTGTACAGTGGCACCTGGCCCTCTGTCTCCTCCTCTCCTGGACTGTCATCTTCTTTTGTGTGGTCAGGGGGATCCACTCGGTCGGCAAGGTATGTGTGGTCAGGGGGATCCACTCGGTTGGCAAGGTATGAGTGGTCAGGGTGATCCACTCGGTGGGAAAGGTATGTGTGGTCAGGGGGATCCAATCAGAAGCAAAGGTATGTGTGGTCAGTTGGATCAGTTCGGAAGCAAAGGTATGTGTGGTCAGGGGGATCCACTCGGTGGGAAAGGTATGTGTGGTCAGGGGGATCCAGTCGGAAGCAAAGGTATGTGTGGTCAGTTGGATAAGTTCGGAAGCAAAGGTATGTGTGTTCAGGGGGATCCACTCGGTAAGCAAGGTATGTGTGGTCAGGGGGATCCACTTTGAAGCAAAGGTATGTGTGGTCAAGTGTATCCACTCGGTTGGCAAGGTATGTGTGGTCAGGGGGATCCACTCGGTCGGCAAGGTATGAGTGGTCAGGGTGATCCACTCGGTGGGAAAGGTATGTGTGGTCAGTTGGATCCAATCGGAAGCAAAGGTATGTGTGGTCAGTTGGATCCAATCGGTGGGAAAGGTATGTGTGGTAAGGGGGATCCAATCGGACGCAAAGGTATGTGTGGTCAGTTGGATCAGTTCGGAAGCAAAGGTATGTATGGTCAGGGTGATCCACTCGATGGGAAAGGTATGTGTGGTCAGTTGGATCCAATCGGAAGCAAAGGTATGTGTGGTCAGTTGGATCCAATCGGACGCAAAGGTATGTGTGGTCAATTGGATCCAATCGGTGGGAAAGGTATGTGTGGTCAGGGGATCCAATCGGAAGCAAAGGTATGTGTGGTCAGTTGGATCAGTTCGGAAGCAAAGGTATGTGTGGTCAGGGGGATCCACTCGGTGGGAAAGGTATGTGTGGTAAGGGGGATCCAGTCGAAAGCAAAGGCGTGTGTGGTCAGTTGGATCAGTTCGGAAGCAAAGGTATGTGTGTTCAGGGGGATCCACTCGGTAAGCAGGGTATGTGTGGTCAGGAGGATCCACTCGGTGGGAAAGGTATATGTGGTCAGGGGGATTCACTCGGTTGGCAAGGTTGGCAAGGTTCAGGTGGATCAACTTGGTCGCAAGGTATGTGTGGTCACTCTGTGTGGTCAATGGGAGCTACTCGATCGGCAAGGTCAGGAGCATCCAGTCAGTCGGCAAGGTATGGAAGCTTTAACTTCAAAACACAGGTTTGAAAATATAAAAATATCACGACAGATAACAAATCTCAAATTAATGTTTGAGATTTTTCTGTCTTGATTTTGCCTTTTATTGGGAAAGAGTCTTGTCTAAGATGAGAAGCAATATCCTATACTGAGCTATTTAGCTGACCGGAAGTCAGTGCTGCTTTATAATTACCTGACTTTAATTGTACGAGTTTGGATCATTCGAAAGGCTCGTCCCGAAGAAAGTAAAACAAACTTACAATTGTAAATAGCGTGTTATCTTTAAAGACATAATTGTACACTAATTTTTTATTTTGGTATTACAAAGTAAATAAAAGATTACGACAAATCTGATTTCTGTGATTTTCATAACATATCATTTACCTTTGATAGGAACCTAAATGTCATATCTGGTGATATAAAATTAAAACATCTAAACTTTTTATGTCCAAAAGACATATATATGACAAATACTGGTTTTCCATGAAAACCTAAAAACAACCTTATAAATGCACAGAGGTGAAGATATCACGTCCAATATACATGGATACTATAGTTATATAACCTAACAAACACTATCAACTCCTAACTGCCCTCCTGGCTGTTTTAGATAAGTCTCGAAAATTACGTTTGACTATTTGACGCGCGCCACTGTCCGGTTTTCGATCATAATTGCGACGTTCTACCTTCATATTGTCACTGTAAAAAAACAATAAGCTTTCAAATGTGTCTTTTTGGTAACAGTCGATACTTGGCGATCAAATGACACCATTGATTAAGTTTGGCATATATGACTCCAACAACTCACGGAGTGGCTCTTTAATACTATAAAAGTGATGTTGCATTATGAGTTGCTGTTCAGTGAGTAACACCGGTTGTATAGGACATGTTTAAACGTCTGACCCCAGGTGGTGTATGTGACTGCGACGATGCCCTACGTGTTGCTGGTGTGTCTATTGGTCCAAGGGGTGATGCTACCGGGGGGCACGGACGGAATTCTCGTCTACCTCACCCCCCAGTTCCATAGGCTGGCTGATATGCAGGTACACTTCTCCGTACATTAAATTGTTGACCGATATTGTAGGAAATATGTAATACTAACTCCTATGTTAATGTTAATTAATGTTAAACTCTTGCGCAGGCATAAAACTTCATTTGTTTCTATACTACTACTTGAGGATCTTAAATATTATTGACATGGAAGTTAACTTGTTTCTCTAAAATTGTTTTAAATGCTAATATTTAAACATTTTCATGCAATATTCAATAGCTGAACATGGTCACAGGTCGTCCAGTTTGACCTCATCTTAGAGGTTATGTCACCAGGGAAACTTATGTCATGTTTATAAGCCCTAACAAGAATTAAATGTTCCCCCTTGTTTATAAGATTAAAGGGGTTTTGTTCCCTTCAGACATACAAACATTTATTAGAAGAGGGGTGTATATGGTATATACCTGAGGGGAACATGATAGTTCAAAGATGCAATGAGCATATAATCGTTCATTCTGTCCCATTAGAGGTAGCTTCTTCTAGGAATTTGACGGAGCTACCTCTGTTGGGAGAGAATGATAATCGTTGACGAAAACTCCACTGTAAGTACGAAGAAGTTTGGTTATCGTATCTTTCATGAAGATGGAATTATAAAAATAACTTATTTAACTATAATTTTTATAGACACCTTTACTCGATTACAGGTGTGGCTAGAGGCGTGTCTCCAGGTGTTCTACTCCCTCGGTCCGGCTTGGGGAGGCCTTATCACCATGGCCAGCTACAACAACTTTGACAACAACTGTATGAGGTACATCGGAAACATTGTCGTTATGAACATGGCTTTTCTCACGATAATGACATGAATACTTTTTGCCCAGTCAGTGTCCAGCTATTTCAGAACTACTTTCTGAGGTTCGTGAAAGAACCTATAAGTTTCATTACAGTGTGAAATTTCCTTTAATGTTGGGTACTAATTGACCTAACTAATTTTCTGATTCCAAGATTCCAACTATGTAGATGTACCTTTTGAGTTTTACTACCATCTTCACTCTTTCACTATAGTGGTTCATGGCGAAACCATACTTTTCTGAAAACATCATAATCCATACCTTCTGTCAGCCCGGCGATGAGTGGGACTCCTTGAATTACATCCTCACATTAGAATTATCATCAGTTGAAAATCATCTTATCGCAATGGTTTAATATTCTATAATTATTATCAATTTGCCGAAACATTGCTGCAATTGTATTACTCGCGTGAAATGTTATAGAACAACTTATTTATGGTAGGTCGTTAGATGGTATTTGATTTATTATAATAGGTGTTCTATCAGCAATCAAACAAATAATTTGATTTATGAAAAACTTTTTCTTTGATGTCAATTCAGCCATCAAAATGCCTCTCAAAGAGATTACAAGGAAAATGTATTTTACTCCAGAGACGCCATAATAGCGACTTTCGTGAGCGAGGGTACCAGTATGTTTGGTGGCATCGTCGTCTTCTCAATCCTGGGGTTCCTCGCCAAGGAGTCAGGAGTGCCTATACATGAAGTCGTCTCCTCAGGTAGACGTTTATTGCATTTAGAAATACTTAAGTACTATTCATGAACAATTAACCTTTCCTAGCGGTCACTTCCATGTAACGGTCACCCGCTCTATGCGGACACTTATTTGACCTTCTAAAAATTTCTCTTATGTAATATTATTTCTTGTCTTGAAACATATGTCAGTTCTATTATATCCTGTTTATATTCATGTACGTGTTTAATATGAGACATTTTCAAAAACTAATCCCATCTGTCTACCATAGCTTCTCCGGTTTGTGCACGAAGCTCGGGGTGTATTCACGATAACATAACAGGATATTCTTTGATCGTCTAACAAATGCTTCCATTCTACACACCAGGACCGGGTCTGGGTTACGTCTCCTACCCGGAGGCGCTGTCTCACCTGCCCTTCCCTCAGGTGTGGAGTTTCCTCTTCTTCGCCATGCTCATCTTCGTCGCTATGGATTCCATTGTGAGATGCTTTGTGGACTTAATAATTGGTTTTAGATACTTATTGATAAGTCAAGAATCCATTGGCAAAAGTGTTTTAGAGAACAGTGGTAAAACGATTAGGTCCCTGCTTCAATATCAGAGTTAGAATATATAACGCTGAACAGTTACTCTCAAACGAACGAGAACTAAGGGTTACATTTGTGTTCCCATGCTTGTGCCTGAATTTATGAACAAAATATTTCTAAATACGATTGTAGCAAAATGATCGTAATATACGAGTAGATTTCTACTAAGCTTCCATTTCAGATATATTTTACCCTGCTCTGTTATTCCTTAGACGAATGAACATCAACATGTTAAAATGATAGCTTATAAGATTAACATTAAATATATATGTCAGACAAATACCATGGATGGAAATTTCTTTACTGAATTCACATTCAATGCTTCTGGGCTACTTTGTGTACCATTACCAGGAAGTAAATATTCTAGAAACCACGTGCATACAATGAAGAATGAACAAAATCTTGATACTTTTTCGCCAACTTCTGGCATACAGAGAGTCATGCTGCAATGGTCGTCCCTGTTTCAGTTTTCCATGATAGAGACAGTTATCTCAGCTTTCATAGACGAGTTCCCCAGACTGCACAGCAGGAGGATGCTGCTCACCCTTGTCTACTGTCTGCTGTCCTTCTCTATCGGGCTGCTGTTCACCACAGAGGTACACTTTCAATTTTCAATCATCGAAATGAATATCGATGTCTTGAATACAAAGCACTATTCGGATTGATTCGGGTGACAGCCGTTTAATCACATCACATTCACACACAATACATAGCACGAAGGATCAGAAAATAGGATTGCGGATAAAAAAACACATGGTTCAATGGAAAAAGCATGGCATCAGACTCTATAAAAAGTTGGACTAGAAAAATTGACATTAAACGGAAATTAAATGTTGAAACGAAATAAGAATAAATAAATCTCTGAAAACGTCAGGAATATTCTTGACACTTTAGGACACTTTAGGACAATCGATATCAATGGTTACACCTTTAAAGTCACGATTCCTTTCTGTAATTGCCTAATTACTAATGCCGCCTACAAGGTTGGTTATTTGGACAACTGGCGTGATGTTATGTATTCATAATCACACATTTCTCAAGTTTACTGTTGCACGTTTGCTGAATACAATGAACATGCTATCGGTGTGTTACACAACTCTTGTCTATACCTGTATGGAATACACTAACTAACAATTGTAAAATGATCAAGCTATTCACGTCATATGATGATGTACTTAATTGCGCAAAATTCATCAAGTTAGCAAGGTGAGGTGTTATAGGGTTTAACGCTGCTTTCAAAAGTGTTTCACTTACATCGCAGCTGCTAGAGTTATTGCACCACTGTGGCTAGCGTTAGATACACAGGTACCGTCCTTATATTTATCCCAGCAGCTTATATTTGGTGAACAAGTGAAGGAAAGTTTATTCTTCACGACCGTTACTGAAACAGACCAAATGTCCAATATGAAACAACGTCGCTTATTGCACAACTAAATGTGGTTGCAACCAATTATCTATATAAGTCACGAAATTGGCGCAGTTGTAACAAGGCTTATTGAGAATAAATGATTTTAGTAACCCCTTCGTTATGTCTACGTTAAATATAGTACTGCAGTCTGTAAAATTAAGCTATGGGAAAAGTATTGTATTGTATAGACTTCCATTTCTTACATCGTATTAAAACAACATAATTGTGACAGAGATTATGTAAATAATGTTGTTATTTACCTCTGTAGGGAGAGAATGAGTCTACGTGAGTCTATATGAAACTGTAGGCCTAATCTGTAAAAATAATCATGAGTCAAGTCAAGTTAATTTATGACTATTATTTCTTGCACCATAGGCTAACAGCTTAATTATGTCCACCGCAAAGCTTTGCGGGAGACATGATGTTTTCAGTTCCGTCCGTGGTTCCATGGTTCCGTGGTTCCGCAATTCCGCAATTCCGTAATTCCGAAATGCTTTCGTTTCCGGACCATATCTAAAAAACCATTCAATATTTTTTTACGAAATTTGGTATGTACTTAAGCCTGGCGGTGACGTGGTGCCTTTTGCTTTTTTGGTCATTCTAATTTTTTTTCTGGTTTCCATGGAAACACTTTGAACTTAGTGCAGAAAGGGGGGTTGCTTTCGTTTCCGGGCAATATCTCAAAAAACCGTTCAATATATTTTTTTTGAAAAATGGTATGTGGTTAGATCTAGTGATGGAGTGGTGCCTTTTGCTACTTTGGTTACTCAAATTTTAAAAATATGTTTCCGGTTTCCATGGAAACAATTTGACCTTTTTGCATATGGAGGTAGGGTAATTTTCCAAAATATACATAAAAATCTAATGAGTATTATTTTACTAAACCTGGTATGTGGTTAGATCTAGTGCTTGGGTGGTGCCTATTGCTACTTTGGTTATTCTTAATTTTTCATTTTACTTGGTTTCCATGGAAACAATTTGAACTTAGTGCATATTTGGGGCTGTAGATGCTAATTATAATATTTGATGACTGTGTGAGTATCAAATGTCACATTTCCTCCATTAAAGAAGTTGACAAATACATATAAAACTCTTCCTTATGCACCATTGAACTTTTAAATTTCACGAGTCGTTATTATGTCAAATTCATTGATGCTAATGTATTAACCTGTTTCATTATATGTTTGGTTTTGATTGTTTCTGGTATAGTGGCAATAAGATGATTAGGTTGGATTAAAAGTTTGGAAGGGGGACATCACTGTGCATCACATGCACATATTTCTAGTTGTAACAGAGGTTATTCAAAAAAGAAATAATTAGAATGATCTCAATGGAGAGTGATCTGTAAAATAGCCATTACATGAGAAAGGTCTCCAATATTGTAAAAACTATCAAACATTTAACCCTAGACTAAACATCTTAGTATGGTAGAGGCTATTGCAAAGAATGTTGATTTACCCCTGTGAGGAGGGAACGAATATCCGAGTCTCCGTTAAAATGATACTTCAATCTGCAAATAACCAAAAGGAAAGCTCTTCAATGATTCTTTGACCATTACTGTTGCACTATGTTCCCCAGGGCGGGATGTACTCGTTCCAGCTGATCGACTGGTACCTCTCCTTCCTCTTCCTGCTCATGGCCGCCTTCCTAGAGTGTGTTGTCTTGTGCTGGGTCTACGGTAGAGTCTTGCTTTTCAAAATGTTACGTAAATGATAGAAAATGAGTTTTAGGAAAAAACGAAATTTAGGAACTGAATTTTGTTAGGAAATGTGCTATGTATGGCGATCTTAGAAAAAAGAGGGCACTGCGTATACCTACGGAAAAGTCTTGCTTTTCAAAATGTTAACGTAAATGATAGAAAATGTATTTTATGTAAAAACTATATTGAGGGATTACATTTTTGTGAAAAATGTAATTGTAAATAATAGAACGTGTGTTTTTTTAAATTGAAGAATCGCATGCAATTGTGAAATGTCCTATATAAGGCGATAGTGATTATTTATCTGTTTATAAACATGTCTAGTTATTGAGCATTAGAATGTAAGTCAGTTATATATCATTTTAAAGATTACACATTTAGTTAAACCAGTTAAATCAGTAAATATATGTTATGTAAAGTGAGAACGTTTCAGAGTCCATGTTCACCTGTATAAGTGTATTACAATGATTTAGGGTTTATATTTTACATACCATGCCTTCGGGTAAAAGATCGCTTTGTTAAGGTATTTTGATGCCAACAATATTAACGGCACGTTTGTCTATGACCTTGAGGAAACGGAGACAGTTCTACAACTTAACTTGTTCTTTGAAAGTCGTGTAACTTAGCGTTTCTAGCACTTAAAATAAATTTAAATTAATTTGCAATAATGATTTAAAAATTGAATATTGAATTTTATTTCTTGATTCCTAGGATATGACCGATTCAGCACCGATATTGAAATGATGATTGGCAGAAAACCACCGCTGTTTTTCAAACTTGCTTGGTGCTACGTGACGCCATTTCTACTTTTAGTAAGTTCACATTATCCTCATGTAACATCTTGTTTCTCTCAATGGATATTATATATTGATAATTTCTTCCAGAATGATATCAGATGAAGACTTTGTGTCTTATTTTTTTCTAGTTTTTAGTTTGTATATCACAATTGTATGTCTTTTAATGGGACCACTTGAATAATCATATGCAAGCTAAACATTTTGTATTCAACACAGATTCCATGATTACATTGCTTAGTTTGGTCTTATCTCCAATATCGTGTTTATCTGTATTAAGCATTGCTTTAAAAATTGCCTTTGTCTGGGCCATGTGTCAGGAGGCCCGTCGCTTCACCTCTTTTCAACATAATGATTAATGCCAAATATTCTTCGTTTTCATTTCATTTCCCTTAAGGCTGCGTTTGTGTCCATCCTATGGCGTTACCAACCCCCGAGCTACGGGAAGTACATCTACCCGGGGTACGCTTCAAGTATAGGCTGGTGTCTGGCTGCCATACCCGTTATTCCCGTCGTTATCGTCGCAGCAAATGAACTCCGGTTAGCCAAGGGATCTCCATTCCAGGTTAGAACTACAACTATTTTTGAACGATATTTAATGATATGACAGAGATATACAGTTTACCTTCGTTAAAGTACGCTGTTAAATACAAACATATCTGGCATCATTAAAATCTCATACGTTTTAAAAACCTAAAATTTTATTAACTTTTTTTAAAATTGAAAACAGAGTATTATTATAATTTTCAGAGATTAAAGCAGATATCATTCTTTATTCCAGAGATTAAAGCAGTCACTCCGCGCCGACGCCGGTTGGTGCCCATCAGAAGTGTCATACCGAACCCTGTACCTCAACAAGCGTGACAGACCCAACCTCTCCCTGTCTAGTGTTAATAATGTGTGATTAAGTTAGGCCCTTGTCATTATCATCCTACGAGACTATTAGCGTCATTTTTTCTTACGTAACCTATGTTAAAAGTGGATCAGTTTGTGGTTTCGAAATACAGAATCATGATTTGCTGCAGTCGAAATTACTTGTGCAATTAAAAATTAGACGTTTTTATTAAGTTTGTATATGGGCTGCTCCGTAGAGAAAACCTGAGTAAAAGGAGAAATAATGATTAAATGACTTGATACATATTAAGATATATATATATATTATATATATATATATTATTTATTTATTGGGAATGCAATGTAACCCACACCTTTTGGATGAATCTTGAAAATTGGATTACCCAAAAATAACAAAAACAATGATTTGGTTTGGAATCTTTATTGATAATCCATTATTGTCTCATATCATACTATCTGCCAAGAAGTATATTTATCAATGTACTTTAAACAAAATAACACCAAAAGTACATACTTTTCTAAATGTTTTGAAAAACATTTTCATTGTTGAATACTACATATCCAAAAGGAATAATAAATTGGATACATTTGAAAACAAATGGCTTCCATTATTCCCAATATTCATTCATTAAACCAAGAAATAACATTTGCTAGAAAACATTGTTTCAAGGCCGATATCGGATATTTAAATTTTGCTTACAGCCGGAATAGTCGGCAGTCGCAGTGTTTTATCCAACAACAATGCTATAATTTGATAATAAAAAAATCGTTTATGTTTCGGGTTTGTCTATATTTTATCCTTAATTTTCAGTTATAGCTGTTCTGAACGTTAACAGTCCATATATAATCCTTTATGTGCTCAGTTGACCGCAGATATCTAGCTACTCTCTCTTCGCGGTCTTAGCCGACCTCGGCCGTCTTAATTTTTCATTATTTATTGCAGGTCAATTAATGTAAGGAATAACACGTGATTTCTGTATCATTAAAATCTAAAGTAAACGTCTTTGTCCCAATAAGCCTTAAAATAGCGGCTTTGAGAACAAAACAAATTTTAACTTTGGATGGAGAAATATGAATGTCTTCATGGCAAATGCAGTCATAATCTTATTGGTATATCATCTCTAGTTCTAAAACACTTCCCATAAGGTGTTATATTACGCCATTGTGTTATGTTTCGTTCCATGTGTTACAGTGTAGGAATGTTGTTATATCACATTGTTATTTGGTGTTAAACGAACTCAAAGGGACAGTAGCACGATTTTTAGAAGAAAAAAAGTCATCTCGAAAAGGAAAAAACCACCAAAACAATGTATTGTAATAAAAGAAAGCAGTTACAAATCGAACGTATAATGATCGATTTTGGAAAGAAATCAGTATCCTTACTTCAAACGATTAAAAGGTGTTCCCATAAAAATAGCCGCCATTTGTTTATACTTGATACATGATTATTTCCGCCATGACTACGGATGCTCGGTTTGTGTTTTGACTCTCTAAAAATAATGCATTTTGCTTAAACTAATGTTTATTCGGGAAAATTGAAGAAATAAAACTTTTTAAAAACGTGCTACTGTCCCCTTTAGTTCAATATAATTTTATTTAATTCACGATATTTATGTTATATTTGTTTTTCAGTCATCTTCCTTTAACTTATATCATTTCCTCACCTATTTCATGCATAACTATGTGTTTATAAGTGCTATTGTATCATTAGAACTATCATCTTTACATATATCTTGTCCGTAAATGTCTTTAAAAGACATCTTTGAGCATTCTTGCCTGCACTGTATGGCTATTGTGTCCCTAGATTTTATGTGAAGGTTTACCAATAAATGTTTCGGTTTATACGTTTAATTCACAGTCTTTGCACTTTGGATTTCGTTTCGTCTTCCTTCTCCCGATGGAAAAACATTGGGTCCCGTCAGTCAAATATATATATAATAGATTCCAAATTAACATGAAAAGATATAACATAATCAGTAAGATGTGCCAATGGCAGCAACATGGGAGATTGATATGATAGGACAACAATAGAGTCATTGGCTCTGTAGCTCACCAGGCTTCTTACAATAGGATGATTGGTATGGTCACACGGTCACAAAATCAAAATAAGCATAATTGTGGGCGTGGCTCCCTGATACCTTCAACATTGTATCCCTTACCAATTTAATTACCGGTATCTTTCCATATTTAGACTACTAGATGATGTCGCTATTCAGTTTCGATGGTTCAATTGAATGCAATTAAACAACAAAGTCTAAAACACGGAATATCAGCGAAAATAAGAAAGAAATCACAATACCACTTAATACTTTACTGCAACACTTCTTATAAAAAGAAGTAAATTCGAAAATAAGCGGATTGATTAGACAATATCTGATCTCAGAAAATGACTACTGCAAAATGTAATTTGTTTTCACAAAATGGAACATTTCACAAAATCGGTAGGAAATTGGTGCTACATAATTTGAAAGAATCAATAGGGCAAAAATACATATTTGAAAAAAAGTTTAACCCTCTAGCCTATTGCACATAACTTCATAAGGCTAACACGATCGTAACTCAATGTTGTAGCTATAGGTTACTTGTGACTGTCTGCCAATACGCCAAAAGTGCCAAAAGTGTTTTTGGTTTGGCCTTTCCCATGGGTGAGCACCAACATGAGGCTCCTTTTATTTTCCTTTAATCGACAATATCAATAGCAATTCTTCGTGGTTTTGTTTAGTATAGGGTAATTATAAAGAATTGGGCTGGTTAGCTCAAAGTACAACACTCAAGCTATTTGTCTTCAAGAAACACACATCAAATGATTTAAATCTAGTGATGTCATTCAACACCTCAATGTCTATGGGGACCTTCTGACCTGTGAAACTGATATTGTCAACACTTTTGCTGAAACCATTTACAAAATCTCCTATCAAGTAAATTACGTTCTTGCTTTTAAAAGATATCAAAAGGTATCCGAACAACGACCATTAAAATTCAAATCTGATAATAGAGATGTTTAAATGAGCACGGCACTTGTTGAAGCACGCGATACAGTAACTGGTCCTACTGATGTTCATTAATATTATAAGCTCTTAAAACATCTTCCAGAACCTTGTCTTGGGGTTTTACCCAACCTTTTTGAAATATTTTATAATATCTATTGGAAATGATATCTAAAAACATCATTTCAATTTGGTATGCGAGCTCCTTACCAACTTTTTACATGATCAACCTTTCTAATTTCTTTGACCAAGCAATGAGTGTCTCAGAAATAGCAATTTTATCAGTCAAATTATTCAGCACGAAAATAAATGGCACATATAGCTTGTCTCAATAGAATTCTTAAATGAGTGTGGAGGAACGGCTTAAAATTTTCAAAAAACTTATAAAACATGTTGTGCATTTCTGCAATATAGCAAAATGCCCAAAGATCAAGAGCTTTCCCTAAATAAAACTCTAAATGAGGTCGTTCCCAACATTATGGTTAAAGCATTAGAACTGATAAATGTCGTTTCAAATGTTAAATGGGGAAAAACCTCTTCTTCACCGCTATAGATCACGCAGCCGCTAAAACTGGACCATGGATTTGACCGCCACCCCTCCCCCTTTTTAAAAAATTAACTTCAATTTTAAATTAAAATTGAAATCACCAGGGTCATAGGCTTTGTCTGGGTACCTTCAGAACTTGCTTTGAAATTCTTTACCTAACAAAAAATATTGAAGGAAGTTTTTTTCTCCATCTTTTTTGTTGGTGTTTATATTTATTTCAGAGGGGATCTTGCCTTGGAGAAGGTCGTATTTACATAAATCATCGATTCTGTAAAGCATTCAGCTTCCATCGAAAAAGGTATGTGTCTTATTTTATCAGCGATAGTCTTGTTATAATCTATGATCGTGCTTGGCATAAGAACAGTGAAATCTTACAATGTTACAACACGATGTAAACATATATTTATGTTGATCATATTTTGATAGACATCTTTCAGTTTTATCAATATCAGTTTTCTTCTTAAAGTTTGCAATTTATTAACAGATAAGATAAAACTTATCTCCAGGCAAGGGACTGCACGAGTACAGTGGGACAGACCAGCCTCAAGGTATTGTTAGTTTACAGTTGACCATGCCATTTACATTTCTATATGTTCTTATTTATCCGAACATGTTATAGATGCATAAGAAAAACAATCATTATGAGACACAGAGAAATGTTTATTTCAGTATTATGGGTCAAGTCTACTTTTATTGTTGGTGAACTTGTAAACTAAATTAAATGAAATCGGATATACTCCTCTACGAAATTGATAAAACAGGCAAAGCAAATTGAGTTTTCGTTTACATTATTTGACATTTGTATTTGACAAGGTAGCCTTGACATTATTGCTCGGCCACAGCCCATTTAGAATTGTTCACTATGGAAACCTCCATATAATGACTGTCATCGCGATATTTCTAGGGCTGTTCCACAGAGTTTCGAATTACTGATTTGAACTAAAAGAAAATAGAAACAAGAATTTGTGCACACAGATATCGTTTTCATATGTTAAGACGAAAAAAATTCCAAATTTAGCGAAATCGATGAAGAAATATAAATGTCAGAAAAATTCTAGAAAAATTATTTTATATAGAAAACTCAAGAATTTTTGGTAAAAAAAAATCAATTACTGCTAGTGACTTATTAAGTCATTCAATTGTACATATATTATCTGTATTGAAGAGACAATTATGAACTTTAAGAAAAAGGAAATCAAGAAACAACGCCAGGTGTTATCTCCCAAAGACAGGTTCCGAGATTACAAAGATTACAGGTATATATAACACCTTCTTTGTTCTCAGCTGCACAGTACACAGGGCCAGCATGATCGTCCTCGTGTCTCTTGTAGGTATTGTGCTTTCCCTGGCTTCTGCCTCGCTGGAGCCAAGCTTTAATCTCCTGAGGGATGGAACCCTTTCGGTTGTAATTCCAGGTAAATCATGCACCATATTTAAATGAATTCCATAGATTTCATGAATAAGGCGTTACAGTTATGTTTGCATTTTTCAAAATTAAGGACTTCTTTCACAGCGAATCAATGGAAAAAAATTGTGATTTTCAGTTATGTAAAACAATATTTTAGAATACGTATAGATGAATTAGGTTCTCAGTTTCATAATGATATAAGTAATACCTTTGAGAGAGTGACTGTATTGTATGTCTTAATAAATGAATTGGAAAAAAAGGAAGAAATATCTTTTCACATTAAAATAATTTGGTTGTATTCATTCCAGTGGGGGATCCTGCCGTGGAGAAGGTCATATTTACTTATATCATCGATTCCGTACCGCATTCAGCTATCATCGAGAACGGTTTGTGAACAGTTTTTCAGCGATAATCTCACTACAATCTGGTATTATTTTTATTAAGAATTAACTTACAATATTGCAACACGATCTAAAAATTTTGATTAATAATTCATTTTTGATCGATACTTTAACAAGAAAGTTTTCAGTTTGCATCAATATATGTCAACTAGCTTATGGTTTAAAATAATAAATGGTCATAAGTCAACATCAATCTAATCATATACAAAAAATCATAATTATATAGTGATGATAAAATATTGAAATTTAAATATTCATACCAATCAACTATAGGGTCTTGTACCCGTTTACTGAATCTATATGAAAATGGGCTTAATAAAGAAAAATGATGTAAATATATTTAGATGATATAAATGATATCTGAAAATGCTTTCGTCCCGAGTCCATTTATGTTTGGGTATGATTTATTTACTTTTGACGTCTTTCATACATAGTATACCTAGCACCAGCACAAAGCTTTCACAATTAAAAAAATATATATTATTGTTCCGAGATAAAAAAAAAAGGCATTTTACTGAAAAAGAATTCTAATAAGTAGATGCACCCTTTCAGCACTTGGTCACTTCACCTACAAGCTGAGAGAGACGGGGCCATTTGAATACCACATCAGGCATATAACACAGACTGGCAGAAGACTGTACGAGTACAGCGGGACATACCAGCCTCAAGGTATTGTTAGTTTACAGTTGACCATGCCATTTACATTTCTATATTCATTTCTATTTGAACATGTAAAAGGCACATAACAAAACTATGATGTCTAAAATGATGATATATTTTCAAAACGCCTAGCGTCATGATCCAAAGCTGACATGCACATTGCCTTTTCCTGTTGCTCCCATGAAAGGAAAGAAAACATTTCTGATTGGCTGATTGGATATAGACCAATGCTAAAGTTAATCATTGTTGAATAATCTTTAGGAACACATGTTGTGTTATCTTGAATTCCAGGCATTTTGAATTCCAGTGCCTGTAATACTACACATGTAGAAGTGTTGCGCTATCTGAAGCTTTTTTTCAGGGGGAACTTCTGCGATTTAATAACGATTTTCAAGTTGATTTTCAGGGTGGTAGGTTGGTGTTGCTAATGGTTTAGCTTTCTGACATGTGTTAAGTTTATGTAATTACCGGGTTAAGTTTTTCTTCCAATTTATTTCTCAATGTCGTGTAGGAAATAACGCATGATCTTGAAAAGAAACCGTTCGACGACCGTATATAACAATAATGACGTATCTTATAACATTTTAAAGAGTGTAACGAAAATTGAAGCGGACAGTGTATAATCAAATCGTTCTCTGACAACTAAACATTACAGGGAACAGATTCAATTACCTGTCGCTGATTCCAGATTTTTAGATTTCTAGAGTTTACAGATTTCGTTTCAGTTGAATGTTTGTTGAATTGATTCTTAAACGTCTTTAGCTGCTGTGGCCCCGAAACACCATGTTGTTAGACGAGGAACTACTGTACTTCACGACACATTCAACTCCAACCACCTGGATATGAGCAAGTGGGCCCAGGATATCACCTGCTGGGGAGGAGGGGTGAGTAATTATACACAGTCTGGTTAAAATCAACACTTTGTCTGCTCTTGGGAACAAGAGTTTCAAATTTGCTTTTATCTTAGGGTTTAGGAAAGGTAGGCTCGAATTTGTACATTTGATGATAAATGAATGAGAAATATAACTAATGCTATAAAAGGGAACTGGTCAGTTCAATATTCCGAAATTGAGTAACAGCACTAAAATGGCCCAATGTCAACGGTGTCTTTCCAAATCCCGGTAATACAAATAAAATTAACCTGGATGCATAGCATTGGGCAATGGGTTTCCTCGAACCACTGAAAGACATGCGTAACTTTTTAATATCAAACAACAGAGAACAAATCAGTGAAGATTTATCATTGTTTTCAGAACTGAAATGGACAAGTTGCAATTAAGTAACTCAATTATCACCTGTTAGTAATTAATGAGTGATTTAAAACAAAACCTGGAAATCACCAACCATTGTTTCACTCTATTTGCAATTTTACCTTTTCATATTGCTGTATAATTATAATCTGTTTCATGTGGTTAACTTTGTCAATTATGTATTTATATCATTTCTTTTCTTTCAGAACAATGAGTTCCAGATGTATACTCCGGAAGCGCAGAACACCTACATCAAGAACGGGATACTGTACCTGCGACCGGTAATTCTCTTTGCAACGTTATGTAGACAAATGTAGAGCCGTTGAAATATGTTCTAGGTCATACATGAATTATACCTAAAGATATTGTTATTTATCGCATTATCTGATTTCTGAAATATTTATGTGACAAACGTAATGCCAGTGACACACGCCACAACACAATACGATTAGATAGTCATTGGCAACATGTGAAATCTTTTTTGTAGGCAAGTTCAATAACTAAAGAGAATAAAAGAAGCTCTCCACCGGCTAAATGGATTAAGAGTATTACATGCAATACGTTTTATTATTTAGTATGCCAATCAATAAATATACCATGTTTAATTTTGTTCAAATGTATTATACTTTGGTATCATTTAATTTTTTTTAAATTCAGTGTTAATGAATTTTTCAATGATTTTATAGACGTTCACAGCAAACAAATTCGGTGATAACTTCCTGCATAGTGGTACAATGGACGTTCGCAGTGAGTATAACGGCGTTAACATCTGTTAACCTATTCAAGCTCATTTTATTGATCACTCGTGATCTGTTGCCATGAGATTAGCAGACATTTTTTGTAGTTGCTGAGCGACGACACTGTTAGTTTTCAGATTTGCCGATAAAGGTAGTGCCATTAGTGTTCTATAGGATTCATGCCTGTAGAACATAATGGCGACGGCAACACAGCAACGTTATTGTTATGCATGGGCTGTTTTTTTCAGGCTAGCCTTTTCACTGATACGTTTGTAAACACGTGTTCGACTGTAATTTCTGTATAGACGAAATCTAACTTCCTTGATGCCAATCAACCCTCTGGCAGCTTCAGACTCGCATGGCGAATGACGTCGCTGTTTTGAAGAGTCAGATACACTTTGCGGTAGTGTCAATCCAATCCTATATTGTCGTTGATGCCCGTGTCGGCGTATAAGGTGTGCTTATAGCGACGTTGCTGTCCATCACTTGCGGGCGTTACCACACATGATTGAACGCTTCGCTGTATATGGACAGTATCTCTAGGTCGTTGCTACAATCTGATGACAAATTCACTTTCACATCGTCTTACATCAGAAACAGGGAATTTAGGATTCGACGTTAACGTTACGTCATAAGTCATCATGTTTCGACCTTTTTTTAAAGAAAGGATTGGGTTTACCTGTCTAACAAGACTCAGTATGCTTTATAATATACGTTTATTATTTAGAATTTTTACGAATATTTAGACTTTAGATATTTAAACTGTCCTTAAAGCACTAATTTACATGGTTGCATACGTTAAAAACGATATACTGATTTCGGAAGTTAAGGACCTTCGCATCAACATTTTCAAACACAGGGGGTTATTGTATAATCAATCTTTGCTAACCTTAACTCCCGTTTAGTTCAACACCCGGGTTATCTTAGTGACTAACAATTTCCATAACGCAATCTTTTGTTTAAAGCGAATCATTATTCTGAAATGCTGTTTAAGTCGTTTGTCATCTTTTTTATTATTCCAACAGAAACGTGGGGCGCCTGCACCAATGATAACGACAGTGGGTGCTACAGAAGAGGCAAGGATATTCCACCAATCATGTCCTCCAAGTTACATTCCAAAGCATCTATATCACATGGTCGGGTAGAAGTGGTTGCGAAGCTACCCAGGGGAGATTGGCTGTGGCCAGGTAATACTGAATCGAATCGAAGTCGACAATCAATATTCATATTGAAACTTCAATGCATTTATTTGATATTGAAACATCTCAAGGTACTCACTTGAAATTTCTCAAGCAGTGCCGAAAAAGTAGCGGAGGTTCTTAATCAACCTGGGATTTCTGAAATGTATTTGTATTATACTATTTGCATGCAAAGATCGTTCTTATCTAATAATGATGTACATGTAAAAACAATTTGTTGCAGATTACATGTAGTGGTCGTTTTTTAAGTTGGATAATCTTTCCTTTCCTTTTCAGTAATTTATCTCTTAATTTAAAAAATGTTGAAATATACGATGACAAACTCAATTAAAATATATGTCCGTACAGGATCGAATTTCGTCGATATAACTTTGGAGCCTTTAATGTAGATATGATTCCAATAAGTGGCTTTTGTGAATTTAGTGTATTGTAATATAGAGACTACTAACCTATTCTGAGATATGACGTACTTTAGATATCTTATGAAACTACAAACAAACAAATATATGACGAATTATAAACCTGTTGATTTCATTTCTTTTGTTATACATCACCATTTTAATCGTGAGTGTCATATTTACTTCGATATTTTTTTCTACAGCAATTTGGCTCCTTCCCGGCGGTTGGCCATGGAAATATGGTGCCTGGCCGGCTTCCGGTGAAATAGACATTATGGAAGCGAGAGGTACGTAATAGCTGATGTTATGATTTTATTCCCCTTTGAGGTAATATTAACCGTCTGGCATTAACATGTACACTGTGTTCCCAAAGAGTATATGAAATATACTTGTTGCCAGGCAACTCTGACCTGAAGGATTACCAAGGTAACGACCAAGGCATTAATGTCATCTACTCCACCATCCACTGGGGACCCGACTTCAACCAGCACAGGCAGGCCGGCCATTGGAGGTACCTGTAGTGTGGTCATTCAGAAAAGATACTTAAAGGATTTCCATGAATACTATCTAATGAGCTGATGATTTCGCAAAATCATTCACGAGCTTAATAAATTTGTGTTTTAAGTAGGTACATGTTTGTGGTACAATCCAGGCAAAATCACACGTAATACTTTTTACCATTATGCTGCACATTAACATATTGTTTTGTCTAACACGACCGATTCTCTTGCACAGAAAGACGACTTCTGGTTTCTGGTCTGATGCGTACCACACTTACTCCGTGGACTGGGCAGCAGACCACATCCGGTGAGAGGCATAGCTAACATCAGTTTACACCTTCGACCTTGAACTGATGTGATTGTGAGATCACCTAGCCCGGGACCTCGGGATGAGAGTCACTCACTCTACATGTATCTCACCACACTCAGTTACATTTGGCCCCGGCAGATCCCTTTAGAACTCACTATAGCATAAATTCGTCAAACCCAGTAGATCTCTTAGACCGCGGGTATAGACTATCTGTCACTCACCCCGAGGTCTGAATCCTGCCGGAGTTGATTTTACAATATTTGCATTTACAGCGATGTTTCTGATTGTGTGATTAGTTTAACCGTTACACCGAGGAGTCGGTTACACCGTTACGGTTCCGGGCTTTTATCAATTGTTGAATTCGTTCACCTTAAGTAGCGACTGGTCTCTTAGCGTGTCGATTAATGTTTTCCCTTTTTTAATTTATTTTTAATCGTTGACTTGTAGTTTTTGTTGATGTGGTTTTAACTCTTCATCGTGTGCCACCAATCAGAATGGATGTTGACGGACAGCCTGCCTTTGCTTGGAACACTCCATCACAAGGGTACTTTGGCTACAGTCACTTCGGTGGAAACAACCCCTGGGCGCATGGCGGCCATGATGCTCCATTCGACGGCAAGGTAGGCCCAATGGTCAACAAGTAGCATTTAGTCATGGATACATAAGGTTATGACAGCCATGGAGATTGATTTGACGATAATGTATGCGTATATCAATCTAAAACATGAGCTAAATTGTTGCGTTACATTGCAATCTGCCTAATTTAGTGCAGAGATTAAGATTGGATTTTCATGAGAAACGGTCTTAGAAGATACCAGTCACTAAGGGTGAATCCACTGACACAGATGTTTTGTGTGTGACATAGTTAGATAATAAGCGAATTTATGCATAAATAAAGGCATCTTAGAGAAAGAGACACAAACGGTACCAAATGCAAGACAATGTATTTTTTATCATTTTTCAAAACAGGGATATTTTTTTTTAAAAACGTACCGGGTTTGGTATATTGCGTGAATCCATTTCCTTCACTTGAATGATTAAAGTTTTCACACTGAAATGGTGACATGCTGTTTTTGTTTCCTTTTTTCATTTTAGGCAAGCATGTTGTGTATCTATACAAGACAACCGGTTATCTTTCATCTGTCAGAAAGTCATACAAAATATTAATGCACATCTGAAGTGATAACTTAATTAAATATTTTTTGACATATTTTTGGAGTCTATGGCTGTCTCTTGCTTCAAATTCTTTACAACAAAGTGATCATGATATCTAAAGTATTCCTACTACACAACGATCTTTTCAGGAGAGGGGTTGTCTTGATTTATCAACCAATCATAATATTTAAAGTATTCCTAATACACAAAGATCTTTATCAACCGATCACCAGATTTGAAGTATTCCTACAACACAACGATCTTTTCTAGAATTTCTAGAAAGGACGTGACTTGGTTTATAAACCGATCATGATATTTAAAGTATTCCTACCACACAACGATCTTGGGCCTGTCATGGTTTCTAAACCAATCATGATATTGAAAATATTCCTACAACTCAACGATCTTTTCTTTTCAGGGAAGAAGGGTGGCTTGGTTTATCAACCGATCCGGAGATTTTAAGTACTCCTACAAACACAACGATCTTTTCTTTTCATTTTCAGATGTCTCTGATCCTGAACGTCGCTGTCGGTGGTAACTTCTTCGACGACCACTGGACCAACAAGGGGTCTGCTAAACCCTGGAACCAGGGCTCGGGTACCCAGATGACCGACTTCTGGAATAGGAGACATCAGTGGCAGTCCACTTGGCACGGAGAAGACGTCGCCATGAAGATAAAGTCGGTCAAGATGATCCAGTACTAGGTTTACAGGGGATGTTTGTGTGTGAAATAAATTTGAGAAATTAAATTTGGTTTTCATATATATGTTTCTATATATGTCATATTATTTTCAGTCATATTTTATCATCTTGGTAAAACCTTCATTTATATCCCGTTTTTCGTAAATAGCATTAACACAAATCATTTATTTAAAAAACTGTTTGAGTTCAAGTACGCTGTCTTTACAATAGGTGGTTTAAGCATGTTTATCAAACCTGAAATCTTGTTGTCAGCACTGCAAAATGTGATTCGTTCGTGATTTTACTACTTAATTTTATTACTCAACGTCATACAAACGTATTGTTTCCAAGATTGAAATTCCAACCTAATGTCAATGATAGCTTGTTCAGCCGACATGCTTAATAAACAGATCTGTAGTCGATTCAGTAGCTTGTCAAATACTTGGTACAGAATATGAAAGAGAAATCCAATTGGGTCTGGAGGGTCCTTGGCGAATGACATATACACAATAAATGTACCGGTATCACAATTGTGACGAAGGGTTAAATCGACTCTGTTGTTCGCATGCCTTCAGACATCGTCTTCCTCAAAAGCTTTTCACTCCGTCTCATCAAAAATAAACTCTCTTTCAAAATCACTGAGCACGGATGTCCCTATCGCACAGAGTCTAAAAAAGATATTTTGTAGCAATAAAAGTATGTCATAAAATATCTGGCTGCCACTTGACGCTTGTCCTGCTTGGCAATGCAATATTATTGCTTTTCCTGGGACATATGTGACCCCTGTCGTCATGTCCAGTTTCCCAGTAGCCTCAGTGGTATCACATCACTTCTGATCATCAATAACTTATTTCCTACAAAACAAAAGAATTAAAAGGTACAAACATTAACCAAGCTATTTATGTCCTGTTAATTAACAAACGATTCAAATACATTTAACCATCTTTAAGCTTTAAGTAAGTAATCATTCATATCTCTAAGAGTTTTTTTCTGTAAGTTTAGGATATTAATATTGTTATCCTTTTTCACATCACAATATATAATACATCATGAAATCAAAAGTACACATGTTCATATTCTGATGAATAAGCACAATTATTATATGACTTTCATATCATATAAATTTAGTTTTATATACACATACACAGAGACATTCTACATAATTAAATTGTTTAATGTTATGTTGACTCCAAATTTACTATCCAGGTTGTTCGGAGTTAAAAACATGAAAGATCCATTACGTTCTTACCTTCAAATATGTTGATTCGAATGTTTGAAGTTATGTTGCCAAAAGAATACACCAACATGTTTCACTGAATTCAAAACACGTTGTGCTTTACAACACATTGAAAATCATTTGTATAGCATTTGGATTACCCGAAAGACAAACAATTACAAACTTATGTGTAACGATGGTCTGCCTCAAAGCCCTCAAAACATTAGAGGATCCAGAGGGGGAGGGGGTGCATGGCTGCAGGAAGTTTTGACGAACGAACATGGAAAAGACAATCTACAAAGTGGATGGAACATCATCTAGCACTGAGCTTTAAGTCGCTGATTTGATATAATGAAAAATTATTCTTGACTTTTACACTCTTATATCGTTTTTGTATGTCGAGATAAACATATATTTCTAATTTGGAAATAATGATTTTCGAAAAGTTATCCAGCTGTTCTAGATTCGAAACTCTGGCCTAGGATATAACCGGGTTACATGGGTTACATAATGGAGATTGCGTGAAGAGCAATCTCATTCAAATGAAATTTGAAATGCTCCGCTACATTACGCCTGTAGAACTCACTAGGCGAGCCATCAGGTTTGTCTCTGACATAATGCTAATCAGCCAATCAACGAGCCCCGTATTCTAGGGTGCAGGCGAATTCTATTTTGCTTGTACTCTTTCAGCATTCGGTAACCGAAAATTTACGATTATTTCCGAATGTCGAACTGCCTAATTATCCGAATGAATGTATTTTATGTACTTTCAATTTACCCTAGCTCGGTTTGTTGGACAAACAAGTCAAATCGAAAGCTGTGGAGTAATCTTTCGCAAAGCAAACTCTGCATACCTCAACGTAATGCTTAAGTAGACGGGGCCAATCATCTTTCGTCTTTTAGTTTGTAGTAATCATTGAATAATTTTTAATTTCGTGAATAGAATTAACAATAAAAATGCTGAGAAATGAAAACCACCAAAACATGTACAAGTGCCAATAAGAGGTTTCTTGATAATCAAATATCAGTCATAATCGACGTAGATATGCCTATAAACTGACCCTTGTTTCTTCAAAGACTGAAATCTTATAACTAATTCTATCGAGTTGTTATTCATTTAAAGGAAATTTAAAGCAAATTACTTCAAATTGTTCTATGTAAAGTGGAAAAATTTTAAGAGTTTCAACTTCAAATAGCGAAAATACTTGCAATCTCATAGGAAGCCATTAACAGACGCGCATTGTGATTGCAAACTCATGAGGTTTAGAGGTCAAATTGAAGCAACTTCGGTGAAACTTCAAAGGGTTTTACTGTAACAACAAATGTTGCTTTCCAGGTAAGACACCACCTGCCGGCTTGAGTAAAGGAGCCTTGTGAGATCTATGACCTGCGTAACGTAGTTCAGCAATATTTGTTTTGTTTTAATGAGACTGTGTGAGGGGAACTCGTTTTGAGGAAAGAATTTTTTTACGATTTCGCTGCTCTGAATGCATTTGTAATCTTCGCCCATTTCAGAGGTCACGTGCCTTGCAGTAATTAATATTATCATTGTCTCATCAGAGACTCGGATTAAACATACTGTTTGCTCATAAAGTATTATTATATTTACCTATAACTTCTTTTACGAAAACGATATCATTATCTTAGACTCGGATTAAACATACTGTTTGCTCATAAAGTATTATTATATTTACCTAAAGCTTCTTTTACGAAAACAATAGCATTATCTTTAACTCGGATTAAACATACTTTTTGCTCATAAAGTATTATTATATTTACCTATAGATTCTTTTACGAAAACAATAGCATTATATTAGACTCGGATTAAACATACTTTTTGCTCATAAAGTATTATTATATTTACCTATAGCTTCTTTTACGAAAACAATAGCATTATCTTAGACTCGGATTAAACATACTTTTTGCTCTTAAAGTATCACTATATTTACCTATAACTTCTTTTACGAAAACAATAGTATTATCTCAGACCGTCTTAGTTTACGAAATTAATACGATATAAATACCAAGCTGATATGCAAATAGATATAATCGTTATGGAAGCACATATTCCGGCTCTCCGATTGGTCGATAGCCGGTCACAAGACAAAAGACAAAACAATAATAGACTGGGTGTGAGGTTATTACATGACTTAAGGGAGCCAAGCAAAACAATATAGACCGAGGAGGATACTTTATGGGTTCATAAAAACTGATTTTATCCAATAATGAAAACTATACAAGAAATAGAAGTTACGAATTGAATTTTATTATTTTTCCTTTCTCTATTTTTGTCATTCTCTCCCAAAAGAGGTAGCTCCGTCGTAAAATCCTATACAATCTCTGTCTTAATACGAAGGTTTCTCGGGCTTCAGGCAGTTCCCCCTGCTGGCGCAATATTGCAACTTAAACTACCTGGCATTATTTCAGCCAATGAAAACATCGAATGCATGAATAACATATTTGTTATCACATAGGTCTATGATATGATGCAGTCACAAAATGAGGCGTATGTGTTCTGTAAAGAAAACTAAAAGTGCAAGGTGCATATTTGAACAAAGTTTAGCTTTTGGAAAGCTTACGGAAATAACTTAGGCGATTTGAATGATACATTTTGAAACGGCGTCACTGATTACACAACTAGTATAGCTTTGATTGCATCCATTCAGCATTCTACAATTCGTGTCCGAGAAACGTTCGTATTAAGACAGAGGTTGTATAGGAATTTATGAGGAGCTACCTCTGTGGGGAGAGAATGCATTTTTGTGTGAATAAAAACAGCCCATACTAATAGAATGAATTTATATATGATGAAACAATTAGTCTGTTATTGTATAGCATCATGAGGCTCGAATCTATTAAAAACATCTCCTGCTTTATCCGCGTCGATTATTTTAGTACTGAGTGAGGAGTTTGATCAATGTATCCCATATTTAAGCAACACTTGTTCATGTTCCTATCTATTTTATGCAATTACATGTACATCAAACTTTTTTTCCACAAAGTATATCATTTACATCAGACAGTACTATTCATATTGACAAAGGCGATACTAAAATATAATTTTCGACATCCAAATTAATTTGTTAACTATTAAACACTGCGTGTTAAACTTATAAATCAAAATTTTAAACAATATTTACTCACATTTCTCTTCGAAAATACACAAGAAAAGAAATTTTCTACCACCACAATCCTCAGAAAACTTTCCATAATCATTTTTACAGATTACATAATAACATAATGCATTATGCAACTACATGTAACAGATTGTAAATACGTGACTGTCAGTCCTATTCGAACATAATGGATTTCTTCTATACATGTACATATTTTTATATCATTGCCAAAGGTTATGCTGTTATATTGAAGTACATTTGTATATGTTCCTCGAAAGGAGTGTGCTTGTGAAGTGGATATTCTCGGAAGGACCCATTCTTCTAATCTATTTAAACGTTGACTCGTGCATATGAAACGCAAAGGTAAGTTTACTTGCACACCGAGAGCTACACACACAACCCTGAGTCCACTGGTCAAGCGCCTCTCAACCCAGAAACAGCTAGATCTCAAACATGACTGGAGGTATCTCAGCTCTGGTTATCTTTGTTGTGCTTGGATTTAAGAGTGGGGAAACATATACATCAAATGGTAATTTCACAAATTCATATCTACTTATAATTACATATGGTTTATTGGTCGTCGCATTATGACTTCTGGCTATAATGCTATTACATATTGTTTATCTTGTACGTATGTATGTTTATCATATATACATATATATAGATAGATATATAGTTAATATTGATAACATCCTTCATTCCCTCATGCATTCTCAGGTTTATATAATCCATGTGTTTTCTGTATTCGCAGCAACAGGGACAGTTGTCTTCCATGACACTTTCTCATCTGGACAGCTGGACACAGCCAAGTGGGACCAGTTCGTCACGTGTTGGGGAGGCGGTGTAAGAATATTTATTTGCCTATCTAGCAAGACACTTCGTTCGCATTGTACTCAGTCTTCCCAGCTGTACATATTGGTACCTGAAACACGGGAAGGTATACTAAACGATCGCGCGAAGAGCTTTATAGCTGCATCGACAGTAATTCTCCTTCATGGTAATGATTAAACTGGTGCGTTTTGGACTAATAGCATTATTATCATTATTAAACAACTTTCCTTGTAGAATGGGGAGTTCCAGATGTACACTCCAGAAGCAGAAAATACCTACATCAAGAACGGAGCTCTTCATTTGAGACCGGTAAGATTTTTTATTTTGTCTTATAACTTAAAGGGGTTGTAGTCCGCCTTTTTAGATAAATAAAGTAATCTTATGAAAACGGAAATATTTTTTTCCGATTGCAAGACAATGTTTTTAAAACAGAAGAAACAGCTCTAAAACGAACCTGAGAGGAAAAATTCTGCGAATACATTTCCCTACCTCAAATGTTTGAAGATATTCGAACAAGAATATTAATGGCCACAAGTGGTTGATTAGTGGTTGAAATTTGATTATTTTCTCTCCAACTAAGGATGGTCGGGTTGAGTAATGAGATATTTTGACCTCTGAAGATAATACATTTTGCATACAGTAATGTTTTTAAGAAGAAAAATATCACTGAAAAATAGTGCTACCGCCCCTGTAATTGCCAACCTAGGACAAAATGCATATGCCACTTGTATCAGATTGATCTTTTTTTTAATGTTCCATTTTCAGAATGCTCTGAATATTCAATAAATGATAAATTCATAATTGACTCTAAATGTTATCACATTCGCTATTTGTACAGAAGAATGTTCTTATTGATATACCTAACGAATATAACAACAATATATAAAGTAATATAATTATGTTTGGGGTTTTCTTCTCAGACTTTCACGGCGGACAAGTTTGGTGAAAATTTCCTGAAGAACGGCACACTTAACGTTGAGAGTGAGTCACGATAATTATAGCACTAACCTCTATTCATCTGCGGCTAGTAATTGGTACAATATAAGCAAACAAGGCTGACAATGGCTTTCGAGGAATGACTCCCTACGTAACAGGGAGTGTTATGTTTGTTACAAAGACTCTAAACAATTATTTCATGTCGGTGCGTGTATTCTGAAGAAGACATTCATAACAGATTTTTTTTGGGGTGTTTTCGAGGAATGGAACTATGTGAAACGTGTGTGCACGCATGACTGGTTATTGAATATTCAATATGTTTTGAAATCCGAACTCAATAGCTATTAAAAAGTCTCTGTCAAAGAAGTTAAGCCGCCATCAATCTTATTTTGCTTTGTAATGCCAGTATTGTGTGCATTGACAAAATGATATAGTAATACAATGACGTAGCCTTAAGTATTTTTTCCCATAGGCATATGTTTATATGTTGCTAATATCTTTTCAAAATATCATGTAAACGGAATGTAAAATTATGTAAATCGCGATTGGAGAATTTAAAAAACGTCAATATAAAAATAATTGGAAGCCACTTTCGAACCTTATTTATATACATGTTCTATAAAGCGCCATCGAAGGAGTTAGGGAATTCAAGAAGCATTGCAGACAAATAGCCTGATTTGTTTTAGATGTTTATTTTCTTAATTCTAAGATGCCTAGCGGTTAGAACAATCGAAAAAAAGTACTTTATCAGACAATAAAGGTATATTATTACCCATTGGGTTAATCATAAGCGGTGACATATTTTCAATATGAGCACATGTGCACATATCACTTTTTCCTAGCAACGATTGTTACAGAGCGAGTTACCGTATTACGTCGTCTGTGACGTCATAAAAACAATGTTCGTGACGTCACGATAGCGGGCCGCCGTAAAGGAAGCAGGCCGCATTCCGTTTGTTTAACCCTCTAGTGCCCACTATATGAAATATTCATAGGAAAATTCCAAAATTAATTTTCCTTCCTACTAAAGGTCATATTTGAACATTCCAAAAAGAATTTTGAAAATAAGTTGAAAATTGAGGATTTTACAGATTGTATCATATATGATACAGTGGGAATAGTGGCATCGTGTATCAAATATGATACAAACTCATATGATAAACAATACAGACTATTTTGTTTGGATAACAACTGTTTTATTAACTAAATTGAACACAGAAATTTTCAAGTGAACTTTTTTAAACATTTCAAATGTAAAGTTTGATGGATAAAGTTCGATCTGGATGGCAGTTACAGTAATGAACTGGGTATTCTCCTCATATGTGTGAAGCGAGGAAGCAATTTCTCTCCTTGTTGAGACAGAAATGTTGCAGACATTTTACACATTTGATGAAAGTCAACCGGTTGCAGTTCTTGTACTTGCATCTCTGTCTACTTGCCTCCCAAAATGGAAAATGGTTGGTCCGATCCAACCTGACATCATCAGCTGGTTTACTTTTCGGCACAGATCTTGGAACCTGTTGGGGAGAAAGTGATGGTCTTCCAACTCTTGCTCTGTACTCGATAAGGCAAGTGGCCACATCACTGATGAAGACCCGGAGAGGCATAGGCTTTTGCTTCAGGAGGCAACAGTGGCGTTTGTACCACAGCCAACCATTCACAGCAGTGATCATGATTGTATGCCAAAAGATGTACATGTACCAACGGCGTGACTTCATTTTCTGCTTGTACAGAGCTGTGAGTGAATCAAGCAGGTCAACTCCACCCATAAACGCATTGTACGTTTCAATTATGGCCGGACGTTGAATCATGATGTACGACTTGGTAGATTTGTCCCATCTTCGTACTTCGCCTTGTGGTTCAACGCCAACAAATGAGGATATGATATCCACACTCTTGTTGTCATACCATCTGACGGCAATGGTGTTGCTCTCTGTATCCACCATGGAGTCTGATTTTCCACGGCCTTCTTTTCTAAGATCTTTTTCAGATTTCAGATTGCATCCTTTTAATCTGTTGGACCTCACAGTTCCTACATATTGAAGAGAACGAGCTTTGAGGGCCTTGACAAGAGCAACAGATGTGAAGAAGTTGTCAGCAAAGACTTTGTAGTTGTTGCCGGAAGGCAATGTTTCAGTTAGTTTCAAGACAACATCGCCAGCAACTCCGATTGTTTGTTCGGGTACAACTTGCTTTTTTCCTTGGTATACATCAAAGTCATACAGTATGCCAGATGATCCTGCTCTTCCCCACATCTTGAAACCCCATGGGTTTGGTTTGCCTCTGATGTATTGTTTCAGGCTTGACTTGCCCTTGAAAGCCACCATAATTTCATCAACTGAGTTATATTCTTCAGCTGGGATTGTTAAAAAACGTGAGCGCAAACATTCTAACCATGGGCGAACTTTCCAAAGCTTGTCCTCCTTATCATCATTTGTCGTTGTCAGGTTGTCTTTGAAATGTAGATACATTGCCAATTTCTCAAATCTGTTACGTGGCATATGATCCGCTATGGCCCCAAAACGAGTTGCAGTCTCCCAATAGGACCTTACACGTGGCATTTTCACCAAGCCCATTCTCAGGTAAATTCCGATAAATATTTCGATTTCCTTCTTTGTTGTGTTGATTTCAACTCCATCCTTTTGCATTGAATAAACATTAGTTTGATTTTCAATCAAGTCCAACATTTCCTCTGTAACTAGGTACCGGAAGTAGGTATAGGGAGACTGGATGGCTCCATCTGCTGGTGGTTCTTCAGTTGCTCCTGTAAACTGCGACTCAGGAGGTTGAAACTGTTGTTTTTCCCACTTTTGCGCACCATTTGGTAATTTGGATAAAACTGCCTGCAAATCCATGTCCTCTGCAATGTCTGTATCCGATATTTTTCGCAATTTGGCCAGAGGTATGTCATCTTGTAGTGATGTTAGAGGTACATCATCTTCATCATCACTAGATATGTCCATTTTGCGAGTCTGTTTTATTCTCATGGTTTCGGCTAGGGGGATATCATCACTGTATGAAGAAGATGAGTCACTACAGGATGCCTGGTCATAACTTTTCCGAGGCACAAATTCGTCCCCTGAGCTTTCATTGAATTCATCTATGTCACTGTCATCAGCGGTTATTGCGCTAATAACATTCTTCACTGTCCTTTTAGGTCGTGAATTCATTCTGAAATTAAAATATAACAATGATTATGTACATATACCTTCTTGAATGCGTTGCTTAATCTTTTTACAATGCTTAACATCTCATTATGAAAAAATTATATTGCATTTTGAAGTTCAATTATTATCAACTACAGGAGGCATTTCACGCTTTTCAAGTGATTTAATGGAAGAAATAATATTATTCTTTTAATTTCATAATTCATACAAAGACAAATTGGGTTTTTTAACAAAATATTTACATTTGAATTATATCTCATAAAGAATGAAATGAGAGTTATCTCCCCTTATATTCACTTCTTTCCCGTTGTATCATATATGATACACACCTCTTTATATATCATTTATCATTAAATAAGCATGGTTTCTACACAAATACCAATGCTAATAGATGTATAACAATCACTTTAAACGGAAAACAGTCAATATAAATCATAAACTCACCTGTATCAGTGTGAAATAGCCAATCACAATCAGAATGCAAACGAACATGTGCTTTTCCTGGAGGCGGCCATCTTGGATGACCTTTCTGCACTAAGCATACAGAGCTAATATTTTTACGAAACTAATGAATGACTTGCAATAATGTGTAAAACAAGGACCTATAAGGGGGATAACTCTAACCAGTCCTTGGGAGATGCTACAGACCACTAAAAGAAATGTATCATATATGATACAAGGGGCACTAGAGGGTTAAAATGAAATAGAATCGGTAATAAAGAAATTATAACCCTCGGAAGTGTGTCATATGACTTTTACGAAACTCATGCGAATTTGTGTATAACCCTCGCTCTCGCTCGGGTAATACAAAAATTCACACTCGTTTCGTAAAAGTCATATGACACACTTCCTCGGGTAATAATCTCTATGTTTTTTCATGACGTAACAATTGAATGACGTTATATCTGCTCTTCCCCGCTGCCCCCTCGTGATCACGCGTCATGGTAACCTTTCATCTCCGTTCTTTCGATCAACATGGTTTATCCTTATCAATGTCTATCGTATTGGCGATTTTGCCGATAATGTTTCTTTTATTGGAGACTAGTTTCGAATCATCTAGTTCTATTTACCAGCGAGAAGAATGGAAAGCAAATGCTATCGAGTGACCGCGTTGTTTAACGTCAGGTCACGGCGCCCCGTAGGACTGTGTTCACGTCAACCGTCTCTACCAGGTTCAATGTGATAAGGTCAACCTAATAATTAAGTAATTCTGGGTGTACAGCCCAAACAGTCTCCTTGTACAAGAGATTAAAGCATCACCTTCAACGATTATGACAGCAGCAAAAATCCCAGATGTCCGTATTCAGTCCGCCATCACACTTCCAAAACAAACAATACCCATAATTCTTTGTGGAATGTTTACCACGTCGTGATAAGCCATAAGTGGGCAATGTGGCCCGCACTGCATAATCGCACGAAACGAGTTTGTAAAAGTAAAGTTTTTTTTAAAAAACAAGAGGTGTTAATTTGTTTGCTTAAGTTTTTAAAGAAAAAAAATAAGAAGAATATATAATTCAAAATTGAATAAATGAAAAAGTTAAAGTGCAAAACTGCAGTAATCAAAGCTTTAACGAACTAAATGTCGTTTTAAACTAGGGGTTGGGTTCCATACTTGGAATAGCCAACAGTTAGCCCTGTTCGTTGATTATTAATGTGAGCAATGTAAACACTATATTTTATTTCGAGATTATTAAAATCAGTCCATGTATAGATCATTTTAGCATCTTAGAAAAGAAATAAAGTTCGCTCTACCCCAATGTGTTTTGTAATAAAGTATAGTTTTGCCCTGAACTATTATAACGTTAAAGCACTCGGACTACCGTCCTCGTGCTTTAACTATAAGTGCTTTAACTATAATAGTTCAGGGCAAAACTATACTTTATTACAAAACACATTGGGGTTGAGCGAACTTTATTTCTTAATTAAAGCCTTTTTCTACAAATTTCTGACTTGTTGCCCTACACAGACCAGTGGGGGAAGTGCAGTATGTACGAAGAGAGCGGTAACGTGAGGCATGGTCGCGACATCCCTCCCATCATGTCGGCTCGTCTCTCCACTAAAGCTGCCATCAAGTACGGGAGAGTAGAGGTTGAAGCTAAACTTCCAAAAGGGGACTGGCTCTGGCCTGGTAATTTGTCTTCTCATTGCTTCCTGTATTTTAAACTTCCCCACAAGGCTTAAATGGCCCCAGTTTCGATCCCTTAGCTCATATAAGCCTTGTAGCATAGCAACTGTGTTTGTGCTTGTTCGCTAGGTTACTGCGGTTGAACTTGATAGTCTTATGATAACTTCAAGGAAGGTTGCAACTTATCGCCGTTAAAATTCCGAAAAACTCGCGGGTGGTATTATGGTGTCATCGGCGAAAGGCAATAACCTCCATGTGATTTCTGAAAGGAATATCAAGTTCAGATACTGTAGGCTGAAAAGCTGGCACATAAATGTTTGAGAAATTCAGCAATCTGTTAATGTATAGACGCGGATTATTCTTAGCAATTGAGGTGGTATCCATAATAACCAATGCTTGTGAATAAGGCGAAAATTGGGTTAATTTGTGAAAAGAAATTAAATTTATCAGGTGTAGAAGTAAAGGCAAAACAAGCTCTTTTGATGGTAAACTTTTATTCATATACTTAACTTCATTACGGTATCAATATAAACACTTGACATCAAATTCATTGCAAAAATGAAAATGAAAATTATGACTTTTCATAACCAAAAGAGGTAAAGATAACAATCATAAAACCAGGTCTATTTTTCGTCTGAACTGAATTTCACGTGTAAATCAACCCATAGATACATGAAGTATTCGCGGTCTATTTCATTATTACATGACTACTTTTACAGCGATCTGGTTATTGCCAACTGGATGGAAATATGGTGCGTGGCCGCGTTCTGGTGAAATCGACATGATCGAGGCTCGAGGTGGGTATTTTACGAACGCTTCCATCTCTTGGTTTACGGTCTGGTAATAATCGTAATGGACTTTTGTACGTCGAAAAGCTGAAATCAGCTTGATCGACATGGACGTTACAAAACTCAATCAAAGATTGTTTTGTGATAAGTATTGCAGTTAATGTAAATGATTACAGAATCAGCCGTATGGTCACTTAATATCTAATGTTTGAACTTACGATTTGTGGACATCAGTAATACAAGATTTTGGTTTGGAGGGCGAGAAGGGTCATCTTTTTATGGCTCTTTCGCAATGTCGCTTCTCCAATGAATCTGACTCCTAATCACTTTTGAAAATTATTTTCGTAATGTAATGGAAAAACACTTTCACCTGTATATTAAGCCATGAGTCGAAAAAATCGGACTGGAACTTTACTCTTCACGATATTCGAAGTCGAAATCCGCTCCAGTCAGTTGAGTCATATACGTCCCGTCTCGAACGACCAAAATATCAACAATGAAAATCATTAAATCATCGCAGATGTTTCCCCTGAATGATGACCATATAAGGCTTATGTTATTGCAGTTTAGGTCGAATTTTTCACATTGTTATTTCCAACTGTGTGACCCTTCTAGGGAACGTCGACCTAAAGGATTGGGAGGGCTATGTGCAGGGCTTGAGCGCCGTTTACTCAACAATACACTACGGACCAGCGTGGAACCAGAAACAGTCACCTGGGCATTGGAAGTAAAGAAGACCATTTTAAATCAATTCAACTACATTATTTTGGAAATTTTGACCTTTGGTACTTTTATTAATCATACCAAAGTCATAATACTGAATAACTTGCTAAAGAAAAAGTACATGATTATGAAACATTACGTGAAATGTGTGTCTATTCCAGAAACATAAGGATATGAATAGATATCATATATCTCAATTTGTATTATTCCATAATAACCATAAACTTTTCTTCAATGTAGACACGCATGCCCTGGTACCTGGGGTGATGATTTCCATACTTATGCCATGGACTGGACTGCAGACCAAATCAGGTGAAAAGTTATATGTTTGGTTTAAGGAAATATCCTCCATGAAATGAAATCTGTTTCCGCTTCCCTGTTCTTACATGTAAATCTCACATGATGAATTATCACAATTTATAAAAACCAATATCTGTTTACGATAATTTATAACTTGACCAATTCGCAGACTTGAGGTTGACGGAGAGCCGATCTTTCATCAGAACACGCCACCTGGCGGCTACTGGAATGGCTTTGAAGGGGAGAACATCTGGAGCGGGGGACAGCGAGATGCTCCTTTTGATCAAGAGGTATAATTGTTTAATCTTGATAGAATATATTAAAAGAGGGAAATAAACTTCTCATCATGAGGTTTCAGCAGGCTCTGAACCAGACAATCCTCTCCTTACAAAAGTGAATAAAGTCAGACGTAAACGAGTCATTTCTTCCCTAGTAACATAATGTTCTGGCGCATTGTCTGGACTAGAAATGTTGTTACTGATTGTCCAAATGACTTTGATTAATACGGATCAGTCCGATTTTCAAACCGAGAGAGTTCTCTACTAGTAAGATTACTACGGAAGAAATGGCTTGAGCACAATCTATGGGGCAAGAACGGCGGCAAGTGAAGTCCCTTTTAACCCTAGTTCATCTAGATAAACTCGTATTCAGGCTAGAGACAACATCGATATGTGCGTAGACGTATATAGTTATATGTTGGACTATGTTAACCCGTTCACCTACCGAAACCACAGTGTAACTGACGTTAAGCATCATCTGTCCCCAGTTCTCTCTCATCCTGAACGTGGCTGTGGGAGGGGGGTTCTTCCAGGAGGAATTTACCAACAAAGACTACCCCCAGCCCTGGACCCGGTACTCGAGCCTAGCGGACCAGATGGCAAGTTTCTGGGCCAACAGGGACAAGTGGGGGAAGACTTGGAACGGGGAGGACGCCGCCATGAAGATCAGATCAGTGAAGATGATCCAGTATTAAGTCAATAGACCTCACCGGGGCGTCTCGTAGGTCTTTGCTATACTTAGTTCGACATCCAGACTCTAAAACATAAATGACAAAAAGGAAAGAAGCCTTTTTTTAAGCCTGTAAGACAGTCTTGTGTCTTAAACTTCGTATTGTTCAGGATTCTTTTTAATTTTATTTAATAAAAAAAATTCAATCAGTCATATTTTTTGTGTTTTCAAGAACTACATGTAAGCCTTCACAATCTATGTTAAACCAATGGTCAAAGAAAGAGTTAGATTTCTATCAATAAACACTTACTTCAACATGCTTATCCATGCCAGTGACAGTTTTGTTTTGATGTTTCATTGTCATATTGAATTTATCATTTGTCAATTTAACACGCCATAATCATCAAGTATTGGTATCTTGTATGTATTAAAAGCAAACCGTACATATAAATTAAGTCATTGAGATCCACAGGGGAAAACTGTATAAATATCGAAGTTCTATTTTGTTTTGATCCTCCAATAATACTATATGAAATTATATAAGTTTAAAATGATCTCATATGAATCTGTAAATGCTAAATATGTGACAACTATTTGTTTTCAATGAAATTCGATTAATGGTCTCATGCATGAACGGATGAAGAGACTGCACGACTTATGTACATGTTTACAAGTTATGTGACATCTTACACTGATCACCTCCCTCAACTTGCATCTTTATCTAAAAAATACCAAAATGTCTTTCTTGCTTTCAATGATAATCGAAAAGCAACTATATGAAATGTTTAGAAGTCACAATTCTATGTCTCGTTTACATAAGTATTTCTTAAATGACCTTCTTAACATATATTAAGCCATGTTTGTCTCTCTTTCTGCTACATATAAGTTTTGATAATTACGTTTGAGTCATTAGCGCGCGCCAATGTCAAGTTTTCGATCACAAATCTTCAGCCTGTTTATTGTATACACTACTGTAAAGATTGATATCGCTCAACATTTGCGTATCTCAATATATTACTTACGTTTGACGTATTGGAACACGCCAACATAATTATATTGACAGGTTTTGGATCAAGAACCAATGACCTTTACTACAGTGAACTGATAATAAAATGTAAATCTGAAACAACGGTCAGTTGTTATCGATAAAATAATACCATTGACAGCATTTGAAATTTTACTTTATATCCATGCCACTTTCAATCCAAATTGAATAAAATATTTCATCAAAGTCAATAGATCACTATTGTGACACATTTACATTTACTGAGTCCTGTTTGCGATATTCACAATGCCTTCAGAGGGAGGGACAACGTACTTTAACTTCTTTGAGTGGCATTTAAGAAGATGGTATGATGAAGAAATATGAATTTCATGGATTTACAACTTCTTAAACGCAAAGAGATGCGACGTTTCACTGTAGATACTAACACCGCTATCGAGAAGCGATCACCTGCTTGTTAAAGGTGTTAGTGTCTACAACATACCTTAAACGCACTAGTGCACGCCAATATTTCGTGAACACAACGGATGCACAGATACTGCATATCTCTCGATATTACTCATTATCCTCACTCAAGTAATCTACCTCGTAAGTTATTTAACAAATATTTACGTATTCAGGTAGTAAAGTGGATTTTTAAAGGCCAGCTAACCATAGATTTTTATATGTCCAAGCCGACAGCGGCTGGCTTAACGTTTCAATTGTTGATTGCAGGTAAATTGTAAAGAATGTTTAGTATTTCATTGCATCGATAGAAAGTTTAAGTGAATGCATAAGTCCTCGTAAACCTTAAAATAGCCAATTTAAACCGTAAAAGCGTGCACTAGTGCCTTTAAGTTAACTATGTATTTGATTGATCATGTGTACATATCTTGCTGAATTTAGATCATTTCCTATGTCACATTTGAACCAAGTACACCCTCATTGTTATCTTACAACTTGTCAATCAACGAGTCCTTTCCGATAATCTAGTGTACAAATCACCATAACTCTCGTGATCTTTGGTCCACTTTGATAAACGTATGTCTGAGTTGCATATGATCAAGAAATCAACGTCGAAGTCGCATGTTTATATCATATTGAATTCGAGGGATGAAGCGTTGTATCATCAGGCAAGATAATAAACCTGTTTCTTCATAGCACAAGTTTGTCAAGGTTAATTTAGATTTAAGTGCCACGAAGTCACTAGTACTGATAACATTGAGAAGCATTGATTATTCATAAGGATGGATATCGCTCTTCATTTCCGTTACAGGAGGGCGTATTGCAATACGTATGACAATATATTGTAACATGACTTCGTTGTATTCTCGATTATGATTGGCTGATTTGAAAAAATTACCCTATGTTGAATGAATATATTGGTACTTTTCATATTTTAATCTTTTCATGCTCTCTTGACTAATACAAATATTAGAATAGTGGTGAAGGTTCAACTGGCTCGTTGTTTATAAAGAGATACTTCAGTGACTGGTTTCCGACTTTTAACATGTCTGTGCTATTTTCACTTTGCGAGTTCACACTATTACCTTCAGTAAAATCACGTTTTTAGGTTAGGTTTTTCTGCGATTTTACACGGAAATTGTTAATGTTATAACATCCGATATAATTGACATTTTCAGAAGAGTCTACCGGTACGTATCATGTTGTTTCTCTATTGCAATATACCGACATACCGATAATACCGCGCACCCATAATTATTTAGTATATTCACCGGAACTTAAGTATTACAAAAGTAATTAATTCTTGATTTTTTCCTATGTTCTGCAAATTATCTGGACACAGTAGGATTACCTAGTTATATATATTTAGGGCTGTTCTAACAATTGCCAAAACAATTTGGACCTCACGGACAGTTTGGCGTCTTTTTCAGATTGGCTTCAGATTTAACTTCCGTGGCAAAACACCACTTATTTCGATAATATTTCAACACATCTCATAAAAGCATTCATGCAGACAATACAAAATACATGACAATTTCTAGGAAAATGAAAATGAAAATAGAACAATATCATTTAAATATGTGTTTGCTGAAGCCGAAATTGTACACGAGCCATTTACATAAGTATTAGACGTATAAAATTTCAAGCTCTATGAACACAAAGATTATCTCTTACTTAAAAAATAACGTTAGGTAATTGATTTCGAATCGTTGTCACTCTTCTGTAAATTTTCATCAAGTCTTTACTTTTTAAATAAACAGACATCATTTATAAAGTTCTGCATATGTCACTTCAACAAGAACGGAGTTTCTATTCAATATAACTATGATTTTCATAGTGAAGACGCAGGTCCAAGACGAATTTCATTGACCTTGACATTGTCACAGTAAAGGAAATCGCATGGCGGAGACGAACTTGGTTCTAAAATTGAAAATATGTTTCAGAAACAACACAACATATCAAAGGATAAGACTGGGCCATGTTTCTGTCGTCATGTAACTTAATCTTAAATTAAGTCCTCTTATTTTATCCCTTTTTGTTTTGAACTGATGAACCGTTTGAATTGCCGGTATCGTGTCACCTGAGGGATAACGCTTGTATTTCTTGTGCGTCACTGTGTCATCGTGATTCACCGAGCATGAAAAGCACGTGTAAAACTCTAACACGTTTTTCCCGGGATGAAATGTATTCCTTTTTGTTCACAAGGAAATATAAATCACTTGACGGTAAAAAAGGACAGTTGTTGAATCGTTTTCACTGAATCAAATTGCAACGTTATTTTATTTGATGCTGAGAAATATGCCTCCTCTATGTATTTACACAATCGTCTGGTATATAACCACTATTAACATTCTATATAAGTTAAACAATGATAATAATAAGAATTCATTTATATGGCGCCTAGTACCATCACAAGTGTTGCTCACCAGCGCTGTACAAGAAATTTATTGAAGTTACTATTCGTTCCAAAGGCCATAAAGACAAAGTCACAAAAAGTGTCGGTGAAATTATGACAAGAAGATATATTCCCTGGCATCCTGCTAAATCAGCGTATATGATTCCGCTCTCGCTCCTTCATAATACCCTGATCTCTTTCAAGCTAAAAGCGGATTCATATACGCTGATTTAGCAGGATGATTACCATTTTTATAAACATAATCTGATTGTCTGACAGAACAATTTCTATTCATTCTTTCAGTGAGTCTAATGTACACCTGTCAAAAAGACAAAATAAACATTGTTTTTAATTCGTATGGAATAATAGGATGTTTTATATGTGGTTTTAGATACTATTTCGTTCATTTAGAATTGTCTTGCTTGATATATGATCCACAAACTTGTGATGAATTGCTGAGACTACATTTAACTGCGCCATGACATAATCGTTGTTAGTCGCGCATGAATACAATGACCGAGTTTACTTGCAACTCGCCTTCACGAAGGTATTTTCCAAAAGTACAGTATATATTCTTAGATTTGACTTGGGTAAGAAAAAGAATAACCAACTCGAAGCTCGGAATTATTGTGATAAATTCCCTAAAGCTCGGAATCTATAATAATAATCCACTCAGGACAGATAAACTTTAATTCTTGTTGATAATTGTTATATTATCGTATCATTTTGGGGTTAGGAGATATTCTACGACAATTATTAAACGATCCCTACCATGCATTCATAAACTTTAATAACTTAGCCAAAATATTGAAATGTAAATGTCGTATTTTTTCTTGAAATCTTTAACTGTAAACATCACCATCACACCATATAAACACTTTGAAATTAATTGATTGATTTTGACAATTCTCGCAGATTATCATGTATATCTCATCGACTGAAGTAGAAATTTATATTTTAACGAGTGGCACAGTTACGAGTGTAAATATATGATTTTCTACTCCACCAGTATGAGATAACCACACAATATTATGACGTCACACGTGCAGCGTTATTACACTAGTATAATATTGCCGTATAAATATAACACTGCAGTATGTTACAGGGCGAGTTTAACATTTTTAAAATACGGATTTTATTTCCCCGATAAATGGCATATTGCACCATTGGAAATATAATTAAAAAAGGATATTTGACATTTCTCGTCGAATACCATGAATATCTCATCGACTGAAGTAGAAATTCATTTTTTCACGAATTGCGTAGCCACGAGTGTAAATACATGATTTTCTTCTTCACTCCATGAGATATTCATGGTTTTCGACGAGCAATGTCAAATGTTCTATTTATTATGTTTCCAAAAACCAAGTAAATGACCCTAACTATATGAATGGAGAAGCTAAAACGCTTCGCTAGCGCGGCTGTTGCATGACGTAATTCAATTGTATCATGACGTCACAGACGACGTCATTTGATTGTTGCGTCATTTCACTCAGTAGAATACCATTTTTATTTCACTCAGTGAAAATACAGGTTTTATTTTCACCGATGAATGGCATATTTCACCATTCGAAATATAATAAATTATCTTATTACACCCTTGTTGGAGATACTACAGTTGTGAAACAATAAAATGTTATTCAACACTGTTGTGAAACATTGCACGTGAAAGCGATCGCATCCGGAACTATTTTCCTGTAGTCACATGACAAGTTATCACGTGATGATGTAAATCAAAATAGCGATAAAGATTCCTTCCAATCAAATCATGCAAATTAGTGGTCACAAAAATATCCAAAGCATAAATAATTACCCTCAGTTGTCCAAGAAACAGCACAGAAATATCAGCACAATTATTATTAATCAACATCCATCTTCTTCAAATGTTAACATGTCCTCCGAATCCGGGTCAAGCGGGCTTTCGTCAGTAGATCGGGCAAAGTCATCCCTGCCGATCTTCGGTGGTTCCGTTAGCAACTGTCTCATCAATGTTAACTTCATCGGCAACAACAAGGACAGTTCCTCCCACTGACACTCAAACTAAAAGAACCGCGCTTCAAAACTCACATTCCAATGACGTCACGATCACGTGACATTCATTCAAACAAGTCAGTAACGTTCATTCAAGTAATTCAGTGACTGGTGTTATGTTTTGTTAACTCGCCAATTTGTGTTCGTAGTGACCAAAACACGAATGAGTGTCTTCCATTTGAATTAATCAAAATTAAAGCTGTTATAAACGGACTTACTCTTGGCCTATTTCTCCAATGCAGTCTAATGACGTTATGCGTCGATTGTAAGAATTGTATTCCTACGCACAACTACGAGAATTGAGAGTAAACATGATTTTCTTTTTATATTATTAATTTAAAGAGTGTAATAAATAAAATACTAAACTTCGTCCAGTTTAATAACATCGTTTCATAAATATGTTATTAAACTGAACGTCGTTTAGTATTCTCTATTTATTATTTCCAACCAATAATTCAGTGGAAGTGCCCTTACAAAGGCATCTCGATTTTGTCAATAGATATGAATGAGGGCGTTTTTTGATTATCATTTAAAACAAGAAAATAGCATATCATTTTTGTTTACGTGAGATACAGATGAAGGTAAAGGGGGCGATATAAACATGACTCGGGACAAACAGCATTTTGGTTTTATTTAAGCCTTATACAAAATTTGAAACATACTCTTTGTCTCTTTAAGTTTTCAAAACATCTTCATCTTCATGGCATGTGTTTCTAAAGTAATGTCCCTTGCGCTTGAACGTTTATGGTGACCTTTTTAAAACTTGCACGTCGGTTGAATAACATGTCAAAATATGTACTAAATATTTACGTAAATGGTACAAACATTTGAAATGGCAATGTAAGCATTTTTCTATTTTTCAACACATACGTTGACATCATAACCGTCAACTTTATTTTTTTTTTCTTGAAGCGTTTGGTGTAAATTTCAGCTATACGTTCCCCTGACTGAAATACATTTCATTCACACAATGTTTTGATGGATTATAAGTAACCAACTTAAAATTACTCATTTTGTCGTCAAAACAGGATGTAAGTATATTGTCAGTATATTGTCAGTATATATAGAACAGCGGTGGGGAGCGGTGTTAAAATAAGCCCTCCAGCTTGTTCACCAATCCGAATTCAATTTTCATGAATAAAATTTGTTTAAATCATATATAGAACAGTTCGAAAAAACGTTGTGTTCAGATATAATTAGATAACGATTTTAAAACATTCTGGTTGTGAGAAATCATGCAAACTGACTATCAATAAGGCTTCTATTTTAATAGTCTCATGATGGGATCGAAGCTTATTTTGTTTGAAATACTAGAAAATACTAGAAAATGGATGTTTTGGAGACATTCTCACAACTATAGTCACTCTCACAGCATGCACAAAATTTTCAATTTCTTCTGAAAACAAATTTTGGGTAAACATTCGAAAATCTATCACCCATTTGAAGCTTTTCTAAATTATTATTAAACTAACAGTCTTGAGTAATTACATCTAGATGTTCGTGTAGTTCTTTGCATATTTACTTATAGGCACCATGGCACGTTATCTTATGGGAATCTAAGGAGACCTGAAACGAAAGTATCAACTTAGGGAAATCGTTTTCTCTTATAGATATTTTAACCTATCTCAAATGATTACAAGTAATTCAAACTAAAATGACCGTTGGCTGTTTTCGCTATGTTAATTTCATCTTCGGTTGGGGACAATATTGGTTGAGGTATAGTTGTTTAACCCTCTGAAGATTACATTTTGCATAAACTAAGATATACATTAAAATATAAATGTAAACAATATAATTTCCAAAAATGTACTTTAGTGTCTTTAAAATTCACTTTGCTATCTTAGTCTGAAGATATAGATCATGTTTTCATGTCGGAGATATTGTGCATGTGTCGAATCAAAAAGATATCTTTAAATGGTAATTTGTAGGTTCGCTTGTAAATAACAAATTATTTTGACTATACCATGATTGTTAGAAATTGTTTTATTGGTCGATATGAACATATACATGTTTATATTAGTTTCAAATGGTTGTAAGAACCTTGGCTTAGATTAAGAATATACATATACGTAGATGAACTAGATAACTGACTAAATGTAAGTCAGTTATTATCTGAATGGCCAGATGGTAAAGGTACGATCAAAACTTGACCTTTGACACGTTGTCCGTCTTGGGAGAAACCTTCCTGATACGTAAAATCACCAGACAGAATTTATCACTTGCCCTCATTTCCAGACTAATATATCAATAACGTTGGTCAACACGACATTACACGTGGCCATTACCACTACGTATATCACAAACTGCTATGGAACTGTTTACAAATAATGAGTTTCGTCATCGTAATGTCACGTGGTTCAAGCAATGGATGCACCATCGGTATATTATAGCCCGTGAGAATAGAGCCCGGCAGATCGAGAGGGACGTTTAGAGTCAGAGGACATCAATATATAGTGGACTTAAATCAACTTCATATCAACCCTCAGCGGTAAGTTTATCCGTTGTCTAGGGGCGTTATCCTCCTTTATACCCTTGAGAATTCCAAGGTCTTTCCGTAACACCTGAATATAACGACAGGCCATAAGAACCCGTATGACTGATAATAATTATAATGAAGGTAGCCAGGTGAGCGAATTCCCATAGACTGTCATGTGAAAAATCCTTTTCAGTACAGAAGATTCACACATAGCAATTTATTTTCCAGATCTTTATTAAAAGTATGAAAATCGTCTCTGAATGAAATTTTTTTTTTAAACTGTAGCTCTGGTTATAAAGTTATAAAAACTACAACTCATTTATACATAATGCTTACGAGGTTTATCATGGACGCTATAGGGGGTGATTCATAAAACTATATCTTTGAAGGTAGATTGTTTTGACTCACACGCGAGACACTAAGGTGATTCATAAACTGGCAAATAATGCCAATTGCAACAATTAGAATCCTACTTCATTAACATCTGTTAGCAACGGGTGGTAAACAAGAAACCTATTACCTATTGGTATTTAATGACAATTTTGTTTTGTTTTAAATTTTCTATCTTTTATTTTCACCATACGTATTTGTATTTTTAATTAAGAGTTATAAATGGGTTTAGTGAGTAATGTTGTATTGCCCTAGTTTATCTCGTATTGGCCCGATTCTTCCAAGTTTATACTGAATTACTGACCAAATTATACGGAATCAGGAAGTGGATATTGTAATGATGCCATACTTTGCCTGTTATTTTTTAATGAATTATTTTTTTACTATTTTTACATCATTCTGAATGACAGTCACATTGTGTCCAAATATTTCTGTATTAGAAACTTAAATGTTTACTGTCTGGTGTTGTTATTTTAGTGAAACTAATATAACACTATTGTCCATAAACGGTTTGAATTAATCAAGTTTAATGGCCATGTCACAAAATTTGTATCAATTTAATGTTTCTATCATCTGTTGTCAATTATAAATGATTAATGAGACGTAAAGCAATTTCACTTTGAACACATTATTTTAAGTACAACCAGTGCAAACTCCATGTTGCCGATACAAAAATGTTTTTATATTCATTATCAAAAAGATTGTTTTTTAGACATCATTTAAACATCATAACCTATAATTGAAAACATAGCAATTAGATACCCTACATATAGAAGAAGCGTAAAAATGGACTTTTACTAGTGCGATGTCTGTAATACGCGATATGTATTTTTGACCTACACATAACAATCTGTGTTGTATGCGGACATTCTCTGCATATTTATGTTTCAGTGATATTTTTGTAGTCTATGAGACATAGTTTTATATATTATTCAATTGAGAGGACAATTCGTAAAGAATATCAATCATACCGAGAAGAAGAGAAATGGAATATCTATTTTTTAAAATCATGCTACATGAATACATAAATTGTTATTTAAAGCGTGTAGTATTTCATATTTCTCATATATTTTATGCGGCTAGAGCTTTGAAAATTCTATTCTGTTTGGAAACTTCGTGAAATTTTCTTAGCATATAATTGTAAGTGTTTTAAAGAAATGACTTTACAAAGTTATTGTTCATGATTGAAGTAAACGAAACATCATATTTATTCGCCCAGGTACCATGAACATGGGTTTAACCAGTGTCATCTTCCCGTGTCTAGGAATGTGTGCAAGGGCTATAGAGGCGATGCTTTTCGTCTTGGTGAGTACAGCATTATTCAATAAAGTTGAAGATAGATTACCTTTTTTCCATAATGGTATCTGTTCGTACAAGTTTGAGTTAGGGAAGGGCAATGGAACCGATGCTTTTCGTCTTGGTGAGTACAGCATTATTCAATAAAGTTGAAGGTAGAATCCCTTTTTTCTATAAGGGTATCTGTTCATACAAGTTAGAGGTAGGGAGGGGCAATAGAGGCGATGCTTTTCGTCTTTTTGAGTACATTATTCAAATAAAATTGAAAATAGATGGTGGGGTTTTCATAATTGTATATCTGTTAATACACGTGTTAGAATTATATATAGAAGGACTAGGGAAGCAATGATTTTCGTCTTTGTGAGTACACCGTTATTCTAAATAAAAAATGAATAGATTAATATCTTTTTTTAATATATTGTCATACTTTATAACATCGGTATAAATGTTTTCAGATTCGATGAAGTGGGAGATTCCTTTTTTTTTCAAATTAAACCAGAACTCTGTAGTTAACAATATTATACGTTTATGATTTATTGATCTTCATGAACATGTTGATTTTTTCCTATAAGAAATCGTGTTATGATAATTCACGAGTCATATGCGTAAAACTTAACATTCTCTATTCTGTTTAACTTCCGGAAATGGATACACTCTTATAGCGTTCATCATGGTTTACACATTGTTGTAAGTTTTATCTTTGCACTCAAATTTGCTTTTGTTTGTTTAAAACTAACAATCAGTTTAATTACGTTATATCAAGCTTAGAATTTTATGTTGTCTACAGCTTCTTTATTCGATGAAATCTCGATGTCGATCTGATATAAAGTCTACGTTTGATCTTGATTATTGTGAATGCTAGTCTGACACGATGACCAAGCTGATGGCCAACGTCCAATCTAAATAAAAAATAAATAGATTAATATCTATTTTATATATCGTCAAACTTTATAACATTATAAAGAACTGTCGGTATAAATGTTTTCAGATTGGTTAACAATATCACCGAATGTCTCCATCGATTAGTTCCAAGAATTTTATACAGTGAAGCAATTATGGTGACATGCTGTTATCCACGTAACATTGCAAAATGATATTTCAATTAACGAAATTAATGGTACCATTATATTTGTTGCATATCATCAGCCTCTTTTGTACTATAGCTCCTTGTTAAAGTGAAATGTCATTTATTGACTACGAGGGCAATTATTTCTTAGTTCATAATTTTCAAAATATACATAGGCCTATCGGTCAATCTGATTAAAATGGGATTGGATTCCGCATGTTTAATTTCTTTTCGTTTTATTTCCGTTTCGTTTTGTTTTAATTTTACAAGTTATATAGATAATGGACAAATGTTAGAAGCTCGCGATACGTTCATCTGATTTCAATCGGTCAATCCCGCGCTCTCGAGCGAGAAGTATCAACTACGACTCGTGTCGTATGAACACTGATAATATATCATCTTTTATCTAGGTTTATCGTTTTTATTTACTGCTTGTTTGAATACAAGAACACTTCTTTATATCGTAAATTCTTATTTTAGCATCATCGATTTTAACCAGCAAATGATGTCTGGTAACGAATGGTATGATACAATAAAATGAACAGCTGAAATAACGTATCACTGTTGAATAGGTTTGTGTGGGTTTTTAAAAAATCTTGTTACTTTTCTGTCCAAAACAACATTAGTCATATTGAAAACAGATACCGGTATTATCTGTGTTTGTTTTTAGGTTTTAATCGCCATTATTATGTGAGTAATTTAGTTACTATGAGGATGACATTCCAGGACGTTAAGAGATATCTCCTACTTAAACATGCATGAACCTTCAAAACTCACCAAATTGTAAAGATGCCTAAACAATAAGATATTTTTAAGCGACGAAGTCACTATTACGAGTAACAGTAAACAGGAAGAGATGCTAAGTGAACAAATTGAACCCAAAATGATCACATATTTATTACGATATTTTCTGACTTTGCCTTTCTTTTGACAACTGTTGATAAAGGGAAGCTGTCTTTGTGAATGTTTCGAACATGCCACTAACTGTGTGTGAAAGGTTTAACTTACAACGGAATCAGTGTTGCGATTTCTTACACCAAATAGTCGTTATGTGAATGAAGAACAAGGACAAAAGCTGTTTTGATACACAAAAAATTAAGTATTAAGTAAGTAAATTAAATTCATAACTATTTTCACAATCTCTTGGACCGTTCCATTGAGCATCCATATGATGATACATTATACAGTATATAAACCATTTAGTTGGTCAAGAATGATTCATGCAGTCAACTGATCCTGATTTTCAGGCAACATATTATTTTTTTCTTTTTGAAAGATGGTATTTGTTAAGAAAATTCCTAATTTATGTTTAATAAATGAACAGAGGACAGGAACGTGGAAGTATTCATGATATCATTGGACGGTTAAGCACATGGTGATATTAGTGTTCCCTTCATTTGAACTTTGTATTTATTATTTACTCTTAACGTTTCATATCAACAAAACTGTTGACAAACTAATGCATCTTATTTGACATATTTCAAAATTGTTTTGTTTCAATTCACATATGCAAGTATGTTTAAGTCAATAACAGTTATTCTATTTAGACACTCTCGAAACACGACAAAGCTTATAGTCCTCTTGCCTTAAACAGCCACTCCGTGATTTTCATAACATATTATTTACGAACCTAAATGCCATGTGTGGCGATATAAAATCAAAACATCTTAACTTTCATGTCCAAAAGACATATATATGACAAATACTGGTTTTCCATGAAAATCTGAAAACAGCCTTATTAATGCACAGAGGTGTAAATATCACGTCCAATATGTATGGATACTAGTTATATACTAGTAACCTAACAAACACTATCAACTCCTAACTGCCCTCCTGGCTGTTTTAGATAAGTCTCCAAAATTACGTTTGACTATTTGACACGCGCCACTGCCTGGTTTTCGATCATAATTGCGACGTTCTACCTTCATATTGTCACTGTAAAAAATACCCAACAAGCTTTAAAATGTGTCTTTTTGGTAACAGTCGATACTTCGCGATCAAATGACACCATTGATTAAGTTTGGCATATATGACTCCAACAACTCACGGAGTGTCTCTTTAATATTCATTTGAGCATCTTAAGCATCCTGGTATTGTGCAGTGGTTTGGCCTTAACAGAGTTCACTAGGGCAGTGCGTGGCATGCTACATTCAGTACAAATAATGTACAAAGCGATTAAGCTGTCATTGGTTTCCTCGTCATATGTAAGTCTTCATCGTCATATGTCAGTCTTCATTGTCATATGTCAGTTTTTCTCGTCATATGTCAGTCTTCATCGTCATATGTCAGTCTTCATCGACATATGTCAGTCTTCATCGACATATGTCAGTCTTCATCGTCATATGTCAGTTTTCATCGTCATATGTCAGTCTTCATCGTCATATGTCAGTCTTCATTGTCATATGTCAGTCTTCATCGTCATATGTCAGTCTTCATCGTCATATGTCAGTCTTCATCGACATATGTCAGTCTTCATCGTCATATGTCAGTCTTCATTGTCATATGTCAGTCTTCATCGTCATATGTCAGTCTTCATCGACATATGTCAGTCTTCAACGTCATATGTCAGTTTTCCTCGTCATATGTCAGTTTTCCTCGTCATATGTCACTCTTCATCGTCATATGCCAGTCTTCATCGACACATGTCAGTCTAAATCGTCATATGTTAGATTTCCTCGTCATATATCAGTCTTAATCGTCATATGTCAGTCTTCATCGACATATGTCAGTTTTCCTCGTCATATGTCAGTCTTCATTGTCATATGTCAGTCTTCATCGTCATATGTCAGTCTTCATCGACATATGTCAGTCTTCATCGTCATATATGTCAGTCATTGTTTCTCAAAGCTATTCCTAAATGAGGAGTCGTAAATAAAAACAGGGAATGCGTCATTGCTTCTTACAGCCATTTCCTAAATGAGGAATCGTAAAGTAAAAACAGGGAATACGTCATTGTTTCTCTGCTATCCGATTTCGACAGAATCCTTGAATACATTTTTGTAAAATAATCTACTTGACTTAAATGACTCCATTTGCCTCTCGTCATTGTTTCTCAAAGCCATTTCCTAAATGAGGAATCGTAAAGTAAAAACCATTTATATCTTGACATTTTTTTCTTGCAGGTGAGCTGGTACGACAGTTACGTGTACAGTCCCCTACAGGCGACCCTGTGGCCCGCCGTGGAGCGTGTACCCCGATGCGTACAGGTCCGAGGTCACGACTACACCGTCTTCTCCGCCAACATCGTCTCCTGGTCAAGAACACTTCTCGTCATACCTATAGCCGCCTGTCTCAAGTGAGTATTCTCTTGACATTGTCATTCTGGAATCTAAATACATAGTTTCATGTGTGATTTTTATTTCTTAGTACCAAAATATGTATGCGTAATTTTTCTCATTCATTATCATTTTTAGCGCTTTTCTTTTTTCCTTACGTCCTTTCAAAAGTTTTTCGATTGTTTTTGTTTAAGGTTGTATATCAGACCCGTTTTCATGTCATTGAATAAAAAATCACCTATCAACAACGTGTCATAACCTTGGAACAACACGCCATACATTTCCGCATAGCTGCTCAACTCAGAACTAACATAAACCTTTCTATAAGAATAGCATGTTTACAATTTTATAAAGTTACCAAATGCAACATGATTCCTACCAAAATTTAAGCTGTTCATGTTCTCTGTCCAATTATCTGTAAACTATTATTTCATATCGATCAACACCCCATTAGTTGCGGGTGCCAAGGAGGGGGGTTTCTAAGGTACAATATGACTTGCAGATAAAGAGTTGTTAAGCTGCCATGCCTTTCAGATACGAGTTCCCTAAAGGTACTAAATAACTTATTCAGATACCAGTGCTGCTGGTCGGCCTTCCTGTTGGTCCTGCTTCACGACTTCCTGGATCATCTGGACGGTATCGTGGCTAAGGTGCACAGACAGACGCTGGGGAGGGTGGACGACCCCCTTCTGGGAGGGTTCATGGACGCCTTTTGTGATAAGGTGGGGGACCCCGCTACTTATTACACATTAGCTTATATCAAAAGCGAACTCACTGCTCTGATGATACTCTTCAAAGCCGTTGAACAAATTAACCTTAAACAAAGGATAATCTTACTGTGATCCTGTTACAACTGCACTATGCGTAGTTAAGTGAGATACGAATCTTTGGTCTTTGTGCAACAGGAACCTTGATAGCAGTGGCTGGTATTCAAATTTCATCCAATCGTTTTTGTTATCTGTATTTAATCTTAAATCCAACAGTTTTAACACAAATTAAATGTCAAGAAAACCATGTTTTTGTTAATGATGTTACATTGCATGGAGATATAACCACTAACTCGTCAAGGAATTAATAAACGAATAATATTTTGTTTCAGATCGTGAACGTACTGGCGCTATGGTCGATCACCATGGTAACAGATTTCTCGAACATGACGTGGGTCCAAACGCTGATGTTCCTACTTCCGTGTGTCACCATCATGGTGTACGAGTTTACACTGGGCGTGGTCCGTGTGCAGGACTACTTTCGCGCTTATTATTACAGGTGATGCCTCTTTGATTATAGATACTCTCCGCTGACGGCATCGATATAAATAATTGTTAAATATTTTACCTTTATTTCCTTTATAGCATTCACAAAGACAATTACTCCATCGCATTGTACCTTCACGAATTGAACATTCGTCTCTAACTGGCTACTGTGAATGATTAAAAATCATATTGCTTAGTAATTTTTCGATTTAAATGTGAGAATCCTCTATTCCTTAAATGTTTCAACATATTTTTGACAATATCAGTCGGCATTTATGAGATCTTTAAAGCTTTGGGATATTACTCTTTGGTATTGGCAACCAAAATTATTCCTATGCTGATTTTCTATTTTTTTCCAAGAGAGTTAAAGAAGAGTGATGATATTCCCACTTCGTCGACCGCCGCTATTATGGAGGGCAAGTTGAAGGAGAAACTGGAATCAATGGGAATCGCCTTCCTGTGTCTCGCACAGACTGGATTGTCTCCCTTCTACACGATATGTATGTATAACAGAGCCGCCCATCGTTTTTTGTTTTGTTTTTTTTTGGTATCAGAAAAAAACCCCGATAAAATGCACTGTTTCGAGGTAGTTGGTCAACGTTATATCTCGAGAAAAAGAATTCCTTTGAATAAACCTTTGATTTGTTACCAATTTCTTATTTCAGCTGGTCTCACGGGTCTCATATGCCTAACGCTTTCAATAAGACTAGCTCACGCAAGTCTTGCGTCCAAACTGAAAGCGAGACAAACCGGAAGCTACAGACCGGAAGTGTGCATGAAGGAAGACGAAGAAGAAGAGCTTGAAAAGGAGAAAGGACAGGACAAGGAAAATGTAAAGACTTGATTTCATACAGCACATATCAGATCGTTTCATCATATCTTGGCGTTTGCATTTGTTTCCATTCCGGATCCATTTCTAGATATTATTCATAATGATCCTCATACTTTTAGATATTATGAAGTATTTTCGTTGTTCTCATTCCATTGGCGGATCAACTTGAGCGGCGGGAGGTGGATTTGGTTTGAAACCTTACCCATTGGATAAGTTTTATCAATTAATGCTAAATAGGGGGATCTCAACCATCATACACTATCAGTTATGGCAAATGTCGTTTTCGCAACTTTGAGAATAAGGAGCAGAATATCATTTTATTGTAGCTTGTATCTTTAGCTTTTGAGAGAACTTTCAAAACAGAAGGTCCAATCTGTACGTAACATTCATTCCAGACGTCTAGGGTCAACATATATCTATGTGTCCAAAAACATACACAATAAATATTATCAGCCTCCACTAGAAGACGACGCTGCAGCGGTTAGACGAAGAATACAAGATGTTTAGACCCCACGGCAACTCAAATGAGGCCAAGGTCATTCACTATCGCATTTTGCTTTGTCATCAATCCACTGATACATTACAAAAAAGGGCGTGCGTGACACACATGATGATCTTGATATTCGATTTAGGCCAAAGTTGGCAGATACCATAGCAACTTGGCTGCACAGTCATCAGTGCATTCAGATAACATGTTGAAAGATCCTCGCACTTTGAGTGGCGGAATTTATTAAGATAATAAATTTGTCTTTAGATGTTTTGAAACATTTTGTAACTATTTTCTCAATGTTAAATACTTGTTTTAAGTTACACAGCCATGGAGGATGACTGAAGCAGTTTCGAATTTCGAAGTTATAGATCAAACCTAATCTAGTTTTGACACTAAATAAAAAAAATTAAATCAAACTTCAATTGGTCTCAAGGAATTGTGTCAAATGTTTTTGGGAAGGAGGTAGAAACCTAGAGACTTTCCCCGCCCATGGATCCTCAAATTTGGCCAATAAAAATACATCAATCATATCATCACTTCAAGCACCATGCACTATTGTACTGCAGAGAGCACCGGGTTCCTGCACTGAAGTACACCCATGATCACTCAGTACTTGATCAACCCCACTTAGACCCGTGACACATGACCTGAATTAGCAGCATATGCAACACACGAGACGATACCACGAGTGGAAGTAGTAAGATATCCGCATTCTTGGACAGATATCAATCTTCTAACGGAAATATATAGTAAAGGTAGAATTCGCAATGCACTGGGAAACAAACCACTACTTGCTTATAATATACTTAGTTGTGTTCCATCACTGCAAGTTTATTACGTTTCAGACTTTTTGTGAAGTGACTTACTGGAAGTATAATAATAATATTATGACGCTTTTAAAAACGCTTCAGATATGTTCTATAGCGCTATCCGTATAGAAAATATGACCTTTGAAAGTGTTTAAACATGCACAAATTACGATTGTAGATATTTTCTGTCGATTCAAGAAATTTCAGAAAAAATCTTTATATGTTCATTTGATTACCTAAATTGAAAAGTAACGTTTATGGGTTTTTTGGGCTTTGATGATGTTATTTATATACCTTTGATAGAAAACATTAATTTCACGTCAGTTAATTTAGGTCATTGATATTTACGAATACCAATTTTAGTACAACTATACCATAAATTCAATTAACCTAGGTTTGATCCTATTAAGAATGGAGAAAACCCAAATAACTGGCCTCAAAATAACCCCGATGAATATCTTATAGAACGCATTACAATACTGGTCTCCATATGAAAGAAGTTTACAATGAAATAAATGAAATGATTATCAACAGAAGAAAATAGAGAGACATTACAAACCAAGTGTGTTTCCGTTTCATTGATATCATATATTAGGAATTGAATTTGCATTATGCGAGCATTTGGCTAAGGTGTGTGATTTCACGAATCTCCAAATAAGGAGGGGCGGGATAGCGCAGTGGTTAGCACGTTCGGTTTCAGATCAAGAGGTCGGTAGTGAGAACTGTTCTACACGCAGTAAGGTTTGGGTGCGATACTACACTGAATTTCAGCGCGGTACCTACAATGGTTCGCTAGTTCCACTATGTTGATGCGGGCTTTCTCCCCGCAATAATACCATAACAGCCCCGACAAAAGTGAAATACTCTTGAAAGCGGCGTTAAACCCGAGATCACCTCACCTCACCTCGAAATAAGGAGGTCTAATTTTTTTATCAAACGTGGTAGTAACAAACAGTTAGAGAGAATAACCCAACTGCTGATATGTTATCAATTACTACAATTATAACGAAAGCTTTTCAAGAAATTTTCAGAATGATGGCCAGAATTGCAGTTGCTTTGACAAACATTAAATTAATCGAAAATCAAATGAATGAAATATATGAAAAAACTCAACTCCAAATTTTACGGAATGTAAAATATCAAATATTTTATATCTAAAAAGGAAAAGGTGCCAGTCTGGTAGAATGATATACCTTTTTCAAATAAAAAGTTTATATCTGCCTCATTCTACTTTTATAGAACGAACGTAACACGACAAATCAATTAAAGATGAAGGTGATAATTTGTAGGGTCGAAGGTCAACCGGAACTCAGGTGCAGCCAATCATCGACGAGGCGATGTTCGACAGTATGGGCAAGGAAAATAAATACAACATGAAAGAGTAAGTGCTTCATTTGGTTGGTTTTAACTTGACATGATGTTATGTTAGAACGGACACTACAATTTTCACGACACAACAATTTTACGAACACTTTTTGACTTATATACGCGCAAAAATAACTTACTTTTCTGACATATAGTATTTTATTGTTAAGTTGAATTGTTTGTGTACGTATGTCTTCACTAATAATATTACAAGAATATAAAACCAGTAAGAACGTTGCCACAATACTTTTTTAAAAATCTCCATCAACATAAGTTCATTTCATTAAGGAAATATTATCACATAACAATGGTAAAAGCAACAAACAAAAACGAGCGATTTTCATGATTTTTCTTTGATATAATTCAGCGAGTAATAAATAAAACACTAAACTCAGTCCCGTATAATAACATTTTTATGCAACTCGTGAATGGTATCGGTATTCAACTCGCTTTCGCTCGTTAAATACCAAACCACACACTCGTTTCATAAATATGTTATTAAACGGGACGTCGTTTAGTATTCTCTATATTGGAACCAAGAATGATTACTCTCATACATAGGATTAAACGGTTATCTTTTCACTCTTTTTCGATGTTTCTTCCTCATTTGATAGTCGACACAATATATTTATCAAGTTCAGTGATCCAGTAACGAACAAAAGGGCGTTGTTCTACTTCGTCCCCAGGTGGACGTCAGACATGTCAAACAATTGGGGGAAAAAGACCGTCTTTTCTGATTCAAATAATAACGAATGTTAAAATAAAAGAAAACCCTCTTTATTTGGTGCTGATTTGATTGAAACCTACCGTTGCCTCATAAACTTCAATTCAGATAAGATGTCACAATGTTATACTCTTTGTTCTACGTGTATATATCGAATATAGGAAAATTATACATTATAATGAACCATGATATATGTCTGTATCCAGGGAGCTTTACGATTGCCTCGACAACGAGACGATACAGCTGTCCGTCCCCCGACCTCAGATGGACCTCAGAGTGGACAAGGTCTACACCGTGGGCTGCTTCGACCTCTTCCACTCTGGTCATGTGATACTCATGCAGCGAATGAAAGCCTTAGGAAAAACGGTACTTGTTACAGAATGCATAAAATTCCTTTTACCTGGAAACATCTAAGTAAGATCTTAATTAGATTGTTCCTACCGTTAAAGTCGGTCAGGCGCTTTTATTATATAGATTTGCTTTAACCCCGACACACAGTTACACTATTCGTTGACTAAAATTTGCTTTTGAACATGAAAGGCGTATCTTGGTTTTTTTAGTTTAATGATAATGTTTATGAGGATATTTTCCAACGTAAATAAGATCTACCCAAATTAGCAAGATACGGAAGAATTCAAGCTTTGTCTATGAAATGATGGGTGGTTTTCAATAACAATAATGTATAACCGATGAACGGACAGGGTCAGGTTAGAATCTACCCTTTGTTTATGACATATTTGCATAAAGTAGAGAGTTCTTCAGCTTTTGGTTGGTACAACGCTACATGGAATCAAGTGCAGTAGGATATGGTAACTGAACTTACAGTCCTGTTCGCAGGTTCCACGTCTATTAACGTGATTCTCTTAAAGCAGTGCTGTAATCCCATAAAACTTAACGAAGAGAAGATATTGGATGTTAACAGTGTTCACTGTCACACAGTATGTACGATGTAGTCCTCTACAGGTGATAGTGGGCGTACACGACAGTCGCAGTATCTACATGCTCAAGAAGCGAGTGCCGATCGACTCCACCATGAAGCGGATGATGAATGTCAAACAATATGCTGACGTTGTAAGTCAAACATTTGTTTGGACAAATGTTTCATAATTCTTTGGGAAATAGTTTAGTTATTTTGCTAACAACTTGACAATAGAGATTCTTTTAATTACTACCTGAAAATGCTACTCAAACATAAGAATAATACCATTCGGTATTCAACATTGAGAGTCATATCGAGAGTTTCTTCAGAATTGCACTTATGGATATTCAAGTATAATGTTCTGTGTATGTTACTCGAATATATACAAAATTAATCAAACAACCGTGTTTTACATATATGAAATTAGAAGAAAAGGTTAGTTATTCTATGTTTCATGACATACTTGTATTACCTTCCGTTGAAGGTATAATTCTATGGCGCTTATTGCACAATTATTGTATTTAAGTTAGTCAATAGAAGCACTATAATTGCTTTCAGGTATTTTGTGTGGCTGGTACCGATCCAACTACTTACATCCGGGCAATGTATGACGTCAAGGTAGGAGAGAGCGCCCTCTACATCCGGGGAGACGACATGCAGAACTTTCCTGCCAGAGAGCTGTGTGAGCGCCTGATGCCCATCAAGTTCCTCCCTTACACAGAGGGCGTGTCCAGCACCAAGTTGCGGAAGGAACTTTTCAACAACAACTCGTCTCACTGGAATACGAGATTTGATGATCTTAACCTCTTCTATTGATTGGCCTCGGGGATTTCTTGTGTAAAGCGAAACAATTAGGAGAGCCTATCTTACCACGGCAAGTCCATTATCGGAGCGAAAATAGTTCGTTTCGTTTCGAACATGACGTTGCAAAGATGAAGAAACTTTATCCTTCTCCATAACATATATATCTATAACATACCATCCTCGAGGTTCCTCGTGTACACATGTACAAGAGCCTAGGAGATAAAATGCCCTGATGAGGAAACTTATCAGGACTTTCTGTAGATTGGAGGTATCTCCTATGTTTAAACCCAAGATATTCTGTTTGGATGGTATTGGTTTATACCTTTTTGATGTCAAGCTTTCAAAGTCACTTTCAATTTTTAATTTTCAATTTTGTTGTAACGATTAAAATCTCATTATAGCATGGATTTTTTTAATTATAAGTGACCCCTCACTCTAGAGCCGATTAACATTTCTGTTGAAATCAACACGATGCAATAGCATTAATGGATATTTTTTATGGCAAATACGCTTTGACTGATGTCTTGAAGCGTCTCTGGATTTAATAAGAACTTTATCCGATAATCGGGGCTTCTACTTGTTATATAAACGATTTGTTACTTGAATCTCTGATCAAAACGAGCCAGATAACAATGTCTGTAGGCCTATCTTGCCAACTTCGCTTCCAACTGAATTGTCTAACTCTTATGATATTATGAATGTTTTCATACTTAGCTGTGTTGATTTTTAGTTTGTAGCTTCACTAATAGGGCCATTTATGATGTAATATCTTTGTGATATTTACGGACCATTCACATTTTTAACAATTTCTTAACATTAACATTCACATTTTTTAACAATTTCTACTTTACTCGTGAAGTAGAAAGTCATATATTCGTGAAAATATAAATTTCTACTTCACTCGATGAGATATCCATGGTATTCGACGAGAAATGTCAAATATCCTCTATATATTTACGGTCCATTCACATTTTTTAACAATTTCTTGGATCGCCTGCATATATACGAGACTTCATTTATCCTGTCCTGGTTTTGGTTAATGATCCTGCTCCTTGTATTATACTTTAAATCTTTAGTAACAGATTTAAAGATAACGAGTGATGTCGTCAGTGTGGATCGCACCCTTCTTATACCTTTTAATATATGATTTTCAAAATATTCAAATTTGGGGTTGTTCTGTAATTTAAAAGCGATTAAAAAGATGTCTGTAAAGATCTACATGAAGTATTTAGTGAAATGTGTAAGAACTTTAGAAATCATATGATTTGATGATACCAAACTTTTTTCACAATTTCCCCTTCCATTATTTTATTATCTAATGAGTGAATTCATAAGCCTGTTATCTTAGCTCAAAAGACTAAACTTGTGGGATGTTAAAACATGAGCAACCATGTTTCTCTGAGCTTATAACTTTATATCATTATCATAACTATGATATTGCAATTTAAAAAGAGGTGTAACGTTTCTTTTGTTGTTACGTTTACTGGTATGATTCACGCCTTCATCTCTAATAGAATTCAACGCTAAATTACAACGCTCTTGTACATCGATTTTTTTGGTAATAAATATGAACATGTTTTCTTGTTCTATTTCTCCAAGGTTGCGAATATTTTCGATCTGTTCATTTTGAAATATGTTTTGTACGTTGGCGAAATGTGATTAATCGGGCGTTAGAATATCGGAGATGAATCTTCATAACTTATTTATGTAAGTTGTTTTTAGAAACATGTGTCATTTTACACACAAAATATTGTATTGAGAAGGAATAATTTGGTTCAAAACGAGTTTTGTAAAAAACTAGGCTTTTGTGGTCAACTACCACGTTTTGAAATGTCAAGCATACGTCGTTTTGAAAATAATACCCCATTATTCTACCCTTCGATCATTTAAAGACGCATTGAAGAATTAGAGGAGTTAACGTGTTAATGTAACGGTTTAAATCTGTTTTCAAGCCTTATTCAAGATATACAACTTTGATAACAGCTAGTGAATGATAGGAGAAAGTTTAAATTGACTCTAAAAGGGTTTTTTTGCGGTGAAACTTGCAATCGTTGGTTTAAAAAGGAGAACTATGCGTGATATTGTACTGAATTTCAATGCTTTCGATGGTTGTTTATGAAAATTAAAAAAACTACAACGTATTCCTTTATCATCTTAATCTAAATTCCTAGATATAATACTGGAATATATAGCCTTTGCAAACTTGCTAGGCAAGTGAGTGGCTTTATACGAAGAGGCGTCTTAATTCAAGATTGGGTTTATCTATAAGAGTTACTGTTTGATTAAAAGGATGACCTAGCTCAGCCTCCTGCAAATTCAATGTAATTTCAAGAACAAAAAATTATCCGATATACATAATGCACATTTTATTTAGTTATCAGGGGCATATGTGAGTCAGCATCTATGGTGTTTTTTCCACGTATCAAGGCCCAACAAAATTGTCATTGTAACAGCCAGTGTCCCGCTATAACTTATATTTCCATCAGCGAAATGTTACAACTGTGTTATTTTATAATCATGTTTTAATAACATAAATGTATTAACACCATGTTCCCTCGAATTGCAATTCGGAGTTTTAAATATCAAAATACACTAGTAGGACTGTCCATCTTTGAGCAAATAAAGATTGAAATTGAATTTCGTAAAGTTGTATCTTTATTTCAGCCAACAAATGAGTATAAAACGAATTGTATATAATATATATAACATATATCGATAATTCAAAATGACTTATAAAATTGTTTTTGTAAATTATATGCACCTAGGTAAAAATTCTTAATGTCAAAATTGAAAGACATCATATTAAACATTCCCTAAAATTCTTTTAAAGCATAAACATCTTTTTAGAAAAATATATTTTGCAAATACATCCTATCATATAAAACATACCTCCTCTTAAAAAATTTCTTCATTAAGTTGTGTTATGACTACTCTCTTATCATATCACGTGCTACACATCTTTAAAAAAATTAACTTTGTTGTTTCTTTATATATCATAATTTGAATTGATCCGTGATTTCAAAGTCATTTTTAGTTATATTGCTGCCATAGTTCATGCACGATTCCCCGAACAACTCTCAGAAGAAGGGCCTGTAGCAGGTACGGTCTGTTCGGTCCGACTCCTTGATGGCTCTGTACACGGCCATGAACAAGGGAGGGAACCGCTGGAGGAAGTAGCGGCAAGGGTCGTCCAATGCTTCGCGTGCTGCGTACGACCTATGAGAAGAAAATTAAAAAGTGCTGACTCAAAAGTCTTCATTAAAACTACAAAAAGGATAAGAAAATCCGAAGATTATAAGAAGATTCGAAGTTCATCCTGACCCATCCCGATCATTACATTCATGACATCAGAACTGAACTTTTGAGCATCTTGTAACAGACACAAAAAAGACATTTTCAAACCTCCCCCACAAGCAATTACTCGCAACAGTCCAAACCAGTGGCTAATTAAAGCCTTGCTGCATATCGTCGATTGGCCCGTACTAGTTCTTCAGTCTACTGTACCTTAACTTTGCGCTTCTATCAGAAATCCCAAATCATAAGAGATAACTTCTCCGATGAAGAAATGCAATGAAACGGTATTTTTTGCGCAATAAACCAACTCTAAAATTACACGCGACTTAAGCCCTCGCCACACTTACATCTTGTCGAAGTGGAGGCAGCAGTTGTAGATGAAGAGCACCATCTCGGCCAGCGTGTTCTTGTACTGTCTGAAGGCTCGCATCTCCTTCAGCACCGCGCCATCTATCATGTTCATCTGCGCACAAAAAGGGCAAACGTGACTGTTGTCATTGATACCATATATGTGCACTGTAGTACCATGTTCATCTGCACCAACACACACAGGGGCAAACACTAGTGTCACTGATATCATAGGTGTATAAAAGTACACATCCCCAACTATGTTCATCTGCACCAACAAAGACGGGCAAACATGGCCAGTGTCATTGATATCATATGTGTATACAGGTACCACATCCCCTAATATGTTCATTTGCACGTCTTCCTCAGTATCCCTAAGACCAAACATAACCCAGCCATCACTGTGATAGGTAATGGTAAGCCTGGTGGCACTTTGTTAGGTTCAAAAGGTCAATACGAAGACATTCATGAGTGCAGCTACCGTAAACCACTCCAGCATTTACGTCTCGTGATATTAAAAGACACAGTGTAAAACACTCACCCATCCAAATCAAATCAGATCAGTTTATTCAATATTTCGGCCATGTGGCTAGAGAACAATTGAATGTGACCACGTACATATGTCACGTGACAGGACAAAATATTGTTATATAATTAGTTTTTAATGCAAATACATGTATCATAAAGACTGCAACAGATTTTATCAATTCAATATTTGATGAAGTAACAAGAGCATACAAGTTTCTGTGATTTACATTTCCCAAATACTTATTTCTGAGGTTTTTATATCGTTCACACATGTGAATGTGGCAGATTACCTCTTCAACTAAATTATATGACAAGGGCAATCAAATTTTGGTGTAGACTTTTAACTCTTCCAAGTCATAGATTTTCTCATCAGTTTCATTTAATGTTATAAAGTCTCTGGATGAATCTGGTCGCATTACATGGGCATCTCATATCAAAAGTGTTTTATTTAAATTTGGGTTTGGTTTTGTTTGGATATCCCAGGATGTTGGAGATATTAATGGGTTTATTTCTGTCTTTAAACAAAGGTTGTCTGATAATCTCTCACAGGATTGGCATTCATCTCTCCATAATTCAACTATGTGTGTTAATTATAAACTTTTCAAGTCTCTCCTTAATGTTGAAACATATCTAAGATTAGATATCCCTTTTCATTTAAGAAATTGTTTGTCAAATTTTAGGTGTGGAAAATTTAAGCTTGTCTCGGTGACTGGTAGATATAACAATGTCCCCTAAGATTTAAGATTTTGCCCTATTTGTAAAAAGTCTAATCTTAATTTAATTGAAGATGAAATACATGTGATACTCTACTGTAAAGTCTATTCGGATATAAGGAAAATATTTCTTGATAAATATCTTAAACATCCAATTTCACAGTACACTTTTGTTAATCTTATGTCATCAACATAAAGATGTGATTAACAATTTATGTCTATTTTTACGTCAAGTTAGGAAAATAAGAAATTCTAGTGCTTTTCTATAACGCTCATGCAATATTTACCTGCTAATGACTGTATTATGGGCCAGTGGCCTTTTACTGAATAAACTGTCTGTCTGTCATATACAGTACATGATACCCATCTTCAATATTTCCAGAATTACAGTTTGTACACACACCAATATTTACATTGTCATGTCTTTGTTGTCTCAGAAGATTTATTTTAAACGAGTGTAAAGCAATTCGCAATTTACAAAATGAGCGTATTAACGTTTTATCATCCAAAACTCTGTTCCACAGGAGATATCGCTTGTGGAAGATCACAATGCCCCTCTGACGTCAAGTATATGACATCACAGTTGTTTTACATCATCAAGTAATGACATCACAATGCTATAACATCGCTGCACTTGGAGTCTTAGGGCAGCACTGTGTTCAGTAATGTTAATTTGTCATTCATTCGGCAAGCCTCGGATATTTGTAACTTTCATCAACTCGTTTTGATATAATTGATATCAGAAGACACTTGGATAAGATTCTCTATTTATCACTCAGTGCTGTATAGATACGAATCAGGTCGTAATGTTGATTTAAAAGTTGAATACTCACCCATCCGTCGCTGATTGTCTGTTGCTCGGAAACATTCAAGAAGTCAGTCATCGTGGTGCTGCCGGTACCAGTGAGGGCCACTCTTAAAAGTTCAACTTATATTGAATAATACATTTACTTTGCGCCTGTAGTGAAAATCGCAAAAAATCATACTCTCTCGATAACATGTGTCAAGAAAAGACCAAATTCCTATACACATACATAAGAGCAACACGTTAGTTAGGGACGTATTTTGTGAAAGGAGCAGAGATGAATTCACGATCCATCATTATAACATTAACTTCGGGCATGAGGACGTGCACTGATAAAATCAATCAAATGTTCGAGGTTAAAGTCATAGAATAATACATCCTCAGCACGAAGGTATTTCTAGACACAAAGTATCCAAATGGTGTCTCACCCAGTCTTCATCTCCTTGAGTATGTCCGAGCCCGCTATCAGCACCATCCGGAACCGCTTCTCTTCCGACCAGAAGAACGGGTGTCTGTGTGGATCACAAAACATATATATACGGTTTTATGATAGACTGAATTGGGAATACCATAGAATTCACCGGCCTTCTTCAGAGAGGATAGGTTATGTTATCAATTGTTCACACTTGTGATAATTGGACACTGTATTTCAAAGAAGATAAGATCCAAATTTTGTAAACGCCCCCACATTAAAATTTTCATCCAATCAAAGGTCGACTATGGTATAGATACGAAATAACGACATCTATAAAGAAACAAACAGAACAGCCTTGCTGGCATTCTCTACCCACAGAGATTACCGAAGTACTTTCTTAGGAACATCTGCCACAGGTAGACCATATTCCTGGATTTTTTCAAAATCCCCAAGCGGTGCAAATTTGTAATACTGATGTCGTGTTTTCTACAAACAATCAAATGTCGTGTAACATCTTTAGCGGAAACAGTGTTCTACATGTAAAAGAGGCCAGCAGGAAAGCAATGACTTAAGGTACCTCTATGGGGAGATAATGGTGAGTACCTGAGACAGGTGTCGATGGAGGGCCGTTCCTCCACCTCCGAAAACAACATGGCGGAGATGAGATGGTTTGCCTCCTCGCTGATGAAGGTGAGTTTGGTTGAGTTCTGACACAGGTTGAGTTCGATCTCGAAGCTGCTGCCCCCGTACGGGTGCCGCCCACCTGTCAGGATGTAATACAGCAACATGCCCACCACCTGAACGTCCGAACTGGCCGTCGGGGTCGAGCTCTCGTCCTCGGCGAATGTCTCAGTGGCTCGCCAGCATGAGTTTACTGGAACAGTATGATTTGTCGCAATAAATAGAGGATATTATATAGGTGTCCATGGCATACTATGTTTACGACACGAGTGCTTAATATTAGTATTTCTTGAGTGAGAGTATCATTACCTACGAGGGCAATCATATTGAGGTCAATAATTTTTGCACTATGGGAAAACACCCATTTTCATTGTGACGTCACGTCATAAACAATAATATAACAGATTATTACTCGCCCGTGTAAGATACCGCAGTGTAATATTTATACGGCGATATTAAACTAGTGTAATACCGCTCCCCGTATGACGTCATAATTTTGTGTGGTTGTGACGTCACAATCTTGGCACCGACGTCTCAATGGCGGCTTAGTCGCGGAAATGCTTCGTTCAGTACACTTTCGGTAATAATGCTTGATTACTGAGGTCAAGTAATAAACAGAATACTAAACTTCCTTCCATTTAATATTATTTTTATTAAACTCGTTAAACATTGGTATCAAACTCGCTTTCGCTCGTTTTATACTTAATCATTAACTTGTTTAATAAAAATAGTATTAAATGGAAGGTCGTTTAGTATCCTCTATATATCATATTCGTGCCCATGACATACTATGTTCACAACACATGTGCCTTAGTACGCTTTCGCTCGGGAAATACTTATATTTAGTCACTCGTGTCGTAAACATAGTACGTCATGGACACTCATTAGATATCCTCTACATGTATATCTGAACCTCGATCATTTTCAACATTTGCTCATTTCTTGGTTTACATTATTATTTCGTTAAAGCTGATGTATTTTCATTCCTAAATACATCAAACAATGACCTTTCTCAAAATATTGTTGTTAGTCCAGTTGTTAATCCAGGGCTTCGTTAAGCTATCCTCAAATTATTTTCAGACGGATAGCGGTAACATGAGATTTTAGTAAAGATAATGTCAGTGTTAGTTTCATCCTGTAACCAAACCAAAGAGTTCCATATGTCAACCATTCTGAGTACCTGCAGGTTTTCTGGAGAACTGCCCGAACTTGTCCATCTTAACAATGCCATACCCGCCGACTCTCAGCTTGGCATCGCCGTCGACGTAGATATTGTCGGGCTGGGGGCAAGATTTTTAATACATTTAAGTACATGCAAATAATGTCTCTCCATCTTAAATTTCTAATGAACGTGATGGGTTAACTAAGGGCAATGGAATTTGAAAAAGGAATTGAATGCCTCGTAGCTACTGAAAGCACTTTCTATTTAAGACTGCAGGTTTTATCAGCACTTATAGAGTTTCCCCTGTCAAAATGATTCAACAACCTCTGGTAAGACGTCTATCTTTGATTTTCTATTCCTGAACACAGTTTGGTTGTAGCAGCAAGGATAAGTAACATGCAAGGACAAGGGCATGTTCACTGTTCAGATACTGACCCTGAGGTTGCCGTGCACGATGCCGAGATCCTCGTGCAGGTATCTGACGCCCTTGAGGAGCTGCCAGGCGAGCCTGTTGGTAGCGAGAGGATCGTGGTTGTGGTCCAGCCGGGTTATGCTCACATACTCCTCCAGGGTGTAGTCGCACAGCTCCGTGGCCAAGTAGTGGTGGCTTCCCATCTCAGCCAGCGCCTGAAGGAGAGAGAGGAGAATGACCAGTCATACACACCACTGACAGAGAGTATATTTTCAAACATTTTATAATTTCATGAGCAATGAATTACTGGGATTTATAACATGTTTGAGAGTGGGATACCCTGTTCTTTCAGTGAAATAAATCCTCTGCTGAGTAGCGATAAGGTTTACGTGAGTGAATGGTATGACGTCACTTAGATTTCTGGTCCCGCTTTGACAGAGCCCCCTTAGTCTGAGGCGATCGTTACTTCACCCTTCGCGCTACGTTAAGGACGCATCCACTTTCCCAAGGCTCCCATACACTAAGGTAACCGTAACTAAGATTAAAAAATTAAAGTAGGTAGGTCAAACCCTTAGACCTGTCGTAAATATGACGTCGTACATGCTAGGCACGGACGGTGATTTATTATGATTTAGTATTTTCACGATTGTATATTTATAAACTTCTACTTCACGAGATGAGATATACATGGTATTCATTGGTATAAATGAATGCAATACTAAATAATGCAAAAAGGTTATATTTCACCCGTGGCTGTGCTGTGGACGTCTGTGAGATTTAAAAAAACCATGATTTTGTCTTTAGCCCAAGCTCTCGATACAAAATTTTACACTTGTTTCGTGAAAATAATATGACACCCTGCCTCAGATTATAATCTTTATAATCTTCCTTGGCTGTACTGTCCGTACCTTGTATCTGAGGAGGAAGTTGTACTTTGTGTCTGACGAGGCGAGCTTTTTGATAAGGTCCTTGTCAACCAGTTCCCGATCCGATTCCAACTCGTGCACCGCAACCTCGCACCCGTCAGTAAGGAAACCAAGCACCACCGGGCCACCCCTGCAGCAGATAGGACTCAATAGATTGATTTAATACTATCTCTTTTTTTAATTAAACTACTTCTTGATTTTGTATCAAACTTGCTTTCGCTCGTTATATACCTAATCATTAACTCGTTTTATATAAAAAAAATATCGGATGGAAGGTCGTTTAGTATCCTCTATGTACTTATCACTTTGATATTGAAAATCAGGATAACAACAAACTTTAAGGTGAATATAATTAGGTGTATCGTCAACGTATCACCACAAATGCATAATTCCTCATGAATAAATATAGATGGATTCATTGAATGTCTCTCAAATCTTGCAATGTATATTAAATAGGGGTTTATCATTGAAATTGCAATTCCGTGTCATCCATCAGTTCTACCAGTAGGTATATAAAATAATGAAAAGTTCAGTGTTACACTTACGACTTGTTGATCTTGAAGCCGTTGACATTGATCGGGACAACAATCTTGCCGAGTTGCTGCCTCTTGTTGAAGGGCATTTCTATTATCTGTGCCAGCTTGTCTTTCCAGCGTCGACTCTGAGGAACCCAGTTGGCCTCAGGCTGTTCGGTGGATTCCTTACTGTTTGTGTGAGGTGCCTGAGGACTGGAGCAGAACCTGCTTGGTGAAGAAACGTCATTGTGGGTCAAAGGTGAAGACGTCGCAACCTGCTTGGTGGGAGACATCGAGCCACATTGCTTGGGAGACACCACTACAGGTGACACAAAGCATGCTTTTCTGTTGTAATCTTGAGCATAATTGCCATCTGATGTAAGGTTTGGAGGCATGGCGTCCTTGTGGTTGATTGGAGAAAGGTGTTGTGTCTGTTCCAAAACAAGGGAGATTCCAGGGCGTTGGCCGTGTTCGGTTGATGTACCCGAGATGTTCATTGCCGTGCTGTTAGCCTGCCTTTCAGGATACACACTTTTATATTCACCTTTGATGTCAAGATTCGGCTGGTGCTCGGTTGTATCTGAAGGCATGACAGTTGTAGAGCTCACCTTAAACACATCACCGTCAATCTTAGAGTTGCCAACATTTTGCCCTTTCTTCTCAAGGGCATCCTGAGCAGCACTGGCCTTGAGTTCCTCGGTTGTCAGACCGTACAAAGAGGCATAGTAGTCGAAATCATGGAAGTGTGCCGAGTTCTCCAGTAATGGTTTGCCTGAAATGGTCCTGTACTGTCGCTTGACCTGCTCCTTCGCGAGGTTCTCCAGCAGAAATGGGTTCAGTGTGCTGTTAGCAGCCACCGTGCTCTCCATCTCGTGGAATCCAGGAAAAAGGTTCTGGTTTTCTGCTACAGTTGTTATTGGATATTTGGAACCTTCATCTCGCAGGGTCTCGGGAAACAGAACTGACTCGGATGACGACTTAGAAAGACGTTTAGCCAAACTCGTCAAAATCTTGGAGAAATCATCCACTAGTTCATTTTGAGAGCTTTGAGACGCTTCTGTAACAACATCAGGTGAGGGTTGATCTTGAGGGCACTGATCAGGCATATCCCGTTCTGCCCCTTCACTCTGCTCTTCAATGCTCTCATCTTCCTGCCTGTAGCTGGTCCACACAGACTCGTCATCAAGCTGTGGAGGATCGGTAAGTGCATCCAGTTTTTGGTTGCTACTCCAGATGTCACACCTCTCTGTGTCTTTTTCATTCACAACAGGGGTAACGGTTTGAACGACGTCATTTGTATTAACAGCACAGTTTTCATGCTGAACCTGTGTATTGTTATGCGTACCTTTTTGAGCTTCAAACTGATACTCGTCGTGGGGTAAGACAGGGTTCTGTGACTGGAGTAAGGACTGGGCAATGTTTGCAATCGTCATTGGTGGAGGAATCTGACCTTGAAGAAATGGAAAGCTAAACCCGTAGCTCTGTTGTAACTGGGCCAATTTGGCAATGTTTTGCATTTGCATCATCTGTTCCTGAAAACCCGGTGGCGGATTTTGATGTTCAAGCCCGTATCTATACATCACATTAGGAGGTGGGTAACGAATCTGCCCCATGAGATGAAAGTTTGGTACTAACTGAGGCAACGGAGGTTGATTTTGGGTTGGCATGTATGAATTTGGGTAACCATTGTTCAACTCACTTTCAACTTCCCTTTGCTGTACCGGCATTGTGCCCACCACATCAGACTCCGTCATAGGGTCTGGGATGTGATCAATTTGCTCCTCACCATACATTGAAATAGTGGACGTGGACTGCGCTTCAGAAACATCTGTGTCATAGGCGCCAGTCCTGTCAGCGTCTTCATGCAGAGTTGGGAAGTCTTCCTCCGTAAATACCTTTTTTGGCGGGCTCACAGCAGCATTTCTCTGCTCTAGATAAGGTTGACATTGCTGATAGACAAAGCTTTGTTGTTCAGCTATCTGATTTTGATTCGTTGACTGTTGATATTGCTGGCAAGATTGTTCTTTGTCGTGCTGACGTTGTTGCTGTGATGGTACTTGGACCTGGGTATGTCCCTTGGCAACGTCCGCCCAACAAATCCCACCAACTGGTCTTGGAGCCCGAGTTGTGGCCTCCTGCTTTTTTTTCTCTTTTTGTTTAACTTCTCTGCGTTTGGTCTGCCGTTTGAAATCTCCAGCGTTCTGGTTTACCTGCAGCTGCTTTGGATGTATCGCTGATTTCAGTCCTGCAACCTTCTTGTGCTCTACTTTCTGCCACTCGGACTTCCCTCCACTGTGGTCGACCCACACTGGCGCAGCTGTCTGAGGCATGTGGTAACCGTTCGGTTTCTTGCTGTGGGTAGGTTCCACGTAGTTATATCGGAACTGCATCGGATCTCGCTTCGTTTGTATGATGTTTCCATCGTTTTCTCTGACGTTTTCGATGCAAATATTCCAGTCGGGCATGAGAACATGCTGGTCGTATCTCACATTGTCCTCTGCATGTTTTCCAGAGGAAATCTCAGTATCGGCCGCCATGTTACTTTCCCGGTCTGTATTCACCTTGCCGTTGGCATTCTTGTTCACATTCCCATCTTTTGTCTCCCTGTTTTTCTGCCTTTGCAACTTCTTCCGTTCCCTTTTCTTTTGGGCCTTAAGTTTTGACCTCTCCTCATCTCTAAGGAGATCAGCCTCGTTGATGTTTCTCAACGACGACATTGTGGTGTCAAAGAACTCCAGGTAAGCCTGCCAGACCTTCCTGAACTTTGGAGGACAGGTGTTGCAGTTGAAGAAATTCTCGATGGCCGAGCCGGTCCTGAGGTAGTCTGTCACACGAACAAGGTCCACGCAGCCGACGTTCTTCTGCAACCACTCTCTACCCTCCTCCAAACCACACAGGCAGACGATAGGCAAGGCCAGTCCCGCCACAAGGCACGGCTCTGCAGCTTCCGTATTTGACTTCATGTCCAGTTTCTCGAAGTCCGAGTTCAACTTCAGTGTCTTAATCACAAGGTCCTGCCCCTGTGCTCGCAGAAACTGAAGGGTGAAGCGCTCGTCTACGATCGTCCCAAAGTCGGTCATCAGCATGGCGCACATGATGAACAATGTGGACATGACCTCTGGCAACTCCATTTGCTGCCGAGAGTACTGCAGCACGCTCGGGATGGCCTTGACCCTGTACAGGGTGTCCTTGAACGACTCAGACGAGAAGATGGTGTACAGGACATCAAAGAAGATCCGATCGTTTTCCGTGTTCTGGTCATTCGTGGTGTAGTTCTTCAACCTCTCCAGTCGACTCTGAAATAAACATCAGTAGATGAATCGATTAAAACATTTCTTTCACAAATGTATACGAATACTAACGCACTTTTATCTAAATGTACAATGAACAAAGGTATTTTATAAACCATAATCATTACAATAGTAAGAATGGTCTCGAACCTTCGCATAAAGGTCCTTTTGCGCGTTGGTCAGTTTGGTCAGTAGATAGGCGACCACGTCGTGTTGTTCCGCTTCCACGCCCCGACAGATCGCAGAGAACCCCTCCTGCAGGCCAGACATAGAAGATACGACATAATTCCTGTGACATACTATCAAAACGACACGACAGACTTTATGACAGTATTTCCAGTGAGAGAGCGAATACGCATTCTTTAACACGAGTTTTTAACTTGGAAACAAACATAATTGTAGTTTTGTTTCTCGATGTCATGAGACAGGAGAGGAAATAAGAAAACATGATAATAATAATGAGTATAAACATAAGTAAATGAATCGATAAAAACATTTCCTTCACAAATGTTTACAGATACTAATGCACTTTTATCTAAATGCATTATATTAATAATGAGTATTTATAAAAACATATATATGATTCACCTCGTAGTTTATACATGCATCTGTTGAAGTCAAATTTAGATTTTACATAGCCCTATCACATTTTTATGAAGCTATGTGTTACATTTCTTTGCTTCTTTGATACAAATTTGAATCTTTACAACCCCTTTTGATTAATGAACAACCGATTCTGACAGATGTCCCGGTCAATATCATTGTTTAAACAAATCACACCCATATTCATAGAAAATGATGCCAACCCGAAGTCGCCCGAACTTCGGACACTTTTGACTAGGAGCTGACTCAATAATACGTGCAACGTCGGCAATATGTTCGTTTTAAAATGTTCCTTTTCAGTATGTTATTTCATTTATCTCTTTTAATCAACTTTTGATTGTTTGCGATGTTTCCTGTGGGAGATACAATTAACGGATTCAAGAAAGAAAATTACCAGTTTTATTGTAATGTTGACTCTCGGGTCAGGAAATGTGGGATGCGCCAAAATATTTTACAATGTATTCATACAAAACGAGAAACAGCCAAATAGTCCATGTTTTCTGAATATAGGTACATTTAAAATGAATACACAAGTAAATATTGAGATCGAAATAATATGTCAAAATGACCTTGGTTCGGACAGTTTTGACCATGGTTCGGACACTTCTAAAATTTTCATTTTAAGGACATGTAATGTTTTAATTGAACAGACAAAAGCTAAGGAAATATTAATAAACATGTGAATAACACTTATAGGACAAAATGAAAAATTCTGCGCTAAAAGCGTTTTTCCTTCGAATGCCTACAAATCTGACTGTGACGACACTATTCGCTTACGACGCATGAGGCAGTGCTCGAGAATCTATCGGAATAAATGTCTAGTAACAATGAAAAAATAATTTATGATTCCGAACAAATATAATATTACTGTACTCTAACTTCCCATACATGTAAGTCATAAGATATACACTCCACAGTCATTCAAAATATTTGAATCGATACACTGTCCGAACCTCGGTCAGTTTGCCCTTTATTTCTGTTATTTATCGAAAGGTTACGATTATAAATTTGTAAAGGCCCTTTTATAAATATAGTGGCAATTATTTTACCATATTACACGCCCTTGGGAGTACAGAACGTACGCCTATACAAATCAAGAGCGATATATCGGTTCGGTACTGGGGTTTTTCTTCTTCGGAAGACCTCGCAAAAAGTACCATACCTTGTCTTCTATGAGTATATCCGTTCCCTTGGCGATGAGTTTCTCTGTGATTTTCTGATCCCCGAGAGTGACTGAGACAAACAGAGGAGTGCAGCCATACTGTGGAATACCAAAGCAGAGTAGTTGTAAAACCCTTTGCATGGCATTGAAACGTGTCACATACCGAGAAGTTCTCCAAAACGTGGAGTTGGAAAGATAATAGATAAAAAAACACATTTCCTTTAGCAATAAAATAGAGGATTTTATAATCAATATTTTCAAGTCTGATTTCTTTAAAGATATGTTCTGAGGGATGAAAGTTACAAAATATAGCTCTACTGGGATACGAACTCTCCGAGAAAAACATCCAAAGGAGTTCGCAACCAAAAAAAGAAGACAGGGTTGATCTTAACTTAAATTATACTCACGAATTAAACATTAACACTCGTTGACGGCAAACAAAATTTTGGTACACACACTCTTTTTTTCAAACGTTAAGAATTACCCTTCTCGCACGACATAAGATCTAGCCGTTCCCTCACATTTCGTGCTCTTCTGACACAACTTTACATGTGCTAATTTAAAATAAATCGCGGATAGCGTTAAAAGAACGATATAGCGGGGTAAATAAAACAAATAAGTTAAGTTCTAGGCCCGTATTCATGTAGCTTCTTAGAAAATTCTTAAGCATTAAGAATTCTTAAATCCACTAAAAATTCTTAGTTTACATAACAAGAAGTTTTGTGAATACCGGCCCTGGTCTTATTCAAATGAGATTGCACTCACGACATTCCTGATGTTTGCCTTGGCTCCGTTGAGGAGGAGGAACTCGACACACCCCTCCCAGCGGCGTTCTGTAGCCAGATGCAACGCCGTCTTGTCGTACTACCGGAAGAGGGACAGAACAAGAATGAGTATTAAGATTTGTGCCTAGACCCGTTGTGGCTTTTTTGTGATAAGGATCGTCAAAGTAGCACAGAGTATGATTCATAAAATTTGAATGTGGCTTAAATAAGAGCAAAAGTATCATATGTCCTTACTCAAGTTCATTATTATCGTTCATTATTAAACGTATAGTTTTCCTTGTATCCGCTGTAAATAAGTTTCCAGAATTACGTTTTAGTCATTAGCGCGCGCCATTGTCCGGTTTTCTATCATTAATTACAATTAAAACCTGTCTATTGTATCCACACTGAACTGATCAGCAATATGATGGTGATTTTCAGAGACAACCACTACTTCTCAATCAAATAAAGCCATTTATAAATTTTGGCATATTTGGCTCAAACAACATACTCTCTGTCCCTTTAATTAAATGCCAAAATTATGATATTTTCTTGTTTCCAGTTGTAAATGAAACGACAATAAATGTTAATAAGTCGAAATTCTGCGTCCCATTTACATACATATTAATTAAATGATCCATTGTCCGGGTTTCGATCACAATTCACGACTTAAACCTGCTTATTATCCGTATACTGAACTTATAAGTAATGAGATGTTAATTTTCAGAAACAACCACTACTTCTCTATCAAATGACACCATTAATGAAGTTTGACATATATTTGAACCCAACAACATACCCTTTTATCTCTGCTTTCATGACATCCTGAGCCAAATGCACACATATGCATACTCACCTTGTTCGCGTGATCGATGTCGAGGTCCCCCCTGTAGCGCCAGATAGCGTTAATGATGGTGGCGTCCCCTGTCGTCACCGATATCATGAAAGCGTTGTCCCCTTCCTGAAATATGCATTGGGATTTGATCACATATCCCGGTCATTCGCGTGTATTTTACGAGCGCTTCATCTTATAAATTAGAAATGTAGAACAGAGTTTTTAAACTTTTGACTAACGTTATTTCACGTTCTGAATTAAACGTCATTTGCTTTATCTTTTTATTTCGCTTGTCTATCGTGTTCTCATTTTGCCAGTGACGAAATTACGAACAAGTTACTGCTTAAAAGTTTCTTGAATCAACTCACGTAGTTGGTCAGGGTCACTTTGGCTCCATTTTTCAGAAGTAGATCGACAATGTCACTGAACTTTCCTCGCACGGCTTGGATCAGAGGGTAGTTGCCGTCCTGCGGTTTTAATGTTTAACATTTTGACGAATAACAATATTATAATTAACAAGCACCCACCTTCTGCATGTCAGTGTGTCTTTAAAAGTTAAAACTTTCTACTTTAACAAAGCATTTCAAACTGACTGTAGCCTAATACATATTATTCTTATATATATATATATATATATATATATATATATATATATATATATATATATATATATATATACATGTTTATCGTTTTTAAATTCTTTTATATTATATTTCCTTAACAAACTGTCTTAACAAAAAAAACAAAAACGATATAGAGGTTAATTTTATGGTATGAGTAACGAGCTCGATGAATATAAACTCATGGTCAAACCATGTATTTAAATCTAAATACAAAAGTGAGATTTAAAAAATAAAAAGTTTATTCAACAACATCATGTGACGATACATGTATCATATTCATAAAAATGCAACAAATTGTCGTATTGGTAGAAGGTCACAGACAAAAATTCATATTGCTGTTTATTAGAACCTTGATAATTACTTGATTGTTTTTATTGATAGTAATACCTTTGACTGTTTGTTGACTTCAGCTTTGGCCTCTAGAAGACACGTAACGGCATCCTTGTGCCCGACGCTCGACGCCAAAGCTAGGACTGTCATCCCCAGCTGGAGATATCAAATTAACGGTTATAGGGATAAACGTCATGGAATTTCAATTTTAATAACGTATATATGAATAATCTTTTTCCCTTACTTACCTGATTTTAGCATTTCAACGTTTGGCATGGGACCAAATGCAGTTTAGTGTAAATATAACAATCATTATAAAATACATCTTATGTCGATTCAACTTGTTTTAAAACGGAGTTCTCAGTGTGAAATTGCTTCACTGCTAACCGTGATGTGAAAAAAGGTAAATGAACAATTGTGTACTCTTTTAAGGCCTACATTTCGCATTTTGACACCATTCCTATTAGACTTGTTGCAAGAACATATAGAAAAATAAACTTTATTATAATTTGAATATATAAATTATCTTCATATTATTTTAACATATCTTGTTATCATTTCTTATAACTGAAGATAAGTATCCGCAATGCTCAACCAACCAAAATAAGATCAATCCAAAAACTATAAAATGTCTTTTACGCATCTTGCTTAATTTTTGTGTGGCAGCTAGAGCCACTTGACATTGCGTCATTTTACATCGTTTGTGAGCTGCTAGTACGTATTTTCATTTCATTTAGCGATATCACATTTTACCCGACAATCCAATTTCCCCCAGTTTCCCCAGTTTGCTTTATAAAATTTGTAAACGGGAAAACATTTTAAAACTACTTTCCTTATGTTTTATGATTTCTACGAATGAAATGTTTGAATCGCTCTACTTACTACGTCTGCTTTGGATCCCATCTTGACGATTGTTTTTGCATCTTTAGCTCTGAAAAGATCGGTAATTATCCGATATCCTTCCGTGTCATTTATTTCTGGGGATAGATCAGGTTGCTGCTTTTTCTGCAAGTTGTTTGTGTTCATTCCCTTTTCCTTTCCATCGTTTTTCGATTTTTTCTTGTCTGTGCCTTTAAACATGACATTCTTTATGTTTGTTGTACCTTGATTCGCCATTGGTTAGTTCTGTTATTTTACATTCAGTGAGAAATCTATTTGCACCAAGCGTGTCCCATGGTTGTCAAAAGACTGAAACGGCTTCGGTGTTGTCATAGGTTTCATCATAACAAAGGAGATGTTCTATCGTGACGTCAAAATGCGAATGACGTCACAATTGGCGGAGGCGCACAGTCAGTGCTGGCGACTACATAGTACCTGACTACAAAGTGACGTGCCATTACCTCCCGATAAAATACAGATTGTGTTCACAGTGAGATGGTATATGATGGAATATCATGGTTTGAGATCCGAATACTTAAACAGTCTATCTATTCATTGACACTCGTGTGTTATTTAATTCCTTTCTACGGTGTAAATAAATGGAATAGGAAAGTGATTTTTGAGTGGTTGAAATGATCCACTATTGACACAACGTCATTTCAAGAGTCGAAATAAAAATGATTGAACAATATCAAAGATTTTTTGGACATTTGTTGACGTTTCGGTGCATAAAAAATAATAACAATAAAGACAGCAGCGTGTTTTTACACTTGGAGAATGTTAGAAGTAATGTTATAAAAAAAATTCTGGGAGTAAAATCACGTTAGTATAGTAAGGGTTTAACAATTTGGCTAAAGGGTAATAAATCTTTTATCTTCTTCTGTTGTAAGACATAACACAAAACATCGATCTCCAAACAATGTTCACCATCATTAGAAACCTACTGTCTATTGTTTATGAGGCATCTAGTTAGGTCATTATAATCAAATGCAAGACCTATAGCTATTTCTTACAAAGTTAGAAGGTAATTGTATACAGAGAGGTGATGAGAATTGTGGTTTAACGCCGCTTTCAAGAGTATTCCATAAATATGGCGGATGGCGGTATTCCTGCAGGTAGAAATCCCGCAACTCTATTGCTATGCATTGCGATGAAACCTGCGAGCATCGGCTGGAACTAGCGAACCATGGGTGGCACTGCGCTGAAATTCAGTGGAGCATTGCACCCAAACTTGCAGACATAGTTGCCGAGCCCCTTGCGGGATTCGAACCCCTGACCGCTTGATGAAGGCACAGATGTAAGACTTAACCCCAAAAGTTATTAATCGAACCCAAAACTCTTTGGCCTGTATGCAAACACTTAACCACTTGGGCCAACCAGAGTGTAGCATGTGTAAGAATCTATTGAATGAAGTTCTGATTTCAGTCATTTTTTGTGGTGTTACAGTATTATTAATTTACACTGTAACACTCTTTAAGATGTTTATAAACACTCATCCTTTATACTGTTATTGTATAAGGTTTTTCTTTTGGTAAATTCTAAATATCCCAAATAGAAGTAATTCGCGTGGCATCTCCTTTGCTATGTTCGCAAACCCTTTGACTGATTTGCACGTGTTTTACCTTAAATCTCAATGTCAGTCACATGACTTGTCTATGGCAGCATAAAGTGACACAGTATGTTTTATGATTTTTCATGTCGGTTAAATAAGAGTCAAAATACCATATATGACCTGAGTTTAGATCAAATCGATCCTCCAAACTTTCATTTTAGTCTCTAAAATATCAAAGTTGTAAGATTTTCCTGTTTTCAATGATAAATGAAAGACAGCGATATAAATGGAAGGAAGTCGAACTTCTGCGTCCAATTTACATGGATATTAGTAAAAAGACCTACATAATACTGCCAATCAATATTTGCCTTTGTGTTTGCAGTAAATTAGTTTCCAAAATTACGTTTGAGTCATTGTCCGGCTACGAATATTTCTTAATCATTCTTAAAAATAATTTGGGATTTTTATCTCGATTTTAAAGTGAAAATCACGCGAGTCAACGTAACGCTGCAGATAAATGCTGGTCGCACGTGCAACGCATACCAAGACTTACGCGACTGCGTTCGCGCGATGTATATATTTCAAAACCGAAAACATATTGGTCGACTCTCAATGACTTTTCGTCACAGTGTCGACCATTAAACATTTTAGTAAAAAAAATTCCCGCTGGTTATGTCGGTTTTTAAGTTTGAAAAAACATGACCCGGGCATTCTTTTCATTAATGCAGCGTTGCATCAAATACGTAAGAACTACGATATTATGATTTTGCATGGAGACAAACGGCAACAGCAAAGGTTTATACAATAGCAATACTTATAGTGTGTATTTGAAATGGATGAAGTAACTGATACATAATGAATAATGTAATGCATAAAATGAAAGCTGAGTGAAATTGAGTGCAGATGCCTTTATAATAAAATAGCCAATTAGATCGCGAAACTGCGTGCTATAGTGCTTTTACGAAGGGTAAAGGAAACTTTACTGAATAATGCTTAGCGAAAATATATAAAACCAAGGTATTAATTATTAAAACGAAGTGTTTATTCAAAACATGCAAGTGTTTTATCAAGAATTTATTGTATATACAACAGGTGTCATCAGACGATTCGCTACGTCATTGTGAATGTTCTAGATAAAGTAGATTTTGTTCCTTATCTCTTCTTCTGAACTCGAAATAAGACTTGGGTCAGAACCTTCTCTGAGATCTTGCAGGAATGTTGTGCCTTGTGATTGTTGTCCTCGCTTGCTTCTCTACGGCATATGGTAAGTTCACTCTCTCCCAGCAGAGGCGGCTCGTTGTATAGCAGTGTATTAAGGAGCTACCTCTGTTAGGAGAGAATGAAGGTAGATTATCTGTTTGAAAATAAAAGTTGTAAATATAAACTTTTTTTTAAAAAAGACATGGACTTCGAGTCTCTTGAATTTTGAAACCTCTGAACCCCCACCCTTGGATCCGCCACTGTTTGTCGATCTATACACAGGGGCGTGTATCGCTTAGAAAGAGCTTTAGAATGACATATATACCCATAGACCCTACCCTACTACTATATAAAAGGAATACCCTACTACTATATAAAAGGAATCCTTTTATATAGTAGTAGGGTAGGGTCTATGGGTATATATGTCATTCTAAAGCTCTTTCTAAGCGATACACGCCCCTGTGGATCTATACGAAGTTGGTAGCCTAGAATATCAGTAAAATATTCCATTTCATTCTATCTCTTGACTCTACAAATTTGTCCTATTATTTACAAAGGCATGTCTTAACTTAATTACGTTTTCAGATAGGCATAGCTTCATTTTCAAAAGAAACATTCTACATTGATAAAGGTCCTTAATCCCAGTCATGATGAAGGGCTACACGAAAAGTAACGACAGAAATTAGAGCACATCTATTTAGTTGATCCAGCTCTAGTTTTATATGTTATACTTTCAAATAAAAAAATAAGATTCAGCTTAAGTCGTTTTTATTATATGAAAACCTAAATAACCGATATTATTCATAACCATCATCTATTTTGTAAACAAATATAGTATCTTGAGCTAAGTTTCTTATCAGATAGTTAATTGATCCACATACTATTGAATCATTAATTTGAAAATCAAAACTTTAAACGGTTGATTAAATGGTTACAAGTGATGATGTATGAAGGCTGGTTCCTCTCTAACTCATACTCATTTAGGGGAAACAAGAAAGTAGGGATTATGGGAGACGACCCGTGGAAAGTTTCTGCTCAAGCGATCTTTTCAAATTCAGTTGTGAAGGGAGTTTATTGAATGATATGAAAATCGTGGCAAGTAATATTTTCTTAAGAAAACCGGAAACGGAACCTCATCGAATTTGACCTTTGACATTGACACGGTGTGAAATGACGTGACCTCTTCGAGACATTGAAGAAATTGTAAGAATGAAGTAGAGAAAGTAGAAGTATTACTAGGGCTTAAACAATCTGTAAGTCCCAGCTAGGTCACTGACATAGCAAATTTCACCTATTACTTAACTAAAAGTCACTGAAAATATTTGCCTTTCTTTCTTATCAATCAATTACTAACGTGGCTCGACTTTATGATAACAATTGGCATTAACCGTTCCTTCAAAACCACGCAGGAGGCCCCCAATGCCGCGGGAGCCACGTGTACCACGCACGAGGGACCGGGTACTACCCAGACAACAGTCCCCTGGAGGGAGGATTCGTGGATATGCGTGACCACCGGCTCTATACGCTTCAGGTGAGAGCCATCATTTCTTGAAAAGCTAAGTTACAAACGGTAACGGTGATATTAAGATATGGCTTATCGGGTATGCGTGGCCAGTAGCTCTGTATATGCACTCAAGGTGTGAGCGTGCAGTTCAAGTTGATGCTGAAACGACAGGCTCTATTTTGAGCCGTCTCAACACAAATGAAATGATATTGAGGTAAAAACTCAAACGATTGCGTCATTAACTGTTTTCTTAACACATATATAACGTTGACGTAATCTCTTGAGGAAGGAATTTTAATTTGTTGCTGAGCCATTCGTGCTTTATCTTTCCCTCGATATATTAATTGTGTAATTCTCTCGCCAACGCTCGAGAATTACGAAATTAATATAACTCAGGAAAAGTTAGTTATTGTCTATATAAAGAAACTATCTACCTTTATCTTTGATAGAATAGATACGGATGGCTTATTCGTGAATAAAAATACAAATATCCTCTTAGTATCCCTTATGGTTTCAAGGTGAAGATTATTTACAAAGTTGTGGATGATTCGTGTCACTTTTTCTTATAGGACTACTTGAATGACAAAGTGTCGTATGTGAGCGTTGCCATGGACAGCCACGCAGGCATCAGATACGGAACTGCGATATGCATCCAAGAAATGAACGATCATTATGGCAGAAACATCGTGTTTAAGGTACAGGTTACAATGTTGTCATTATTGTTCCTTTTATCAAAGAACGTCAAGTGGTCTGTGGCTGCCATTTGCTTAATTGCGATACTAGATTGCTTTTTATTCAGAAACTCTAAGGTTTTGAATTTAAGGTTATTTAGCAAATTCTGATTATCGTCATAGAAGGCAATACTTTTAATCAATATATTATATATATTGTATATAATCACTATTGAGTCCAATAGAATAAATGTTCTTGATAGTAACCAACCATTCTCTGGTACATGAAGCTATAGTCACAGCTTCTTAAACATCCATTGGCATGTAAATTTTGACAACCACATCTAATTTCACGCATATGTACAATTCAGAAAGCTTCTGTTGCCCCAAAATGTCACCGTTTCTTCAAAGTTTACCATCATGAAGTGTATAGAGATAAAACTGCGTGAGAAGGTTGAGCTTGTCTCGTGTATCCATTAAAACAATATCTCAGAAATCTCTTTAACTTTTTACGGCAACGGGGTTCGTGCAACTCTTAAAAAACCCACTTACTTGTGAAAGGAATCATTGTTATACATTTTTATATTGTTTCATTTAATCGCGAAGTAGTGTCACGATTTTTGGTTTGGTTGGGGACTTGCTTATTGGCTAGCAAGAGGTACATTTTCATAATAAATAGTACATATGCAAAATGTTTTGAATGAATGTCCTAATACAGTCAATGAAAAATCACAGATTGTCTCTTCAAGAACATGTTTATTTGACTTTAGGTGGTGGACACCGGCAGTGCCTTCGCCCACAAGGGTCACAGCAGAATCGATATCTGCGTCAGGACACAACACGATTCCTACAGTAGCGTCATCAACGGCCCTCTCACCCTCTACTTCCCTTGACAAGCTACACCCCTTCTATCCATTAAACACTTCGAATATTAGTTTGTAACTGTTTTGATTTAAAAAAAGAGCACAAAGCTCATAGATAGAGGAGCATATTTTAAAAACATTTATTGAATCACACACTCAAATCTTGATAACATGCAATATCTATACATATATATAAAGGGTTTCTAAAATAAAAAGTTGATTACAAAAAAATATATATACACATACATATATGTAACGACGTCGTTAGGCCTGAAAGAGGTCTGGGTATTCAAATACGCTGGTGGCACGGGATGCGAAAATTGAAACACGAGCTGTCTGATCATTCAACAAATGAAAAAACACTTTTTTGTTGGAAAGCTTGTTGGTTGTCACAAAGGCCTATGTCAACTAATTTCCATTGATAATGTATTTGTTACTACGCACAAAGTTTATTTTTACTTTATTTGCGAATACTTACTAGTAGTTAAGATCATACCAATATTCAAAGTCTTCAATGATGAAAACCAAATTAAAAGTACTGAATATGTCTCAAATGTCGTCACCATGACAACAGATAGAGTAACTATATGGGCGATAACGTGATAATGAGCAAACATATAATAATTAATTAGGTTGATGTACACAGTAGAATACATTGCAAAGATGAAGTAAAGAATAATATTAGAAAATAATTTATGAATTACAAACTCTAAAATTAAATCAAAATTTTACCCAAATTGAAGAAAGAAAGATAACACTATCTTGAGGTGATATGCTCTAGGAATGAAGTATCCCTCAACTCTGTTGAGCGAGGGACCTGTCTTTGCGAATTTTGTAATCAGGCATATTTCTTTCAATGATGTTCATGCCGTCAGTACTGTTGATGATTTTGTCTGGATACTCTTTCATATGGTCTCCAAGTGAGGATTTCGAGTCGTTCATCCTGACAGATGCCTTGTTTCTGTGGGTGGGGGCCGTGGAATTTCTTCTCCGTAGGATAGTTGCAGTCAGTATTGTATATAACACTGAACAACGACATTAGAATCTATTTCGAAGCATCGCTTTCACAAAATAAAGAAGTTGCTAATCCATAAGAATTGTCCTAATTGTTCATTTAGTAATACGACGTGGCTTTAGTGTTAGTGAATATTGGGGACGATTTCAACTTCGAAGTCAGTTTCTGATGGTGACGGTGGCTTTAGTGTTAGTGAATATTGGGGACGATTTCAATTTCGAAGTTAATTTCTGATAGTGATGGTGGCTTCAGTGTTAATGAATATTGGGGACGAGTTGAACCTCGAAGTTAAGTTCTGATGGTGATGGTGGCTTCAGCACAAATAATGATCTTCCCGTCACGCGTCGTCATTTTTGCTTTGACGTCGTAGGTGTCCTGAAATAGAAATATGCTCTGTGCTGTTTTCATATTCATGGGTACAAAAATGCGTTCAAATCGCATTTTTCATTCCATCATTAGAAATAACGCATTAATAAACAATTAGGATAAAGGAATCTTTACATTTTGTGTTTTACAGCCATAAGGACATTGTCGGAGTTCAGTGCAATACAATATCTACACTTCAAATGTTCTGTAGCTTAAGATGTCTCGGGTATAAGCTTAGCCAACGTTTTCTTCCAAAGAGTAGTCACATCGGATTTACAAAGAAGTTGAATCGATATTGTTTGTCTTTCATATATTCTCACGTGTATTTGCATTCTATACCAAAGCAAGGGTGTCTATTGTAGACCTTAAGTTTGGCAAAGCGTTTGGTTTCAGTTTGAAATTCCCTTTAACCTAGTATAATTTATTATGATTTGCAAACATTATTTGTTGGTCTCCTAATTTACACAGTGACAATAAGTAGCTATGGCTCTCATTCGGGTAATAAAAATCCCACTTGTTTTGTAATGGTCATATGACATACTTCCTCGGGTAATAATCTCTATTTTGTACCTAAATGGTTAGACATAGACTGTGACTTGTTTCCATATGTGCACATGTGACTTTTCCTTTTGTATCAGCGTGATTCCCTAGTTCGTCGTCTGTCACGTCTTGAGCAATTGTGCGTGACATCAATGCAGCGAGTCATCAAACAAATTTCATACTCGTTTTTTTAAAGTCAAGCGACATTTCCTCGGTTGATAATCTCCATGAATGACCGACTACGGAGATATTGAGAACATATTTCGCACTGTTATTCACTTAGTTGACTCACCTCGAAACCTTTCAGCTTCAGGAGATTTTGGTCGGTATATGTGCTTTTGAAGTGAGCTGCAAAAAAGGGAGGTTTATAATAAATATCTAAATATCATTTACTAATGAACTGTTTGAATGTTGTATCCATTAACTGCAAACGAACCTGTACACTAGGTTTAAGCTTTTAAGAAACTTTGTATCCTGGAGAGGAAAACAAAATTGTAAAAACAATTTAATAGTGTTACTCCCTTGACACTCAGTCGGAATAATCAATCGATGATGCAATATATAATCACTTATTTCTAAGGCAAATATGTATACAAACTTTTGTATTACTCGAGGTTTTACTTGAGAAGAAATAACGGAAATTGATTTAAGGATGTGACCCCATATGACAATTGTATTTTAACAATAGTTTGGGGCTTTAATTTCCTGGGAGGAAGGTGGTTGTATGTTTTAGGGTCTTGGTTTTTTCAGGCCACAGATGCGCCAAATCTATCATTTATAATCCTTAACCAGCCAAGGTAGCTGTACAGGGAATTTTCTATTTTATTTTTCTATAGCTCTTCAGAAGACAAATATTAGGTAAAAGGGCAAATAAAAAATGATGTAACAATCCACTACTTCCAAATTATCTGGAAAGAATCTTTTCTGAAGCTAGTGACAAAATATTGCAACCATACGTAGAGCACATTTCGAGATGTTACATCCCAAAGTGCATAGAGGTGAAGAAATTGAGGAAATAAATGACGTTGAAGCGTGCGGTCATCAAGTATTTGTTCAGGAATGAATGACTGCACAGGCAATCGATGAGGACATGGTTGATACACTTTGTGATGACTCCCTTGGATACTCAATAGTTGCCAATAGGTTTCCTCATTTTGAATGTGGCCGGCAAAATGTTGAAGATGATGCTAGGTGTGGTCGGCCAAGAACCTCCACCAGTGATGACTTGTGATCATTCAGCACAGAGCTGAGACACTGGGCATTAGTTTTGTGCCGGTATACACAATAACGAAAAATTTTTATTCACATGAGCAAACTCTCTGGAAGAAAGTTGCCAAGAATGTTAACTGGTAACCAGAAACAGAAACGCCCTGACATGTGGCTCCAAAGCAAACAGTTAACCCCCCTTCAAAGATTCAACAGCTTCTTATGGCCTCGTTTCTTTTGTATAGCCACTAGCCAGGGTATCATCATGATAGATTACCTAGAGAAGGGCCAAACTATCGACGAGGCATACCATGCTAATGAATTGAGGCAATGAAGGGCAGCCATTAGGGCAAAGGAGAGCTCAGTGCAGAAGTGCTGCTCCTTCAGTACAATGCTCCTGTCCACACAGCACATGTTGCTGTCACTGCCGTGACCGATTGTGACTCTACAATTCTTTCACATCCACCCTACTCATTACATTTGGCACAATCGGACTTCTTCCTCTTTCCCAATCTGAAGAAAGGTGATTTTGATGATGAAACAGCCTGACTGCTGCTTTGTACAGAGAGATCCACGATGCAGAGAAGAAAGAATTGTACAACGAAGCTGGAACATCGCTGGTCTAAATGTATTGACATCTATAATGGGTAAATTACCATATGAACTTGATAAATAATAAAATCTTACCTTTGTCTCGTTTGACATCAAAATATTTGATATAAACACTCATAGATTATAGTAAAATATATTCGATAATTTGTACTTTAATCATCGTGTTGAAATATTTTATATCTGAAGACGTACGAGGACGATTCCATTTTTTACAACCAACAAAAACGTTTTTATTGAGTGAAAATGAAAACATTAAAAAGCACTGTCAATCACATATTGAGACCTTTATATAATGACGCCAAGTATCGATAGAACGTCGTCAAGAGATAGTACAGGTATGGTATGTCTAAAGCTGATGAAGATGATCCAAACGATTTGAATTATAGGCAGCACAAAGTCACATATTGCGCACACTTGCCAATATATTGTACTTTCCCAAAAAAATAGAGAAGATATCACTCACTTCCAGCCTTAATAGGACAAGGCATAAATTTCTCAATGTCATTACAGTCCACTTGTTCAGTATCTTCAAAGATTAAGGCGCCGGACCCGTAAGACACCGAAACTCTCAGAATGGCTCTATCGATGTCGTAGGCTGGAAATTCAACAGGACATCCTTAGCAGTGGAAGTTATAACTCTGTTGATTACATTAATTTTTGTTAATTGTTCAGGATAGATATAGGGAGTTGCAGGTTTCATACCATGCGATGCCCAAGGTCAAAACATGTCTTTGTCATGGTGACGTGACATCACGAATAGTTCCTTAAACTCACGTTTCGTCTTCAAAATATATATGCGCATATCATTCATTCGCACTTAACAAATTGCCATTCATGCATTCTTAATAATGATAAATATCTATCAAATTTTGGTTATTGTGTGCATCGCAATGGGAACAACTTTAGTACATATTTTCCAGCTGAAGTTTCCCAGGGGTGGTTGTAAAGAGAATAGAAACATAAGGCCCTTGGTGATCTAGGGTGAACTGGGAAGGACTTTTTCATGATCAAAAATGACTTTATAATAATAACTTATCGATACTGCTCAATCCTTCAATCTAGTTAAAACTAGACGTCCCGCTGTCCATGGAGCATTACACCTAGTTTTAATTTGATTGTTCAAAACATCAATAGATTAAAAATTACTAAAGACAATGATAATTTATGTCTTCGGACAGGTAAGACATGCTGGGATACCCACGTGGTTTGAAGTCGAAGTAAACCGTCGCATTTCCCTCTGGATTAAGGATTTCCGGTTCCCACACCATAGAGAAATTAGCGTTGGGAGGGCCTGAAAAACAATCATGCGTGTTATTGATGCCTTCTTCCTCATTGACAGGGCCATTATGAAAATTACGAATTTAGAAATCATAATCTCCCTTTTCCATATGTATATAGGTTGCCTCACTTTTATTGCTATGAGGTTATAATAGTGTTATTTAGTAAGCTTTCTGCGAGTCTTCATGATAAATTTTTATTGCCGTTTTGTCTTTGTTTAGAGCTTCCAAAACTCAGGGTTGGAAAATAACGTTTGCGATAAATTTTCACGTTTGACTTACGCTTGGAAATGGATATGACTAACATTCATTCTATCATAAAGTTCTTCGTCTTGGTCTATCGATATACTTATATCAATCGATCGATCGATCAATCGATCAAGAGGGTACGTGAGGGTGAATTCTTTACAATCAATAACCATTCTAGTTTTTAATGAAATATAACGAAATCTTTTTTGTTATTTTCAGTTGAAAAAGATTGTGTACACTTCCGGATTATATTCCTGAGTCGATATGTTATAAACTTCTCACTGCAAACATAAAATAGAATCTTCCCATATAAACATATATGTATGTCGTACCGCAACTTCTGACAACTCCCCTGCTGCTCTCGTGTGCAGGTATGACATGTGCAGTAGGCGTTTTCAGAGATCTGTACAGCGAATCCAGTGCACCTTTGTCAAACTGTTCCTTCCCACATGTGCTTGCTATGGTTAGCACCAACAACAGGGGTAACGTCGTTCGGAGTCTGGCATTCATCCTTACAACAGCAGTGTCAGGAGCTGTAATCAACATACATGAAGATCTATTTAATCCATTTCTGTTATAAAAACAATTATAAATGACCAAATATTTAAAAACTTGAGCCTTGATCTAAATTTATTTAGATTGGCGGTATGCTTATGAAACTTATATAAAACCAACATCAATATAAAGTCGAATTATATCATGAAGTTTTGACAGTTTAATTTAAAGTAAGATTTTTAATGTGAACAAAAGTTAAAAGAGCTATGACACTTTTTTTCTTCACTTTCATCCAACAACAAACCAATTCTAACTAGTTACATTTTTGTGCATTTTCCTCATTAAATTTTCCTTGTTGGAATTTGGAAACGGGGCAATGAGTGCTTTGCTGGCTTCTGCACTCTATTATATCTATGAACTAAGTATACAGCCTGCCAGTGGGACACTGAAATAAGATACGTCAGCACGTCTAAAAACAGATTAGAAAGTTTTTAAAATATAAAATTTCCAATTTTCCTTATCATTATACTCCAAACATTTCTCAAAGTAATAATCCGACTTTTCATTTTATAGACCACTGATACCTGCTGGTGGACTAGTGTAAATTAACAATCCATTACTTCAGTTTTCGTAGAACAGAACCATAAATCTAAACGTTAGTGTTTCACAAACGTAACAGGCCACGTTTGATGATGAATAAATGCAACTTATTATATCATTTCACTAAGTGATATCATATGCTCTAACTGTGACGTGTACAATACACTCTCTCTCGCTCCCTGTCTGTCTCTGTCTCTCGCTCCCTGTCTGTCTCTCTGTCTCTCTGTCTCTGTCTCTCTGTCTCTCTGTCTCTCTCTCTATCTCTCTCTCTCTCTCTCTCTCTCTCTCTCTCTCTCTCTCTCTCTCTCACACACACACACACACACAAAAGGAGGATTAATCATTTATAAATCATTATGTCAATATATGTTATGTTAGTTGATAATCTTTCTTACCTTTGAGTAGGAATGATCAGCTTCACAACCTACTGACAATGAGATGACGTAATGAAATTTAAAAATGAGGAAAACTTTCCGGGAAACCCAACAGCAGTATTCTATTTACTTTAACTTGAGCAGCCAAACATTTACACGAGCAGCCATCCGTGTAGAGAGAGAATCAATTCTTTTAAAACGTTTGTTTACAGGTCCGAACATTAAGGTGATTTCTGCAATATGTTTAAAATATCTTTGGGTCATGTTTGCACAGTACGATAAATGTATAAAGAGGCGATCAAATTGTCTATTATTTCTGTTATGTTTAAACTTGTTCATCGCTTCTATGACATTCCTAAAAATAAGTATCCACACCTTAGAGAGATATAACTTCCTTGTTGTTTGACTGCATGCTCTGTTAAGGTGAATCTCCCACACATATAGAATCAGGCGCTCCAATCACTGTTTGGACGTTATTTCCAAAAATAATTTAAGCTACACGTTTGCAATATTTATTGTTATTTTCAAATAATGAAATGATAAGAAGGCTTTCTGGTATTTGCCAAGGCAGTACTTAGGTCTTCAAGACTTCCTGCTTGAACTGCACACAGTGTTTGACCTTCGCATGCTTTTCTGTGTCTTAGTGGTAAATGGTTAGTTATAATGGGGCAAAATCTCATAAGCAAACTGTGATTATTGCAAAGAAGTTGATAATGCGCAAAAAGTATGCTAGTTACGAATTCGTCATGATTGACTTTTTCGTTTGGACTAAGATGACGCTTCATTCAAAACAAGTTTCAAGTCTCTAGGTGCATTTTGAAAAATTACCCCATGTTAAATTTTGTCAAAAGATTTTTCCCGATTTCGATCGTTAATTGTGAAAAGAAGACCATGTTCGCGATCAATGTTTTGATAGTTTCATCAAGTCCACATATAGGTCTTACATTCCTGAAATAATGGTGCAATTGTGAGTCTAACTTTTTGAGTTATCGGCCCTTGAACATGGTCACACGAGCTAAGTCGCCCGACTTTGAAGGGTTGCAGAAAAAAAAGTATTAACAAATTTGCAAATGTTGCTCTATTACTTTTTTCGCCACTCCTTCAGGTATGATATATGTGAGTTTCAGCTCTTAGATGCGTGTATCTTCAGAGGAGAAGATTGTCAAAGATGCATGGGGTCCGGAAATTGAAAAAAGTCAAATAAAGCAATATGGCGGCGCAAGTATGCAAGCTACGAATTCGCCATGATTTACTTTTTTGCTGCAAATGAAATTGCGCATCTTTTAAAAAAAGTTGCAAGTCTCTAAGTGCATTTTGAAAAAATTTTCAATGTTAATTTTTGAAAGTTTGAGTGGTACTGTGCCTTTAACGCATGATCCGATCAAGCTGAAAAGCTTCGCATGTCTATTCCTCAGTAAGGGCTATCAGCTTGCCAAATTTGGTCGAATTTGCATCAGTAGTTTTGACTGAATCCGTTGTTAGAGGAGAATAATGCCAACGCCAGGGTCAGTGGTCACTTTCAAAATCGCATTTTTAACTGTCCAGAGAAAATGTTGGGCGTTGAAAAACAACGACTTTTCGTTGTGGGAACGTTTCTTTTTAACCTAACCATTCCTAACGTTGAAGTGACGTTCTGTTAACACTTTGTTTAGAGTGTCTCTTCAACGCTATGAGACCGTTGTTTTTTTTAATCCAACTAAATAACAACATCCTTAACATCGTTTTGTAACGTTTACTGAAAGTTAGTTAATGATTTTATTATTCTGACGTTGTATCAACGTTATCACTACGAAAAAACGTAACCATACCACTGCGTTGCCTCAACGTCGTTTATCGTTGTCTGTTTGCTGCCATGCAATCATTGTGGACTTAAGTTTCCGGACAATCGCAAGTTATTCACTCAAGTGGGTCAATAAGATACAGCTAACCACGTGATGTCAGAATGTCCCCGAGCATCGATGTAGTAATTAAGAGGGTACGTTCGTACATTGTCAACCGTAGCTATTGATTATTGTAAGATGTATAGGACATGTACAGTTGACGTACGATTAGGCCGACTGACGGGATGAGATATTGAATGAGAAATGGGATGAGATAAGGAATGAGAGATGTTATCATATGTCATTCAAATGGCGGGTAAGGGTCAAAAAGAAATTCTTGTATCTGGTTCAAGCACCCACAATCAAAGAGGTGTTGTTTTCTTATAATAACCTTTCAGAGAGCTTTAAAAGGCATTCAAAAGTGACAAACATGAAAAAAGTAACATTTTCTGGAAGACAACTTCTTTGTTTTGTAATAAATGCTCCTTTATTTTGTAATTAATGACGTTTAGTATTATAAACTTTCTTTTCCAGATTTCCATTTGATAAAGGAGAACGCATATATTCTCAAACGCCAGGTAATAACAAGTTTGTTTATGATCATTAGTTGCCTAACGTACAAGTGTCTCAACGGCTTGGCTCCATCTTACTTGCAGGACATCATTCATCTCTATGTGCCTGTACGCAGCTTGCGTTCTAACTCACAAAACCTTCTAGCGGTGCCATCCTTCAAACTCATATCCTTTGGCTATCGATCATTCTCCCACTCAGCAGCTGTCCTCTGGAACTCACTCCAAAGTGGTGTCAAAAACTCTGATACAATTAACATTTTTAAATCAAGACTTAAAACCCATCTCTTTTTAGCCTATTTCTAATAATATTATCATGAACTGTAAATAATACACGAGCTGTAAATATCCTGTAGCGTTTTGAGCATGCCTTAGGGCCTGGAAGAGGCGCGTTATGAATATGCATTTATTATATCATATTGTTATTTCATATGGATTTCGCTGAAATGTTATCAGGAAGGCAGAAGTGCACAATCAATTCTCACTTGTCTCACAGGTCTCAGTTCTCAAAATAGCATAAAAAATTAAACTCGGAATGTCTAACTCAATGATTTTTTAAGAGTAAATTAGGTGTGCCCTTCATAATCTCAATCTATTCAATATTTGATTTTTGATTGTAACTTGAAATCATACCATGATTCTATGATTACGTTTTAACTGATAAAACTGCAAGGCGTAGGGGGGATAACATTATACGATAAAAAGGAACAAAATATTATGATTTGAAATGATAATTAAATTTATGGTAATTTTAACAGATATTATGCTACAGTGTATGAGGATGACAACTTAATCAAAGAGGGGGCGGGATAGCGCAGTGGTTAGCGCGTTCGGCTTCGGATCAGGAGGTCCGTGGTTCGAATCCCGCCAGGGGCTAGGCAACTGAGTCTGCAGCAGAGAACTGTTCTACAAGCAGTCAGATTTGGGTGCAAATTCAGCGCAGTACCACGCATGGTTCGCTAGTTCAAGCCGATGCTCGCAGGTTTCACCGCAATGCATAGCCACAATGGTGTTGCGGGCTTTCTCCCGGCACTAATACTAGCAGCCGCGATATAAGTGAAATAATCCTGAAAGCGGCGTTAAACACCAACTGACCTCACCTAATCAAAGAGCTTCTTAACCTGATGAGTAAAACTATTTGTTGTGACTTTGCTAATGAGTCCTTTAAGAGATACAATTGTTTATTCATTGGACAAACATAAAAAAAGGCTACCTATTTATGAGGCAACCCCGGTAGCCTGAAATGTTATAACGAATAGGAAAATATACGAAGTAAAAGGCACTAGCGCACACCAAAAACAATTGCACAAATACTACATATCTCTTGCTATTACTAACGATACACACTCAGACAATCTACCTCGTAAGTTATTTATCAAATATACGTATTCAGGTTCATAAAGTCGAACTGCTTCTGGTCTACCTACTTACTTATTTTATTTACGCCAATAACTGATCCACAACAGGCCACTAAAATATCTGTTTTCTAACATATCACTTGATTTTCCCACTGTTGTTTTCCCCTTAGCAGACGCGGATCCAACAACGAAGGAATTTACAATGTTTATAGCTTGGGTTGTGTTTGCTTAAAGGTTATCAGAAATTACGTCCTGGTAGTTTTTTAATCACAAATATTATTAAATTGCAGTATAAAAATTAAACTAACACAATCAAGTCTGATATCGCTTAAAATAGTGGAAGAAAACATGTAATCATTATAGGAAAAAGGAGCATCTGATGGTTCTCCATGTTGTATAGATAAGAAACCTGTATACATCATTCATTATTTATACATACATACATACATACATTCTAGCATCATAAGATTTTTTCTAAGTCAGTCATGATGCCGACAGGGAAATTTCCTAATAATATTCGATGTTCCTTTCAGATATGCTTATACTGGAATTACCCCATGTTTTCAAAGACGTATATAGAATATATATAAGTCCTTCATGTGTTAAATAAGCCTCTACCGGTCAACGACAGAAGCAGGACCTCTTTAACGTTATTTGTGATTGTCGGGGCGACACAAGTGATGTCTTTCAGTGCTATGAATAAAAGATACTTCATTGAATACTCTCGGTGATATATACACTAGAAAGAAGACTCGGGACTCAGGCGTTCATGTTTTCCGTGAACTTGACATTGTTTCCCTTTCAGCTCACCAGGCCTGAACGCATCCTCGGTCACCCGGGGCTTGATGTTCTCATACTCTTCATTTGATAGAATATACCCCTTGTCTTTAAATGCATTAATTAACATCTTATTAGATTTAAAGCATTTGCTAACTTTATTAATGCTCTGTTTTTTTCAAACACATAACTGAACCAATTCACAAACACTGTATTTTACCTAACGAAGGCCTCAGCAGTAATTGTACAGTCGGTGACCCTATTGGTGCTAATGATCAGTGAGGCCACACACCGAACTCTTCTTACAGACTCATTGTGAATCTCGAAAGTCCTGTTGACACAGCGTTACACTGGGACAGAAAGCGGAATAGAAACTGTAACACTTCCTTCGACTTTCCGGTGTGGAAAGTTTCCATGGAATGTTCCTGTTTCCTGAAGTGTATTTCAATGACCAAATCGGTAACAGATTCTAAACACAGTCAATACTTCTTAAACCATTTGTACTCTTTCTAGTTTTGTTTAATATATTCAAATTTGAAAACAATAAATTGACACAATAAATACTTAAATGTGACCAGCATGTGCAAAACGCCCAAGGTCACTTCAAAGAGTGTCCATAGCCTCCACGGTCACATCAAAGAGTGTCCATAGCCTCCACGGTCACATCAAATAGTGTCCATAGCCTCCACAATCACATCAAATAGTGTCCATAGCCTCCACGGTCACATCAAAGAGTGTCCATAGCCTCCACGGTCACATCAAAGAGTGTCCATAGCCTCCACGGTCACATCAAAGAGCGTCCATAGCCTCCACGGTCACATCAAAGAGTGTCCATAGCCTCCACGGTCACATCAAAGAGTGTCCATAGCCTCCACGGTCACATCAAAGAGTGTCCATAGCCTCCACAATCACATCAAAGAGTGTCCATAGCCTCCACGGTCACATCAAAGAGTGTCCATAGACACCACAATCACATCAAAGAGTGTCCATAGCCTCCACGGTCACATCAAAGAGTGTCCATAGCCTCCACAGTCACTTCAAAGAGTGTCCATAGCCCCCACAGTCACATCAAATAGTGTCCATAGCCTCCACAGTCACTGTAAAGAGCGTCCATAGCCTCCACAGTCACTTCAAAGAGTGTCCATAGCCTCCACGGTCACATCAAAGAGCGTCCATAGCCTCAACGGTCACATCAAAGAGCGTCCATAGCCTCCACAATCACATCAAAGAGTGTCCATAGCCTCCACAGTCACATCAAAGAGTGTCCATAGCCTCCACAGTCACATCAAAGAGTGTCCATAGCCTCCACAGTCACTGTAAAGAGCGTCCATAGCCTCCACAGTCACTTCAAAGAGTGTCCATAGCCTCCACGGTCACATCAAAGAGTGTCCATAGCCTCAACGGTCACATCAAAGAGCGTCCATAGCCTCCACAGTCACATCAAAGAGCGTCCATAGCCTCCACGGTCACATCAAAGAGCGTCCATAGCCTCCACAGTCACTGTAAAGAGCGTCCATAGCCTCCAAAATCACATCAAAGAGTGTCCATAGCCTCCACAGTCACATCAAAGAGCGTCCATAGCCTCCACAGTCACTGTAAAGAGCGTCCATAGCCTCCACAGTCACTTCAAAGAGTGTCCATAGCCTCCACAGTCACATCAAAGAGCGTCCATAGCCTCCACTGTCACTTTAAAGAGTGTCCATAGCCTCCACAGTCACTGTAAAGAGCGTCCATAGCGTTCACAGTCACTGTAAAGAGCGTCCATAGCGTCCACAGTCACTGTAAAGAGCGTCCATAGCGTCTACAGACACTGTAAAGAGTGTCCATAGCGTTCACAGTCACTGTAAATAGTGTTCATAGCCTCCACGCTCACATCATAGAGTGTCCATAGCGTCCACAGTCACATCAAAGAGCGTCCATAGCGTCCACAGTCACTGTAAAGAGTGTCCATAGCATTCACAGTCACTGTAAAGAGTGTCTATAGCGTTCACAGTCACTGTAAAGATTGTCCATAGCGTTCACAGTCACTGTAAAGAGTGTCCATAGCGTCCATAGTCACTGTAAAGAGTGTCCATAGCGTTCACAGTCACTGTAAAGAGTGTTCATAGCCTCCACAGTCACTGTAAAGAGTGTCCATAGCGTTCACAGTCACTGTAAAGAGTGTCCATAACGTTCACAGTCACTGTAAAGAGTGTCCATAGCGTTCACAGTCGCATCAAAGAGCGTCCATAGCGTTCACAGTCACTGTAAAGAGTGTCCATAGCGTTCACAGTCACATCAAAGAGCGTCCATAGCGCCCACAGACACTGTAAAGAGTGTCCATAGCATTCACAGTCACTGTAAAGAGCGTCCATAGCATTCACAGTCACTGTAAAGAGCGTCCATAGCGTCCACAGTCACTGTAAAGAGCGTCCATGCTATCCAATGCTTTGATACCCGGCGTTTATTGAGGTCAGTTTTTATCTGAGGCTCGGATGGTATTTGATACCTGTAATGTAAATTGAGGCCTAATGCCTGTTTTTACGAGACCCGGTTGCTGTTCGAGACCAGGTATTATTCGAGGCTCGGTAGAGAACTATGATTCTATACGAGGTCATGGTGTTATCGGGGACAGGGTTGTATTCGAGGACTCGATGTTATTCGAAGCTGGGTGTTTAAAAGTTAGGATGGTATTCAAGAGCTGGGTGGTATTCGAGGGCTCGATGTTATTCAAAGATAGCATAGTATTCATGGATAGGTATTCGAGACCAGGTGTTATTCAAGGGCTGGATGTTATTCGAGATAAGATGTTATTCAGAGACTGGATGGTTTTCGAGACCAGGTGTTACAATCGAAGCTGGGTGGTATTTAAAGCTCTTATTATTTTGAATTAACTATTTTTACTGTGAAAGGACGCAGTCAGATTTGCAACAGTGTTCGCAGATTTACTTAAAACTGAATACCCTCCTGTGCATGAATGCTATCACCATATTCATTATTTAAGTTAAATCCATATTTCTGAATCAACAATTCATTAAAAGGTGAGGTCAATGACAGGCTACTGTGAGGAACGCGAAAAATGTACAAAGTTGGAGTAGTGTGGCTGATAACAACGAGGACGGACGTATACATAAGAATTCAAAGAAAGAAAGGAAGGAAAAAAGACTGGAAAACCCTCTTCTTGGACATATGACACTGAATGATAAGTAGGTGCATTAAGTCGTTACAGTTGCTTACATATCATAAAAACAATCTGTAAATGGTGAAATAATTAATGACAATCAGAAAACTTTACTTAAGAAATTAAGTTTCAATTTTAAGTAAATTTCACACTGTTGCAAATCTGACTGCATCCTTTAAAAACAAAATAGATACTTCAAAATACTAAAAAATGTCACCCCTGAGAAAATTTGATAGGAGGCTGTTCAAGGCTAGAATAAGTGGGCATGTTGCCTCAGCTCCAGTTGATAATTAAAAAGGACACACAGGTTTAAATTTAAGTTCTCCCAGCGAGCTACTGTGCAGTTTGTTTATGTGCATGAAGGCTACATGTAATGCACACTGTTTTGTAAAGCGAAACGAAAAATTACTTGTACCCGGAAGTAAATTCTTTTCCCCAGCGCGGGTTACCCCAGCTTATTTTCCTTCCTTGTTGAGCATAAATATATACTGAGTGTTTCTAGGAAAGTTCTTAGTGTGCAAGCCCAGACACAGGTTAACGAACCGGGACGAGCTGTGCTAAACTGACCGATTGTCTGCCTCCACTGTGTCCAGTAAGTATCAGACTGCATCACTTGTATAGGAATATACTGGAGGTTTTTGACACCGACCTCTCGTGTTGAATACGCGATACTGTAAACTTACCATATCTACAGTATATCATTTAAGATATAATACTTAGTCTATGAACATCCGGCCACTCTTGTTGCACACGATATTGTTAACGTACGCAGCTTATCAAGGCTACCATTGATTATATTTGTTGTATATCGTAGAATGTGTATATTGTCTATGTCTCGTGTTAAAAGAGCTACGTTGTAAACGTAGCATATCTTTGTCAGTTATGATATCGAATTAAGATAACATCAGAATAGAAAGGGAAACTAAGATTTCTGTTGGGAAGTTAACATTCAAAGGAATAGCTTTAGAAAGTAGCAAACGTGTTTCTCAAACATTGCGGTTTACTGCGTGACACCGGTCGCTTTAAAATCAATGATTAATGAAAATCGGCTTTATATATATATATATGTTAGGACCTCGAAATTCTGCGTACATTTTATATGTATATCAGTTTAAAGTACTTATTAATTCTACCAATCCTTATTTACATTTGTGTCTGTAAATAAGTTTCCCAAAGTAGTTTGAGTCATTGACGCCGGTCATTGACCGGTTTTCGATCACTAATCAAAACTTTAACCTGTTCACTGTCACTATACTGAACTGATAAGCACTTAGATGATAATTTTTGGAAACAGAGTCCACTTCTTGGTAGAATAACACCATTTATGAAGTTCGGCATATTTGACTCCAACAATTTAACATACTCTGTGGCCCTTTAAGTAGACTTACACTAACCCAGTCTCTGAAAAAACATGGACTGTTTTCTAAATTAGCTACTATATTTATTTTACTCATTGAAATTTACCATATAGGGGATCGTGTTTCATCTAAAGTTGAAATTGAAGCAAAACAATAATAAAGAGACCATGAGACAGGCTATATTTCCCCTCTCATGTAGTGTTGTACTCCGGCACATATTTTTTCCGGCCTTGATTTATTGATACAAAAAGTATAAGTGGCACAGTCCTTTGCTGCCAACATGTGTCCTTGGCGTGACGTACACTACCGGGTATACACAAATATCACTACCTGTTGGTAAGCCTGTGTCTTCATAAGTTGTAGTACTGTATATAAGGTAATGTCACTTCATTTGACGCATTACTCAGTGAGTTGTTATCAAAAGGTTTATTATGCTAGTTCATGCTTATAGGAAACATTTAACGAGTGCAAAGCTTAATGCTTTTTCCACCCTTAACAAATTTGTATAGCGTCAATCAACATCCTCATTCGTGATATTACGTTATTGATTTTAGCTGAAAATATTCTACTTAGTTGCAAACACGGCCATTTACAAAATAAGATAAATGCAATTTTTTAAGGTAAGAAATCCCGATGTTTTCAGCGAGAGAAAAGTACCAAGTGCACCTGGTGTTTATACTGTACAATACATCTGTACATGGATAGATTCTTCCTTATCCCATTTTGTTCCTTGTTGCTACAGCAGTGTAATATAGCGTGTCTTTCTATGGATGATGTACATAAAGAAAAGAAGCAAGGTTACGTTTGCTCTTTCATCAGACCATACTAGTGTTTGAGTTGGGTGACAAATCGCATACATCGTCGCAGCAATGTGTCAACAATTGCGGTCGCAGTAAGGACGCATGGACCGCAAGCTTTCAGCAAAGTAAACTCCATGAAAACTCCTCCTATATTCGCTGCCGTTCTTCTTAGTATTTAGAGAAGGGAATTCCCTTCTCAAGCGACGTGAAGAGCTGACATTGACCTGATACAGGTGGTATTGACATCTATTATTGACGACACTATGTGTTAGCGGTGGTTTTGACAGCTTTTTTAATCTTTGGTGAGGCGTGGTCATGCAGGAGTTTGAACCAAGTACATATAAGTTATTTAGTTCCTTAATCTATCTCCGCGGACAATTAACCGAGCAACATCACGCCATGATGACAAAGTTTGATAAAATATAGATGTCCACCTCGTGTCTGCTGAAGCTACGGTCACACCCCATGAACTTGCAATGCAGAGAAGAGAAGTCATGATTCTTTGCTTATTCTAATAACCATTTTTTAACCAATCATTCATGCATAACTCTCGATCGAAATTTATTTGCTTGATTTTTCAATAATATAATTGCACGCTGACCTCGATGTTTTCTCGTGACTACATGAGTCAACGTATTCCTGTTTACATTGTGAATATAACTTCCTCGTTAAAGGGAAGAATTCGACAACATTTATTCTGCGATATAATAATAATAATAATGATAATAATAATAATAATAAAAATAATAATAAAAATAATAATAATAATAATAATAATAATAATAATAATAATAATAATAATAATTGTATTTATAAAGCGCTATATCCATACACAAGGTGTATGCTCAAAGCGCATATACATGTTAGAATAAAAGGTAATGGTGTGAAGTATTGGCATGAATAAAATCTAAGAGAAGAGTATGAATTATAGCATATGAATAAATATGGTCCACAAAGTCAGATAATTCAGTCAGTGGCAAAATATCATGAAGAAATGTCTATGAATAATAGCTTGAAAAAAAATAAGTTTTGAGTTTTGATTTAAAACAGTCAGTGTACATTCATTCTAGACTTGATTATAGTAACAAGATATCTTGATGACATGAGGAAGTTGATTCCAAAGTCGAGGGGCTCCAGTGTTCTGAACCTTCTGAAGTTTGTATAGTTGACGTTTACTGATTCCTATCAGCAAACTGTTACTATAATCAAGTCTAGAATGAACAAGCATTTGCACTGGTATTCTAACAGCATCCTTATAAACGTCCTTATAATGCAATACCCTTGTTTATCATAACTTCCAAACACCTTTTTCTTATGGACGGCTATGCTATAAATACCAGACTTGGATTACTTGATTAAGATATGTAAAAGAAATGTTCTTCCTTATAACATATCATTCATTATACCATGAAATAACGGTATTCATATTGAGGATTAACTATATGTACAGAATGTGACATATCTGTAGGAATTACGATTAACGTGTATTAGTATAAATTAGTACAGTATGAGACATATTTGTAATGATTGATTAAGAATAGCTTAAAGGCCATCGTCCACATGTCTGACGCTTCGTGTTCACAGGATGGCCCTTAACGTCCTGCCGATTGTCCTTATTCTGACGGTGGTTGCCACCTCTACCGCAGTGCAATACTTCGACAAGTTTCAGTCTTTGAGAAGTGCTCTGAGGCAGTCTTTTGGTACATTGGCAATGGAACAAGACAAGGACAAGGACTGCGGAGACTGTGGTGTGGTGAAGAACTGCGGTATGTGTTCCCTCATGTTTCTCAAGTCTCAGTTTAGATTCAATACTAGTAAACGAATAGCGCTAGGTAATCAGTTTAAGCAAATGAATCAATCTTGATGTTGACAATTGTTGTGACAATCGGTTTATAAGTCAGAGAGATACCTTTAGGTGAAGCACTTTAAGGATTAAAGAATTATGGAGGTATGATAACTCACAATTAGAAATTGATATTCCATTTGATAGTCCTGTTACAAATTCAACACCAAGGGTCAAACAGCCCTATCTTGATTCAGAGAGATTTTCAAATCAACAAGTCAGATAATTTCTGGACTAATAATAAAGCCTCTTGCATTTGAATAGAATTGTTACGCTTGTTGGTGCTCGCCAGGAACGGTTGATTATCCCGTTTTGGGGAAAAATTAATAACTGTGCTTCTTTCTTTGGTCACATCTCTGAATACATTGCATTAAATTTCCAGCAACAGGCAGTACTTCTCCGTAAGTAATGGCACCGATAACTCCTGACTTGCTGCTTTACAAGAGATTACTGTTTGTAGTAAGATGCCTGACAAAACTGTAATGGAAGTTTATTACTATTAAAGAAAATAGTGTTAACTTATCGAAGTTGCATTAGATAGACTGTTTATTGTCAAACCTCACATACCTATGATATTATTCCAGTGGGCACCCCCGGGCCACCCTTCAGCCTGAAGTGGGAACCTAAAGTCATCAACCCCGAGGGACACATCACGGTCTACTATGACTACACAATACGTGAGTGTAGATACAGTAGTCCTCGGTGTTTCTTTACGTAAACATCTTGATACTATACGATGCATGTCATGGTATTGAGGGGGAAATATTGAGTGGGAATGGGAATAAATGATATTCATAGTTCCTCACTTTCCCCGTAAGTGATAAATATCCGCAAGTGTTATAATGACGTTAACGTGCCTAATTAATCCATTGACAAATAGACTTTTCAATGGACACCTTTATAAGCATGGAAATAATTCAACATGAACATGTATATAATGTATAGGCCTATATGTTTATTACTAACTTTCACAACTGTTTACCCAGCATACGATTTCAAGCAAGGGACACTGGACGTGGAGCTTTTCTTCGACAACATACCCACCCCGATCTTCCAGGACACCTTCCCCGTCGACTGTAGCAAGGTGGGGAAGTACGTCAAGTGCCCCATGAAGAAAGGCAGTGAGTGTTTAATTACTCTTTTCTCCTTGTCTGTCTGTCTATCTCTGTCTCTGTCTGTCTCTCTGTCTGTCTCTGTCTGTCTCTGTCTCTCTCTCTCTCTCTCTCTCTCTCTCTCTCTCTCTCTCTCTCTCTTATCTAGTGTACGAATCGTTTGTTTAAAAACATTATAATCTTTACCATATCTCTTCCAGCTCCTTACAAAGGAACTTACCCCTACTCTAACCTGTTGGTCCTGAAGGGATACGACGTAAGTTATCTTTGTGTCGTGTTGTTTGCAAATTCACGGAATATAGGTATATTCTTTAGAAGAGCATGGGACCTTTATTGAAATCGTACTTCATGTTCACTGAACAAATTCTGCAAGCGTGAAAATTCATAGGTTAAAAAAAACGATTCGATCATACTGAGATCAGGAAGCATCAAGGTAAAATTCAGGATAATTATATTGATTTACCTCCGTATAATATCGTTCAATAATCAAAATCTCTCAAAATAATCAACTTTTATAAAACTCATGACGTAAATGCTTTATATGAACATTTAATTTCAGGGAACCTACACGGGCATCCTGAAGCTGAAGAACGGCCAAAATCAGATGATGCTATGCGCCAATGCGACAGTCAAAATCAGCAGCAACGATCTGTATTGAGCAGACTTCGCCATCTTTATATCTTGCTCAATCGCTTTTAAAAAACGCCTTATGCCTGCACAAATAGCATTTACCCTTTATGTCGGCTGTCTACCTTATTTTCAGAATGGCGCGTAAAGGAAAGGTTCCATCGGACGATTTGTAATTTTGATTTTCAGAAGTCAAATTGTATCTGCCATTTTAACGATAAAGAATGACTATGCGTTGTGGTCAACGCATCCCGACAGTTTACCTATGAAAAATACAAACCAGTAGAACAAACTGCATGTTATTTATTGGTTAATAACGTCTGATATCTCCTGTTTCATATTAGCTTGCAAAGATTTATGTGTGTATCTCAGATGCTTGGTCATATGAAAAATTCATTTTGAAGTAATCCAAAACATAAATAAATAATTCAGTCTTATTACGAAGATTGTGTTATATGTGTTTCATCTGTATTGCTCAACATGTAAACCTGCTACTGTGGTGATAGGAGGAGCTTGTTCTTCAAGGTGTTTAGATGTGCTCGTGTGCAGGAGCTTTGTTGTCTGTTTTAATGTTATCGAGATACTGTATAAATGAAGTGCTGTCATATCACATGTCCATCTTATTGTGTCATATCACTGAGTATCGGTTCTTCCATTTATAGTGTATTCGTCATAAAAAAGTTCATTAAGATTTTTTTGTTGGTCTTACAAAGTGTCAAGACCTTGTTCTAACAATAGTAACTATAGTCAAGCAGAGGGTGGCTGCGTTCAGGGTAATCTTCACGATCGAGGAACGTGGCCTCGTTCTCGCCATTTATTCTGATGGAACTGTTACTGCGTCAACACCATGTCATGAAAGTAAACACATGACATTGAACTGTAACATCATCATTTTACATCTTCTAATACTGTTATCACACATACGTTTATTGAATGCTTTCCCCAATTGTGTAAAACCAAGAAAATACTATTTTTGTAAATAAATCAAGCTTTTCCAAATTGTTGTTTTTTTCCGTTATCTTGATACAATTATATTCCAGTTCCCAGAATGCAGGATGACGATATATCAAGGACAATGAGACAAGATGATGTTCAACATTTAGCAGTACAGCTTAAATCTTTTTTTTATCTCATTCGTTCCCAAAGAGGTTACTTCAAGTCAACCCTGTTGAAAATCGATCAAAACTCTCAATGCATAGTTCTGCCACTTAAAGAGCCACTCCGTGATTTTCATAACATGTTATTTACCTATGATATGAACCTAAATACCATATTTGGTGATATAAATCGGAACATCTTAACTATATATATATATATATATATATTTGTGTGACAAATATGGGACAAATACTGGTTTTCCATGAAAATCTAAAAACAGCCTTATAAATTCACAGAGGTGTAGATATCACGTCCAATATACACAATGACAGACACAGACAATGTACCGTTCGTGCAAAGAGTGTTTACATTTCCTTTCCTTATACAGAGAGAAAATATGGCAGAAGTTTTAAAAGAATTTTAATATTTGTGTCAAAATTTTAAATAATATTAGTATCTAAAAATAATGCTTTGATACCCGGTGTTTATTGAGGTCAGTTTTTATCTGAGGCTCGGATGGTATTTGACATTCTCTCCCAACAGAGGTAGCTCCGTCATAAATTCCTATACTACCTCTGTCCTAATACGAAGGTTTCTTGTGCTTTAGGCTATGCCCCTACCGGCGCGATATTGCAACTTAAACTACCTGGCAATATTTCAACCAATGAAAACACCGAATGCATGAATAACATATTTGTTGACACACAGACCTATGTAATGATGCAGTTGCAAAAATGAGGCGTTTTTGTTCTATAAAGAAGACTCAAAGTGCCATCTGCATATTCGGAAAAAAATTTGCTTTTGGAAAGCTTACGGAAATAATTTAGACGATTTAAATGATACATTTTGAAACGGCGTCGCTGATTGCACAACTAACTTTGATTGCATCCAATCAGATTTCTACATTTCGTGCACAAGAAACCTTCGAAATGGGACAGAGGTAGTATAGGAATTTATGACGGAGCTACCTCTGTTGGGAGAGAATGGGTATTTGATACCTGTAATGTAAATTGAGACCTAAAGCCTGTTTTTACGAGACCCGGTTGATATTCGAGACCAGATGTTATTCGAGGCTCGGTAGGTATATATCCGAGAACTATGATTCTATACGAGGTCATGGTGTTATCGGGGACAGGGTTGAATTCGAGTACTCGATGTAATTCCAAGCTGGGTGTTTAAAAGTTAGGATGCTATTCAAGGACTGGTTGTTATTCAAGGACTGGTTGTTATTCAAGGACTGGTTGATATTCAGGGACTGGGTGTTATTCAAGGACTCGGTGTTATTTGAAATCAGGTGTTATTCAAGGACTGGTTGTTATTCAAGGACTGATTGTTATTCAAGGACTGGGTGTTATTCAAGGACTGGGTGTTATTCAAGGACTCGGTGTTATTTGAAATCAGGTGTTATTCAAGGACTGGTTGTTATTCAAGGACTGGGTGGTATTCGAGACCAGCTGTTATTCATGGACTGGTTGTTATTCAACGACTGGGTGGTATTTGAAACCAGGTGTTCGAGACCAGGTGTTATTCAAGGACTGGTTGGTATTCAAGGACTGGGTGATATTCGAGACCAGGTGTTATTCGAGGCTCGGTACGTATATATCCGAGGACTATGATTCTATACGAGGTCATGGTGTTATCGAGGAGAGGGTGATATTCGAGGACTCGATGTTATTCGAAGCTGGGTGTTTAAAAGCTAGGATAGTATTCAAGAACTGGGTGGTATTCGTGGGCTCGATGTTTTTCAAATCTAGCATAGTATTTATGGACATGATGGTGTTCGAGACCAGGTGTTATTCAAGGACTGGTTGGTATTCAAGGACTGGGTGATATTCGAGACCAGGTGTTATTCGAGGCTCGGTACGTATATATCCGAGGACTATGATTCTATACGAGGTCATGGTGTTATCGAGGAGAGGGTGATATTCGAGGACTCGATGTTATTCGAAGCTGGGTGTTTAAAAGCTAGGATAGTATTCAAGAACTGGGTGGTATTCGTGGGCTCGATGTTTTTCAAATCTAGCATAGTATTTAATATTTATGGACATGATGGTATTCGATACCAGGTGTTATTCAAGGACTGGTAGTAAATTTCACTCTGCGTACACTGTTGCAAATTTGACTGCGAACTTTCACAATAAACATAGATAATTCAAAATACTAAATAATTTCACCGTTGAAAAAAATGATAGGAGGCTGCTCAAGGCTAGAATACGTGGGCATATTCATCTTGCCTCAGCTCCAGTTGATAATTAAAAAGGACACACAGGTTTAAATTTAAGTTCTCCCAGCAAGCTACTGTGCAGTTTGTTTATGTGCATGAAGGCTACGTGTTATGCACACTGTTTAATAAAGCGAAACGAAAAATTACTTGTACCCGGAAGTAAATTCTTTTCCCAAGCGCGGGTTACCCCAGCTTATTTTCCACCCTTGTTGAGCATACACATATACTAAGTGTTTCCAGGAAAGTTCTTAGTGTGCAAGCCTAGAGACAGGTTAACGAACCGGGACGAGCTGTGCTAAACTGACCGATTGTCTGCCTCCACTGTGTCCAGTAAGTATCAGACTGCATCACTTGTATAGGAATATACTGGAGGTTTTTTTTTACGCCGGCGCTCTTGTTGCACACGATATTGTCAACATACGCAGCATATCTAGGCTACCATTGATTATATTTTTTGTATATCGTATTATGTCAATAATGTCTATGTCTCGTGTTGAAAGAACTAAGTTGTAAACGTAGCAACTTAGTAGTAGCATATCTTTGTCAGTTATGATATCGAATTAAGATAACATCAGAATAGAAAGGGAAACTAAGATCCCTGTTGGGAAGTTAATATTCAAAGGAATAGCTTTAGAAAGTAGCAAACGTGTTTCTTAAACATATAAAACTTGCGGTTTACTGTGTGACACCGGTCGCTTTAAAATCGGTTGTGATTTTCTTCATAGTACAATTTTCTTACCTACCTATCTCGTTTCTTTATAATCCAAATTCCCAAATTATGCTATTTATATGTTTTCAATGATAAATGAAAATCGGCCATATAAATGTTAGGACCTCCAAATTCTGCGTACATTTTATATGTATATCAGTTGAAAGTCCTGATCAATTCTACCAATCCATATTTCCATTTGTGCCTGCTGTAAATAACTTTCCCAAATTACGTTTGAGTCATTGACACCGGTCATTGTCCGGTTGTCGATCACAAATCGAAACTTTAACCTGTTCATTGTCACTATACTGAACTGATAAGCACTAAGATGATGATTTTTGGAAACAGAGTCCACTTCTTGGTAGAATAACACCAATTATGAAGTTCGGCATATTTGACTCCAACAACATACTCTGTGGCACTTTAAATAGACTTACACCCAGTCTCTGAAAATACATGGACCGGTTTCTATATTAGCTATTATATATATTTTACTCATTAAAATTTACCATGCCGGGGATCGCGTTTCATCTAAAGTTGAAATTGAAGCAAAACAATAATAAAGAGACCATGACACAGGCTATATTTTCCCCTCTCATGTAGTGTTGTTCTCCGGCACATATTTTTTCCGGCCTTGATTTATTTATACAAAACGTAGAAGTGGCACAGTCCTTTGCTGCCAACATGTGTCTGTGGCGTGACGTGCACTGCCAGGTATACACAAATATCACTACCTGTTTGGTAAGCCTATATCTTCATGAGTTGTAGTGCTGTATAAGGTAATGTCACTTCATTTGACGCATTTCTTATCTATGACTTGTAACTACTCAGTGAGTTGTTATCAAAAGGTTTATTATGCTAGTTCATGCTTATAGGAAACATTTAACGAGTGCAAAGCTTAATGCTTTTTCCACCCTAAACAAATTTGTATAGCGTCAATCAACATCCTCATTCGTGATATCACGTAATTGATTTTAGCTGAAAATATTCTACTTAGTTCGACAATGATATATGGATATACAACTTCTTTATTACACAGTGGCGACGTTTCGGTATAGATCCTTATACCGTTATCAAGCATTTTAAGGATCTATACCGAAACGTCGCCAGTGTGTAATAAAGAAGTTGTATATCCATATATCATCGTCGTCCTTATACTACCAACTTCTAGAATGCCACTGAAACAATTCTACTTAGTTGCAAACACGGCCATTTACAAAATAAGATAAATGCAATTTTTAAGGTAAGAAATCCCGATGTTTTCAGCGAGAGAAAAGTACCAAGTGCACCTGGTGTTTATACTGTACAATACATCTGTACAGGGATAGATTCTTCCTTATCCCATTTTGTTCCTTGTTGCTACAGCAGTGTAATATAGTATGTTTTTCTATGAATGATACATAGAGAAAAGAAGCAAGGTTACGTTTGCTCTTTCATCAGACCATACTAATAGTGTCTGAGCTGGATGACAAATCGCATACATCGTCGCAGCTAGGTGTCAACAAATGTGGTCGCAGTAAGGACCTAGTTACCGCAAGCTTTTAGCAAAGTTAACTCCATGAAAACTCTTTGATTCGCTGCCGTTCTTCTTAGTATTTAGAGAAGGGAATTCCAATTCCCTTCTCAAGCGACGTGAAGAGCTGACATTTGTCGCATTAGTGGGTACAGGTGGTATTGACATCTATTATTGACGACACTATGTTTTAGCGAAGGCTTCGACAGTTTTTTTTAATCTTTGGTGAGGCGTGGTCATGCAGGAGTTTGAACCAAGGACATATAAGTTATTTAGTGCCTTAATTTATATCGGCGAACAATTAACCGAGCAACATCACCCACGCTATGATGACAAAAATTGATAAAATATAGATGTCCACCTCGTGTCAGCTGAATCTACGGTTATCAGCTGGTACCTGTCACACCCCATGAACTTGCAATGCAGAGAAGAGAAGTCAAGATTCTTTGCTTATTCTAATAACCATTTTAAAACCAATTATTCATGCATAACTCTCGATCGAAATTGTTTGCTTGATTGTTCAATAATATAATTGCACGCTGACCTCGATGTTTTCTCGTGACTACATGAGTCAACGTATTCCTGTTTACATTGTGAATATAACTTCCTCGTTAAATAATAATAATAATAATAATAATAATAATAATAATAATAATAATAGTATTTATAAAGCGTTATATCCATACACAAGATGCATGCTCAAAGCGCATATACATATTAGAATAAAATGTAATGGTGTGAAGTATTGGCATGAATAAAATCTAAGAGAAGAGTATGAATTATAGCATATGAATAAATATAGTACACAAAGTCAGATAATTCAGTCAGTGGCAAAATATCATGGAATAATGTCTATGAATAATAGCTTGAAAAAAAAAAGTTTTGAGTTTTGATAAAGCGCTATATCCATACACAAGATGCATGCTCAAAGCGCATATACATATTAGAATAAAAGGTAATGGTGTGAAGTATTGGCATGAATAAAATCTTAGATGAATAATAGCTTGAAAAAAAAAAAGTTTTGAGTTTTGATTTAAAACAGTCAATGTACATTCATTCTAGACTTGACTATAGTAACAAGATATCTTGATGACATGAGGAAGTTGATTCCAAAGTCGAGGAGCTCCAGTGTTCTGAACCTTCTGAAGTTTGTATAGTTGACGTTTACTGATTCCTATCAGCAAACTGTTACTATAATCAAGTCTAGAATGAACAAGCTTTTGCACTAGTATTCTAACAGCATCCTTATAAACGTCCTTATAATGCAATTCCCTTGTTTATCATAACTTCCAAACACCTTTTTTTTATGGACGGCTATGCTATAAATACCAGACTTGGATTACTTGATTAAGATATGTAAAAGAAATGTTCTTCCTTATAACATATCATTCATTATTATCCATATGGTTAATCATAAGCGGTGACATATTTTCAATATGAGCACATGTGCACATATCACTTTTGCCTAGCAACGATTGTTTCAGAGCGAGTTACCGTATTACCTCGTCTGTGACGTCATAAAACCATTGTTCGTGACGTCACTGTAGCGGGCCGCCGGAAAGGATGCAGGCCGCATTCCGTGTGTTAAAATGAAATAGAATTGGTAATAAAGAAATTATAACCCTCGGAAGTGTGTCATATGACTTTTACGAAACTTGTGCGAATTTGTGTATAACCCTCGCTCTCGCTCGGGTAATACAAAAATTCACAATCGTTTCGTAAAAGTCATATGACACACTTCCTCGGGTAATGATCTCTATTTATACCATGAAATAACGGTTTTCATATTGAGGATTAACTATAAAAAATTATGTACAGAATGTGGCATATCTGTAGGAATTACGATTAACGTATATTAGTATACACTAGTACAGTATGAGACATATTTGTAATGACTGATTAAGAATAGCTTCGAGGCCATCGTCCACATGTCTGACCCTTCGTGTTCACAGGATGGCCCTTAACGTCCTGCCGATTGTCCTTATTCTGACGGTGGTTGCCACCTCTACCGCAGTGCAATACTTTGACAAGTTTCAGTCTTTGAGAAATGCTCTTAGGCAGTCTTTTGGTACATTGGCAATGGAACAAGACAGGGACAAGGACTGCGGAGACTGCGGTGTGGTGAAGAACTGCGGTATGTGCTCCCTCATGTTTCTCAAGTCTCAGTTTAGATTCAATACTAGTATACAAATAGCGCTAGGTAATCAGTTTAAGCAAATGAATCAGTCTTGATGTTGACAATTGTTGTGACAATCGGTTTATAAGTTAGATAGATACCTTTAGGTGAAGCACTTTTAGGATTAAAGAATTATGGAGGTATGATAACTCAAAATTAGAAATTGATATTCCATTTGATAGTCCTGTTACAAATTCAACACCATTGGTCAAACAGCTCTATCATGATTCAGAGAGATTTTCAAATCAACAAGTCAGATAATTTCTGGACTAAAAATAAAGCCTCTTGCATTTGAATAGAATTGTTACACTTGTTGGTGCTCGCCAGGAACGGTTGATTATCCCGTTTTTGGGGAAAAGTAATAACTGGTCACATCTCTGAACACATTGCGTTAAATTTCCAGCAACAGTCAGTACTTCTCCGTAAATAAGGCCACCATTAACTTCTGCCTTACTGCCTAATGCCCCAGTCACACTTACGTTTATGAACGTAGTGATGCAGAACGTACTTTAACGCAGTTAACTGTACTTAAGCCTAGTTATCCGTAGTTATACTTAGTTATCCGTGCTCAAAACGTAGACATAGACGTGAGACAAACGTAGTTTGTGATTTAACTTTTGGGCATGTTCAAAGTTTAGCATTTCCGAACTACGTTTCCAGAAACGTAGTTCAATGTAGTTGGACGTAGTTAATTGAAAATGTGAACTTTGTTCATCGTAGTTGAACCTAGTTAAGAACGTCCTTAACGTAGTACAACTTTTCCACGATTTACTACACTTTACTAGGTATCCGAGTACGTTTTCGTACGTTTAAGTACATTCTAGAACGTTGTACTACGTCTGACTACGTTAAACTACAATAAACTACACTAGTTTCATCTGAGTTGAAGAATGTTTTAGTACACAAAACTAGGTATTAGTACGGTTAACTACGATATCAAATACGTGTAACTACGTTTTGGTACGTTTCTTATTTAGACTTTGACGTTTAAGTACGTTTCCCTACATCTAACTACACTTAAGTAAGTATAATTACGTTGAACTACGATAAACTACGCCTAACTAGGTAGATTTATTTATTTGTACCTTGTGTCACAAGTGAGTGAAACACCTGGTATGCATTTTAACACTGTTCATTTCACAACTGAGAGAGGATGAGTGGAAGGAAGGTGAAAATGATACAGCATTTAGCTGCTATCAACAGAGAAATGATATAATTTGCTCAATATTTTCCTCTGTCACATCTGATGTTCCTTCGTCAGGATTGACAGAAATGACCGTCTTTTCAGGAATATCTCTCGCGGCTTGATTTCAACCAGAAGGTGGAAGTGGGCGACTTTTCCTGCCTCTCGTTTTACCCATAGTTGATAAAATTAACTAACACTCTGTTGGCTTGACAATTAAGAGAAGGAATGAAATACATAAACGTGTGTCTTTATATACCCTTCCACTGAAGTGCCGTGATTGACCCTACTTTAACGTACTTTGACGTACCTAAACGTGTTTCTACGTAGTTCAACCTACTTAGTTGTACTAACAAACGTTCTTAAATGTAGATCAACGTGGTTAAACGTAGCCGAACGTAGCTAGTAAGTTGTTCAATGAACGTAGTTATCCGTTGTTAAACCTAGTAAAACGTACTTATATGTACTTAATCGTACTTACACGTAGTGAATGAACTTATAATGAAACGTTGTTTTACGTAGTTACTAAAAATGCACTCATTTTCGGCACGTTAGCGGTTTTGTGGCTATGTTCAATGAACTACGTTTAACTAGGTAAATGAACGTAAGTGTGACTCCCCCATTACAAAGATTACTGTCTGTAGTAAGATGCCTGACAAAACTGTAATGGAAGTTTATTACTATTAAAGAAAATAGTGTTAACTTATCGAAGTTGCATTAGATAGACTGTTCAGTGTCAAACCTCACATACCTATGATATTATTCCAGTGGGCACCCCCGGGCCACCCTTCAGCCTGAAGTGGGAACCTAAAGTCATCAACCCCGAGGGACACATCACGGTCTACTATGACTACACAATACGTGAGTGTAGATACAGTAGTCCTCGGTGTTTCTTTACGTAAACATCTTGATACTATACGATGCATGTCATGGTATTGAGGGGGAAATATTGAGTGGGAATGGGAATAAATGATATTCATAGTTCCTCACTTTCCCCGTAAGTGATAATTATCTGCTAGTGTTATAATGACGTTAACGTGCGTTATTAATCCATTGACAAATAGACTTTTCAATGGACACCTTTATAAGCATGGAAATAATTCAACATGAACATGTATATAATGTATAGGCCTATATGTTTATTATTAACTTTAACAATTGTTTACCCAGCATACGATTTCAAGCAAGGGACACTGGACGTGGAGCTTTTTTTCGACAACATCCCCACCCCGATCTTCCAGGACACCTTCCCCGTCGACTGTAGCAAGGTGGGGAAGTACGTCCAGTGCCCCATGAAGAAAGGCAGTGAGTGTTTAATTCTCTGTCTCTGTCTGTCTATCTCTGTCTCTGTCTCTGTCTATCTCTGTCTCTGTCTCTCTGTCTCTGTCTCTGTCTCTGTCTCTCTCTCTCTGTCTCTCTGTCTCTGTCTCTGTCTCTGTCTCTCTCTCTCTCTCTCTCTCTCTCTCTCTCTCTCTCTCTCTCTGTCTCTCTCTCTCTCTCTCTCTCTCTCTCTCTCTCTCTCTCTCTCTCTCTCTCTCTCTCTCTCTCTCTCTCTCTCTCTCTCTCTCTCTCTCTCGTTTTGTTTTAAAACAGTATAATCTTTACCATATCTCTTCCAGCCCCTTACAAAGGAACTTACCCCTACTCCAACCTGTTGGCCCTGATGGGATTCGACGTAAGTTATCTTAGTGTTGTTAACTTACAGTTCTACCCGAGTAATGTTTTTGCAAATTCACGGGATATATTCTTCAGAAGGGCATGGGACCTTTATTGAAATCGTACTTCATGTTCACTGAACAAATTCTGCAAGCGAGAAAATTCATAGGTTAAAAAAACCGATTCGATCATGCTGAGATCAGGAAGCATCAAGGTAAAATTCAGGATAATTATATTGATTTACCACCGTATAATATCGTTCAATAATCAAAATCTCTCAAAATAATCAACTTTTATAAAACTCACGACAAAAATGCTCTTAATATGAACATTTAATTTCAGGGAACCTACACGGGCATCCTGAAGCTGAAGAACGGCCAAAATCAGCTGATGCTATGCGCCAATGCGACAGTCAAAATCAGCAGCAACGATCTGTATTGAGCAGACTTCGCCATCTTTATATCTTGCTCAATCGCTTTTAAAAACGTCTTATGCGTGCACAAATAGCATTTACCCTTTATGTCGGCTGTCTACCTTATTTTCAGAATGGCGCGTAAAGGAAAGGTTCCATCGGACGATTTGTAATTTTGATTTTCAGAAGTCAAATTGTATCTGCCGTTTTAACGATAAAAAATGACTATGCGTTGTGGTCAAGAAACGCATCCCGACAGTTTACCTATGAACAAATACAAATCAGTAGAACAATCTGCATGTTCTTTATTGGTTAATAACATCTGATATCTCCTCTGTGGTATATTAGCTTGCAAAGTTTTATGTGTGTATCTCAGATGCTTGGTCATATGAAAAATTCATTTTGAAGTAATCCAAAACATAAATAAATAAACTCAGTCTTATTACGAAGATTGTGTTATATGTGTTTCATCTGTATTGCTCAACATGTAAACCTGCTACTGTGTGGATAGGTGGAGCTTGTTCTTCAATGTGTTTAGATGTGCTCGTGTGCAGGAGCTTTGTTGTCTGTTTTAATGTTATCGAGATACTGTATAAATGAAGTGCTGTCATATCACATGTCCATCTTATTGTGTCATATCACTGAATATCGGTTCTTCCATTTATAGTGTATTCGTCATAAAAAAGTTCATTAAGATTTTTTTGTTGGTCTTACAAAGTGTCAAGACCTTGTTCTAACAATAGTAACTATAGTCAAGCAGAGGGTGGCTGCGTTCAGGGTAATCTTCACGATCGAGGAACGTGGCCTCGTTCTCGCCATTTATTCTGATGGAACTGTTACTGCGTCATCACCATGTCATGAAAGTAAACACATGACATTGAACTGTAACATCATCATTTTACATCTTCTAATACTGTTATCACACATACGTTTATTGAATGCTTTCCCCAATTGTGTAAAACCAAGAAAATACTATTTTTGTAAATAAATCAAGCTTTTCCAAATTGTTGTTTTTTTCTGTTATCTTGATACAATTATATTCCAGTTCCCAGAATGCAGGATGACGATATATCAAGGATAAGGACACAAGATGATGTTCAACATTTAGCAGTACAGCTTAAATCTTTTTTTTATCTCATTCGTTCCCAAAGAGGTTACTTCAAGTCAACCCTGTTGAAAATCGATCAAAACTCTCAATGCAGAGCTCTGCTACTTAAAGAGCCACTCCGTGATTTTCATAACATGTTATTTACCTTTGATATGAACCTAAATACCATATGTGGTATATAAAATCAAAACATCTTAACTTTTCATGTATAAAAGATATATATATATATATATATATATATGACAAATACTGGTAAATTCACAGAGTTGTAGATATCACGTCCATTATACATGGATACTAGTTATATAACCTAACAAATGCTAACTGCCCTCCTGGCTGTATTAGATAAGTCTCCAAAATTACGTTTGACTATTTCACGCGCGCCACTGTCCGGTTTTCGATCATGATTGCGACGTTATACCTTCATATTGTCACTGTACAAAACCAATAATACCAACAATAAGCTTTAAAATGTGTCTATTTGGTAACAGTCGATACTTCGCGATCAAATGACATCATTGATTAAGTTTGACATATATGACTCTAACAACTCACGGAGTGGCTCTTTAAAATGCATTCAAAGTAAATTGTGAAAACGTCCCCCGCGGCCCGCGGGGTGTATTTTGAGAGAATCGTTAAATGTGATACATATCCATCTATACACCTCCATAACTTAATTAATGATGTACAGAAAAAAATCAGTACTAAATGAATTGGATACATGATCTACGAAACTCAGGTTCAGGCCCCTTGGTACACAAATTTAGCATAATGTGGCAGGATTTGTTGAAGGAACCTACAAAGACAAGCTTAAGAAAATCGGTTATTCCTCATTTGCCTATGGATAGAATCAAGCTAGTACAAGTATCATTTCGCCAACAATAAATTTTCTTTTCACATCAGTCCCTTAACCGAGAGAGATAAAATAAGTATTTACGACAAAAATGATTTCTATGTGCATGGAGAGTAACAGAAGATAGAGTAAAGTGAGATATGACAGTTTGAACTAATTGAACATCGTCAACAACTTAATCAATTGTATCGTGTATCGTCTCGTTTACTGAACCATGACGATGCACCGATACATCAGTGTATATTAACATGCAATTCTTGAGGTAAGAGTTTAATCCATGCGCAATCCATTTAATCACAGCATGACCAACATATGTCATCATTACCACAATCACAGCATGACCAACATATGTCATCATTACCACAATCACAGAAAGACCAACATATGTCACCATTACCACATTCACAGCATGACCAACTTAATGTCACCATTACCACTATCACAGCATGGCCAACATATTTCCTCATGACCACAATCACAGCATCACAAACATATGCCATCATTACCACAACCACAGCATGACAACATATATTACCATTACCACAATTACCGCATGGCCAACATATGTCACCATTACCACATTCACAGCATGAGCAACATAATGTCATCATTACCACAATCACAGCATGACAACATATATCACCATTACCACAATCACAGCATGACAACATCTATCATATTTCCTCATGACCACAATCACAGCATCACAAACATATGCCATCATTACCACAACCACAGCATGACAATATATATCACCATTACCACAATCACAGCATGACAACATCTATCACCATTACCACAATCACAGCATGACCAACATATGTCATCATTACCACAATCACAGCATGACCAACATATGTCAACATTATCACAATAACTGCATGACCAACATATGTCATCATGACCACAATCACAACATGACCAACATATTTCCTCATGACCACAATCACAGCATCACAAACATATGCCATCATTACCACAATCACAGCATGACAAAAATCATATATCACCATTACCACAATCCCAGCATCACAACCATATGTCATCATTACCACAATCACAGCATGACAACATATATCACCATTTCCACAATCACAGCATGACCAACATATTTCATCATTACCACAATCAAAGCATGACCAACATAATGGTATCATCACCACAATCACAGCATCACAAACATATGTCATGCATCATTAACACAATCACTGCATGACAACATATATCACCATTAGCACAATCATAGCATGACCAACATATGTCATCATTACCACAATTACAATCATCACAGCATCACAAACACCTTTATCTCCCTAATTCCAAACATTGTGCTATTTTGATATTTTCAATGATAAATGAAAATCGGCCACATAAATGTAAGGACGTCGAAATTCTGCGTACATTTTACATGAATATTAGTTAAAAGTCTTAATTATTACTACCAATCAATATTTACTTTTTGTGTAAACTGTAAATAAGCTTCCAAAATTACGTTTATGTCTCTGACGCGCGTCACTGTCCGGTTTTCGATCACAGATCGAGACTTTAACCTGTTTAAATTTATTGTAACTATACTGAACTCATATGCACTAAAATGCTAATTTTGGATATAACCACCATTTCTTGATAAAATAACACTATTTATGAAGTTTGGCATATTTGACTTCAAGAACATACTTTGCAGCCTTTTAAAGAGCCACTCGATCCGTGATTTTCATAACATATTATTTACCTTTGATACGAACCTAAATGTCATATGTGTTGATATAAAATTAAAACATCTTAACTTTTCATGTCCAAAAGACATACATATATATGGCAAATACTGGTTTTCCATGAAAATCTAAAAACAGCCTTATAAATGCACAGAGGTGTAGATATCACGTCCAATATACATGGATACTAATTAAATAACCTAACAAACGCTATCAACTCCTAACTGCCCTCCTGGCTGTTTTAGATAAGTCTCCAAAATAACGTTTAACTATTTGACGCGCGCCACTGTCTGGTTTTCGATCATAATTGCGACGTTCTACCTTCATATTGTCACTGTAAAAAAACAATAAGCTTTATAATGTGTCTTTTGGTCGACAGTCGATACTTCGCGATCAAATGACACCATTGATTAAGTTTGGCATATATGACTCCAACAACTCACGGAGTGGCTCTTTAAATATGCACAGATATGCATATCACTCAAGTTAACTACTGTTTAAGTTGTTTGGAAAAAATGCACGTTTTTTTTAGGCAAAAAGTTAATTTTTAAAGACCGAATTGAAGCATTGAATTCGCATGGACTGCGGTATCGGCAATATTAAGATTTTGCATACGGTCTGAAACGCCAAAAGGGCATAAAAGAAATGAGCAAAGTACAGATATATCGTAATAATGGATATTTTATGCTTTGTCCCCAGTTAAGAAATTAAAACATAATCAAAAGATGAGCATATATTCCCAAATCAGCCGTTTTCAACAACTATTTTCCCCGATTTGTGCACAACCGACCGAAACTTTTCAATCCCTTTGTGACTTTTTCATTATAGATTGCAGGTAATTGTAAAGAATGGTAAGTATCTACATAATTGCATCAACAGAAACCTGGCATGAGTACGTAGGGCCTCAAATGCTCTAAAATAGCTATACTTTGAGTTCGAAATGCATGCATATGTGTCAATGAGTTGCCAAATCTATATTATTATATATACAATCCACATTGGCCAAGTACACACAGCTTTCTCAGCTTCCCAGAACCATTAATTGTTGAGAGAAAAACGAGCGGATTGCCGGTTTTTTAGAGGCTACATTAAACATGATTTAGAAGTCACAATTCTAATCCCCAAGTTTGTACACTACGTTTAGGTTCTCTTTTCACCTTAGTTGCAAAAAAGAGGAAAGATTTTATTTTCATTAAGGATTATTCTGGCGGTTTGCAAAAATTTTACGGTCAGTTTTTTTATAAGAAATTCCAAAAGGAGGGGTAGGAGGGCTTAAGAGTAAAGTAAATTTCCCAATGAAAATTGATTCACCTTTGCTCGGCTGGTTGTTGACCACGCCCCCTCGTCCTATGAACCCGGAAGTAAAACTTTGAGTGTCGTGCCGGGTCACGAATGGCTGAAAACATGCTGGATACTGCTGTTTATTATAGCATTTACTCTGTTTGTTGATGTTATTACTAGAATATTTAACCTGTTACTCAAAGAACGAACTGTACACGTGTTTTAATTAAATCAGGTAAATTTGTATTGAACAGATTAGTGAATAAATGCATGAAAGTCCATATTACAGGAAATCATTTTCACAAGATTGGCCAATTGTTTTTATTTTCAACATTTTTTAAGTGGATTTTGAATTAAATGATACCTTTGATGGGTTTAATTGACCAACATTAATGCTTTAGATTGTTTTAGTGTCGGAGAATATGAGTAAATTAATTATAAGTTCGTAATCAATCAATTGATTAAATAAAAAGAAATTTAATGTCAGAGAATGTTTATTTCACCTGTTATCATCATTTGTTTCTTTAAAATGAATTGTGCATTATAATGGTTGTAACACGATGTTAATTTATATGAATAGTGTAAATAAAATATTTTTGTCATGTAAAATGTGAACTATTGTTTTTCAATATGTTAAATCAGTGAACACTTTCATTATGTTGGTTCTGGAAGAAATACTGCTTTTATGTACTTAAGTTTAAAATGCAATTAAATTTGGATATTCATACTGTAATGCAGAAGATTCAATTTATTCAATGCATTTTGTTTGAATTGTCACTGATTCAACAATCAACGTGTTAAGGTTTTCTACTGAAATAGTTAAAATCTTTGCCTATATAAACTCTTATGTTCTATGTTGTTAAAGGGCGACGTTCTAAATGTCAACTGGAATAAGGAACAAACAAATTCTTATCTTTTGTCAGTGAAGTTTCATAGCGTCATTTCATTCTCCATGTTATTCCATGTAGTCTCGATCATCTGATGCTGTGAAAGTGGGCTACTATTTTATTAAATACCATTTCTTTCTTTAGGATGAACTTTTCATGGACATGGATTTTAGTTGTTGCCTTTGTGGCGTACATAGGACATTCCATCTGGTCGCTGTATGTCCTCTTCAGTCCCACGCCTTGCACAGAAACCAGAAAAGGAGTCTGCATTCAACCATATCTGAAAAGAAATCCAAAAATAGAGGTAAGAAAATAAGGTTCTTTCTGAAATCCTCATTTTATTCATCTAAATATTTTTTTAATATATTAGATGATACCAAAATATATTTCTTTTGAATAATTTTTGAATGAATTTAATTACATATTTTAATGTTGCGACTTGTTTGATAATGTAAAAGACTCTCTTTATATGAGGGTCAATATTCCATTTTATATCAGAATTTGCAAGTTGAGTATTCAACAGACCTTTGTATGTATATTTCAAATGTTAAAAACAATCTTCACTTATATTTGTTGTATTGTGCTTCAGCTGAAAGTATACACATCATTGAAGGAGAGAACATTCAAGGAAAGCGAACTTGATCTTATATGGCAGCAAGAAAATTTCTCCTTGGATGAGAAAATTGAAAAGTAAGAAGTTTAATCAAATATTCTTTTTAACACTTTTATCTTTAACTTAAAAAGTGTAAAGTTGAGAATTAAAAGTTTTGTTATTTCTTTACTCAATAACTTTTGACAATATCAATATTCTTACCCCAGAGAATTCTATATTTTGTTTTCCAGAGAGGTAAATGTGTCAATCCCTTTGAAGACAAGAAGAAACGGCACCTTGTATATCCATGCGTACGTGAACCCCGTGGGCCACAAAACGTTCTCCACCAACCATGTGTCCCACCACGGGGCCGAAATCACAACATACGCTTTACCGCAGGCACAGTTCATCAACTTACTTGGGGACAAAGAGAAGGCAAGAGGCCGAGGCTTTTTTAAAACCATTTTTGTAATTTGAAATATTTTGTCATTTCGGAATTAGCATTGCCAAAAACAACAAAAGAAAAAGAAACAGCCTTTATTGATAAGAACTTTATTTCATCATTCAACAAACTGTTGAACCATTACATGCTTCATATCTTTACTGTAATGTTGATATAAAAGGGAATTACAATGCCTCATGTGATTGACAGCTGTGACACCTTGTAGTTACTTCTGGATGCCATATTGATCCCCCATTCATAGGTTAACCAGCTTTCTATCTCAACTTCCTCAGTCAGTGCAAAATATGTAAACAACAACGCCATACTGTTTCAATATATATACACTTGGATATCCTGTATCACGATTTTAAACCACTGGAAGTGGAATACGATAAGCATGGTCCCCCTTTAAAGAGGAGACGTAACGCATTATTGTGATTATTACAAATTATTATCTGTTGTCGCTTCACTTATAAGAATCAATAGAGCCAAAATATGAGAAAATATACACTTTAATTCAACTACTAGGAGACCTTTTATACCCCTGTTTTGGATAACCGCCTAATGAGCCTGGCGAACGCTTAGACAAAATCACCGAAGCATGACTCGAAGCCACGCCCAGTGTGTGACGTGCTAGTCGTCAGCTGAAAGTCCAGCCCTTTGATTTTCTCTGTATTTTTAAGCTAAATCAACAGCAAAATAGAGGCAATAGCATGACCGAAAGAATTCCAAAATACGATATGTAACTGCTTCATGATATCAACTTTCCCTCTTAGTCGTCAAATGCAGTTTGATTGGACTGTGACAATCCTTGGACGCGGTTTTCTTGGGTGGGTTTATATCAAAAAGGTTAAGAACTTGGTCGGTGAGAGATCCATTACTATGGGATGTCACGTAGTGTTACAACATTTATTATCGATATGAAGTTCTATTTTGTCTCGAAAAAAATGAAGATTTTTGTAATAAACGGGAGAGAATGTAAAACCTTTTTTAATGTTTACTGTAGAAAAAATAATTTTGTTTCACTTCACTTTCATGACAACTTAGTACTTAGTGGATGATTCGTTTGTATTTAACTAACATATATTATCTAGTATAACATCTCACACCGTGTTGCAATATCTCTGTCTTTGAATTTAACAATCAATGACATGAAAACATACTTGGCGCAAGCGTTAGAAACATCCTATGTAATCCTAAAGAATGTTGGTACCCGTTATTCACGATGTACTTTTTTAAATGTGTGTCATCGTCCGTAGAAGTGCATGAGCCAAATCTCCTTCTCTTAATTTATTGGTTGAATATATATTCTACAAGTTCATTGGTTCAAAATGACTGGACGTTGTGACAATAAACTAAGTAGCAGTCGAATGCCAAGATTACGCCATTATGACAGGACATATATTCCGCTTGGTGGGTCCAGCACGTCACGCGGCAGAACACGCGGCTGGACACGCCTCAGTTACCACGGGCCAGTTCAGTTCTGTTCACTGGTGCTAATTAGCTGGTGATTGGAAAATGCCGTATTAAAGTTGTTTATAGGCCGATTTCGAAAATTCAAACTCAAGTTACTGGCAAATTAGAATACGCATTTTATGAATTACGAAAGTTGCCATGGGTTTTCAGTCGATCTTTAAGAGTTTCACAGATACAGTTAAAGATAAGAGGTTATTATGAAAATGTCTCAAATACTTACCGAATATCAGTGCAGTACCACCCATGGTTCGCTAGTTCCAGCTGCTGCTCGCAGGTTTCACCACAATGCATAGCCACAATGGTGTTGCGGGCTTTCTCCTTGCAATAATACTAGCGGCCACTATATAAGTGAAATACTCTTGAAAGCGGCTTTAAACCCCATTTCACCTCACCTCACCTGAAATACTGATATTTTACAAAATTGTTCCTGTAGGTGGAGACAAGTGAGAATGAGACAAAAAGAGTTCCAGACAAAGCCATCACCCACTGGCGGCAGCGAGTCACTATCAGCATTATGAATGATCTCATCGCCTTCGACAGACAGGCCATTCCAGGAGAGATATACAGATACCTCCGGTAAAACTTTCATACCCAGTGCTACAAGCAGCCATGATTGGTCGCTGTGTTAGCCCGCTGCTATGGCATCCTTACAGCTAACACTAGATAGTTGTAATAGTTGCACAAGCACCTTATGAATAATATTTCCCTATAAATGGTAATTTTAATTTTTTTCTCACTAAAGGAAGTCCTGAACTTCAGGTAAGTACCCAAAGGGTCTCAAGTATTGAACTATTTTTTGTTGTCATAGCATTTAGAAAGTAATGTCATTGACCCAACATTGTGATGCTATTGCATCCTCACAAATACCTATTTTGCCCTCATTGTATAGAAATATTAACCAAGACATGATTGTCCTCATAGGTAATGGAACAAGGTATGTGCTTTTTCCTTTGAAAGTTATGTAAATTTTGGGACCTGGTGAACTGTTGTTTACTTTCAGAGTTTCTCCTGAAGGTGACTATCTACCGATTGTGTACATAGACGAGCTGGGCTTCAGACTCAGAGATCTCCAGGTAATCCGACTCTCACTGTCTGTGATTTTTTTACAGTTTAAAGCAATCAAAACTGTGATTAGGGTATTATCTAGGACTGACAAAATATCTTGTTACAAAGGTGAATTTGAAAAACCCTAATTGATTTCAATCCTTTGTTTAAAAGGTTTTTCTTTAAGCTACTTACCATCGTCCTTTTCCCAAAATGCATCCATCCATGTACAAAATGAAGTTAAAAGATTAAATCTAAGATATTGTGAAGTGATTGAAGAGCTTGAATTGGCTTACATAAGAGAAAGCAAGAATAATAATAACTTCCTTCTGTCAACTGAGAAAGTGGTACACATAAAACTTTGTATATGTGCACTTAAAAAAGGTGTCCAGATGTTGTTTCCGTTCTGATTGAACTATGAATTTGATTTTCAGCCAATCAACAAGAGCTCGACAGAGATGCCCCTGACCATCACCTACGCCCCGATCTCCGTGGGCAAACTGCGCATGTGGACCAGCGTTCAGGAGTCATTCAAGATGTTGCACGGCCTGGGTAAATTTATCTTGTTATTGTATATTTTTGAGGAAGTAATTAAAAATAAGTAAAAGTGTTTGTCATCCAGGGACTATCTTGTTTGTTACAAAAAGTTCATTACATTGAATTATCTGATTTTTTACAAGCAAACGTACAATAAGTTTTGTTTTTAGATTATTAGCTAACCATTTTCTCATTATTGCCATGGTGGAATAAATTCTGAGCTTGTTTTCTGTTCATCACAGACAGCTTTCACACAAAAATGACAGAATACATTAAATGAATGACCCTTAAATCCTCAATATAACAATCATTTAGGGAGCATTTGCAACAGGTCTTAAGCTTCTTCTTTTAATACAGAGTTTTATGTGTGTTTTGTTTCTGAAAAAATATGTATCTTGTTACTGAAGTTTTTATTTTGTTGAACTTCTTTTGTTATTTCATAATAATATGTGACAAAATCTTCAGAGGTTCTTTTCACCATGCAATTTTTCAAATACAAGAAAAATTGACAATGTTTGATATTTTTTCACTGCTCTGTAAATAAAGGCCTCTAGTGGTGTGAATGTTGATTTTCTTGCAGGCTTCACCGAGAAGGATACGGATGAAATCAAGGGAATCTTTGCGGACACCAACATGACCTTCCTCCTGCTCACCTTTGTAGTGGCAGCTTTCCATGTGAGATCCATACATTTACCTTATCTAATCATCAGTAGTTGGCAGGGTAGCCTGGTGGTTAGTGGACTGAGAGGTCTGGGTTTGATTCTCGCCAGGGTTTGCTAGTTTCAACCTACACTTACAAGTTCCATCACAGTCCAACACAATGCAAGTCTAACCAATCACTTGTTCCTTGTTACCTTGAACTGTAATTGTCAGTATTTGTGCACTTTAACTAAGCTTATTAGAAGTGATTATACATATATGTAATCAACTGCTGGCTCCAGATTGCTGCATATATGCATACAGGAACCCTAGCCAAATGAGATTATGAATTGTAGATTTTGTGAGTCTTTGGTCACTCAGAAGGGCCATATCCTAAAAACATATTTCTATCTCAAGAATGAAAAAGAAATTTAACTTGAAATCTATAGTACTATAGACTCCTATACCCATTAATATTATGATATGTATATTTTGTAATTACGTGGTCTCTTTGTAGGAACACAAGGGCCACATCCATTACACCTATTTTTATCATCCTCTGGAGAAGTTAAAAAAAAGGCCTTGAAAGTTGAAATGTTGATAAGAAACGCCTTTCTAAATGTGGATTGAAGATTGTAGAGGTGGTGACCCTGTGGACCTTGAAACTTGTTAATATTTCATTTTCGAGAACTTAAAGCTTAACAAAATTATGTTCAGAATTCTTGGTCAAAGGGGATAACAAATTGTAGATTTGGTGAGTCTGTTGCGTAAATAAAGGGCTGTGGTATACATGCAATAGCCATTTTCATATTCTTCATTTTTATACAGACTTCTGAGGCAAATTGAATATAAATTGTACATTTGAAGACTCTGGCGCCACATATAGATCACATAGAATATGGCTTGTATATGATAAACAAAGGCCTTGATTATCTTGTTGTGCCCATATTAGGGTTGTTGACATAGCCCTGGAACTTTTTTTGTTGCATTTTCATGAGAAACCCTAATGCCCCTGCTAAATGCTTCTGTAAGTTTTTATTGTATATTTTTGTTGATATGATTTTTTGAGATTTGTGTTTCATTCTGACATGTGAGAAAATCGACAGCCTGAAACCTAGTTTCTTTTTAAAATTCTTCTTATTTTCAGGTTATTTTCAAACACTGCAATCTAGCATTTGTTTGAGATAGAAGTAGTTAGGACTTCGGAACATGATTAAAGTTTTGATATTATTTTGTTAGTCAGAGTTGGAGATTGTTTCATCTTTATTCTTCAGTTGCTGTTTGACTTCCTTGCATTCAAGAATGACATCAGTTACTGGCAGAAGAGAGACTCCATGGTTGGACTGTCCACAAGAGTGGGTAAGTGAGGCGCATCGTCTCGGTTTATTTCTCTTGCGTTCCAAGTGAGGCGGATCTTCTCAGGTTATTTCTCTTGCATTAAAAGTGAGGCGGATCTTCTCAGTGTATTTCTCTTGCATTAAAAGTGAGATGGATCTTCTCAGAGTCTGTCTCTTGAATTCCAAACTGTTCCACATGATAATCCTTTGTAAGGAAATATTAAAAGAATTTTGTTAAAAGCCAGTTAGAGGTTAGTTTGATGAATAGGAAGAGGGTGGTTGTGGTCGGTGAAACATCACATTCATTGAATTTTTCTTGATTTTGATCTGTTAACTCACTTTATGAAGTGTTTGGTAAAACTAACTGCCTGCAAGCCAGAGTGGTAATAGCCTGTAGGATATTTGATAAAATAACTGTGTACAAATTACAGAGCCTTTCAAACTTTGGAGATGGACTAGCTTGTTTTTCAAACAGCAAACTCTGTTGCCAGCATAGAATAAAAACTATGGATGTACTTAGCTTCCTCTAACCCTTCATTGACATGTCCTCAGTGGTGTGGCGGTGTGTGTCGACCATCGTCATCTTCCTCTACCTCATGGACGAGAACACCAGCCTGCTCGTCCTCATCCCCGCCGGCATCGGAACCTTCATCGAGGTAACTATCATTGTTTCTCTGACCGTTCTTCTCTTTTACTTTGTCTGTGAGCTCGTACACCAAATAGTCATGACATTAGTGAAGATGGATAGCTTGATAATGTTGTCCATGACATGATTGAAGATGGATTGCTTGATAATGTTGTCCATGACATGAGTGAAGATGGATTGCTTGATAATGTTGTCCATGACATGATTGAAGATGGATTGCTTGATAATGTTGTCCATGACATGAGTGAAGATGGATTGCTTGATAATGTTGTCCATGACATGAGTGAAGATGGATTGCTTGATAATGTTGTCCATTACATGAGTGAAGATGGATTGCTTGATAATGTTGTCCATTACATGAGTGAAGATGGATTGCTTGATAATGTTGTCCATGACATGAGTGAAGATGGATTGCTTGATAATGTTGTCCATTACATGAGTGAAGATGGATTGCTTGATAATGTTGTCCATTACAAGAGTGAAGATGGATTGCTTGATAATGTTGTCCATTACAAGAGTGAAGATGGATTGCTTGATAATGATGTCCATGACATGAGTAAAAGGAACCAGACATTTGTATACTCCTCGTTCATTTGGACACATCTTTTTCAGATTTGCTTTATGAAATGTGCAAAATTGTGTAGAATTTAAAGCTGGTTAAGGTCATTTGGCATTTTTTCTGAAAGTTAATTAACATCTGGGACACACTACTGATAATCTTATATTTCTTTCATTCACTACCTCTAAACTTATATGCATTTCCTTGTTTGTTTACAAACATCTAACAACAAATCAAACCTTAATCAAGTCTAGAATTAGACATGTTAAACTTTTCGAGTCTCCACACTTCGCACGTGCAAATCGTGCCCCATGTCACCCACAATCCTTCAGTCCTATCGAGCTCACTTTCTTGTTGTTACGCAACCTGCAAAGACGTTGCTGTCTACCGGAGAGAAATCTTACCTTTAAATTACGAAACTTCCCTGTTTCCAGTATCCTGGTATCGTTATGATTATCATATATATCTTTTTTACATGCAACATTGTAAATATTCATTTATTCTCCTTTTTTGTTGAGGAGTTTATTCTTCGTTGCACTTCAAAATGGCGTGCTTCGTATCTCGTGTTCGTACACGTGACAGGAATTTTTAAATTTTGCTATTCTAATAATTCTTATTTAGCTTTACGATTGTTTGGCTAAATATGTTTTATGTATTATTGACCTCGTTTAATGATTGTCGGGTATTCGGGTATGGTAAGCCGCCCATTTATCGATTTTCTTCTCGAGTATTTCTACCCGTTTTTTTGTGTAGCGTGTATTCGCGCTATGTAGCGTCTTTTCTCATGCGGTTGATTTGCATTTTACGACGCTTCCATTTTCACATATATTTTGACCCTCGTGTTTGTAAGTTACACTCGGGTTTAAATTTAATTTTTGATTTTTATATTTTATCAATTCTCCAGCCTTACGATTTAGTTGGGTTTGGAAAATATATATTTTTGGTAGGAAATTAAATTATTATATTTAATTTCTAGTATCTCCTCTATGTGTAATTATAAGTTTAAATTTCACTTGAGGGTTATTTTTTATTTCAATGTTTTTTCATATGTAGTTTTCTATGTATGATTCTTATTTCTACATTTATCACTTCTTTGGTATATATTTTTCATTTTTATATATACTTGATATTGTGTATCATGATTACCTGTGTGTTAACGATTTTCCTTAACTATTCACAGTATCATGAGCAACTCCAAGAAGTGTGAGGGGTGCCATAAATTCATGTCGGCGGTTGATCCTCATCCTTGCTGTCCACGATGTTACGGGATCAACTGCTCGTTCGACCGGCCTTGCGAGTTCTGCTCCGACTTAGATGAACCTGTCTTCCAAGCTTATGTGGCTGCACGCAAGAGAAGCTTGGCGAAGGCGACGTCCAAGACCTCTACAGTCTCCATCCCCCCCCAGACGGACCTGGCAGCGGATCTGGCCCAGTTCAGATTGATGGCACAGAAGATGTTGCCATTGATGAACCGCTTGATGAGCCTTCCGGAGGTAGCTGAAGGAGTGGTACCGGAGGAGCAAAGGCTCACCCCGTCGCCAGGGCGAGACTTAGTCTCCCACATAACTGGTCGGCGGGGGGGTGAAGAGAAGTCAGAAGATGCCATCTCTATCATCGCCCCATCTGTATTTGATTCCGCGCTGCCCACGCCGTCATCCAGGGACCCAAGGTTGACCAAGAAGGGCCACAGACTATCAACAAAGGGGGCTGAGGCGGCCAGGAAGTTCTCCAAGGGGGTGACGAAGACGAAGACCAATGGGAACCCCATGGGTACTGATAGGGGACGGCTTCCCATCATTCTTCCGACGGAGGGGGACAAGGCCACGGACAAGGGGCCCTCCAGTACAGCTTCTGCTTCTTCGACTGAGCGCAACCGTTCCCAGAACAGTTTGGTGGACTATGAGAAGTCGTCATCCTCATCTTCCCAAGAAGTCCAGTGGCGTCCCAGGGGCCGGAAGCAGCCAGTGGAAAACCAGCGGCCTATGGATAACCAGCAGCCAGTGGAAAACCAGCGGCCTGTGGACAACCAGCGGCCCGTGGACAACCAGCGGCCCATGGACAACCAGCGGCCCATGGACAACCAGGGGTCCGTGGACAACCAGCGGCCAGAGGTCTCCCAGCGGTCCGTCGGCTCAGGCTCCAAGAGGAAGTCTGGGGACCCGCCTGAGATTTCTTTCTATGGCTCCCAGCCGGGTACTGTAGTCAAGAGAAACAAGAAGGATGCCTCCATGGACTCTCCCTTTCAGGGCTTATCCTGGTTTGAGAAGATAGACGAGGTCTACCAGCACTTCCCATACTTGACTCGTCCTCCAGCTCCCACGCAGCCCATACAGAATGACATCAGTAGGGGAGCTCCAAAGACTGTTCCTGTGGCGGCTAAGTCTCTACCTCCACCAGACTCCACGGCCCAGTTAGCGGCACAACTGTCGGAGAGAGTGGGTTCGTTGGGCTTCGATAAGCAACCATCTAGAAGCTCGTTCTACAGGGGGTTTCCCTATAAAGTTCATAATGCGAACTTTACCAAGGCAGAAGAAACTTATACTTATTAAACTTATTAAAGCAATTCACACCTTCTAAGAAGCAGTCGTTCCAGAAAAACCAGGGCCCGACAACTCCAAAGCGGAATTTTGACAGGCACTTTGGCAAGAACACAACGCCTGGCAAGAGTGGTGGCCGAGGCCGAGGCAGGGGCCAGCAGCGGGTTTGACCGGCAGGCTCCTTTGTACGACCAGATATCGACCCTTGTCCGCCCTCCGATTTTCCCGTTGAATGTGTTTCCTGGTCAGGTCGGGGGTCGACTTCAACAATTTGCCGTCAATTGGCCAATTGTTTCGGACGACCCCTGGATACTCTCTGTAGTTTCTCAGGGCTATCGTCTGATATTCCATTCTTTTCCTCCGGTTACCTTCTTTCCGGAGGGTCCACGTTTTCATCTGTCCGGTCCTCCTCTGGTGGCAGCAGAGGAGGCAATTCAGAAGCTGTTGGTGAAGGATGCTGTGATAGAACTGGATCCGAAGACAGTCTCCAAAGGTTTTTATTCACCAATCTTTCTTGTACCCAAGAAGGACACGGACGAGCTGCGCATGATCATCGACCTGAAGAACTTGAACCGGAACTTCCTGCAGAGACCGCCTCACTTCAGGATGGAATCAATACCGGCGCTGAAACTGGCTCTACGACCAGGGGACTGGATGGTCTAGTTAGACCTGAGAGATGCATATCTCCACGTTCCAATTCATCCAGCGTCGCAGAAGTATCTTCGTTTCGCAGTCAACGGCAGGTTGTTTCAGTTCAAGGTTCTTCCGTTTGGGATCTCGATAGCCCCTTGGCTATTCACTCGAATCACAGCTCCGGTACTGAGTTTTCTGCACTCCAGGTCCATCAGGATCCACGGGTACCTAGACGACTTCCTGTTGCCAGATCAGTCTCACCAGGGTCTGGAGGAGAACAGAGATCTTGCCGTTTTTACCTTGGAACATCTGGGGTTCATCGTGCATCCGGAGAAGTCCGACTTCATTCCGAACCAGAGGGTAAAATACATCGGAGCCATCTTCGACACAGGAATCTCGAAGATTCTTCCTCCAGAGGACAGGGTAATGGTAGCACGGAACTTGATACGATCTATGGCTCAGTCTCCACAGACCCTAAGGCAGTGGATGTCCCTGTTGGGCAGACTCACGAGCATGCAGGATTTGACCAACAGGGGGAGGCTGAGACTTCGTCACTTTCAGTGCTGGATCAACTCCGTGAGATCTCTCGAGCTTTCGACTGTTTGCTGTCCTCCACCAGAGATCCTTCGCTCTCTTCATTGGTGGTTTCAAGACCAGAACGTGCTGCAGGGAGTTCAGCTGGTCCCTTTTGTGCAGGATGTTCTGCTGGTGACAGACGCGTCCATTGTGGGCTGGGGTGCACACCTCATGGACCAGATGTTTCATGGCACTTGGTCTCGGGAAGAAGCGCCACTTCACATGAATCAGTTGGAGATGTTGGCTGTCTGGAAATCTCTTCAGTTCTGGCAGAACCAGTTGAGAGGGAAAAAGGTAATGTTGGCGTCAGACAACACGACAGTAGTGGCCTACGTAAATCGTCAAGGAGGGACACGATCAAAGGGGATGTTAGATCTTTGTCTTCAACTGTTCGACTGGATCGACAAGAACGGGTGTCAGATCAGGGCCAGACACATTCCAGGTCATCTGAATGTTCTAGCAGACAGCTTGTCACGGCCGAACCAGATCCAGTCAACAGAATGGACTCTTCATCCCACATCCTTCCAGATGGTGGCAGACTTGTGGGAATCTCCGATGATAGATCTGTTCGCGACCAGTCTGAACACGCAGCTTCCAGTCTACGTCAGTCCGGTTCCGGATCCACGGGCTTTCGCCGTAGACGCAATGTCAATCAGCTGGGACGGTCTTCTTGCTTACGCCTTCCCTCCACCAGCGCTGGTTCCAGCAGTCTTGGAGAAGGCAAGACGTCACAGCTGCGTCATCATTCTGATTGCTCCAGCCTGGCCCAATCGTCCTTGGTATCCAGATCTGTTGATGTCGTCAACCCATCCGGCGGTGGAGCTGCCAGTGTTTCAAACCTTACTGAGACAGCCAAGGTCCGACAGGTTTCATCGAAACCCCGAGTCTCTACATCTGCACACCTGGAGGTTATCGAACGTAACCTCAGGAGAAGTGGGTTTTCTCAAGAAGTCGCAGAAGCAGTTCGGGGAGGCCTCAGGTCTTCGACTTCTGCCCTCTATGACTGCAGATACAGTAAATTCACCGAGTGGAAGCAGCAATTCCAGTCTGATGCTGCTATCTCCATCCCACTCGTCGCTGAGTTCTTGCTCTTTCTGAGGAAGGAGAAGAAGTTGAAGGCGGGAACAATCGATGGCTACAAATCGGCTTTAACAACTGCCTTAGCTTTACAAGGAGTCGATTTGTCAAGGGACCAGACCATTCATCGCTTGTCCAGATCGTTTCAGTTAGAGGATCTGAAGACTCCCAAGTTTCAGCTTAAGTGGAATCTGTCGGTGGTGTTGTCCGCTCTGCTGTCAGATCCGTTTGAGCCTATCAAAGAGGTTTCCCTGCAGTTTTTGTCTTGGAAGACAGCTTTCCTGTTGGCGCTGGCTTCTGCAAGCAGGGTGTCAGAGTTACATGCTTTAGACCATTCTACCATGACGCATGCTAAAGACTGGCAGTCCGTATCCCTTACTACCCTTCCCGGTTTCGTGGCAAAAAATCAGAAGTCGACAGTTGGGCCGTTGGGAAGAAGATGCTTCTCTGTTCCGGCTCTGTCCGTTGCTCTATCAGACGGCATGGAAAAGGATCTTCTTCTCTGTCCAGTTCGTTCTCTTAGGGAGTACCTGACCAGGACCAAGTTCTTTAGAAGGGGTAGACATAGGCTTTTTCTACCATGTCTCCCTTCTTCCAATAAGGACATTACGAAAAACACAGTTTCAGCATGGCTGAAAAAGACGATTAAGGCAGCTTACCATAAATCTGCGACGTCTCCGCCGATATTTGGTAAGGTGTCTGCGCATGAAATTAGAGCCTGGGCTACGTCAGCCCCCCTGTGGCACTCTGCCTCGGTCGAGGACGTCATCTCTGCTGGATACTGGGCCTCGTCAACGACCTTCTCAACTTTCTATCTGAGGGATGTCCAATCTGACCTCCAAGGACTTCATCAACTGGGACCATTTGTGGCAGCCGGTGCAGTCCAGGCCTCCAAGCAGTAACATAGGTAATTACAACTCTTGATTGGAAAGAGGTTGTAAGGACGGAGTTCCTCCTTCTCGCTGAGAAATCCTATGTTGGCCGACCGCAGTTAACGGTTGTAAATCCACGACTGCCTAGGCCAGCCTACCATTACTTGGTTTAGCAGGAACTTGGTTCTCGCGACCTCTGTTTTTTGGTTAAAGGCAGTTACTCTTTTTGAGTCTCCAGCATCACTAGCTGATATCCTACCCTCCACCGATCTGTGGGAATCTGCATATAAGTTTAGAGGTAGTGAATGAAAGAAATTTAACAAAATTACAAGTATTTTGTATATTTATGAATGATACCTACCTCTAAACTTATAGTTTGGAACCCGCCCTGTCCTCCCCACGGATCGGATATCAGCTTATTGGGTTGCCTTCTACAAGAAAGTGAGCTCGATAGGACTGAAGGATTGTGGGTGACATGGGGCACAATTTGCACGTGCGAAGTGTGGAGACTCGAAAAGTTTAACATGTCTAATTCTAGACTTGATTAAGGTTTGATTTGTTGTTAGATGTTTGTAAACAAACAAGGAAATGCATATAAGTTTAGAGGTAGGTATCATTCATAAATATACAAAATACTTGTAATTTTGTTAAGATTATTATCATTCTGTGCTGATGTTGAATATCATCTCAACACCCAGTAGAACAACCTTGGTCCAGTAGAGGCTACGTCATACCAGTGGATTGGAGTTGTTGTCTTGGTCTAACTGAAAATCTTTTGAGCTAGGGTTAAGCTATTGATATATTTACATTTCTAGAAAACACAAAAACAAGCTTATAACATTCACCTTAAGCCTGTAATATCATCATTATCATTATTATCATGATTATTTCCTGCCCTGGGGTATTCAAGGAGGTTTCCTGTAATCATTTCATATCAATCTTAGTATCACATATTCAATCCATTTCAAAACGAGATGTTACCAATTACCTGTGTTTGTGTCACTCTTACTTGTCTTCTTAAAACATTGGGAGATTGTGAAAAAGTTATCAATATTCACATATTTATATTTTTACAGATATGGAAAGTAACAAAGGCATTTAAGTTGAAAGTTGTCTGGCAGGGAATGAAGCCCTCGTTTGAGGTAAGTGGATCCAGTGTAATCCCAAAAGGGTCCACCCTCTTTGGACCCAAGGACTATAAACAACTACCTTTCTGAGTGCCGGAAGAAAAATACAAAAATATGAAACTGATATGAGAAGATTCTTTGAGAAGAATAGAATTGATAGAAGAACACATAAAGGCAAAAGAAAACGTTGAACAATAAGTGCTACACGTTCATTGAAGATACTGGGATCTGCCTCACATCCAGATCTGACTAAAAATGAACATCATACCTGTTTACTAAGAACTCAACTTTCCTCAATATCACGCATTTGGAAACTACTGTAATTCTTTATGTCGTGGCTTCAAATATTCTAAGCTTGATAGTCTTTAGTCAGTGGCCACTCCTGTATGATTGCTTTCAGAAGGTTAGATTCCTGTAAATTAGCTACTTAAAACTGTCTGGCACGTTACAATTCTACACCTCAAGTTATAATAATGCTTCCCGTCAACGTGTCAATCCTACTTTTTGTATCAATATAAATATCATTTCCGCTTGTTTCAGTTTGGTACGACCACAGATAAAGAAAAAGAAACTCAACAGTTTGATTCTCAGGTTGGTATCTTCCAAATTCTAAGAAAATCTGCTTGTTTAGAATTGAATTTAGTTCATCTTGTTTAAAGGGAACATCTAAATATGTTAGTTAAAGGTTGAATTTCATTTGATACAGTGATTAACACATTACACATTGAATCAAGAGATTATCAGTTTGAGCCCTGTCATGGGCTCAGAAACTATGGCCAGATAGTCAGGAGGTTGTAGGCGGAATCAATGTACATAGTGATTTAGTGACATGAGTTATGCATTAATAAAAGTTACTTCTAATACACATTATAGCAACGTGAAACTCAAATCATCTCATCTAGGAAAACAGTGTTGGAAGTAATTGGTTTAAACATATTTTATTCACAAGAAAAGGATTGGGGACAAGTTTTCCAACTCAAAATGCCCTCTCCTAGTATACATGTACAAAATTGATTTACTGAATACATAGTGAACACAGACAGCAGACAGTGAACAAGGGTAGAGTAAGAGTATCAGAAAGAAAAAAAAAACATTATTGACAAATATTTGATGTTGGAAGTAAATCTCTACGTTAGGTTACGAGTCACTAGTACATTATGCTTTATGCTACAGCTTGTTAGCCATTTGATTTACAGAATTTCACAGTAAGCCTTTCTACTGTTATAGTTTGTTTTTTAAACTGCCATTAAGTAGATGTTGGCGAAACCTTTATGAGTTGGGATGATAATGCTTATATATCCACTTGCAGGCCATGACGTACCTATCGTACGTTCTGTACCCACTGTGTTTAGGAGGGGCTGTGTATTCTCTCTTCTATGTAGCGCATAAAAGGTAAGTAGGAAACTTACAAACTTGCCAATGTGAAGGAAATCTGTAATAAATGTTGTTAATTTGGAAAATCTATAGCAGGTAATAAAAAAAATTAATCTTAAACATGGGCAGATTGTGTATATTGGAGATAGTGTGATCCAAAATATAACAAACATTGTTAAACATGAGTAATATCTTTGTTTTTATTCTATTAAAGAATGCCAGTAACTATTCCGTCAGATGACAAAGTTACCATTCCAAATTTTAAAATTTTAAAATTACCCCTTTTGGCACTTGGCTCGAAATTTACCACTTGTTTACCATGTCAGAAGTTTACTAAAGGTCCTAACGGACCCAAGTGCGAAATCAGCTGTGCTGGAGGCACTTGTAAAATCTCCAACCTCATAATCATCATCATGACAAAGTAAACACTCAATAGGAAAGCTTGTACTTGTGACAATGGATCAATAACTATTTTAGCAGCACAAAATCTTTGAAAGGTAATGGCTGACATTGTTAACAGATGAATTTCCTCCCTTTCCTGCTGAATTAAATATAGTGACTAACCACTTTTGTGGCTAAATTTCAGGAACCACTACTACTTAACTAGTCTGTAGGCCAGACCCTGAAATAAGGTAGACGCCTAAGCAAGTCTATAAAAAGACTTAAGAGCTTGATTACATGAAGAAATTTCAGTCTCTTTTCATTTCATTTAATATTTTTTTTAAATTTCAATTAACTGATGCATTTTTCATTTCAGAGTCTAATTGTTAGACTACTATTTAACCAATATGAAAGACTGACAGGGTCTAATAACACAACTGCAATCAGAAGTAACTTTTGCCAATGCCTTTGTCAAGCAACTGAAGTACTGGGTCTAAATGTTAAGGCTCTCTTAGCGCTAAGATAGTTATAAGCTAATGATACTCTGATTGGTTTAAGTCTACGTTGATTTTCTTCATAAGCGTTACTTACATACTTACATCTTGAATATACTTTTTGCAGCTGGTACTCCTGGTGTATACAGAGTGCTGTCAATGGTAAGTGTCACCAAAAAATGGATAACGTTCTTTGATTTTTCCTTTATTTCTATTTTTTCAAATGTATTTTATCTGAGAGAGAGTCATACTTTCTAACAATCTGCTTAAAAGATGATTAAATCTATCAAATAAAAAGAGTATACTAAACGACCTTACATTCAATACTATTTTTATTAAACAAGTTAATGATTGAGTATGAAACAAGCGAAAGCTAACATTTATGTAACATTGTGACGTCACTACCACACAATATTATGACATCTTATGTGCAGCGGTATTAATATCGCTGTATAAATATTACACTGCAATATCTTACACGGGCAAGTGATAAAGTTTATTGTGACAAACATACTTGATACATGTACGTAACAAGAGCTTTTTCTTTTTGCAGGGGTGTACGCTTTCGGTTTTATATTCATGCTACCTCAGTTATTTGTTAATTACAAGGTGAGTTCAGCCTTTCTGACATCTTTTACTAATATATTTTACTAAGTGTTGTACCTAGAAGGGGTCCCAGGACATTTGCCCACCTTCTGGCTATGTGTCCCTTATATTTTGGTGAGGAATGATAAATCTGCAATTGCTTAAGATGACTATGTAACAATTTTCATTGAGGTCTTGCATCTTAGAGTTACCCTTGAATTATTAACTGATAAAAGGATGTGCTCTCCATTTCAGCTAAAATCTGTCGCTCACCTTCCCTGGAGAGCTTTCATGTATAAAGTGAGTATTGGTTAATTTCAGTTTTAATATACTTGGATTTATTATGGTTCAATGAGACTAGGAAACAGAAAATTAGCTTTGTGAAATGTCATCGAGTTTTGCCTATATTATATGGCATATGATAGATAGATAGATCATCATTATTTCCTCCAAAACATAAAGATTATTACAAATCACAGGAATATCACAAAAAGTGAATTAGAACACAGTTAATTGTGAAGAGAGTTGAGAGTGACATAAACTCGGATACCAATAACATTACTTTCTCCCATTCTGTGAAATCTAGATTTCCCAAGAATCTCCAAGTCAATCGGCAATAATTTCATCTTCATCATTTCCCCAAAAATACATATGATGTAGTAAATGTTGTATTATGTATCACATATTAAATCAGAGCAGTTTCATTACAGTCATTAGTTAGGATTGCAGTATTGAAGATTCCCTATCCCTGAATTCATTGTTAGTCAAAGTTTGTCAACTGAACTTCCTTGTTTTAACAAATGGGACAAATTACATTATAGTTACTTGAACTTAGGTAGGATCTTAAGTGTATGACAGGACAGGTTGGTTGGATTAGTGAATGATGTTGATACTTTTATTTCAGGCATTCAACACATTCATCGATGATGTTTTCGCATTCATAATCACCATGCCAACTGCTCACAGACTCGCCTGTTTCCGTGACGACCTTGTCTTCTTGGTATACTTATATCAGAGATGGTTAGTATGCCTAACTATTAGTTGAATTAACTCAGTAACTGACTTAGATTTCATCAACTGATGGTGTAGAGCTGTATTTCTTAACCCTCAAGTTGCTGAATATTGTTTTAAGCAGTTTTGCCCCAGTGGCTGATATTTCCAGCAGGGGCCTCGATACCGTTAATGCTTAATTTGCACCAGTGGCTGAATTTTTCAGCGCTGTGAGTCGCGACCGTTTTACCAATACATGGCGTGTTTACATTCAACTAGTCGGTGAATACTGTATAACAAATGGATGATCATTACCTGGCACTTTGACTGAAATTTCTATCACCCCTAGCATTGGGGTGTTAAACCCCGAAACAGTTCCGACCTCAACAGTCATATTACTAAGCTAGTAGTTAAGTGCAGGCTTCATAGCCATATCCCGGTTGAAAATTCACTCACACATAATAGAAGTTGTCTTTAATTCCAACTTTATAATCACGTAAATTACTTAGTCTATATGCAAATCATATATGGAATTAAAGGCAATTTATTCTTCTTTAGGAAGATATGAATATAAAAATCTAATTACCTAGGATAAGGAGGTATACCCAACGAAAGTTTGTGGCTATAGCTTATGAAAATATCTTTGATTATCGCCTTACTCTGACATTTGTCGCGAATGTGTGCAAATTATATATGGAAATGAAGATATATATTTCTTCTTTATGATGATATCAAAATGATAAATATGCACCACTTGGTTTTGTATCTATATAGTGTGCAAGTATGGTATTCAGGTATTTGAGAACACATTTTGATAATTGCGACATAACTTAACGCTCCTTTGTTGTCTCATTCTCATTCGAAAATTTTATATCGAGTTGAAGACTATCCTGTCCTCTTTATTGTAATATAGAAATGCTGATAACACACTGTGCAGTTAAGTAAAAGGGAAGTGTAAAAGAAAGATAGATGATTAATCCACTTCTCAGTTAACAAGATATGAATAGAGAAATTGCCTGTTTGTGCGATGCTTGTTAGGTCTTTACTGATTTTCGTACACATACCAATTTTATGAAAATGAAGATCATCTCCTTTTTTCTTTATTGTGATTTATCTATAGAATTTCAAAATGTGCCAAGGAGTTTATGTCATATAAAGTGCCAAAAAATGTTTTTTTAAAAACCTGGGGAATAAACAAGTCATTTTTTTTGCAGCACTTACTGCATCTTTATTTTATATAGCACATATATGCAAATTTTATTTCAAATCGAAGATCTTTATCACCATATAATCAATTTCAAAATGCGCTGTTGAAAAGATATGAATAAGATAATTGAAGATTATTTTCTTCTCTTTCAAATGATCCTACCCGTATTGAAACCCGTCAAAGGGTTTAGATCATAGGGCGTGCGAAAGCAAGTTATGCTTTTGTTTTGAGTGCGCACGCCTGAGGAAACAATAAAGTGCGCTGCTCGATAAGCTTGTGCGCGAGGGGAGCAAGTACTCACAGGGCTATAGCAGGCGTGACAGGTAGTGTGGAAAATTTGAGTGTTTGTAATGCATATTTCCGGTACGATCCATGACCAATATCTATAACACTTTCGGAAAATATGCCCCATTATTTAGAACAACAACAAAAAAATTTGGCGGCTTAGCTAAAGCCGTCTCATAAATAAAAGTGTTAAACAGACACGACAGCCGTGCAATTTTTTCCGGGATTCGCTACACCGTACAATTGCATTAATTAATAAACGCGCCAAATTCGGAGTCCCCGCTTCCTGGATTCGCTAAGGCTAACTGGGGCGTAGTTTTATTTCATCCTGGACCATTCCGTAAACCGCGGCTTGAGGGTTAATATGTGATTTTACACTGAAAAGTCATATCATTTGCTCCCTAAGTCCAATATTTTGTGTTGTGCGTCCAAATTTGCTTCACTTTAGCGATATTTTTGCAATCTATTCATACCATTGTTGTAACATCATTTAGCGAAATTGAACACTATACAGCATAGTAATGAAATCCTTGTACTCAAACTGAGAAACTCTCTCTCACAGCTAATCATAGAGGTATTAGTTTCTTAATGTTCTGATGTTGCTCTTCACGATATCTGCAGTTTGTGAGATGTCTGTACCAGCTTGAGGATGAGTCAACACAAATATTTTACCCTCAAACATGATTGTCTCAATTGATTTATTTTCAGGCTGTACCCAGTTGACAAGACCCGAGTGAATGAGTTTGGGCAATCCTTTGAGGAAGAAGAGAAGAAATTAGCTAAGAAAACCAACTAAGTCGCAATAGGCAACCTTAAATGCCCCAAAATTTACGCTTCAATCAAACAAATACATCTGACAGAATAAGGATGAATGAAATGATAATTATCTACACTTTAAACTAAACATGGATCTGTTCCAGGTAATGGCATTCTGTCCCAAAAGTGGTAGCTCCGTCATAGAAATTTATGACGGAGTTACCTCTGTTGGGACGAATGAGTTACAAGGGAAATATCTCTTTTGTTTACATTTTTCTCATGCTGAGCTATTAATTCGTTGTGAGGTCTTGCCATTTTCCATTTTGTAGTTTGCATTGATAATTCATAATTAGTTAACTTTTAACACTATTTAAATATTTGACAATTCATGTTGAAATGTGTGTTGTTTTCAAATATTATGTTTGATATTGTTTTGAATTAAAACTTACGGCACTATGAAAGTATTTCAATAATTCTTTTCTATCACATTTCAAAATGCCTGCTGTTACTTACTGTTGTTGGTTGATGTAGTATCTTCATATATACTAAAAGTTTTCATTATCAATTAATTAATTAGCTAATTTGTGCAGAATTTTTACAAGATAGTAGGTAAATTCAACCTCTTTTTGCTAAACATGTGAAAACATATTATGTTGTAGCTGACCAAAAAGAATAGTGGCCATGATGACCCTGGTAATATGAGAGAACATGCCAAGAGAGGGGGAAAGGTTATATGACTATGGTAATAGCTTGATGCCCAAAATGTGGTGGTATATTGCAAGCCAAAAGTTTTAGATTCTCATTTGAAAAGATTTTAAAAATAAGTAGATATAAAATGATCTAAGAACAATTTTTTACAAATTATCAACGGTATTAGATCTCCTTGGGTTCACTATCTAAATTATTTTGGAGCTTGTGCAATTCAAAGAATGGTAATTCAATAGTAATTGGTTAATAATGAAAGATTGAGTTTATAATTAAGAAAAGTGTGCTATAATTTGCTTGTGTTTCATTTATAAAAAAAAAATGCCTACAAGTTATCTTGGTCTTTATAATTCACAGGACACATTTAAAGGTGTGAAGGTTACTTAATTTTTCTCTAAAATCTTTCATAAATAAAAAATCTCATGTTGACCCCATAGACTACATTTGTGGTAATTATTGCCATAAACTTAAAATATTTCATGACATTCTCAATGAATTTAAAATCTGGACACATCTGTATTTTTGCATTTCTTTAATATTAATGTATTTATCTGATGTTTTCTTCACAATTTCTTAATAAACAATCTAAGACAAAACTGTTTTTATCATGATGCAATTTTAGATGAAAATCAAGCATACTGGGGCATAATGTTTTGCCCTATTTCTCTTTAGTGTCAAGGACTGTAATGTTTTGCCCTAACTTTGATAGGTGTCACATTTCTCCTTTATTTGTCCTAAATGCCAAGATTTCAGAATCTGATTATCTTTGTTCATTAAAAGAGGAAAAGTAAAATAGTGTATAAGGATTTGTCTCATTTGATCTCAAAATGACGGTCAACTTCCTCTTTATGACAACTTGCACCAGTCTATAATTAGCCAACTTAAGCCATGCTGCAATCCTCCAACTTCTCTGTGCCAGATCTTCACTGGAGCTGACTTGGAGGCACTGCCCTCAAATGGTGCAGTGATGGAATGACCAAAATTCATGCTCAGTTATTCTGGAAAGGCGGTAAGAGAATGGACAACCTACCAAATAATCGCCATGCCGTCTCAGGGTAAAACGTGTACGCTCTTGCTCCACTCTTATACCCTGGGATATAACCCCACTAAAACTTACGGCCTCACATGTGATTAAGTCTCTCCTGCCCGTAAAAAATTATTAAATAAAGTTTGGCAGTGCAGATGGGCAGCTCTAGCTGATTACAGCAAATATTTCTTCACAAATCAAAGCCATAACAGTTGTTTTCTTTCTTTCTACAACATTACTAGCCAGCTTGTTTCATAGAAGTTAAGTATTCCTCAGAACAGCATTAACTGGAAATCACTTCACCAGGAGTGTGCATGACATGGGTGTAAAATCTTGAATCAAAACAACATTTATTTCATGTGTGTATTATCATTTTCTGTCAACAATAATAAAGATACAGCTACATTATATCATGTAAATTTTTAAATTACATCATATTTCATTTGCCTGCAATCATATTACATTTATGGAATGATACATACTGGATCATTTGGTCTCAAATCAAAAGAAAAACATGCAAGGGAATCACATTATTTATCAACAACTCTTCACTACTATAGGCAGCACCAAATATTGGACGGAGTAATTCATAAGATTAAAGACGCAACTAAAGATTATATGAATAATACTGAATAAAACATTGCATTGACCGTAATGTAACATAAAAAATTTCTTACATCTTTTATACACATTTACAAGAAGTTCTTTACTAAAGTTAAAATATATTTTCTTTGAAAAGAAAAATTTGAAGCATCTTGATTAAAACCAATTGTATTTAAACTTCATGCTTGATTCAAGAGCCGATTGGTGAGATTTGTTATTTTATCTACCTCATGTCTACCTACTCTATACAATTTAGCATCCTAGAGGTGAAAACCATTAATCAACATTTAAGTTTAATCTAAATGTTAAATTTGACTCTTCCAATTTATTATTACAGCTTTCTAATTAACATATAAGCCCAATCTTACATGCTTAATCAATCAAAACACAGAATAGGTGTACAATAATACAATAAATACTTACAGCTTGGGAATACATTAACCAATGAAGTACAGAGGACAGGATGATGCAATATATACTAGGCACAAGAAATAAGGGAACCCCCAATTTGAATTTATAGAAGGAATGATACACAAAAGCTGTATGCTGAAAGTATTCAAACCCAGAACTGATAGCATTGAGGGCTGACACTACAGGGTAGCACCATGTTCCTTTTACATAATGCACATGCATCACAAAAAGGCCACCTTGACAGTATCTGACGAACGCACAAAAATGGCAGGCCATTGACATGATAGAGGATGACCAATCTCAGAATGCTGTTGCCCCATTCTCAGGAAGTCCAAAAAAATGTCATTTCGCGTCTCAGCAACCTTTACTGACAGAGGGCGTTACCAACCTCCAGACCAGACACCGACCTGAGAACCACAGCTGCTAGGAATCTGTTTGTCACAGCCCCGGAGCTAAAGAGAGAATTTTTCAGAGCTACAGGAACATGAATTTTGAACTGTACCAACAGGCTCTGTAGCCGAGGTCTAAATGCAGGACGTCCATTCAAAAGTGTAATCATGACAGTCTTCGTATTAAGTGGGCTCAGCAACATGTGAGGTTGGGGAACCGGCAATGGCAATGGGTGATGTTCAGGATGAGTCCCGCTTTTGTCTGAGATTCACGATCGTGTGTGTGGCGTCGTTAAGGAGAGCAATTGACAAGAGCCATGTTACAGAAACACAACTTTTATGGAGGCGGCTCTATCATGGTCTGGGGAGGGATTTCATCCAATACAAGTGCTGACTTTATTCTTGCACAGGGTAATTTGACAGGCCCACTTGGTTCCAATGGCTCACAGAGCAGGTCGGAACTTTGTGTTTCAGGACCATAATGCACATGCTCACAGATCTCATATCGCAATCAACTTCTTGCAACAAGAGGGTGTGACAACTTTACCCTAGACGGCCAAGTCCCCAGATCTGTCCCCCATCAAACTTTTGTGGGATGTTTTAGGGTGTAGAGTGCGTGCCAGAGACACTGCACAAGCCAATCTTGATGCCCTAGGAAGAGGACTTCAACAAGAGTGGCACTTGATTCCACGGGCAACAATTCGAAGGTTGAGGTCCAGTATGCCAGCAAGATGTTGTGTATGTGTGGCTGGTAATGGTGGATATACTCGTTATTAAGTGTGTAAAATAAAAATCATACAGTTGTTTTGAATAAAGTTAAGATGCTTCAAAAAGTAAAGGGTTCCTTTATCTTTTGTGCCAAGTATATATTGATGATTAATTTTTTCTAAAATGCAGATCATAACAACCAACGCCAGTTTCATAAAAGGGAATCGGTCTAGTCCCCACATGACATGTACACAATCAATATATACACTGTCTGTATAAAGCTCCTTGGGAAATTGAATTTGTCATGAACATAAATAACAATCAGGACTGAAAGACACTATGTTAACTAAATAACACTGCAGGCAGAATGACAATTTCATCAATGATAATTGATAGACAAAATCATGAAATTATGTACAAAGAAGGCAAATTATTCTAATTAAAGCCTTGCTATCTTAATATCCATATAGTAGAAGTTGATATGAGATTTCAAGTGGAATATAAAAAAAGGTCCAGTGTCTTAGAATAAAAAAAAGGTCTTAAAGATGAACCAGTTATAGTCATTACTGACCTAAACCAAGATACCTGTGGCATAGAACACACCAAGTATGACCATGTGAGTTGTGCATCATATCAGTGTATTGTAACATTTATTCAAGATTAAATTTTGTATTGTCTTATTCTGTAGTAGATAGATGATGACGTGTGCGATGTATACAAAATATTAGCTGGCTTTCGGTTATGAGGAAAACCCCTCCTCTCAAAATAGGTATCCAGTAAGGGTACAAAAAACGGTTTGGGTATCCAGTTAGACAACTGTCCCAGTTCTTAATGACATATTCTTGTTGTGTTCTCTTTCCTTCTCTCCTGACGTTTTAGTTAAAAACACCATCCAACAATTTAGCAGAAATGCAACGTTGTACTGAAAATAAATTTCTTATTTTACTGCAGTGGAGAACAACTTTAAATGCATGTACAAATCTTCAACTCTTTTATAGCTAAAATCTTGTCCAAGTGTTAAGGCTTCATGTCTCTTGCTCTGTGTAAAGTGAATTGGAGCCATAGGAGTTGTTCTGTGAAGGGAGATAACTCATGGTCTTCTTCAGCTGATCGTAACTCCAGTGCAACTGTTTTACTTCCTCATTGTGTCGATGTCGCGTTTCACTCAATTCTTTCAATAGATGTTCATTTGTTTGAACCAGAGATCTGAAAGAAATAGATTGAGGTTTTGATAGAAATAGGTGTTGTGGTTTAGACCATGGGGTCATGGGCAGTGTAGGAAAGATAGCCTGTCCCAACGTCCGAGTTATTCACAATCAAATAAAAAAGGCCCATTGCCCATTTGGGGTCAAGGGGTCACCGAACCTACAATTCAGAATCCCCATTGTCCAAGGAGTCTACACACAACTATTAAGCTATCAAGACCTTTTGGAACTGGAGAAGAAGATGAAAGTAGGATTTTAAGATTTTGACCCCTGTTACCCCATTTGGGGTCAAGTGGTCACCAAACCTACAATTTAGAATCCCCAGTGTCCAAGGAGTCTTCACACAATTTTTCAGCTCTCTAGACCTTTTGGAACTAGGGAGTGAGTGAGTTATTGTTTAACGCCGCTTGAGCAATATTTCAGCCATTAGCGGCCTTGGAACTAGGGAAAAAGATGAAATTAGGTTTTTTAGGTTTTCACCCCTGTGACCCCATTTGGGGTCATGGGGGTCACCAAACCTACAATTTAGAATCCCCGTTGGCCAAGGAGTCTACACACACCTTTTCAGCTCTCTAGAGTCATTGGTTCTGGAGAAGAAGTCGAAAAAGTGAAAAGTTTATGGATGGACGGACGGATGGACGGACGCCGGACGCCTTGCCATGCCATAAGCCCATTGGGTCTTTCAGACCTGATGAGCTAAAAATTATGATGACCTTCACTTAATGAAATCGTTGACACTGCTCTAAAAATGTGCTGAGTATCCTTCAAACTTATATATAAGTGCATATATATATACAAAATAATGAAGATGTTATTTAAGCCTGACTGTAGAGCAGATGACTTGAGATGAATTTGTGACATACTTATGACCCTCCTGCAGCATGTTGGCGAGCTCCTGCATCTGTGCAAACTGTTTCAGTCTCGTCCTCAAACCCTCGATCTCGTGCTGCAGACCACTGTTCTGTCTCTGCAGGTCCTCTGAAAACACATCTACAATTACTTCTTAACAGTAAACAAGAATGTCTACAGTAAACAAGGAAATTAGAAAAAAAATCCTAAACCATTCCTTCTTGGCGAGGTCTTATGAACTGAGCAAACACGTCTACATTACTTGAAGAAGAACGAGTTGTTATGGAGAAGAACGAGTTGTTATGAATAGTCAACTTCTTTAATGCACAAATTGCGACATTTCAGTGTAGATACTAACACCGTTTTCAAGCAAATAAACATACAATTGAAGGCAAATATATGCATAAATGAGATGGTGTTTTTACATTTAAATGGTTTGATGTACGCATTGTTTTGATAAGGAGAGTTTACAGTGGAAAGTAGTTTATACAAGGAACAAGGTTGATATACAGGATATGATAGGTTGAGTTAACAGATGATGGAAACCTATATAAGGTACAATGGATTACTGCTGATTGATGTTAATGAGTACATTACTTAACGGCATAAGACATTGATATATACTATACTAATTAGAAAAACCATTCCTACTTTGTGAGGTCAACTGAGCAAACAATGCCTACCAAGTTGTCGCTGGTTTTCAGTAGACAAAGATGTCATCTGATCTATGATTTTCCTTGACTATTTCTGGCATGCATTTAGCTACACAAAGTCTAAATGGATATTAATGAGTGCATGTTAAAAATTAAGTATAAATTAACTGAATATATCAAGAAGCTTATTGACTCACCTAGCTGAGTCTGGTTGACAGTCGACATGGAGGAGGCAGCTCCGCCCTGGTAGCTTGAGAAGGTGTCCTGGGACTCAAGCTTCTTAGTGAGGCGTCGGTTCTCATTCACGTACTGGTCCAACTGGTCTCGAAGGTTCTCCTGAAGATCATACAGTCACAGAACAGTGAACAGGGTTTGAACACTTCCACACAAGTCCAGTTGCCCATGGTTTGTGAAATAGAGTTAGGCTAGTGAAGTGTAACAACTGGTAGTCAAAAGGACTAGTGAAAATTTCAGCTCATATGATAGTGCATCTGCATTTATACAGCTGGAATTTCTTTGGATTAGTACTTTCAGAAATGTACTATTCTAAATGACAAGCTTAATTTCAACCCCTGCTGAACAGAAGATCACATTGGTGCAGGAATTAAAATCACTCTTTTTAAGAAGAAATGGAAACATTATAAATACTTTTCATTACAATGGGGTTATCTGTTTTTCAATGATTACTGAGTTGCTCGCAATCATTATCTTTTAATGCTATATGATTGATTAGATAGACTGATAAAATAGTTCTTGTAACCTTTAAGTGGGGCTAAAACCAAGCTCGCCAAGGGTTTATTCAAGACAGTATATAACATATACTCATTTTTGCTAATGGTTGCTCCTATCCTAATTAATACATGTAACCACTCAAGCTCAACTTCGTAATACAAATTAAACAAGTACCACATCTTGATAAGCTTTTTGGAGGGATTTCTTGAGGTGAGTTTCATTAGCCGAGGATCCATCGAGGTTAGCTTTGTGCCTTGCGTCCCGGTCTCTGAGTACAATGTTGTCATCCTTCAGTCTCTGCAGGTCTGTCCTCATTTGATCCAATTCTCTCTGGGACTTGGACAACCCACGTCCCGTCGACATCACTTTCTCTATAGTGTCAAGGGCCATGCCTGGTCAGTGAAACAACACCCATGTAAATGTCTGAATAAACATAAACCTTTTCATGCTTTACAGGACAACCTGCTTCCTGTAAACATCATCTTGATAGTGTGCCTTCTTGTTTATTTTGAGTTATTTAACAGCAGAGAAATTGAATAAGTATGAACCTTTACATGCCCGAGAGGAGAACCTGTATCCATAATCATCGCAATTATGATTGTGTTTCTGATGATTTAGATTTGAGTTTTTCAACAGAAGAGAAATTGTACATCTAATGATGAAAAGATCACCATTTTCATTGAGTATTTGAAGATCAGCAGAGCAAGGTTTGAGTTAGATATGAACCATGTCGTTCTAATTACTTCACAGTCCCAGAGGCAGATCAACTAGGAATGAAGAAACAGCACAAGATGCTTCGAAACATGACAGGAAATGAAGTTATCTTCTTAAAATTCAAGTGTAATTATGAAGGTAAACATTTATCAGACTATCCATTTTCAGGGATTGTTGATTTAGACAATGAAAACAGTTTATAGTCACCCTTGAATTTTGCATTCTTATGTAGAGACTTGGTTCCATTCCAATACCGATCCACCATGTCAAGCAATCTAAACAAGAGTTCTCTCCCTTGGGGGTTGTCTTCAAGTCGAGTTTTGATGGCGTTTTCTTCTTGGGTTTGTCGAGGGTCAGGTTGTAACTGCTTTGGTATTCCTAACTCTTGCAATGTTTCTTCTATCTATAACAAAATGGGTGTACAGAAGTAAAGACCATGAAGCAAGACTGAAATCAATTGTCTCAAACAAACATATATGAATAAATGCATGAATGTCCTTGAAACACTTTGACAATTGATATTGGTCAATGCTTATCTTGGTAAAATCTTGAAATTACTTGAAACGTTCTACATTTGACACAATTGAAAAAATTAATGTTTAAACACAATAACCTTCAATCAGCTTAAAATGACACTTTTCTGAACTGTCATTTATTACAATAACTGAATGTATTTTTAAAAAAGAATGGTTCCTTCGAGATCACACCTCTGTGACTTGAGCAGGGACTGGTCTCCTCTGTACCTGAGCTCGCTGGTCCACAGCGTCTCGATGTTTCTCAGTCCTCATTCTTGGGGGACTTGGGTACGACTCGCGCTCTGTTGGTACTTGACTGACCTCGAGGTCATCTGCTTCTGTCGACAGGATAAAAGATCATCTTAATATCTGCATTAGAGAAAACCATTTGCTCTCCATAAAGATTACCTTGGTCCCATCCCATCCTTGTCTGAAACTTGTAACCCAACATGAATATAAGAACATTTCAGGCATATAGGAAATCAAGTTGTCAAACCAGTTCTATCTTATTTTTCATTAGCTTATCTCTATAAGAGTATGAGATACCTGCGCCAGGGTGAGGGGTGAAGTACCCGTGACTCCTATACTTTGTGTACGCGTCCATCTCGTCGGGGAAGTCAAGATTTGGGTCAGGTCTGTAATAGAAGTATGCATACAAGATCGATTGGAAATAAACATTTCAAATTACAGCAATTCATTGGAAATAACAAGTATGAGTACACAACTCAACTGAAAATATAATTCTGGATCAGGAAATCCTTTGGTAATAACCACCTCTGAGTACAGTATTTCCATAGGGCAAGATGTGGGGTTATAAATCAATGAAATCTTATTCAAAAACATTGAATTGGTAAAGTGGCCCTAGCAATCATGAACATTTGATTTAATATTTGAATAAATATAATATTCATTATATTATGCGACAAATGGTGCATTGTCTCAAAATCAAAGTGACAAGGGTAATCCTTAAGCAAGCTAACTAAAATAAAATGATCCTTTGCATTATTTTTAGGTGTATTTAAGTAATATTTTCTAAATTGTGAATCACATATATATTTGACTAAGTTTGAGTAACCTCCTTGCCAAACAGCTAGCCTCAAGCACTTCAATATTTACATAACTTTTGTTAAACAAGTGAAACAAAACATACAAATATAATTACCGTTTCCTTCTTTCATCTTGAGTGCACGGTTCCCCTGGCTGAACAGCAGGAATATTGGGATAGCGTTGCCTATATGCAGACATCACGTCATCAGGTTCGTCCGGCATTGAATTGGATCGAGTACGAAGATGTCTTTGCTGCAAAAAATAAATAAAGGATATTTTCATTTCTTAAATAAACGGAATGAACTGATGGCAACTAAGGTTGAGCTTGGAGGAAGACATTTTCCTTGAAATAAAACAATGATTATAATTTCATTACAAAAGACTCACTTTATTGTTACTTCTTTCTCTGCCAGGCTCTGATTGGGTCAGTTTGTCACCGTCAAGACTCTTCAAACCTGAAACCCAATTTGACACTTTACCTGTGAAATAAACCTATTCTGACTGATCATTTTTCAAGAATTACAACATGGGTATTACTGGAATGTATCCGACACTGGAGTAAAACAGGACATCCCAGGATATGCAGGTGGAAAGCAAGGCTTTATAGCTGATTTGTCACGGGATACCCTGGCATCAGGAAATTACATAAATTATTAAAAGCTTATATCATACGCTCAGAACCAAAAAAAAAATAAAATGGTTTGGTTCAAGTGTTTCTTTAATTTTAAAAAAGTGTTTATGTTTTTTAACTTCCTCAAGAAGCAGGTAAAAAGTCATTGCTTGAGATATAAGATAAAACACCAACCTCTCAGGTAAAAAAAGGTCTCTTTGTTTCTTTTCTTTGTGAAAAAATGACCCCAATATAGTGAAATAAGTTAAACACTCAATATTCTCATCCCTGGTGTGGTTTACAACATACCATTGTTTTCAAATCAAAAAGTCTCTGGTCGGTACTGAAATTCCTCACCCTCCAGTGTGTACTCCTCGGCCCGATCCTCTCGCTCTGCTGACCCTGTGAGGGGGCGGGGCTGGGACAGATCTCCCCCTGTCCGTGCTATCAGGTCCAGTACAGCTACGTCATCATCATCAAGCACTGAATCAAAAACAAAGTTCTTCTCATTTTATACAAATGTTTTTGCCAAAATATGTAAATAAATTCATCAGTAGGGACTCTCTTATTTCAATATTTTTTTCTAACCATCAATTTTTGAACTTATTTATGTCAAACTATTCTGAGTGGTCAATATACAGGAATCATAATTTGTTGAGAAATGGAATAATAATAGACTGTTCTTGGTTAAAAGTAACTATCCACCCCAAAACATCGAGACATGGCAGGTAAATGTTTGAGAATTAGGATGCCTTTGTTTTTCGCAATTAGAAATTTACTGTCTGAACTATCAAACAAGGTCACATGAATGAAACAACAATATGTCTGTATGCTCAGTTTCTGCCAAAAATTGTCTTATTCAACTATATAGTCTTTCCCTAGGCGTACATATCTGAGGGTTCTAGCTTATGAACTTTTCTTATCATCATCCATACCGTTTTAGCATTCAATTATACCCCTGTTCTCAACTTTCAGAAGCATATATCTCCTCTAAACCCACCTGAGGCCCTCTTCTGCATCTTGTTGACAAACTCTGCTCGAGGGTGAGTCTTCTTTCTGGGCGAAGTATCCTCTGGTGGATGCTGGGTCATCTCTGTAGCCTGACTGGAACTGAAGTGGATCATGGCTGCTTGCCTCTCTCGGTCTCGCACACTCCGGTCATCTGTGTGGAACAAAGACTAATTCACTCAGGACCTCAGAATAATTATTCATGAATGATTTGTTGTTCACACCTCACATACATTGAGGACAAATATCGTCTTACAAACCCGATAAATGACTTAAGTAGTTTCAAGTAACTATCCATCAAAAGGTGTAATCCAATATGAATATTTTGAAATCATCTTAGATTGACAAGATCAGATGTTTTTATACTCGAGATGAAATAAAGGAAAGTCCCAAATGCCTGATAATTACTGCCTTAACTGCCTAATGAATAAATGTCAGACCAGTGTGAGATAGGCCAATAAACAGGAAACACAAACAGAATAAGCTAGGATTGGCTATAGTTAGGAAAGGGGCCATCACAGAGATGATTGGTCAGATAAAGCATAGTGTACCAAGTTTCTGGAGACTGGGCAGCATGTGTATGAGGTAGAGTCTGGAGTCAGGCTCGCTGCGTGTGATGGGGTTCAGTCTCAGATCCAACTCCTTCAGACTGGAGTTCTTCTGCAGTCGTTTCAACTCATCCAAGCTGTTTATGTTATTATAATAGCTTTTTGGATAAGGATATTCTTACTGGTATTGTCAAACTTTATTCACTAGCACAGGGACTGGGAAAGACACCTTTGACAATCGGCCATTTTGAGGGCTTTTAGTCATTTTCAGAATTTTGAATGGGACATTCCCCCTTCCAATTGTGATGGGCCATTTTTTCATCCAATGTGCAAAATGGCCCATGGCCCCTGCCTTTCCCAATCCCTGCTAGCAAACAACAGATGTATTTCATAAAATAAATATTCAAATTCATATATCAACATTAAGCTCAGTACATGAAAAGTTAAAAATCATATAAACTCAAAAAATTACAAACGAAGCTTGGGTATGACTGAGCTATGAAAGTAATAATTAACTAAGGCTAATGTTTAAAGTACAAACAATAAGAGGGGTAAAACGTAGAGTAATAGATAGAGGGGATATCAGAATGCAACTATGAAAGTAAAAGTAAACAAAAAGCATACACAAATATAATAGAAAATGGATACAATGAAGAGGTTATATGACAACAAAAAAACCAAAAAATAAATCTGCATATATCAATAACTTTCTAAAAATGAATTTTATGTATGACCACATTAGAGAATTTGACTATTGGGAATAAACTTGTTCCCAGCATCCTGGTCAGATTTCAAAAGGATACAGATTCAATTTCTCAAGTAACTTGAGATTTTCCATTCCCTGAAAAGAAGGTAAAATCATAATCATCATGTGTGTGTGGTCAAGTGGTTTAAACAGTATGCTAAAATAGTAATTACCATATAGTCTATCAAATACATTAATAACATTATTGTACTGTTACTTTTAGAATTTTAATGGATCAAATATTTTGTCATCATACATTTCAATTAAAGTATAAATGATTAACAAAATCGTTAAGAAAACATTGCCTCTGCAGTACATAAAACTTTGTGAAGTACCTAAAATTGAGGCAATACAGACCCTATAGGTCTAATTAGCTCAAAATGTACAAACAAAAGCTGGGATATATAATTGAAATTGACATTAAGATTCATTGATTACCTCTAAGTTATCCAAGGCATTGCGAGACAGATCAAGACTTTTGAGTCTGGAAAACTTCCGCAAAGAACTGCCAAGACTGACAATTTTCTCATGGTAGGTTCCTGGTAGGGAGAGGGACTTGACATCCTCTGAGGGACAAAAAAATAAAAACTTTGATTATAGTGATTAACTTGATCAGAAACAATCTAATCATCAGCTACACTAATAGTTTGCTAACATTTCTTACACAGAATAAAACCATTTCTATTTTGACATACCATATTCTACTTAATAAGTGCCCTCCCCCTATAAGCGGCCCCTTACCACATTTTGTATCTCACAATATGATTATCACCCTCCTCTCATAAGTATTCATCTAAAAAAAACCAGGCGGCTGTCTTTTTACTCAATAGACATGTTTGCAAGCCAAATTTGTTCTTTTGATAATCTATAGAATTAATTGGAAAGCCATTTTAATAAGCACTCCCTCTTTTCAATTTCCTTAGCGCCCAGGGCATTTGTTACGTCGAATACGGTATATGTGTAAACTCTACTTGTAAACTTATTTACAATTTCAAATTCTGCTGAAATCACCTCTATAATAGCTGTCTGGCAATGATAATGGTATGATACTGATCATACTTTCAGATTAAATTGACATATAGTTGAAAGTTTTTGGCAAAGGTGAATACATTAAATGAATCTTCATTGATATACTATTAGTAAAGAATCAGAGGGAAATTATTGAAGATGATTCTGGAGGATTTGAGATTATAAGCAACGAATGGAGTGAATTTCAGTCCAAGAGTCTACTGGTATAGGAGGGGGATATAATTTTCTTTATTACTTGCCCATGAAAGATACTGCAGTTTAATATTTGTATGGCAATATCAAACTAATGTAATACCGTTGCACGTATGACGTCACAGTATTGTGTTGCAAAAAAATTCTAAATGTTTTGTTCAGTACACTATTGTCAAGTAATAAACAGAAAACTTAACTTCCTTCAAATTAGTACTTTTTTTAATTAAACTTGTTAAAGTCATAGTCTCAATTTTGTAAGGCAACCAAACCGGGCTAATTATTCTTAACGAGCAAAATTCTGATCACTTACACCAATATTTCCTGTCGAGTCTGCAAAGATTTTCATTTTTGAGCCTGTTATAAAATATTGGTGTATGCCGTTTCAGACCAAAGAGTTACCGAATCAAGTGCAATCCCATCGCGAGCACGAAATATCGGAAATCTAATAATTGCAGCGCCGATACTTACGACAGATGCATTCTTCATTGAGTTTACCACCTTTTTGTATTTGACAAAAAGGTAAGTTATTGGCTATTTTCATTGTATATGTAGCTGGGAAATTTCATGTGTTCCACGTCATGGCCTTAGTGAAATGACGTGGTAAGGATTAACGCTCGCCAAACACATAGGGTAGGGTGTTTTGAACTTCATTATTGAGGGCTAGAATGCACGCAGATTTCTGAAAATTGTTGAAAACTTCAGGGGAAAGATTTATGTGAGTGATGAACTATTTGTCCGGCGTGCATTACAATTTGCCTTGCAAAAATGAGACTATGACTTTAATGATTTGGTATCGTTTTATACTTAATCATTAACTCGTTTTATGAAAATAGTATTAAATAGAAGGTCGTTTAGTATCCTCTATATATTTTATAAATGTTTTAAATTTCCTGTGACCTCATGTATGGATGTCTCTTGTCAACACAAGGAGTTTTACAACTTTATCCAAGATAGTGAAAAACTTGACACAATTTACAACCACATTAACTTGGTCGCGCCAGCATGATTTATGGCTTTCTTTCACTGGAGCCAGATTTTACTTGGTTAAAACAAACAAACAAAAGGTATTAATGTATGGCCACATTCCCTTGACCAAACATGTCATAACATGCTGTAGAGAAAATGACAGTTACATGTTTTCTAATTATCCACAATCATGAGTTATATCATCATTAATCATAAATTGAACTCTACAAACTGAGTCGATGCATTAGTAATGATTGTTTTTCTTCTCGCTCTTAGATGCATCAAGCATGAAAAAATGTAAACATTAGGTCTAGTTGGCCAAGTTGGTTGTTATAAGAAAATGCTCCGCTTATAAGCGCCATTGGTACAGCATAAATAGATAAATGACACTGTTGTGAAATAAATATAAAACATTTCATAAGTACATTCATCAAACGAGGAAATAATAATAAATTTCTTACCAAGATTGTCATGAGTTAAACTAACGCGATTTCTAATCAAATCTTCTGTCAAAGTAAGCGCCATTGCGGATAGTTTTGTACTTTTCGACGGAGGAACCAATAACAAAAGAAATCGTCAAACGAATAAACTTACTGCCCTTCGAAAATTCATAATGAATACCCGTTCAATGAGCCGAAAAAGAGTGCTAAGACATTACACTTCGAAATGATTTTACATTTGAAAAATATACTCATACATTATTCAAATTCCTGTAGCTAGTTTGTATATTTTATTTGTTGAAAACGTTCCCATTAAATATCAGTTTATGCACTATACACTTTAAAAGGGTTAATATCGCTTTGCCATGCCCGATTATCCGTAATCCGTGTAGAAGGTGCCTCATTTTAAAGTTAAAACTTCGCCATTTTTGTGTGAACACCTTATAATCATTCACATTGAGGGGTTCGGTTCCATAAATTTAGCCAAACTTGGTAATTGCAGTGCGTTCGTTAAAACCTTTTTTATTTATCTAAACATATTGTCTTCCAAATAAGAACATGTAGTAACTTTTCTTGAGATACCCCACTAATTTGAAACATATTAAAAGTTCCTAATGATTTCATTTTTCTAAATATTATTGTTTTCTTTTCTTTCCTATAAATGATAGGTGAAGTAGACCACTGAAATTAATGATGACATTTTTTTTGCAAAGTTCAACTTTAAATCCAAATAGATCAATAGATAGACATACAAATTATCATTGCAACAAATTGTTTTTATCAATTTCCTTTTGAAAAGATTAGATATTTTCAATGTTAGCGAATTTTTATCGAACCTGAACAATTACACCAATCAATGATTCTTTTTTACCAATAATATTCGTTCTTTTATTGTCAACTGAAGCGAGATGATGAGCATTTTCTTCATTAACAGTGTGTTTAAACAGATTTTACAAGCACTTCCACTGGAGCTGAGGACTATTCGAATAACGCTTGCACTATTGTAACGGATATGGCAAAGTACTACTCAAGTGCGTGCCGACAAATGGCGGAAGTTTCAGAAAACTCATGTGTTGACAGTAGCAACCCAAGCAAGCCCGAACAGAAAGAATCAACAACAGTGACCCCGGCCATGGCTTTACAGAAAGTTGAAGTAAGTTAATGATAATTAATTCCCGTTATGTTAATGTGCAATGAATTGATATACGTCAACTATGCATGCCATTGATGTGTTGTTTACATTTTAAAGGGACCATTCGAGCGGCTTTCATCCGCCATCTTGAAATGTTAGCATTGCGAGAAATCAAATGTGCTGTATTTTGCTAATTCATTGAAAAAATTAAGAAATAACTAATAGATTGATAGAAGAGGGGCATATTTACAAATAATTCATAATAAAAGTTGTCAGTTACGACAATGTTTTGTCGTAGTAATGCATTCCACATTCGTAGCTCCGATGATTGGCTTCATTTCACGAAGTTTTTCTTTTTTGATCGATACACTTTATTCTTTGTCAAATTGTGCAATCTTGAACAACTGAAATGTTAAACTCATGTACAAAGTTGACATTAAGTGTGAAAAGAATCATGTAAAAATCATATATTTTTGTTAACAGGAAAGTCCTCCTGAATTTCGTTTCCACAAAAATACCCCGCTCGAATGGTCCCTTTAAGATAGGTTGGGGGGTATCCTGAAATGGAGGTATAATACGTCAATCGACGTATAATCGGCCGATCTAGGTAGAAAACCACACTTAGATTGACGTATAGTGAACATTTTGGTCAGATGATTAGTGTACGTCGTTTTCCGAGTATTCGGCAGGTGTCGATTCATGACTTGAAACCCTCTACATTTTGACTTTGTAAGCAATAAAAATCGCCTCGGTCCGCGAACAAAGGGTTCAAACTTAAAATAACAACACAAAAACAACCCTAAACTTTCCCGAACTTACGAGAACCTATGCTGTCTTTGCAATCTTAAGAACATTATACAAGAGATATAAAACTTGGCATAAATGGTAATCTTGTTAATGACAACGTAACTAATTTGATTGTCTGTTGTATTTTTATATCTATAAATATGCATGAAATGGTATAAAACATTAGCTCAAAATTCTTTTAATTTACAAAAACAATTAGAACTTAAATCTGTCAAGATTTTTGCAAGGGAAATGGAAAATGGACAGTTAGTATAGTTGTGTTTTTCATCTACGTTACATCAATATGTGAATACCACTTTCGTAAACAGGCATGGTTAACTCTATGACATTTTTATATGAAAGATTGATATGATACTATAAATTGAGTTATTTGCATAAGAACCCTTTTTGAAAAAGAGAGAATGTTTTCGTTTGCATTATAAATTGCTTGAAATTTTTGTCATTATTGTTTATTTTACGAATGCTTCACGTTACAACCTTGTAATGTTAAAGCATTTTAACACTTTAAAAGGACAGATCCCTTTGATATTTAGGAGAAGTAATTTACTTCGTGTCCGACACACTTATTTGAATATGCTGATAGGGGTCAACCAATACAGAGGTCAGGGGCTTAGCTGCTGTCCGAAGATGAAAACAAGAGATAGCAATCCACCATTTTGGGCAATAAAGTTCATTTCCCCTACGAATTTCAAGGAAACGGTTAACTATCTTCTGATGAGTTGTGTTTTTGATCAGGAAAGAGTATAACACATTAGGTTTCTATGATTTTGAGTTTTTGACCTGAAGTTTGATGAAATTTGTCAATTGAAATAATGTGAATTATTGTCAGAAGAGTATGAAAGCACAGTCCACATTGATTGTGTCTGATATAGTCATATAATGTGCACATTTATTTCAAAGAGCCAATTCTTCACTTCAGTAACTTTATTAATATTTTATTCTACAAAACCAAATTTTAGTTTTTGACATATTGAATAGGCCTAATTGATGAAGTTTAGACTAGTCCTATCTGCTACAGTCCCAACTTGTTTAAGTAGAGGCTTGATAAGTACAAAACCAGAATAGATATTACAGTCCTTTAATTACGGTACACTTTTGCATTAGAATTGATGTTGGATAAGTTAAATGTTTTATAAGTTATAGTATTTTTTATGGTCCTGTGGAATTTTACTCAATGAGTAATAAATTAATTTATGAATTGATCTTTTATTGCTTCCAGGCAGCTGTTGAAACCTTGTATGACTTCAGAGATCGGTACTTTGAGCGGTTTGGTGTGGCAAAATCAGTGGATAAAGCAGGAGATGTACAGAAAAAGATGGAAGAGACATTGCATTTGATTGATGAACATAAAGGTTAAATTCTAAAGATAACCCTATCAAAATAATGTATTTCTTACTGTATATTAACCTTTATGAAATTACCTATTATAAAAATGTTAGCGCGAAAAAATGGTCACATGAATATTTGAAGTGAAAGGTTTTTTTCCTAATTTTAGTTTGATAATATGTATCATTCAGATTATTAATAGTAATCAGTTAGGACGAGTACTTAACAGTGACTATCTTTCTCAGGGAAGTTGTTGTTACATTATTTTCAGACAAGATCAGCAACAAAGCTGTGCTGAACATGTTGAGAGGAAAGACTTTGAATGTTACATCAGATTTTAGTCAAGAGGCTCTGGATTATCTTTCAAAGGCAGTGAAGCGTGACCCTAAGCTAGTCGAAGCGTGGAACCATCTCGGAGAATGCTACTGGAAAAGTGGAAATATTCCATCTGCCAAGAACTGCTTTACCGGTGCTTTGAATTATGTAAGAGAACATAAAAATTTCACAATTATGCAGTAAAGTACTAGAGATGATAAAAATATCATATTATTACAGGAAAAATATACACTTAAATCAAAAGATAAAATTTGAAATAACAAATGTTGTTGGAATATATGATGTCTACTTCTTTCTTTTTTTAAACCGCGACGCCCTTGAAACTAACCATGGTCATGGGGAAACTTTAATATTAATTAATAAGTAGACAATAATTTTGTTCCTTCACTGAAAAGGAAAAGAGGGTCAGAAATAGCTATTAATTCATGAATTGTTTGATCATAAATCAAGCAAAAGAACAAGGTATCCCTGCGGAACTTGTCGATGGTGCTGCGTCAGCTGAGTGGGCCCCCAGCAGAGAAAGTGAGTCTGATCGAGGAGAGTGTTGAGAAGGCAAAGGAGGCCATACAGCTCGACATCAAGGACGGAACCTCCTGGTGTGAGTTCACATAATTATTTGAAATATTTATGAAATACATTATGTAAAATTAACTAAGTTATTAACTATTAAATAAAAATTTACCTCAGCTATCAATTAACATTTACATCAGGGATAGAATGAAGTATAAAGGACTTGGTCGAATAAAGAAACAACAGTTGTGAATTTTTATGTTTTAGAGTAAATCTATATTCTGACCTATTATGATATTCTTACAAATATTCCCTTGACCTACCTGTAAAAATCCAAAATATTTTAAATGACTTCCTTTGATTCAATCTATCATTCACAAAATCACTTTGAAAAATTGAATGTGCCAGATCAACGTTCTTCTCCCAAATACTCAAATGATCAAAAGTTCTTGATGATAAATTTTTTAATATAAAGACACAACAACTGAGAGTATATATCTACTTATAATTTGGAATTTTTAGGGATATTCTTATGTGTAATATTCTTATATGTATACATGCAATAGAAAAAGATTTGATAATAGTTCGGAATCTCACGATCAATTCAATGACCATTTTCTTTCAGTGATTCTGGGCAATGCCTACCTGTCTCTCTTCTTCACGGCCGGTCAGAACCCCAAAATACTCAAACAGTGCATGAGTGCATATTCACAAGCAGTAAGTATGCGTACTTTTATAAAGGTTTTAACGTGTTCATAAAGGTTTTAATGAAGGTCATTGAAATACAGTTTATGATATAACAACTGTCTGTCAGCACTTAACCTAACTATTGCTCCAAGCTTAATTTTCTTTGAATTTAAATCTTGAGGTGAATAAAATTGGTTCTGAATGGTTGTGATATTGTAAATGCTGCTACTGCATAAAGATAATTCAAAAAGTCTCCTTTGTTCCTTCCAGGAACGAGACCCAATAGCACAAGGAAACCCAGATCTTCACTTTAACCGAGCTGTGGTAAGATCTCACCCTCTATCTCGAGCTTGGTTCATATTTAAACATTCTTCAAGTAATTCCTGATTCTGTGATTCAATATTAAACTTGAGGAATCTTCGGATGTGAAAAAAATGTCAGGAAATAAATTTTTAATGCAGAAATCCTGCAGTGTTAATGATTATCTCTGCAGAATGTTTTACACAGGTCTGTCGCATATATTTGTTAACATTAACCAACAAAACTTAAGTATGTAACCATTCTGAAATGTAAACTTTGTATGCATGACAGGTAAACAAACACAGTAGTTAGCATGTACATGAGATGTCAGGCGTGATGAGTGGTGTTGAGGTGTAGATGGTAAAAAAACCAATTTCTCTTTAAAGACGTACAAGTTCAACAGCGAGTGGTCCTGTAATCTTCTTAATATTCACATTACAAAGGTTAAAATGTTCATATATTGATCCACCTTACCCTGCAGTCGTACAAGTACCAAGAGGACTACCAGCAGGCACTGCTTGGCTTCTCTCAGGCCGACCTGCTCGACCCGGCGTGGAAAGAACCTGCCGAGAAGGAATCTCAGCTGCTACAGTACCTACACACAGTCACAGATATGATCAAAACTAAGGTCAGTACCTACACACAGTCACAGACATGATCAAAACTAAGGTCAGTACCTACACACAGTCACAGATATGATCAAAACTAAGGTCAGTACTTACACACAGTCACAGATATGATCAAAACTAAGGTCAGTACCTACACAAAGTCACAGATATGATCAAAACCAAGGTCAGTATCTACACACAGTCACAGATATGATCAAAACCAAGGTCAGTATCTACACACAGTCACAGATATGATCAAAACTAAGGTCAGTACCTTCACACAGTCACAGACAGGATCAAAACTAAGGTCAGTACCTACACACAGTCACAGATATGATCAAAACTAAGGTCAGTATCTACACACAGTCACAGATATGATCAAAACTAAGGTCAGTACCTACACACAGTCACAGATATGATCAAAACCAAGGTCAGTATCTACACACAGTCACAGACATGATCAAAACTAAGGTCAGTACCTACACACAGTCACAGACATGATCAAAACTAAGGTCAGTACCTACACACAGTCACAGGCATGATCAAAACTAAGGTCAGTACCTTCACATGGTCACAGACAAGGTCTAAACTAAGGTCAGTATCTACACAGTCACAGACAAGGTCTAAACTAAGGTCAGTACCTTCACACGGTCACAGACATGGTCTAAACTAAGGTCAGTACATTCACACGGTCACAGACATCAAAACTAAGGTCAGTATCTACACAGTCACAGACATGATCAAAACTAAGGTCAGTACCTTCACACAGTCACAGACATGATCAAAATTAAGGTCATGTGTGTATTACCTAGAATACAACCCAGGAGTCATTGGGGCCTAAGTTAAACATTGCCTGGGTATACACATTTAGAACTCGACTTGGAACAAAAAGAAACCTGGGTGGCAAGTCGGTGCTCAACAAATAAGAACCCCGGGATGGTAATTTAGTACATATGGTATGTCAACAACTTGCCAATAGCTGGTTTCCTTGTTAATGTTAGTCCGTGTTGGTAACTTTATGATAATTTTAAAGTTTATTTTCAATTGAAATTTCCAAAATGGCACTCTTGAACTGACCCCTTTCAAGTTTGTTTCAATACACTGAGGTAGGTAAGATAAATCAGTACCCTTGGTATGATAAAATGCTGATTTTAGATTATTATTTATTAAAACTGCTATTTAAGTAAAGATTAGTTGCATTGCATGGTTCATTGTTTAATAATACTCTTTCTTATACAGGGTAAAATGAAGTCTAAGAAACTTGAGACACTGGTACAGTCATTGAATGATGACCGGGACCTGGGCCCATACAAGGGAGGTACCTACACTAGCTCGAAGGGGAAGACAGTCACCCTGCGAAAAGTGGCCCTTGCTGATCTGCAGTCAGAGATAAACCACGAGAAGCTAGTCCTCGGGAAGGTTGTCTGTACCATCAGCTCGGAGGAGGCTCTGCCATTGTAAGTGGATTATTTTTGGAGTACCCGTGTTTTCTACAGGAGTTGCTTGTGTGAGATCAAGTGATACCTCACAGATGTAGTTTTGACAGTAGATTTTGTATACTACCCTGCCATTGTCATCTACATGACATATTGCTTTTATGCCATCACATTGCTATGACATCACCACATTAGGAGTCCAAGGGTAGTTAAAGGTATTTACCTATCCCAATGTCATGATAGGAACAACAGCACACTCTGATTTCTATTCAACTGTAGTTGTTGATTTAAAGTTGTTGTTTCTTTGTTTTTGTAGTTTGTAAAAATTGTTTTAAGCAAATATTTGTGTGTAGTTTCTAAAATTATCCTCTTCATCGAACTATATTAATTAGGCAGGGGTTCACTTAGCTTCATGTGTACAAAAAAGTAGCCTTTTAGTGAATGAATTCCCAACATAATGAAGAAGACTAGGTATTATGTAAATCTCTGTTGGTTGCAGCACATTCTGTATGGTAGATGAGAGTCACACATGTATTCCAGTGAATGTGTACAACATCGCCCAAGGTTCTGGCGTCAAGATCGGAGACTCTGTGGCAATACCCGACCCGTACGTGCAAGCAGTTCAGGTCAACCATAAAGACAATGTAAGTTCTGGCCATACCAGGATACCTTCATTTGTTCACAATTTTGGGTTTGAGTTCCTCTCTTAAGAAAAAAGGGCAACAAACCATTCTTTCTTAACAGGTAAAGAAAGAAAGAAATCTGAATAATGTCAAAGACAAGGGTCAGTTATTGTGATTGCATGAACAAGCAAAGCATTGGTTTTACTCACTCGTACAAGCACAATAATAATCTCAAAAGATCATGTGTGTATTTTATTTAACTTATATTCAAGTCATATTATAAAAGCGTCAGATGGCTTTTGCATTAAGCTAACAAAGCAACGTTCTGGCTCATTATAAAAGGAAAAGTATTGAATATCTTCAGAAATAGCTTGGCGAGCAGGAACCATCAACTTTGTGCTCCTGGACACTTTAACAAGCTCCTAGTCAAGTCAAGTCTTTATTACAGTACGAAGGCCTCAGGCCCATATACATATAGTCATATCTCTCGAAAATGTCGACTGAGAAATTTGAAATTCTTACAAGAAGCCAATAATCAGCTGACATGATATATACAAGTGTGTGAAACAAAGGCCAGTGCAACAGCTCTGAACCTGGTGCTTTTTTGTGAAGACCACCTTTCAAGATTTTTGCCTTTAAAATTATCATTACCATCTTTGCCTGGCTACATTTCAATCTTACTTCTTACATTTTCACCTTTGTTCCATATTCTGTGCATTTAGTATGCAATTTTAATGTTCCAGGTGTTCAAGTATTTGAGTATTCGGGTGGATCTGCCCGTGATGCTGGTGGTGAATGGGAAGAAACTGGGCCTGGATAAACAAGCCATGTCTGTGCTGGCGGTCAGTGCAGTGTCCGAGTGAACTGTGATCTGTTTATACATTAAATATATATATATATATTTTTACACTAAACCCTTGTTTTGTTGTGTTGCCACCCTACCTATTCAGATTGAACAAGTGTACACACAAGATACTTTGTTAATTGTGCTTAATTTTTTTAGGAGCATTGAATTCCAAAAGTGTTTTCTGTTTGACATCTGATCAATAAGATTTCAAAAATATATTTTGGCTTTTTAAATAGAAACAGCAGAAGATCTGTTTGCATACCGCCTGCTTTGTTAAAAGAAAATTCAAATTGGCTAATGATGATATAGTAAGAATTTCAGGGGTGTTTTCGGTGTTGTCAACTGTTATAGTAAGCGTAATAGTGAAATGTCTAGAGGGTTTTTATCTTGTATTCTTGTGTTACCATGGAAGCTGCAAAATTTAAATTCACATACAAGGATTATGATTGAAAAGCATCTCACATGTGAAGGATCTAACATATATATCTTTGAGTTATAATGTTACAAATAACCGGATGGATGGACAGACTCTGTAAGGTGAGATGATAAAAGGTTTAGATTTGAAGATACCTATTGATCTGACTATAATAAATGTAAACAAGCTCTTTATCTAATAATTCATACAGCAATTATTTCACATTAATTTTGAAATGACAGTTTCTCAATCCTTAACATGAAGACACAGGACAAGAGACTGAAATTTTATTTTACAAAAACATAATAAATATTTTACATTTTGTTGTTTCTTCAACAATTGTTTTTCAAAACTTCCCTTATCGATTGATTGAGATAGAATTAAATTTTCAGTAATTTGTTTTTTAAGAGGCAGTAGCACATTTTTATTGTTGATAAAGTGTTCTCACAACTAGGCAAATAAATCTTTCCACAAATGCTACCGTATATAAGTCGAGTGACGATCTGCCGGTAGGAGACGAACAGACGAGTTTCAAACACGATGTCAACTCATCGTCAAAATATTGAAATAAAATTAATGTTGTAAATATTACATATTTTACTGTTTTTTTATTATGTTTAATTCCTAAAAATAAATAAATTACTACGATTGGGAATCCAGTATGATCGATTTGAAATTGATCCGTTTGTAAATAATCTTATCGATCAACGCCATTTTGAATTTTTAATGTTTGGCTATGAAAATTACTGTCGAAGTTGAACATTAGCTAAGACTTATTCCCTGATCCAACGTTATTTCTATCATAACTTTTAGTTATGAAAATGGAATAAATAAAAGACGTACTGTGGGTAAATAATGGTGATTTTTTTAATAATCATTACAAGCAGATTTAAAACAAACGTACCATGATCTGTTTAGCCATGTGTATCCATTTCCCCGCATCAAATGATTAAAAGGTGTTAACACAAAAAATCGCCAACAGTGGCGTTTGCTTGATTATTTCCTTTACGACTATTGATGATCAGGTTGAGTAATGAGATGTTTTGACCCTCTGAAACTCATACAAATGGCATAAACTTAAGTTTATTTGGAAAATTGAAGAAATAAATGTTTAAAAAAAATGTGATAGTGCCCCTTTAATAATATGAAAACAAGTTGTCTTATGAATACCTAATGATAACTATGTTGACATCATATATTTACTGTACTACATGAATATCTATACATGTTTGTATTCATCACACTCAAACAATCACACATTCATATATTACACATTATTTACAACAGGCTAGATTTTCAATAAAATGCAATACATTTCTTTTTCAGTTGAATTAAGTTGTAATCGTCACAACTCCTTCATAATGTTAAGTTTTGATCATGAATGACTTCATCATGTCACCACATGATTTCCTCAATACATAATGACGTAGCACTAAACATAAATAATTTCTTCTCCACCTAACAACTTCTCACAAACAGGACTCAGTTTAGTGGCAAACAGTCTTTGTTGTTTAAGCCATCACAAGTTTCACGACTTTGGTTTGGCACTTATAGGAGGTTTAATGTCCGTCACTTTAGTAGGGTTTATCGTCTTCACTTTAGTTGGATCGTAGGCGTATGTCTTCTGAATGGGGCCCTCCCCTGCCTTCTTGAACCTCAAAGCATCGAGTTTCTGTCTCTCCTCCATCTGGTTTGCCATCTTTGCATTGTTCCAAGCTGAAATTCATACAACTCATTACATCAAACTCTAAGGCAAATAACAAAAAAATTTATTATTTAGATTTTTATGATCAGTTTAGAAAAAAATACCTATAAGATGTAACATTGTTACAGAAAGTTGAGTATTCTGTTTGTTACTTGACCTTAGTAATCAAGCATGATTGTGGAAAGTGTACTGAACGAAACATTTCTGCGACTTGGCCGCCATTGTGACGGCGGTGCTAACATTGTGACATCACAACCACAAAATATTATTAAGTTGTACATACAGCAGTATTAAACTAGTTTTATATCGCTGTATAAATATTACACTGCAGTATGTTACACGGGCGAGTAATAAGAGCTTTTATCTGTCTTAAAATGCTATTTATGTCCTACATTGAGCTGAAATAACTAAGCATGAGTCTAATTTTCAGGTTAATATGTTTCAGGTAATAACACAGCTTGAGGCTAAACATCTGAATAAGGATCCCAGTTTACAGCTAAAATATGATGCAATCAAATCAGTTTTCAAGTACAATTATCCCCTATCAGAATTCAGATCATAGATGCAAAGGATGACAGATTAGAGAATAAAAACCACCAAACTTAGTAACTCCTTTAATCAGGGGCGGATACTCACACTCCTTGAAGCCCTGGACAAATTTCTTCTTCTTTGGGATAGCGGATTGGTCATGTTTGACAAGAGCTTCTATCTTGAAAAAGGTTCTGACGGCAGGGATCTTCAGGAAGAGGACTTGTACGAGGGAGAAGGTGTTGGAGGTGAACCAGTAACACAACATGGCCTGTGGAGGAAACAAGAAAAAGAATGATACTCAGAATGTATTAGAATGAAGTAACAATGTCAAAATAAAGTTGAGATGAGATTTTAGTTTAACATTGCCGGACATATCATATTAGTTGGATACTATTATTGCAGTAGGGAACTTTGCTTTGCAGTGACATCTGTGAGCCAGGGTGGACATGGAGTTCTGCACCTTAACCATACACTAAGCAGATAAAGAACTCACATGCTACCTACCACTTTTAACGATTTACATCAAAGTATCCCAGATAACATTTTTAGCAAGTAACAAATTCTGGATTATTCTCTTGTAATTAGATATCGTTTCCGTAAAGTGGCAATTTAGAATAGCTCTCAACTAGTTCAAGATGTTCCAATGTTAACTATTCCTGAATTACCAGAGAATAAAGACAAGGTTAAGAGTATGAAGGAAACTCACTGCTGGGAAGTTTGAGATGAGGGGGAACATGATGATGGGCATTCCTCTCATCACCCACTTCATGTTGTGGCTCATAGTGCCAGCCTTAACGCCATCCACGCCCAGCTGAAACATAACAGCAGATTAAACTTCATTAACAACTGGGAAATGTTTTTCACATCAAACAAACCATGACATCATATCTCAAAGCATCTATATTATCCATAACCTAATATGGAAAAATATAAATTAGGTATGAAAACATTCACACAGATATCATTTTAACATAAACACACTTAATAGTACAATTCACATGAGTAGAGTTTTTAATTAGTATTTTTTTCGCACTCTGCTTGAACAAATGGTATCAGAGTCTTGAATAGGAAAGTCAAGTGGCCATATCCCTAAAACATTCCTTAGCTCTCGTTGCATCGTCAATAGAACCAATCATCAACATCAGCTTAAGACTATCTTAGACCTATGACCTAGAACTAGACCTAGGAAACTAAACCTATGGCCTTTATTCAAGCTAAGAGGATAAAAATGCCGATAAAGTAAAATGCTCACCTCAATAGTGAGCAGGAACGTGGCCATGGTGAGTATAGGCAAGCCGTAGAGCGCGTCGGGAACCGTTAGGTCGGTGAACCATAAGATTCCCCCGGTCTTCATACTCTCCACCGGCAGGTTGGCCATTTGTCTCAGACCCACAAACACCGACACAAACACTGGCATCTGGGGAACAATGTTTTCACAATATTTTCATCACCAGGAAAAAATTTAAAACTCTCAAATGCTGATTTATCTCTAAAATCACAAACTGAGAGACAATGTTATGTAAAGTATTATTGGCAGAATGATGAAACCCCAACTTTATATCAGTGTTCATTTGGCAAAATATAAAACGAACTCATGCATAGTTCAGAACTCTTTAGCTTTTGGGCACTAAGATATATCAAGTATTATAAAATTGTATGAATGGGTGAACTACTGTTTAATGCTGCTTGGGTAATACCACAGCCATTAACGTCTATTATTGCCAACAACCTCATGAAGATTATGTGTCTATAATTATTATTGTTGCTAATTATTTCCACAAGTGTTGTCATTAATTAACTTTATACCAAAATCTTTGTGCAGGTGCAAACTAATAACAATTGAAAACTTCTTTCCAAAATAAAGTGAAAGGAAAGGGACCATCTTTAATATCCTACCTGGGCAAGGGGAACGAGGAAGTTCTTGAACGGTTTTATCTGGTTTTTCTGCATGAAGCCCATCAACTCCTGTCCTGCTCTTGCCGCTGTATACAGAATGATATTGTAGACGTACGAGTGAGTGAGTTACTTTTTAGCATTGCCGGGAAATATTTCAGCCATTAGCGGTTTCAGAAACCTTAAAGTCTGCAAAATGTAGCTCAGCAATGTCAACATAAAGCTTAAAGCAGCAACCCTCTCTTGTTAACAATTTGTTGTAGAATTCTATGTATCACAGAATGATGGTACAAATATAGAATAATTTGATAGGTCTATCTGAATCTAATATGTAAAATAGCGCTTTCAAATGTCAACAGGCAAGCAGTCGTATTTACCAGCAAGCTGATCCCCACTGGAGCGAGCCTCGGTGAAGCGTTCCTGTAGCCGCTGCATGGTTGGCATGTGGTTGTGCATGTGGGCTGCGTTACGCTGGGACTTGATCACCAGGGGGAACATCAGCAGTCGGACACAGATCGTCCCTGAAATCATTTATATACATATATTGAAAGATACTAATTCATATCCATATAATGACAGTCCAAGTCAAATGATTAACTTGTAACAAGGCCATAGGTTCATATAAAAAATACAAAATATTAATAACATATAACAACGAGATGTAGACTGTCCCTAAATACAGACTTCTTCAAGTATAGGCAAAGTAAATGTAACACTGTAGACGCTTGATGAGATTTTCTAGGTAAATACTAGTAAAATACTAAGTAAGTACTAAGAAAATTAACAATTAGTGAATGAAAGGTAATATCCAATAGTACTCCAAAAGAAATGTTCTTCACAAATAAGGACCTTACAAAAGTCGCATTTGAGAATGAAATGATACACTTTTACAATTGGAAAGTTACAAATGTGAGATAAAACATTTTGAAATTAATGAAAATCAAAATGTTACTAACACTGCAGTACCTGACGAAATTTATATGCTGCCTACCTTATTTGCTTGAGGATATTTCATATCTCTAAAATGATCTGAATCATCTATTCAAGAATTAATTTAGAGATTTTACTTACCGGCTACTACCGCCCCCCACCATGGCATATCGAGGCCAACATGCAAGAGATCCAACCCTTGCTGTACAATACCGCTGGGAGTCCATCCTCCCAGACCCACACTCTGCAGTGTTGGTTCACCCAGGGCATTCAGAGATTGGGTGATGTCTGGGATCTCAGGGAGGGGTGGGGGCTCAGGTATGTAATCTACTGGGGCACCTGCCTGGAAAAAATAATTATTCACAGAATACATACCAAGTAATGAAACCGCTTATATAAGAATACAATATATAGAAGTAATTCTGAATATGAATAATACCTATGGTAATAAACTAAAATTCTATAAATGATAATAATTAGAAAACTGAATAATGAACATGAACCTAGCTTACATAAATCTTTTTGAATATTGACTATCAATACTTTTACACAGATAGTCTGACATTTTGGCTTCAGAATAAGTAACATCGTTATAACGAAAGAAAATTCAGATATCAAGTCTTCGAGGAGGTAAAGCAGTTGACAAATAATTAAGACAACGTATATCTTCAATTGTTAATCAAGATTGTAGCGAGAGTCACTTGACAACACTTCTTTACTCACAGATGCATCTTGTGTGCTGCTCTTATTTCGCAGAAATGTAACACTGCATACAACAATGTGTTTATCTAAAATATTTCTTCCTGGTAGGGACTCCCTGATGCTGGCCGATCGAACTGATGGAATGGGTTTCCTTGTCCTCACACACGAGTGAAGATTTTTCCTCTGAATCAAATTAACATTAAGTTTGTTAACAATCTCTATTTTTGTGAAGTGAATAACTAATAAAGTTTTCATGAACATTTCATTCTTTATTACAGCTATCCCGACTATTGTAGCAGAAATAATACACATAATGGTTATGTAAGGGATAACGAGTCGATGGTTACCAGATGCTATGATTTGTATGCAGTATCGGAAATGGATAAAACATTTCAGTTTCAGATACAAATGGATGTTGTTGATTTTTTCAAACAGAGCAAGTGTTATATAAATGTTATATATATATATATATATATATATAGTTCTTCCATGACATTTTGAAATCCTTGTGTTGGATTGGTTTACTCTGTCATCAAATCTATGTTCGAACACAACTTTTATGAAAGCTAATTTCCTGCATTTGAAATCATCATTCCTAAGGCTCTATCCACTGAGTGACAAAAAATGGCTATTTACAAACTCGCATGACTTTCACTTTACAACACCATGCTTTTGCTTCCATATTGCTTTATGTGTAATCTACATCTTCACTAAGATTTGATATGCTTATGACCACATGGAGCCCAAGCTTTCGCAACATAAAGGAAATTAAACTAAAGGGCATGGTAAAATGCCAAATCTAAAATAAGTGGTAAATTTTTGGGAAGACACATATAAAATTTTTAAGGACAGTAAGAAAACATGTTAGCTTTAAATGGTCTAAAGCAATACAATAAAATTCCATTATTCTACTCACACCCTACTTCAAATTTAGGGAAGACAAGATTTTCTGGATAACAACTTTTTTTTGTGAAATTCACAACATTTTATGCTTGATACGTCATTTAACATTTCACATGCTAGCTGCTATGATGAATAAACATTAACTTTTAACTTAAATTTACCATAGCTCTTTCAAGATCACTTAATACCTTTCATATATAATTTTTAATCAAATATTTAATCTCAAGTTAAAAGGTTTATTTTCGAAATAGACCCTCAGATGTATTGTAAATAAATGTAATTAGTATTTGGCAAGGCAAAGGATCAGAAGAAAAATGTTGTCAGTCATGACCGAATATCTTATATTGTTATATTCATCCTAGTACTTATAGCATTAGATTGTAAGATAAATATTGACAAAATGTAAAATTGACACAATTAATTTCCTCATCATGTTGACTATGACTCAAAGGCAACTGGTAAATTGTAATGAAGAAATCTGATGTTACAGCTTGAGTGTACTGCATGAACGGTACCCAGAAACCAAAATGCACAGAAATTGATGTTTGTTAGGTGATTTGGGGTTTGACGCCTCTTTCAAGAGTATTTCACTTATAACGCAGCTGCTAGTATTAGTGCAGGGAGAAAATCTGCAACACCACTGTGGTTATGCATTGCGAGCACTGGATGTAACTAGCAAACCATGAGTGGTATCATGCTGAAATTCAGTGTAGCAATGCACCGAAACCTTGCTGCATGTAGACCAGTTCTCTACTGCAGCAAAGTTGCAGAGCCCCTGAGGGGATTCGAACCACGGACCTCTTGATCCAAAGCTAATCTCACTAAGCATTGCACTATCCCACCCTTGATGTTTGTAACTTTAAATGACAGCTTGATCTCAAACCAATGATTGACTTTAGAAAATATCTTTCCCACAGCATCATTAATTCACTGCTCTATAACTACCTTCTTTTCAAGCAAACTGACAAAGGCATCTTTGTTATAAGGTAGTATTGAGAGAATATTTTCACGGTGAAAAAAGGGTCGTCAAGTTGAAACTATTTAGTCTAGTCTAAATAATTACAAAAAGTTTCAATATTTGGCAACATATGCAATCATGTAAAATGGCAATTGCTTGAGTGATAGAAATTAATGTTTTCTTAATGTTGACACCCACAGAGACGATTCTAAATTTGCAGCATGGTGTGAGTTTTCGAATGTCTTTGGACCAAAGTCGCACATGCCGCAAGCAGGCTGCCATTTTGATACTCTCACTCATGTGAGTCTTTGACCGCTCACATCTAATGAAAGATATTTACTTGGTACATACACTGTAATTATATGCAATCTCTAATTAAGTATCTTCATAGAAAAAATTGTCACAAAAAGTTTCGTGATAATTGCATTAAATGAAAATAACGTTAATACGGTTTGCTTTGAGAGTTCTAAATAGATACTACTAACGTATAACAAAATATGACTTTTGATGTTTGTTTATCGTTCATGATATGATGATTATATAAATGCTAAATATTTATTTTATAAATGCATATGTTTTTAACAAAATCATATTGTACAGAAAAAGTTAAAGTCCTTCAATTATTTTTCTCTACAAATATTATTTATTAACGCATAAAGAACATTAGCTTTAAGGGAAATAACTCAGTGAGGTAAAATGGCGGCGATTGTGAGGATAAAACGTCGTAGGGGAGAGGAACCTGTCGAATCACTGATTTTTTCTTGTAAAAGAAGAAAGGAAGATGATGATAAAACATCGACAGACGTGTCTGGTGTTCTCAAGTTTGCAGGAACGGTCTCCGTACAGGTAATCAGAATATTGGTAATGTAGCCACTAGCCAATAGCCATGGTAAATGAGTATGGTGAGCCGAGTTTTGAGTTGTTTGTTGGCGAGCATGTGTTTCAGAAGAGATCTTGACTATATATTTTGTTATTTACCTTTCGATCATCAAGTAACAAATTGGGCAGCTAATATTAAAACATTTTTCCTGGTGAAAGGGTTTGATATATCTAATGAAGAGCATCGGAACATTCAGCCCAAGATGTCCAATCCCAGATGCCCACTTTGCATACATCCAGAAACAGAAAAGATATTCTAAACTTTGGTTCAAATACTGCGCACTGCCTCACCTGAATTTTAGAGTCCAAGTACATTTTCATCTGTAACAGCTTCCCATTCGATTTTGATCGAGAAGGGTTTAGCCTTCTAAATCACTAAATAAAAAACCCATATAACTTTAATTTACACATGTACGAAAGATAAACCATTTGACTACTATACCCAACCAGCTTTCCATCTTAATTTTTTTTTTTTAGTGACATCACTACCCCCTACCCTATCTGTCAATGTTGTCAAACATTCATTTTAAATAACCAAAGTTTTCTCATATAAATATTCAGAAGACACATATGTAATTTAAAAAAGGCAAAGGGTTTATCTTTCCATCTGAGTGTTGATCAAAGTTAGGTATATCATATTTATTTGCTTAGATTTCAAATCCTTCATGATCAAGTTCGTCAGGAAGCTGCTAACTATAAAATAAGCTTCAAATCCTAAACATTGATGAAGGAAGATGTCTAGCATGCTAGACTACCAGAAACTTTAAATTTGACGTTATATTTCTGTTTGTACACACCATATACACACTATGATACTGAGTGCGAAAGTCCTACAAAACATGTCGACATTAGTTCAAATAGCATCTCAACATATGGTAGTACTGCACTAGTGATATTCAACTTGAAAACTTTACCAACCCTTACGCTAGACTGTTAACCTTCAAAGACTATAGACACAGGATCAAAAGGGTTAAAAAAAGACACTCTATAAATATCATGGGGCTAAAGAAGACACTGTACGAAGACAAGACAAAATTAACTCAATTGATGTGCACCCAGTAAATTGCAGTCTTGTCCAACATATACTCAACCCTTTAATCAAAAAATCTTTCATGCACTAGCCAATTATATATGTATATGCATTCTATAAGGCTTCTGGTTTTCTGACCAATAACTTAAGATTAAAAGCAAGTAAAAAACAAAGCTGCATGCTTTACACTTGTTATAAGTATATATGGAAAAAAGTCATATGAGGTCATTTTATAAACAGGTAACAGATTTGTCATTCAGTCAGTTAACATTATTTGTCCACAAGTTAATCCTTATAACCAATGTGATGAATCATTTCTTTATTTACTTTCAGGATACTAGTATATCAAGTCATATAAGGGAAGCTATTAAAAAGGATAAACTTCAAAAAGAGTACAAAAATCACTCTCTTACACATGAAAATCGTGCAGTGCGCCAAAGACAACGCCAGAAACATCAGTCACAGACTAACAGGTACAAAGTCATTGCCAGCAAAAGAGATTCCCATTTGGACAGACTAGATAGAGTGGAGGATCCAGTAGAAGATGTGGAGAGATCTCAAGACGTGCATACTGAAAATGGAATCTGTGACAAAGCAAAAGAGCATGAAGATAATGCAAGTTCTAATCCTCAAGCGAGTGTCTCAAATACAGACAATGCTGCAGTGTCAGAAAAGGTTTTCTGTTTATATGATGTGGAACATGAACATGTGAGAAATATATCAAACAACAGTGTAAGTCATCAGTTTAGTAATAATGTAAGATTTATTTACTTCAGTAAATGATATATAGAAATTGTCATAATCATTAAATATTAAGAATTTTGAAGATTTGAAATCATCAAATTTTGTGATGGGGAACTTTTATTTAGAATGAGTTTATTTCTTCAAGTCAGTCTCTTGGCATATTTTCAGTGCTGTTAAATATTAACGTCATAATAATTCCAAATGTCATAGCATTGAAGTTATATGTGCACAGGTATTATAAATATGAGTTCCTGTATGTAACTCATTTAATAAAAGGTCTTGAACTATTTTCCTGATGCCAGGGTAGTTCTTTTGATTAATGATTGATTTCATCTTCAGACTTCAACCTCTGAATACAGCAACATCACATGCAACAATGAACCAATGGTGCGCGAGAGTGTGCCGGTGACTAACCAATCAAACAGTGACTATGTGTACGACCTCTACTATACCAACAGCAGAGAGATTGACTTCAGAGTGTTGGAGGACATGTTGTATGTTGAGGGGTTTGGCGATAACGTGGAGTTCGTGGACAGTCGTGCTGGAGAAGACGAATATTTGGAAGTGTATGACGATGATGACGACAGTAACGATGAAGGGAACTGGCGGAATGACTATCCTGAAGAAGATCCACACTTTATAGAAAACCACAATGAGGATTACTGCTATGGAGATGGTATGTGTGGAACGAGATGGAAAAAGTTTTGTTTTTCTTGTACTCTCTGTTTTGATTCAAAACAATAAGAAATTTGGAAACTATTTCTATTTGAGATCCGCATTTTAAAACGTTACCATGCTTTGCTCAGAGATTGTAGCTACAGGAATGTGATTTGTTTGCTCATGTGGTTGGTAAATTAAATTTGTTAGGGAAATCTGTCTTACTATTTGCTGAGCTTGTTGTTTCCTGTCCGGTCTAAAAGGCCAGCCTACAGGAATAACAACATTAACAAATGTTACAGTCCAAGGTTAGTTGCTGGGCAAAGATAGCTATAGCTCTATAATTTCATAGCCTTTTCAGTTTAAGTGTCAAATATAAAGATGAATTTTGAGTTTGTGTGAAGCCAGTTTTCTGTAAATCAATCTTTACTGTAGCATGTGTTTGATATTAATTGTCAGACAGCTCAGTATGTGTTAAATAATGAATTGATAAACACAGTCAGCTTGTGTTAGTGTTGTGTGATTAATTCATTGTTTGTTACTTTTTTCTTCTAGATGATGTTGGCCACCACAGATACGACACAGAAGATCCACTTTCTGCATACATGGCGGCTAGTTGCAACATCCGTAAGTGGAGTAAATTTATTTTTGTCCCACAGGTAGATAATATGCGATAAAAGTCATCGCTCTGTTCAGCTGTAATCATTTTGTTTCTGTAGCAGAACTCCAAACTCTTTCAATCCTTCTAAGATTTCAAATGTGTTTTTCTCTCTACTTAGGTGGTGTCTTAAGAACTTTCTCATATAATTAACATTTTCACTTTTTGGCAGAAATTAGTTCAAATTTGGACTCTGTATAGAACTTGTTGCTGAAACAAAAATTAAAAAAAACATTGATTGAATCTTAATGAAACTCATCCTTTTTTTTATGTAAACGTTGAGAAATTTTTCTCTACGCATTTGAGATTTGTTCTATGATAATGCCCAAACTATCATAATTGCTCTCAATAGTAGAGGTTGCAGCAACTGGCAGATATTATCCCGACTTCTTCCCTTGAATCAATCACAAAATGAAGCAAGGTGATGTTTAATCTTTAGCAACATCTGCCGCATTGTGATTTACAGTTGCTGATTGTTATTCAATTCTCTCATTAAGGGTCAACGGAACCTGAATCTCCAGTTGACGATGACGGAATCTGTCGGGTCATATCAGGTCCACAGCGATCCTACGAGTCGTACCACAGAGCGATGCTGCACGATCTGGGGGACGAGTCTGATGACAGTGACGATGACTTTGATGTCAGATGATTGCACACCAGTCTCCGATCTTTGGACATTGTGATTTTAACCCTCTTTTCAAAGACAGTTTATTTCCTTTGATGACAATGATTGAATTATGTGATCTGAAATTTGATGTGATTATAACCTTCCTTGCAAAGAATGTTTACTTTCCAAGGCATTGAAAGTTATTAACTGTGCTGCCAAAGTGCACTGTGCTTCAAACCTTCTTTGAAAAGAACAGTTTATTTTATGTTGCATTGACTAATGACATTATGTAATTGATCTAACTTCGCAGAACAGTATGACTTTAGCAAATGTACAGTTAAATTTCTGTGGGTTGTGCACTGAATATTGAGAATGGTCTGATTCCTATTATACAATGTGGTTTAACCCTCTTGGCAAGAAACATTTATTCCCATTGAAGAAGCATTGAATAATGTTGAAGAAAGGACTCTTGATGATTGTGATTTTAATTTCCTTGGAAAGAAATTTATTATCTGATGATGCATGCAATGTGATTTTGTAATAAACAGTTGATGCATTGAATACCGTAAATGACCACACTCTTTGAGTGCTTCCTATCCTATTTGCAATGAACTGTTTGTTTTTTAATAAGCCAATGAATTATGTAAATAATTTAACCCCTGAGAACAATGTGTTTTAAAGGGACGGTATCACATTTTTTGGAAAGATTTATTCTTAAAATTGTTAACACTAAACATTAGTTTTTGCCAAATGTAATATCTTTACTGACTTTAGAATGTCAAAACATCTCATTACCCAACCTGATCATCCGAAGTTGCAGAGGAAATAATCAAGTATTGAGCAGAGATTACTAGTGGCCATTTTTTTGTAAACACCTTTTAATCATTTGAGGTAGGGAAATGCAAAGCTAAAATGATCATGATTAGTTTGTTTTAAAATGGCTTCTTTTGATAAAGACATTAACCCTTTAACCCTCTCTGCAGTTGAGTTGAGTGATGTAATGACTACGTTCCTTAAAGTAGCTGTTACAACTTATTTTACACATGCAAGGCCATTTTAACCATCCTTTTTAAGTACAGTTATAATTCAGTTGATATCATAAATGATGTTACTAATGTACTGTTAAATAGTAAAAGAACTTTCCTGAACTGTCTTTCAGCTTTTATTATACCTAAGTTGGAATTATTTTTGGCACTGAGCAGATTCACTTTTTAGTTAATCAGGCTCTACAGGTCAGATGGGAAAATGGTATGGTCAGTCTTGGGTCAGGCATTGTCTGTATACTTTTTACTTGTCCTCCAGAACTGCTGCACCTTAAACACCTTTTATTTTGTGGGTAGGTACCTCACTACTATGGGATCAAAGTATTGTTTTGGCCTGACCTACCCGCAAATATGGGCGTGGCAGGTATATTCCCTAAAAGCTTTAAATGACTTCTCCAAAAATAAATTATGTTGGAGGCTAAGGTTTTCAAAATATTATCTTTGTTGCGGGGAGACACATGTTTGTAGATGTGCTCTTGACCCCTGTCAAATATGTGCATAGCAGGGTGTTTCCAAAAACCATTTATGCTTGGATTACCAAATTTTGAAAGTATGGTCTTTGTAGGATTGAGACTAAGATATGCAAATCACATTGTCCAATGTCCAACCCCCAAAAGTCAACCTGAACCAAGCCCAGGAGGCAAAGGTAGCTCAAAATTTCAGAATACTTTTGTCACTCAGAGATTCAAGTTTGTAGATATGGTCCTGACCCCACTTGAAATATGGGTGTAACAGGGTGTTCAACTTTGTTTTTTGTTGACGAGACACTAATGCTAGGCATCACAATTCTTAATAATATCTTTATAGGATGTATAATTTAATTGTCCTACCCTGAAAAAAACATGGGTAGTCAGGGGTACAACTTCTGAGCAGTAGGAAAATTTAATATTAAGATGGGATCAAGGCTTGAACAAATGACATCATTTTTTGAATTAGAATATTTATTCAAAATCAACAATGAATGAGTATAAAAATAACATCAAATATGTGAGATCATACATTCTTAAAATCAAAAGGTGACTAAATAAAAGTACAAGTTTTACACTGAGTTCTTCAACTCTATCACTGTAAAAAAATATCCAATTGATTTCATCTGAACTGCAAGTCGAGAAATAAAAAATGATTGTTGTAAGGTTATCGTTAACTGTCATTGAAATATACAATCTCCGTTTTTACATTACAATTTTAATATATTGCTCACATATAGGTTTTAACAATGGTTTAACAAGCATTGTGTAGGTGTTGCTTCTTTGAAGTTCTCATTATTCTCTGATTATATTTGGTTACATAATTCACTTGACAGCACAAAAGGATTTTTTTCACTAAACAATTAATAGTATTATTGCAATGAACACATGAATGTATACTTTATAAAATTTCAACTCCCAAGGACATTTCATCACCCATTAATCTATTCCTAATACAGAGCATCCTGGATTAATTTTAGCAGGGTTGTGAGCAAAGACTATTTTGATGTAAGATTATAAAAAATAGAAGAATTATTTTTTTCACATTCTTAATTCAAGTCATATGTGATCAAAAGATCTGATTTTACTTAAATAACTTTGATTAATAATTATTTTTAAAGATGATGATTAAAGTAATTTTATTACGTTAAGATTTGCATCCACATAGTAAAAACCATTTACATGTTAGATTTATTTCCGACACATGACCCCAGGAGGCAGGTCAAGGGTCATGATAGGTTGTGCAGTCGTCCTGGGGTTACTCTTGTATATCATCAAAACACACGAGTCGAGAACAAATATTCCTGAAATAGAATCACAAGTCCTTATGACTTGAACATTGTACAGTGACATCTATTCATTCCATCCTTAAAGATCGGGTGAAATGCCCTATGGTCGATTTCGGAATTCGTTAAAAGGGATTACAGTTTGACGTGGACTCAACTTTAAATTTCTGAAATCGGCCGCTAAACAACATAATTACGGCTTTGTAATTTAATTGTCTAATTACGACCGGCGAGCAGAACCTGAAAGGCCCTGTGGTCACTGAAGCGTGAATCTTTCGTGACGTGCTAGTTGGCATATCATCATTCGCTCGTTATGTAAAACAACACTAGCCGATAGTAAATCTCACAGTTTAACTGTCGGTTTTACCTACTAAACGTTATCCAAACAACTCAAACCTTAAAGGAATCTATTGTTTAATTCATTGTCTGGATATTTCTATTTTTGCAAGCGCAAGACCCTGATTAGATACGATGCTGTGTGCACTTTCCTACGGAATGTTTTTCAAAGTCACGACCCTGCGCCATGTTGTCATAGTTATAAGATTGCGCTAACGCGTGAGATCCCGGAAGTATTTCTTACATGAACTATGCTCACTTATTGGACATTATATTGAGGGATGCACCGGCATCCTTATTCCCATAAAAATATAACCTTTATTAAGTATTAACGCATAATGTCCACCAGCTATTTAGAAAGCGAGATATCATTATCTATGGAATGTGTCTCATGTTCAGAAACGCTAATTTCAATTGACGGGGACGATACTTTTCCTTACTTATATGAGCCAAATGACAGTTCGAGTGGCACAGAAACAGAAGAGACGACAAGCAATCAAAACCGAGACAGATTGAACAACATCGACTGGTTTTAATTTCTTTTGGCATTTTCAATTTAATTTTTATGCTATTACAACAAAACTCTGAATTTACTATTAATGCTAAATTGCATTGGACTGATTATTTTAAAAAACAATTCTCCATTATATTTATATATTTTTTCAGTCAACAGAAATAATAAAAATAAAATTGAATGTATTATTGACCATGGATTATTTGAATATGATATCCATATTTTTATGTATTTTGGCGTTCACACAATTTTCTAAATGTAATGTAGGCATGTAGTGTATGGTGAGTGAGACATTATTGTTGATATCGTCGTAAGAATAGCTAAGTGGAAGTCAAATCCTATCACATTTGTAGGTCATACATCATAAATGTACATCCAAAGATAATTTCCTGGGTCCCGTTGCACAAAACTCAAAGGTAGCCTTAAGTCACTAAGGTTAACCTTGAATTTAAGTTGTTCATCAATTACGACGTCTGCCAAATGTTTTCACAACAATCAAATTGGTTTAACTAGTTTGTTTTTTATGACACACAGGTGGCCGTTATGTAATCCTATCGCATTCAATTTCAATTCTTGATTTAATGGTCTCTAATTATACCTTTTGAATTTTAACGCCTTGGACCCGCCAAGCGGAATATATGTCCTGTCATAATGGCGTAACTCCTGGCATTCGACTGGTACTTAGTTTATTGTCACGGCGTCCAGTCATTTTGAACCAATGAACTTGTAGAATATAAATTCAACCAATAAATTAAGAGAAGGAGATTTGGCTCATGCACCTCTAAGGACGATGACACACATTTAAAAAAGTACATCGTGAATAACGGGACCCAACATTCTTTAGGATTACATAGGATGTTTCTAACGCTTGCGTCAGGTATGTTTTCATGTCATTTAATGTTAAATTCAAAGACAGAAATATTGCAACACGGTGTGAGATGTTATACTAGATAAGAATATGATATGTGTTAGTTAAATACAAACGAATATTCCAATAAGTACTAAGTTGTCATGAAAGTGAAGTGAAACAAAATTATTTGTTCTATAGTCATTAAAAAAGTTTCCACATTGTCTCCCGTTTTTTACAAAAACCTTCATTTTTTCGAGACAATTTATAACTTCATATCGATAAATACATGTTGTAACACTACGTGATATCCCATTGTAATTGGATCTCTCACCGACCAAGTTCTTTACCTTTTTGATATAAACCCACCCAAGAAAACCGCGTCCAAGGATTGTCACAGTCTATAATTAAGATGGATTTGACGACTGAGAGGGAAAGTTGATATCATGAAGCCGTTATATATCGTATTTTGGAATTCTTTCGGTCATGCTATTGCCTCTATTTTGCTGTTGAATTAGCTTAAAAATACAGAGAAAATCAAAGGGCTGGGCTTTCAGCTGCCCACTAGCACGTCACACACTGGGCGTGGCTTCGAGTCATGCTTCGGTGATTTTGTGTAAGCGTTCGCCAGTCTCATTAGGCGGCTATCCAAAACAGGGGTATAAAAGGTCTCCTAGTAGTCGAATTAAAGCGTATATTTTCAAATTTTTTGGCTCTATTGATTGATATAAGTGAAGCGAATACAGATACTAATTTGTAATAATCAAATTCATGCGTTACTTCTCCTCTTTAAGATTTAACAAAAAGTCATTATCCAATGTCATGAAGTGGAATAGAGATAAAAGTGCAGCATCTGTCACACTTTAATACTTGACCATAACTTGACAACATCAAAAAGAAATCGGGCTTGAATGTAATGCACACAGTGAACTGGTGCAAATTTTCACTAACTGCAGCTGGTATAAACACAGTAAGCCCAAAGACCATTTTGTTTATTTGTTGTAGTAAAACCTGAAGAAACAGCTGGTCCTTACTGTAATGTAAAAAGTGTACTAAAACCTATTAAATTTGTTTGTTTTCATTGCAAGACATAACTACTTCGCGTCCTAAACACTGGCTATTATAAGTCTAACTGCATAACTCCTACAAGTCCTAAACACTGGCTATTAAGTCTAACTGCATATGCTGAAGTTTGGGTCATAGCTCTCTAGCCTTCTGCGTCTGAACATTGTTTCTTAGAAGTTGAAACAATGCCAAAGAGATTCTTGCTTTCCAATGATCATGGTACTGAACAGCAAGGCTTAATCTAGCCAGTAATGGAGACCAGCACAAGTTTTGCCATGCAGGGTATGTTTACCTGTAGCTACAGTTGCCTCCTCGTCAGACGGGCGGGGGGTTCTATAGATGGGGAACTCTGTGTCCCCAGTGTCTCCTAAGATAAGAGTGATACCTTCAACATCAGCTGGGACAGGAAGACTGTCAGCTCGAGCTTTGCGGTGCTTGGAGCTCACAATATCCTTAGGGATCTGGGGGATGTTTGTGTGGTCGTACCTACATAGCAAGAGGATTTTGATTTGGCTAATTTAGTAGGTACAGGACTTAGAATAATACCAAGTACTGAATAATAATTTAGTTGGCTAAACCTTTCAATTTCAATGAAGAAAGTTACTGATCAGAAACAAATTTGAAGAGTTGATCTTTGTTTGTATTTTAGATAAGGTCATCTTTAGAATTGAGAACAAGGGATATACCAGTTTGATGCAAGTACTGTTAACAAGATGAAATACAAATATAAGATTCTAATTATCACCGTCTTAATGAAATCCTAGCAAACAAGCACAATATTACTTTCATGCACCGATTTGCTGTCTGCCATGGACACACTTTTTATGTTACTTCAACAAAACGGAAAAAAACGACATTGCTTATGTCATGTCAATTGACAAAGTGATCTTCTGCTCGAGGGAAACATGTGAAAGATATAGACTCTTATGTGATTGCCATCAGTCTGGTTAAAATTGACTGTCTTCCTAGGAATAAAGGTTTCAAAATATAGACTACCAGGATAGGAACTCGTTCCATCAGGGCTTCTGACAACAGCCAACTCTAGGTGCAGGTCCAGTTATTATCAGTGGGCCAATCACATCATTATAATGTAGAATGAGCCTTTCACAGAAATAGCCAGTCCCAAGCTTTTGACGAAGGGCTTGTGGTTCTGCAAAATATGTGATGCAGTTATGAAACCCTCAATGGAACAAGTTTGTATCCTGGCAGAGTCAATATTTTGAAACATTTACCCCTTGGACCACTGTCGTTTTGTTATTACACTTTGATTGGCCTCAGATGTAACTCACATGTTGAAGTGATAGTAATGGCCATCAGCATCCCCAAGTTTGGAACCTTTTTTGCCCACAGACAATTTAGTGACAAGACTCTTGGAGACAGAGGACATTGGAGATACCTCATAGTTGGTGATGAGCCCAGAGTTGTTCCTTGTGTCCGCAAAGTTCAAACTGAAGAAAATAAAAATCATCTTGATATACAAAAGTACAGTAAAGATCAGAGGGAAATAATATTGTTTGTCTTCAACATTGGAATGTAACTCATGCAAAGACTGGTGAGCTACAGAGCAAATCCCTATATTTTGTTTTCAGAAGGAACAAGTAAGTACAGTATCTATAAAACAAGAGAGAGTAACTCTGCTATTTACTGATAACTTTTACATACTTGAAACCATAAGCAACTCCGATCCCGAGACCGTTTAACAGATGCTCCAGATTTGTTTGTGTTTTCACACCCAGGAGAGCTCGGTTCACGAAGTACCTTGCTAAAGAAATAGAAGTTAACTTTCAAGTTCAACGTTGCTCAACTCACAGCCTTCAAGTTTTTTTATACCCCCATTTACTCGGGGAAGTAGCAAGGTTATATAGCTGTCATTCCGTCCGTCCTTCCGTACGGTCAATTTACTAAAAAAACGTTAGGGTTAGATCAACTATACTTTGCACACTTGTTAACCATAACCTTGTCTACAGTTTGGACCACTTTTGAATTTTCTGGAATTTATTTTTTTATCGTTTCCATGAAAACATCCTTTTTTGGACTTAGTTATATGGTGTACAATGGGGACAGATTTTATCAGAAGCTACATGCATTACACCTAGAGGAGTGAAATTTTGGTTATGGATACACCTGATGATACTCTTGATCAATTTCGAAAGCCATTTCTGAAATTTTAATTTTTAAAGAGTTATGACCCTTGACTGCGCAATTTGACTTGTAGTGATTAACAGATCTGATGCTTCAATGAGGACAAGTTTTCTCAGACAATATCACACTAAGGTGAATGAAATTTTGGTTTTGGACACACCTGTTGATGCTCTTGGTCAAGTTCGAAAGCTATTTCCAAAATAATATTTTTGACAGATTTATGGCCCTTGATTGCGCAATTGGACTTGCAGAGATTAACAGATCTGTTGCTCCAATGGGGACACAGGTTCTTAGCTGTATGGCACAAAACATAGGACTTTATGTGATAAACTAGGTTTACATGTGAGTTATGAAGAGGGTGAAGAAATGAGAAGGGCTGCAGGGGTATGTGAGCCATGCTCACTTTTTTTTAGCTTTTAGCCTTTAAGACCAGATTGGATTATGGAATGGACCGTCTTCTGATGTCCGTCAGACAGGCATAGAGCATTGGCTGTAAACTTCTCACATCTATGACAAATTCTCAATAACTGCTTGTGGTTCTGACCCCCCTCAATTTTGGGTTTGGCAGGCATTACTTTTTTTTAAATCTTTCAGTAATTTCCTAAACAGGAAGATATAGGAAAAGTCAAATTTGTATAGTAACATCTTTGCAATATGAAGACTAAACATTTTACAATTGGTCTGAAGCCCTTGAAAAGTTGGTTGGAGGAAACATTTAATTTAGCTAGACCAAAGTTCCTTATTCCTTCATTTCTCAAAAAAACATCAGAAAAACAAGTACAATATTTTGTCTGATCAGTTTTGGTACAGAAAACTGCTCCTTACGTAACTTATTGGCTTCCACCAAGGCTGGGTATAAAGCGTTCACACTGAACACCTTCCCATCTCCATTGAAGCTGAATGCATTGCCCGACAGCACACCTGTGTGTAAACATTAGAGTGAGTGAGTGAGTTGGGGTTTAACGCCGCTTTCAAGATTTGTAAACATAAGATGTATTATTAGGTATTGCTACTATCTAACAATTCATACAATCAAGAAAGGAAAAAGTTCTAAGGATTTACAAGTTCTTTACAGCGAGAGTGCACTCCACAATGTCTGTCCAGATATACTGAAATCCTTACACTTATATAAATACACTGTGTAAACTTGGTCTGACATATTTGAAGTTATATTTCATGTTTTACAATAGATTCATGATGAAAAATATTAGTTGTCAGTTGCTCTGTACATCTTCACCTGATGTTCACCTGACATTCACCTGACATTTAACTGACATTCACCTGACATTTACCTGACGTTTACTTGACGTTTACCTGACATTCACCTGACATTTACCTGACATTCACCTGACATTCACCTGACATTTACCTGACGTTTACCTGACGTTTACCTGACGTTCACCTGACGTTACCTGACGTTCACCTAACGTCAACCTGACGTTCACCTAACAAAGGTACAAGGAGCAGAACATAACGTTGGTTTGTAATTGATAAAAAAAATTGCTATCCATATCAAACTTTGCCAAGTTTTATTACGTTCGCAAAATTACTAGAGCATGTTTGTTCATTTGAGTACTTATTTGTGTATGTTGTGTGTGTGTATACCTTCGGTAAGTGTAAGATGTATCAACTATACACCGTTACTTACGTACACACTGTTTTGAAAGGGTGCACACAACTAAGTCCTTTGCAGATTTAATACAAAATGCTTAATTTGATTTCAAAACACTGTGTATCATCCTGATTTATCTATTACCATATGGTGTCCAACTCAGTCTGTAATACAACTTCTGTAGGATGTCTAATAACAGAGTTTACAGCAAAATATCCAAATTAGGGTTTTTAATGAATCCAAGAATTAATTTATCTAAGAAACATGTCTTAGTCTCGAATATATCTAATGATGCAAACAAAATTGACAATGTATAAACATCTTAATCTCACTACAGATGTTGGACACAATAAACTTTGATTCTGAATTTCAAGTGGAGCGGCTGATTCCTTCATGTTTAACCATAGATCATTGTCATCCGTATGACCAGATGAATTTGTCACATGACCTATCTTTTACTGGCTGTACAGTTTGTACACCCTGGCAAAATTCTCCTTCACTGTTTTGTATGCAGTGGTAACTGACCTATCAAAATTAAACAAATCTATCTTAAAGGGGCACAGAGTATGTTGTTGGGGGTCAAATATGTGAAACTTTAAAGATGGTGTTATTATATCGAGAACTACTGGTTGTATCTGAAAATTACCATTTTGATGCTTATCAGGTCAATATAATGAGAAAAAAGCAGCTTAACGTTGTGATTTGTGATCCAAAACCGGACAGTGATGCGCGTCAATTACTCAAACGTAATTTCGGAAATTTATCTACAGCAGACAACAAAAAATATGGTATGGTACGTAGTGTTAAGCATAGCACATACAAGAAGTATACAAGCAAATGGGATGTAGAATTTCAACCTCATAACATTTATATTGCCATTAGTTGATAATTATTGAAAATACCGTATTCGACTTAATAACCGCCCACTCCCCTATAAGCGCCCACCCACCACGTTTTTGACTGAACAATATGCGTCCTGATTTAGCGCCCACCTCTCAACATTGCTTACCTTGCATGCTTATTCATTGAAGAAGGTTCTCCGGTCTTGCAATAAGTCTTTTACTTCCACTAAAGTGCAGAATACAGGGGATTTCAAGACAATTTTTATCATTTTAATTAGCGCCCCCTTTTACCAATTTTTTAAGCGCCCTGGGCGCTTATCACGTCGAATACAGTAAGTAAATATCATAATTTTGGCATTTAAGTGATGAAAATGCAATTATTTCGACATGAACTTGAAATTTCCACAGGACACTTGGTATATTGGTTACTAATTAAGCGACATACAACATACTCTGTATAACTTTGAGGGAAATAAACCTCTCTGTATAAAGACGGGAATGACAGCATCAGTTGGGGGTGTACCTGGGTAAGTGTAAGACGTGTATTGTTCTGTCTGGGCCCCAGTCTTGTCCAGGATCGTTGCATGCACTAGGTAGCCGCGGTCCTTGATCAGCGGGTCGCTGTCCTCGTTGTGGCCTATTGCTACCTGTATAACACCACATCAGTCTTCATTGGAATGAAAATAGAAATGAAATACAAATACATACCAGTAAACAGAATATGAGTTCTTTCAATAACATTTAGTTGCAGTTTTGAACAGGAGAAAATGTTATGGAACGATTTTTCCGTTAATCCCTCTCCATTGCACTTAATTTCTATCTGTTTATCTCTTCTCAGTTGTACTACCTCCTACCACTCAAGGTTGAAACCAATATGAAAATTGTCACCTCTCAGCCAAGTTTTTATTTCTAAATGTAACTTTCAGATAGTAAATGGTGAAAATCATCAGCGAACATTAAGTGCACTTATTGTACAGAAGAGAATAACACATTTAAGATTATTTGTAATCAAAACAATTGTTTTTCACACATGCAATGTCTGACAGTCTTGCACCATTAATATTGAAATGAATGAGATAATTTTACTTGCTTTTATAACTTGAAAGGAATGACAATGAAAAAGAGTTTTCCAACTTGTGTTGATCTGCTATCACACATAAGAATGAAAGGTACGTTGCCCTGGAGACACGGGTATCAAAATTTCAGTAGTATCAGTGTCTGTACCCCCTACGTAGACTGTTACCATATTTGGAGTCCTTGTGTGCAGTTGTTTATGAATAATAATGTTAATGAGAGTTAATAAAAGTGTTTAAAATGCCTTAACCTTCAAAATACGGTCACGGTCAAAATAATCAAATGCTGTCTGTATACAGGCCAAATGTAGGCCGTCACAAAATTTAAAGACATTGGGTACAACATTTCATGGAATTATTTAAACTTATTCTGTGAGCTTGAACAAATTCTCTGTTATTATGGTCGCGCTTTTTAAAAAGACAAAAAGATCATTTCAAATATTCTCAATAAAAAATATTGAACACTTTTTTTATATGCTTTTTGTTTTTATTTTGCCAAATTTTCAATTAAAAAAGATACAGCTCAATAGATGACCATACTTTACTCTATCATATGAAACTAGTCTTAACGAAAACATTATCCGACATCGTTATCAAAATATTTCCATGGTCACTTTCGTCTTGAATTGGCCTATCAACTGTGCTTTTCTTGACAATTTATAGGTAAACTATTATCATTTTGCTAAAATTTTGCAAAAATAAATAACAAGTATTTACACGTTTAGGAGAAAAAGTTTATTTTGGCAGTAGGGTCAAGATGTTGGTTATTCAGGTTATTTTGCCGCAAAAGAAAAGTTAATAAAAGCAGAATTTTGTGTAATTTTGTGTAATTGAATTGATAGAGAATATACGGTAAATCCAGATGGATGAAGTAGAATCCTCACATGGTATGACGAGAGACCCACCTGTTGATCGTTGACGTAAACGTCGCTGCAGGACTCCGCCCCTTTCAACTTCAGAATGGCCTTTATTTCTGACCCTATCATCATGGAGAATGCCTACGACAAAATAGTCATACATCAAAATTTATTTTTTATTGAAGAGACATTCTATGAGTTGTTAAAGTCACAGATGAAAAACTTACGATTACTGAGGTGAGGTAGGGTGATATGGGGTTTAACGCCGCTTTCGAGAATATATACTTCTATCATGGCTGCTAGTTTTATTGCAGGGAGAATACCTGCAACACCATTGTGGCTATGCATTGCGGTGAAACCTGCGAGCATCGGCTGGAACTAGCGAATCATGGGTGGTACTGTGCTGAAATTCCGTGCAGCATTGCACCCAAACCTTACTGCGTGTAGAACAGTTCTCTACTGAGACAAAGTTGCCAAGCCACTGGCGGGATTCGAACCACAGACCTCTTGATCCAAGCTGAACACGCTAACCACTGCGCTATCCCACCCCTACGATTTCTGAGAACTATTGGCTGTTGCTGAAAAGTATCACTTTAATGCTTATTGGTTCAGTAACATCATCTGACTATCATACTAGAGCAATCGGGATGCAAGCTATGTAGCTAATCAGGTTTATGTGATTGAACCCATAGAATAGAACAGTGGATGATTATTCGACCTTGTCACAGCGTCAGGGTAAAAATATTACGACATTAGGTTCATCATTAGCCATTAAAGGCAAGGAGTCTATACATAATATTTCAGCTTTCTAGCCTTTTCCTTCATGAAAAGATGGAAGTTTTTGGGAGCAATACCCCTACAGACCTTATTAGATGAAATAAACACTAAGAAAATTGCCAGGTGAGAGCCAAGGTTTGCTAATTTCACTGATACATATTATTATTTTTGGAAAGTAATTCAATAACGACCCTGCACGCAGCCTACTAACCTGCGTGAAAGACACCCCTGCTCCATCTGCAATACCCTGAAGCTCCTCCACGTACTGCGGGAAGACTTTCTGTACCACTTGAAGGTAGCCATTGTAGTACTGACAGAGAAGGTCAAGATGGATCAGTGTTGTTTGCAATAAATTCTGTGGAACTATATCAATTTCGGATATAAACCTTACTGACAGTCCTAACATACTTATCTTACTGAATATGTTAAAAAGGTGAACAGACACTCAAGTTAGTTCTGATCTTTCCTCTGAGCAACTTTCACTTTAGGCTCCCGAGTAATGATGAGAACGCTGCTACAGTTCAGATGGACACATTTCAACAGATCAGAACTTACATTGTCAATTTGGTGCAGCAAATTAAAAAAACTTTAAGATAATCATTTCTTCCACATTTTGAAAGAAAAGAGGAAAATCAGATATATGTGACCACATCAAATGCATTGTAAGTGTTTGGGCCCCATTACTATTTAAATCATTTCAAACACTTTTAATATCAATAAGGTAAAAAAAAAGTGTCAGTACAGTAAATTCTCTTGTAATTTAACTTTTCTATTATTTAGTCACACAAATGTTCTTTATACAATAATAAGTGTATCACTTGGCAACCTACCTCCCTGCCCTGGCTAGTAGCAACAAACTTTGTAACACTGGCTAAAGTGGTGCTCAGGTTGTAGTAGTCCTGGATCACTGACCGGAACATTGTGCCCTGAAATGTATAATAAACTTCTTTTATTAACGATGATGGACAAAAATTATCATTTTGAGGTGAAATAAGGTTTAACACCGCTTCCAAGAGTATTTCACTTATATCGCGGCCGGCAACACCACTGTGGTTATGCATTGCAGTGAAACCTGCAAGCATTAGCTGGAACTAGCGAACCATGGGTGGTACTGCACTGAAACATATGTTCTAAGGCAATATTTCCTAATTTGTTCTCCTGAATGAATTTTTTTTATAATGATGTATATGGTGTTATTGGACAGTTATATTATGTTCAGCCATTAACAAAACAATGATATTGTTAAATGTTTGATTGTAAAAATGTATCCAGAATTTTGTTTGAGTGTTGTATCAAATTAGATGTGTTAATGCAATAAATTTGAAAATCTTTACATTTTTGTCTCTTAATTCAAATGGCATTATCTCTATTTGTATTCATTTAATGCTTTCTCGTGTTCATTTCAGTAATCTGTAGGCTTCACAATCTAAACGTTTTTCATGAAAAATGGAAGAGTTCTGATTAACAGAGAAGTTATTTTAAAATCCCACTGTGGTTGGGAAAAGGCCAGTTTGTTTCCAATAGTAACTCTGAATAATGCTGTAAATTTTACTCTTGTTTTTTCTTTAGAAATTATATTTAATAAATTGAAGACAAACTGTACAGGCACTTAGCTGAAACTTGACACACTCATGGCCATAAACAATTACATAATGAAAAAATATTTGGCAACATATTGTTAATTATAAACTACCAATGAAATTGTCCTTGCCCTTCACCATTCTCCTTCAATATGAAATAGAAACAAATTATGTTTTAAATGTGAGTTATGACTATTTCCTATTAAATGGAACAGCAAAGTATCCTGTGTTGTGATAAACCCAACTGGCCTTACAGGCCTTGTGAGCTAGAAACATATGAGTTACCACATCCAGTCCTATTTGATAGTTTGTCCCGATGGTGTGAAGTTCCGGTATCTTTATACTCGCAGCACTTGGGATCAGCATCAACAGCACGTAGCAATACATTTCAGCTGGAAATAAAGAAATTCCTTTTGTTCATTTTTCATTTTCCACTCTGAAACATAAATTAATGGCCCTATGGTTGTAATTTACCTATTTATAAAATCCAAAAGGGGGAAGGGGTTAAGTTCAAACCCCCTAACCCCCATCCCCTTTTAAAACAGCTTACCTACTATCAGCTGTCCCAAAGACAGCACAAATTGTCACTGGAAACACACGGCCTTAGGCTTTTTTTGTTGAAAATTATGCATGAATACAACAAAGAACGTATAAAGATTCTATATGACAGAGTAATATTTTCTTATATTATTCAATTGTTTTTTCACAATATAAGTGACGGATACACTAACATTGTTCATTTCAGTTGTTTAACTATAATTAACTAGCGTTCATGTCACTCATTAAAACCTATACAATATGTTATGTTATGCGAAATCAAGACAAACAACAGAACATGAATTATGACTAATTTCGAAGAGAATGTATTTTTTCTGTGCTGAACTTTTTCTGTATAAAAAACGTGTCTAAGAAGAACATGTGCATTTGTTATTTTTTGAAAATGGGCAAATGAGAAGGGAGGTCGCATATTGAACGAAGCTTTTTACATCGATCTGGGCACATCCGTCTTGTGATGACGCCATAAATAGAGAATCTCACCCAAGTGTCTTCTGATATCAAAGTTGATAAAAGTTACAAATATCCGAGGCTTGCCGAGGATATTTTTACTTTTAAATGAGTGTTGAATTATTTGATATCAGAAGGCACGAGGGTAAGATTCTATTTATCATCCAAAATCATTTTTCATTTCTATTACGTGAAAAATGCATATTTCTGAACACTGCACTACTCTAAGACTCTCAGTGCGGTTATGTCATAACCCTGTGACGTCGTCATATCTATGACATCATATCATTGTGATGTTATTACTTGATGATGTAAAACAATTGTGATGTCATGAACTTGACTGTAACAGGGCATTGTTCAAAATCTACTGTCAAAACGATATCTCCTAGTGATCTTCCACAAGCGATAACTCCTGTGGAACACAGTTTTGGATGATAAAACTCACTTTTCACAAATTGAAGTCACGTAGTTCTAATTAAGAAGATGACATAGACGTAATTTCACTTTTAAATTGGAGATAGGTCTTTTATGAATACGTTACGAGTGATATTTACCGATGTCACTTCATGAGTATGTTTATAACAGTACATATATCGGAGCTTGATATGGCTTTGTGAATTGCCTTGTTATATATTGTATACAACCCGTCTCCCGTGCTTGTGTAGAAATCTTACCAAGACTGTCAAGGTCTAAAAGTAGACCAAAGTCAACCAAAACCCAAGAGAAAAATCCAAGAAAGCACGAACGAACACGCGTTTAAGTATAATCGAACGAACACAGCTGATACTGGTCTCCTCTACAGTGTCTGTACGATTAGACCGTTTTAGACACGGCTAATGCGAGGCCTATTGTCTCGGTAAGGATAATATTTGACTGGGTTTTGTATTGCGTTTCGCATCATAGCACATATATATAGCCACTGATAAAAACTTAGATAAATTGATAAAATCATATTTAAGGATAAGTATTAAACATAATTTTCTGCCATGTCTGCTGCTAAGCCTACTAAAGAATGAATATACATATATACATAACTTTGTTCATATTCGTACATTTTCATTTAAAGAACTATATGAGTTATCGTTATAATATCATACACACACACCCACCCCCCACCCCCCCACACACACACACACGCACCCACACACGCACACGCACACACACACACACTGCATACACAAGGATAAATACAATCAAATTACTAAATGTATTCGTACATGATTTAACATTCATATCGTTTTGAATAAATTGGATTCTTATCAAACATCAATAGGAACTATACAGAAATAAATATAATACAACTTAACAAAACGTCACATGTTGAGCTTGACATAGACTCATAATTAATTCTTATCTAAATTCAGAAAATCTGTAACCTTGTAATGAGACACGCTTAGATAAGGCAGACCCAACTGCTTTCTGATTATTATTGGAGGAATGTTACATATATTCACCCATATAGGAGAAAACGTGTCTAGTATTAAATAATGGGAATATATCACCTACAACTTTCAGTAGATGTCAGTATTAAAAAAACATTTGTCCAACTGTATGTGCCGCTTTAGAAAAAAGACTATGATACCTTACCAATATATACGGGCCTTTACATACGAGATAAGACGAAACCGCAATCTAGGCCTAATCAGAATGCTAGGGAAAGCTACACCAACATGTCGGGTACACTGTTGGTCCTACCTACACTGCTGTTGGCCATTCCGCTTGTGTGTCGGTCAATATCTGTGTACAGAACCAGAGGAACTTACTATGAAGTGGGCAAAGACGTGGTCAGTTGGAATTTAGAAATACCTAACCCTTTCCTTGCTGCAGTTAACAAGGGACGCCGATCACGACTTGAAGCAAAATTATAAGCAGCAACACTTAAGTTAGCCAACGGAATTATTTCCATGTTTTGCAATACCAATATTTCTAGTTTGAATTAATCGGATTCACATGTGACTTTTATCATTACTGACCTACTGCAAACTTCAGATGTCGCCACTCACCTGTCAAAATATAATGAAGTGCTCTTCGAGTCGCTAAACATGCATGCTTCAAGAGTCTAGAAGAAATAAATTAGTGTTGAATGAAGCAGTCAATTTAAAATTGACAAGATCAAATGTTATCAATCTACAAGTCAAAGTGATTAATTGAATCGATTTAAAGTTCAACGTGTGAAAGTTTAATTGCGATCATTTGATGAAGTCATTCAGTGTTTAACCTAGCTTTCAGGGTGTTTGAAAAAAAATTCATTAATCAAAAAGACAAGCCAATGTTGATAAGCATCAAAAGACAATTAACTTGCAGTTGACCAGGAAGACAAGATTTTCTAACTAACAACTTCTTGATTGTAAAAATCACGACGTTTCGAACTTTCGGAGTAGGCCTGTATGTCTGATGAAGGCATAACCAAAGACGTATAAGACATATTCTCTGGAACGTCGTGAACTTCATAATAAAGAAGTTACTATCCAGAAAAAATCTGCTCTTCCTTATGTATATCACTTCTAAGCGCCCCTTCAAAGCCTCACATTTGATCGATACTGAAAATGTCCATTACCTGATCACATGTATATTGGTGATAGGGGGAGCATTTCCGGGAGGTGATACAAGAGTACTACGGCATGATGACTGATCTGCACGTCAAGTTACTGCCCTTCGTGAACACGACCCACGGATCACGCGTAAGCCTTAATAGCTAGGAACTAATGAAGCATGTTAAATTTAAATTGAGTGCGACGTCGCTTTGTATTTAAGTTTGTAAAATATGACCTGTGCACACATTGTTTCGTGTGTCTTATAGACCACATGTCCGGTGTATGTCATTTTATGTTTTTAATCTGTCACTGTAACCGTTATAACTTAAAGAGCCACTCCGTGATTTTCATAACATATTATTTACCTTTGATACGAACCTAAGTGTCATCTGTGGTGATATAAAATCAAAACATCCTCACTTTTCATGTCCAAAAGACATATATATGAGAAATACTGGTTTTCCATGAAAATCTAAAACAGCCTTATATATGCACATAGGTGTAGATATTACGTCCAATATACATGGATACTAGTTATATAAATTAACAAACACTATCAACCCCTAACTGCCCTCCTGGCTGTTTTAGATAAGTCTCCAAAATTACGTTTGACTATTTGGCGCGCGCCACTGTCCGGTTTTCGATCATAATTGCGACGTTCTACCTTCATATTGTCGTGGTAAAAAAACAATAAGCTTTAAGATGTGTCTTTTTGGTAACAGTCGATACTTCGCGATTAAATGACACCATTGATTAAGTTTGGCATATATGACTCCAACAACTCACGGAGTGGCTCTTTAATCAAATTGCCTTTGTGTGTCAGCAGTCTCATCAGCATGCGTTGAAATCGAGAAGGCTTATACTTTACCGAATGTTTGAAACCTTGACAGAAAAACGTATCATAACTGACACTAGAGCGTAGAGTACGTATTTGTTAAATTAAAACAATGATATTTCATATGCGATAAGACGTGTTGTATCCTAGATCGTGATCATATAGTTTTGCAAGTGTTATATGCCGCCAGGTATACGAGGGTTTTCTCACCATGTCGGAGAAGCACTTCCCTCAGTATGTTGATGAACTAAGAGGCATTGCCGATGGAGCCAGCATTCCCTTCAAACAAGTAGGTGACTAAAATTTCTTAATCTTAATTCTTAATTCTTAAAACGCAATATAAAACTTGTTGGTTTTTGAAATTGTGTTGGAGATTTCATATATTTTATTCCTAAATGTTCAATAATGAGATTGTCCTTGTTTTCAGCTTTTACTATGAATGCTGTATACAACTTTGACATATTGACCTAGAGACTCAAATTTTGTCTTATCATTAATCTACTTGTATTTTAGATTGCCTGATAATCCATTGATAATGCATTTTAAATTGCCAAGGTGTTCATAAATCATATCTGGGGAGAGTTGTCTACGCTGATTGGAATACGCCATTACAAGTCTTGTACCGACGTCTACTTCAACGTTAACGGAGATGGCGGCGTTGTTGAGGTAAGTTATCGAGGGCCACTCAGTGAGTTGTCTCAAAATATTCAATACGGTGACTTGATAACTGAAAGTCTGCAACTTTTGTTCTGTAGAGCATCCAAAAACGTCTTCAGTGTTTAAAAAGAGAAAGAGAGCGAAGTGTATGTTTCCCCGATGGCCTTTACTTACTTTGTAATTTTAAAAAAATAATGATTATAATTCTTTTATCAGTTTAGGTTTTATTCAATTCAAATGAAAGAGATTTTGAAATGCAACAACCCTTAAAGAGCCACTCCGTGATTTTCATAACATATTATTTACCTTTGATACGAACCTAAATGTCATATGTGGTGATATAAAATCAAAACATCCTAACTTTTCATGTCCAAAAGACATATATATGAGAAATACTGGTTTTCCATGAAAATCTAAAAACAGCCTTATAAATGCACATAGGTGTAGATATTACGTCCAGTATACATGGATACTAGTTATATAACCTAACAAACGCTATCAACTCCTAACTGCTCTCCTGGCTGTTTTAGATAAGTCTCCAAAATTACGGTTGACTATTTGGCGCACGCCACTGTCCGGTTTTCGATCATAATTGCGACGTTTAAACTTCATATTGTCGCTGTAAAAAACCCAATAAGCTTTAAGATGTGTCTTTTTGGTAACAGTCGATACTTCGCGATGAAATGACACCATTGATTAAGTTTGGAATATATGACTCCAACAACTCACGGAGTGGCTCTTTAACAAATGCTAAAAGTGTCGAGATATGACACCCTCATCTTATAAAGAAAATCATACCAAAAAAAGTGTTGGCAGGAGACTTCAAACTACCTACTACCATTGCAAAATTACACTGATTTTATATGAGTTGAACGCTGTCTGTTTTCAACCAAAATGCCTTTTGTACTTATGATAATACCTTAAAAGAAAATTTCGAATACATGACTTATTCTTACAAGAGAAAAAGAGACAACATGAATCACCCCGTGTCTTGTCTTGTCGGAGTCACTTGTGCCAAACTTTATTTATCTATAAATTTATCGAGATTTACCGACTGTTGCTTAGAAATGTCTGTTTAGCTGACAATAAGAAGGTTTAAAGTCGACTTCCTGATCAATTAAAGACAAACGCAATGAACGAAACTTACCCTAAGCAGTCAGAAGGACAATCAGGAGTACGTACGTGTGTGATAGGTAAAATGTAACGGCAGGCATTCGTGAAAAATGGATGTAATGTGTCGGGTTTCAGCGCGTATAGAAGCCTACTTTTCGATTTTCACCGAGAACTTCATATCATCATATATTTGTGATTTGTGGATAAATATGTTAGGTGATTTGATTTTATCACACCATATGTTGTATTAAGGTTTGTATGAAGCCGAACACTTTGTCATGAAAAACATCGAGTGTCTCTTAACTCTCTTTTATTTTGACCATTAGCATGGAATTGGCCACAACGAGGACGGGGATCCTAACGCCAAAACTCGAGCTTACATCTTGCAGGTCACCGTCATTAACAACAATACTGGGAAGGTGGAAGAAGATTTCACTGCATTTGCCTACCCAGGTACTATCTGCGTATCGATACAGACTATTTTTTATCAATATTGTATCTAGCTTGAATAAGAGCCAAAATACCAATTTCCTGAGGTAAGTTCAAACTACCTTTCATGATTAACTCTAAAATGATTAACTTTCATGATTAACTCTAAAATGTTAAAATAAGAATATTTTATCGATAAAACGGACATATAAATGTCAACAAAATTGAAGCTATGCGTCCCATTTACATGTTCATAGGTTACATGACTTAATTAACTCCATCACCCCCTCCCTATTTGTCTTCATGTCTGCTAAGATTGCAAATATACATTTCAGCCATTGGCGAGGGCCATTGTCCGGTTTTCGATCACGAAATACGACTTTAACCTTCACATTGTCACTATTGTGAACAGATAATCACTAAGATTCTTATCGTCAGAAACAACGACTGCTTCTCGATGACATTACACCATTTATGAAGTTTCGCATGTTTGACCCAAATAACATACTCTGTGCCCTTTAATGTGCACGTACAAATAACAGATAATTGCCTAGATTTCCTTTGAGACCTACAAAAATATTAGCTTCAAGAAGTTTATCGCAAATTAAGCTCTGTCACTAGACGAAATCCTTCACAGCCATGGGTTTTTCCTTTCCGAAGTTCCCTTGCTTTCCTAGCTCACTGTATAACACGCAGATTTCTGATTAGTGAGCAACGGTTGAGCAGTGATACTCCAAGGAAAGTATCTGTATCATCAGCTCATCTTCAACTACAAACATTTGACCTGCTAAACAGTGGCAGGCAGCATGAAGTCTACAGAGAGCGGGAGTGGAGGGATGATGGTCAATCATGGTCACATAAATAATTCCTCATCCACTGACTGCGTTATGAGGCCAACATTTCTTATGATATATGGATACACATTCTCTCCCAACAGAGGTAGCTTCGTCATAAATTCCTGTACAACCTCTGTCTTAATACGAAGGTTTCTTGATCTAGAAGTGTAGAACGATGATTGGATGCAATCAAAGTTAGTTGTGCAATCAGCGACGCCGTTTCAAACTGCCAGAAGCCCGAGAAACCTTCGTACTTTAAGACAGATGTTGTTAGGAATTCAAGACGGAGCTAACTCTGTTGGGAGAGAATGAATGATACATTGAAGTTCACTTTATTAAAGTCACTATTATATTATACGTAGGCAGTCTGCCTGGTGATGCTTACGGGTTCAACAGTGACGGGCTAGTGTTGACGATGAACGCGGAACACCCAGTCAAGGTGGAGACAGGTGCTGTGCGTAAGTGCTGGGGACCACTAAATGTGAAATGTGACTCAAACTTAGTTTTATCTTTATCTCGCTATCTTTCTCATTTTATCTGGGCTTTTGCGATGTGTGACTAGTTAATATTTGCTCAATGAAAACCCGTTCCTAAGACCAAACCAGCGGAGCGTTCAAAGGTTTACATTTTTCGTGCTCGGGAGGTTGAACGTGCAGGATATTTTCAATTCAAGTTTTTAGGTATACGCAGAAAAATGACGATACATTTATGTCATTTACGTCATGATGTAAGGTAATTTTGTAGTGGATCTAGGGGATTAGAAATAAATTTTAAAAAATGACACACACATATTTCCTCCAACATTATTTGCAGCACACCAGATAATTCTAAGAGCGACCTATGCAGCGAAAAGCCAGGTGGAGCTAGAAAACCTTATGTTGTGTCACGGGACGGGTGTTGGGTATGGATATAAGTAAGTGTAATCTTATAAATTTTATGTCGTGCTATCAAATTTGCTCTTTGTCATGAACACCATTGTGTTATCGTAGAATTACGATTTAGTAAGTCCTGACACAAATAGCAAAAGATGCGTTGCATTATTTGAAAAAAAGATTAAAGGATTACAAAAAGTGAAAAATATTACTTTGAACATTCAATGTCACCTCTTAATGATGCACGCATGTGCTTATGAATAACTCTTCCTCCATATCTCCGCCAGCTTCCCATGGCAAGGTGAAAACGTATCGGGATAGACCCTATCAATTTTCTACATGCAGTGAGGTTTGCGTGTAATGCTACACTGAATTTCAGCGCGGTACCACGAATGCTTCGCCAGTTCCAGCCAATGCTCGCAGGTTTCGCCGAAATGCATAGCCAAATTGGTGTTGCTGGCTGTTGTCGTACACTTGATTATGCATTAAAGGGATAGAGCACGGTTCTTCTTAGATAAATAACTTGATCTCACGAAAACGAAAATGAATTCGAATGTTTCCAAGTTCAAGATAATGCTCTTTATCAAATGAAACCATGTTATAATGAACGTACCATGATCGGTTAAGATATTAGAATTTATTCCCCTATCTCAAATGATTAATAGGTGTTCACACAAAATATGGTCTTTTAAACGCACTAGTGCACACCAATATTTCGAAAACACAACAAATGCACAGATACTGCATATCTCTCGATATTATTCAAGATCCTCACTCAAGTTATCTACCTCGTAAGTTATTTAACAAATATTTACGTATTCAGGTAGTAAAGTTGATTTTTAAAGACCGGAAGTATTTAATGCAATGTAACTTTAAATCCGCATGAACTACGATATCGGAAATATTAAGATTTTGCTTATAACCAAAAAAAGCGGAAACGGCAGCCGCTTTGGTCAATCTAATAGCAATGCTAATGCTGTGTTATTAAATCGGTTTATCCAATAACATTGCTTTCATAAAACATAATTCATTCTTTGTTCTCAGTTCAGAGTTTAGGTAAATTCAACAGCTGCATATAATGCTAGTTCAGCCGCGTTCAACTGTCTATAATTTATCCGTTTTGTGCACAGCTAACCATAGACTTTTTATATGTCCAAGTCGACAGCGGCTGTCTAAATGTTTTCATTGTTGATTGCAGGTCAATTGTAAAGAATTTTAAGTATTTCATTGCATTGATAGAAAGCTTAAGTGAATGCAAAAGTCCTCTAAAAACTTAAAATATGCAATTTAAACCGTAAAAGCGTGCACTATTGCCTTTAAGATACAATTTTCTTTCAGCTTGGAGCTTGAATGTTCGAATTGTTACTGTTAACTGTGAATACTGTCTACCTCCTGCGTGGACGAGTGACCATATCCACTCAATGTTCGCCTCAATGGATCTCATGGCATGCTTTGAAATGAAGTCCTTCAATGCAAACACGATCCAAATATTGCGCTTCTTTGCAATACACGTACAAACAACCAAAGAACTAAATCCTTTGGTGCGTGTACATAATCAATCTTCTCTGGGTTGGTGACGAATGCACTTGTTAACTCATTGACTCTTCTCTCAGCGTGGGTTTCATTCCATATTGCACAGTATGCTGAGGAATCTAAAGGACTATTGTATTTGCGGTCATAATATAATCCTAAGTGTATATCTGTAAAAGAAGAAGCTTGAAATGTTACCACGAAGACAAGGGGTAACCTTTTCCTAATCAAAACATGCCACAGCGGATGTATTTTTCTGTTTTCGTCCCTTTCTTTTTTTGGTGGCTTTTTGAAGCAACGCGATGCACGTGTTTCATCTTGGCAACCTGCACTTTACATGAACTTTCCAAGCATGCTGATTTATATGGTGAGATTCAATCTTTATATAATACTCGTTTAGTGTATGATATCCAAAAAAACCTGTTTGTTGAGGAAGACCGTCTAGGTCGCTCTTCCCTCATATCAGTCTGATTGGGAATGGCTCTTCCTTCATCATGTTTAACCTCAAAAAGTTTGATACAGTCCTATGGGAGATGTTGACTGTTGGCAATTAGTATTCTTTGTTTTTCGAATTCTGATTTTCTTTACATTGAAGCAAAAGGAAAACTTTTCTAACTTTGATCAGGAGTTCGCTGTCTGGTTTTTTTCATCCTGTCAACAGTTTTGTTGTAAAAGTGATTTTTCCATCACCAGATAATGATTAATCTTAGTGTTTTACATCTCACTCGAAAAGGTCTTTTGGATCATTAAAATGTACAGCTACAAATGCAGTGTTTTAATCATTCGTCGTGTGCCGTTCCACAAAGCAGTTGTGAAGTTACGATCAACTGTAGCCGATTATTAACAGTTGTTACACTCAATTGTAGTCTTACTATCAATTAGTGTTTTTATACTCTGGGCCTCCTCCCACAAAACATTAAATTTAAATTAAATTAAAAAAACATTAAAATTTATTAAAGAACTTGTAAACTTTGTCCCAATTGTTTCACTTTAGCAAGGATGTTGGATAACGTTTTCTCTTCGGGCTTCTGGAAGTATTCTTAGCATTTGAATTATCGTCTATGCGATTGATGACTATTGTGTCTCGATCAAAGATTCATCTGCTTGGAGCTGTGACTGCCGAGAACCTGGTATACATTTAACGTTTTGTGTTAGCATAGAAACAACTTCACTAGCTGACACCTTAACCATTCTGACTGTTTCCATATTGTAATGAGTATTAAGTCGCATTACCGGTACAACTTGATAACCATGTTGAGAATTCATAATATCCTGGGAATCATCTGTTGAGGCTTATACCACAAACATCAAAATTTTATCTAGAATGTATGTAACTGTCGTGTCTTTTTCCTCAATTAATCACACGGAATGTGCTGTCAGCAAATTTGTCTTCAATCATGTCCATCTGCACTGTGTCAAGTCAAAGAATTCAAGGCTCGGGTGAGCTACTTCGAGAAAATCTACTCATGCAACATGCCAGATCAAAATTTACACCAACAGTTTCCAAGGAAACGGTGATTGGCAAATTGAAATATGTCTTTCAGCATGGCAGGGGGAACTCAGAGAATCAAAGCAATATTGAGAAGCTTCCTCGGTACTAAATAATGTCGAAGTCATTTTCCACAAGTGCAGTACAGTGCTCCAAGGTCAGTGAGACAAGATTGTCAAACTGATTTGACAGGAAAGTGTTGAAATGTTCACATACAAAGAATCAGGAGTTTGGTTTGGTTCCGCGCTCACTAGTGCTAAAGCCAAGGAATGGTCAACCGCTGGCACAAAGGCATTAAACGCATAAACTTTCTGATTATTTTGAATTCTTCAAAACTCTTTGGAATTCTAGCAATGACAACTCTACAAATGATAAACCGATTGATTTCCACAAGTGAGGAACAGATGTATTGTATTGTGAATCAACTGTGATATCCTTTCTACAGCAACAGAAACCCAGGTCCTGATGTTGACTTTGACTTCATTTGGAAGGCTGCTGAAGGTGGAAAGAACGAAACGTTTCATTAGTCTTTGTAACAAATGTACCATGAAAAGGTTTAATCAAATGCGTTAACCAGACTGTACCATCTCCGAAAATACAATTAAAAGGAATAGTTTTTAATGTAAGATTTTTTACATGTAAATAATGACCCATCCCAACAGAGGTAGCTCCGTCATAAATTCCTGTACAACCTCTGTCTTTCTACGAAGGTTTCTTGTAGAAATTTACCTTATTCTACCTGTTTTTCCCAAAATGACAAAAATGACATTCAGGGTTATATTTTGAGTTGGCATAAACGTTATTATATTTGTCTTGTTTGTTACCACGTATAGCCTGAACTACGGTAACAGCACACAGATGGCGGATGACCGTTACCGGCTGGTCAGTTATGAGGTTATTCCTGGCAACCAGTCGGCGGCGGAGGTCAGCAAGCTTACTGTTGGAACTGAGGGATCTGAGAGGCCGGACCCTGACGCTGATATAACTGCACCCTACTACCATTTTAACATGTGAGATATAGAGAATACTAAACGACGTCCCGTTTAATAACATATTTATGAAACGAGTGTATGGTTTGGTATTTAACGAGCGAAAGCGAGTTAGATACCGATACCATTCACGAGTTTCATAAAAATGTAATTATACGGGATTGAGTTTAGTATTTTATTTATTACTCGCTGAATTATATCAAAGAAAAATCATACAGATCACCAGGATAGCCATTGTCGTTGCCTCGCTAACATTGTGACGTCATGTTTAACGATTGTGACGTCATGTGACGTCAGTCAACACACGATGTTATTACACAATGTGTAATAACTTTGTAGATTTATTAAACGGCGGTATCTTCAACGGGAGAGTAATAAATACGCATAGCTCATATTCTAACATAGTAACATAGTGTTGTACTATGACCTGATTGTCTAACATTGTTACACTTAGTACCAACATAATCATAACAAACTGTTTACTCTTTAAAACACTGTTAAACAATATACTTTTATTAAACATGTAACAAATACACAGAACAAAAAAACGGTGCGTTGCTTTTAAAAATTCTATTTTAGACGATTGTTTTTTTCTCTCTCTGTGCTCTGTCAAGCAAAAACGGCGATGAAATTACATCGCAAATCATAACACTTGACATTCATAGACTAATTATACCCCCGCCTTACAGCGTAAGCGGGGGTATATAGCGTTCTTTCTGTCCGTCCGTCCGTCTGTCACAAATCTTTGTCCGGAGCATATCTCCTAAACTATACATGCTAGCTTCACCAAACTGCATACACTTATTAACCATGATCCCTAGATGTGCCTTTTGAGGGTTAGACCAACAAATGATTTTTATTTTTTTGCGGTTTCCATGGAAACATGACTAAAACAGAGCCTCTATGACCAAGTCCTTTGTCCGGAGCATATCTCCTAAACTATACATGCTAGCTTCACCAAACTTCATATACTTATCAACCATGATCCCTAGATGTGCCTTTTGAGGGTTAGATCAACAAATGATTTTTAATTTTTTGCGGTTTCCATGGAAACATGACTAAAACAGTGAAATTATGACTAAGTCCTTTGTCCGGAGTATATCTTCTAAACCGTACATGCTATCTTCACCAAACTTCATACACTTATAAACCATGATCCATTGGTGCGCCTTTTGAGGGTATGACCAAAAAATTATTTTTATTTTTTTGCGGTTTACATGGAAACGTTACTAAAACAATGACTATCTGACAAAGTGCTTTTTCCTGAGCATATCTCCTAAACTATACATGCTAGCTTCAACAAACCTAATACACTATCAACCATGATCCCTAAGTGAGCTTTTTGAGGGTTAGACCAACAAAGAAAGCCAGACTATAGTTTGAAGCGGGGGTATGTGAGCTGTGCTCACTTCTTTACTTGTTTGTAGGCTGTGTTTAAAGTGACACAGAGTATGTAAATGTCAGGTACAACCACACTGCTGTGAAGCAGATACAGTCCGACCTCACGAGCTCCTACCACCGACAGGCGAGGGTCAACCAGTTAGCACTCGACCCAGTCTCTCCCTCAGATGCCGCTACCATCCTGGGGGACACTCACGATCAGCTCTACCCTATATTCAGGACCCCCCGACCCACCGAGGATGTTGCTACTCTTACCACGGGTACGTGTCACTTCAACATGTTCCAGACTTTACCTTTCTACCAAATTCAAAATCTAACTATATTTTTTTTAAATCTGATATGTATCTACTATGATACTATTGATAAAACACAAGACAGAGAGTCTTGCTTGGGATTGAAAAAGCTGAGTCACAAAAAACAGAGCGGGAAGAACTGAAATCAAAGCTTGAGGTTTTACTTCAGCAATGTTTTCTGTGACTGTAATACAATCCCATGCATAAATACAACTGCATGGTCCATAACGAACCAGAGTATGGTGATCAGAATTCGACTCAGAACATGTGGTATTATTACGCCTTTCAAAACCATTCATTTTTCTGATACATATTCAGTTTGAATAATTGCATTTCAACAAGACCAAATACTAGACCACTTACTAAGACCATTACTAATTCAAATTATGAAATGTATTACCTTAGATCCATTGCTTTACAATTTATATCCCTTAAGCTTTTTCAAAGAAACAAAAGATACCTCCCAAACAATTGACTACATCTGAGTGAGCTTTCTTACATCGTTTTATAGTGTTTCTATTAAAGATGAAATCAATCTGACTAAAATTGACCATATGCCAAGGAGTGAGTGAGTTACTGTTTAACGCCGCTTGGGCAATATTTCAGCCATTAGGATATGCCAAGGAAAAAAAGTTTTTTTTAAAAAGGATTCTCCTGGGATTCAAACTTGTTCTATCAGCTGAGGAAAGTCCCTGAAATAACAAGTTCGAATCCCCGCAGAGTCAAATTTTTCAACTTTTATTCCTCGGAATGGATTTTAACCAGACTGAGATGAAATTGGAGGTAAAATTCTATTGACTTTCTCTCCCTTTGCTTTCAGCCATGTTTGACTTGAAGCGGTGTGTAATGCTGGTGTACACAGACAACCCTAAAACATCAGAACCTTCCCTCCTCGTGCCCCTTCCTCCCGGACCAAACTGCCACAAATAAACTGTCAAATAACACATTATGGTTTCTTGATAATTTTAGAGTGTTCTTAAGGAATATGTTTATTTGGTTACAGTCGTTATAAGGGTTTTCTATATTGGCCTCTTCTGTCAGTCCATCATTTCGTCCTAACTTTACTTCAAGGGCAGATCCTAACAATAGATTGGCCTCCCTCAAAGAAACTTGGTATTTGAAAAACTATGTGGTGATGTTCCTTTTGGGTTGTTCAACTTCTTGTCTTTGGATATCCCATTTACCATTGAATACAACTTAGGAAAGACTTTCCAGACCAGAAAAAGCTTAATGTATATACAGATGAATTTTGATTTTTAAGTCAATCATTATGTGTAGATGAGCCTTTTTGGTTTTAAAATTTTTGTTTTAAACAAAGGTAAAAAAAAAATTCCGAACAAAAGTGTAGGAGAATGAAATTTCTTGTGTGGAATTATCATTCTGTATAAATTGAATTGATTACTAAAGCTTTGATTTGCTTTTAACATTTTTACAACACAAAATGTGTGAGCGACTAAATGTTGGTAAACTAAAAATCTGGTTTCATTACTGTCATATATACAGGGTAATATTGTGGTGAGTTTTATTTCTTTATACAAAACAACACACTCTAAATAATTTATTCTTCAATTTATATTACAAGTCAAGTCAAACATTTAAAATAAAAAATTCAATGAACAATTCTTCAGGTATCCTAGTTTCCAAGGAGATCTTCAAGAGGAAGAGATATAAACATTGGTTGTCATGAGAAATGCACTGTAGCGTCTCAAATCCTTTCAGAAAACTATGTTTTTGAAAATACTGATCTAAAGCATTTATACTGACAAAAACAATAAGGGATAATTGAAAATTATGAAATCAATAATAATTACAAACTTTTACATTGAGCACCTGGTGAAACAATCACAATTAAATTGGTAATATCCTTACGTTCATTTGTCCAGAATATTTTTCAACCTATACCCTCAAATCATAATCAATACATTAAAATACGATAAAAACATACTTAAAATTGTTTGAAAGATGGTTCACTTGAAGATGATATTTAGATATATTTACTGTAAAAATACATAAGCAGTAACAAGTATAAAATACAATCACAGGTCATCATGCAGTTGGCTAAAACAAATGTAGCACTCAGGTTTCATCACTGCCTCGAATAATCTGATAAAGTTATAGTGCACAAATGATAAGTACCAATCATATCAAATAAAACGCTCTCATGATCCTTGTTTTAAAAAAATCTAAATATGTCTTAAAGAATATGTGCTTAACCTCCAACCTATACATAGAGGGATACTCAGTGTACATATTAAGGCTGTACTAAACAAAACATTGCATCATTAGATCAAATATTATCTAATTACATGATACAAGACTTAAATATTAAATGTTTAGGAAAAATTAAATGTTTTCAAATTGAGGAGGTGTTGACCATTACTCAAGCAAGAACATTATTATGGTCAAATGATGCTATTTCTCATCCTCATGTCTGGCGAGAGCGATTGGCACAAATTCACCAGCTGGGCCTTGAAAATGAAATCTGAAAACAACAAAAAACCATAGACAACAATTACATAATTTCAAGCTTGCTTTATGTGTGGGTTTTAACATAGCGTTTTCTGGACACCCTAAAAAGGTTACACTAAAGATGTCGGCTATTTTTTGGAGACTCCTGTCTTCACTAAGAAGGTCAGCTTGTTTGATTCCCAGCTGCTTCATAACAAACCACATTTACCGGTAGGGATAAAACAACACTGTATGACTGACAATGCACTGTAGCTGCTTATTGCACTAAACAATTTCCAATGTACACTACATAGAAGCCTCTAAAGAGATGAAATGAGAGTACCTCTGATCTCCCTTTGTGTTGATTTGCTATCTACAATGTACATGCCCGTTGCAACAGGGAGGGCAGAGCTCCAACAATTTTCATGACCAAATATTACGTAACTAGAACCAATGAAGACATGGTTTCTTTAGTTCCTCTTACCTGTATGTAATGCACCATGCAAGATAAAAAGTTATAATTAAAAGCAAATAATACACAAAGGTCAAAACAAATTCCTTCTCTCCATCCCTTCCTCCATCCCACTAAGCTGAACAAAACTTTATATCCCCAAAGGCCATGTTAACTAGCTAAACCCATCCATTGACAAACAAAATAGGACATTTTGCCCCCTTACCTCCCCCCCCCCCCCTCCCCCCCCCTCCCCCCTCACTTCTAAAATTGGTGCTCAGGACCTGATGCACTTATGTCAGTTTGAGAGAATAAACATTTTATATCTCCTACCCAAAAGACGTTGTAGCAGGTGTGTGTTCCATGTTGAACTCTGCCACAGGCACACCACGCTCTGCTACCATGGGCGCAAACATGGCCGCTGGATAGACCACTGAAGATGTGCCAACCTGAATATCCAAAAGATAATCAAACTTGAGCAGATTGAAAACTTACATATAAAGGGGAAATGATGTATACTGAATTTTCACTAAATATGCATTTATGATATTTTAGTCATTATATGTCTACACAAGATTTCATCATCCCAAAGCTATCTGCTCATTAGCAGATATGTAAACCTTTTTAACTTGCAATTTTCACTATAATATATTTACCTCAAATCTTGTATCTATTAAAATGTCATAATACAAGGATAATTGATTTATTAGCAGTTTTTATAACTTCATATAGCAAAGCGTTGAAGGAACTGATAAATGAGAAGATATTCCTACCACAAGACAAAGATCGCATTTCTCCAACTCTTCATGTGCTTGTCTCATGACATCAGGGTCAAGAGACTCACCGAACCACACCACATGTGGTCGAACTAGACCCCCACACCCTGCTTTCTTGCATCTGCAAAATGTTTCTGGATTCAAACTCAAACTCAACAACATTTGGTCATGAAAGGACATCACTAAATGAAAGTTTTGAATCAATATACATGGAAATTACAAGTAGCTGAAACAATTTGTCCTTACTTTGGCAACTGGTTAACTGGGATCCTTGCATCCACAGCATCTTTGTCTGGGGCCCTGCAACATGGATATATAGAAATGAGTGTCAGCCCTTCTTAGGTATTTTCATTATGGGAACCAAACATATACACCAGACTCTATTATTGTGATTGATTATTCTTCAAGATTTTCATTTACCATTTCTCAAATGTTTTAAAATCAATATTAACATAGTTGGGGGGGATGAAGGGCGTGGGGGAAACTATTGACATGAAATGTTTACTATTTTTCATTTTTAGACATTTTTTTTACAAAAGTTACAACTCGTTATATTTTGATAAAGACATCACACCTGAGAGCATGTTTTATGCAACAAGTACTATTTAAACCAATTATTTAGGAGATCAGTTCACCCCTTGTCTCTAAGTGATTCACATATTGGGCTGTCCCTGTTCACCGTCACTTCCTTGCATTTGGTACATCGAACCTTGAATAGCGAACCTATGAATAAAAGATTATTTAAAGTAAGTCTTCCATCTCTATCATTTAAATAAATCAAAATAATTATGAAACGTCACATTTCATGAAATAAAGAAGTTGACCTTCCAAAAACGTGATCCTCTTCATCAAACCAGCTTCTTTAATGCCTCTTAAAGCACTTAAACACAAAATTAAATACAGCTTTATCCAAATGTGTGATGAAGGGCGTCCAACCCTCAGAGAACTAATGTGTTGATGACTGATTTCTCTTCCTCTTTGATCGGAAGGACAACAACGAATTCACACTGCCCAGTCATCATTAGCTTCGTGACATCACAATGCTTGTACATTATTATATTGACTTTTGATGTCAAAAACTGATGACATCACAATGTTAAATGTCACAAGTATGACAAAGTTACAATGCTAATATATCAGCATACAAGTCTAAAAAGAGCAAGGTGTTCATGGTAAAGGACATTTGGGAAAACTTTTCTTTGCATACAATTGCTGAAATGGACAGATTTCTGTCACAACTTGAGTCAAAATGCATGGCTGAATCAAATACAAGTTGGGGTTGAAATTCATATTTTCAATCCTCATTCACTTTGAAAATTTATGAATGTCTTCAAATAGGAAACCTTATCATAAAAGATTACCATGAAGCTCAAGAATATTCTGGGTGCCAGCAGTTCGATGGAGCTCGTCAATGTTCTGTGTGATGACAATGACTCGACGACCCTGAGATGCGAGACGCTTCTCACACTCAGCGATTGCCACGTGGGCAGGGTTCGGGTGTTTACTCAGCATCACCTCACGTCGGTAGTGGTAAAACTCCCAGACCAGGGACGGGTTCTCACTAAATGCCTCGGGAGTGGCCAGCTCCTATAGCAAGAAGCATGGTTTGGGCATTATACAACAAGCTATTTTGGCCCAAGACAAATACTTGCTTAAAACTTTATGTGTATTGACTTGACAGTTCTGTATGAATGTCATTTATAATTTTATAAACGGATATTTACTTCACTGAGTGGGTTACAGAATGTGAGGAGGTGATATTTATAAAGTTATAACAGGTATTAAGGACCCACCTGAGCCTGCCACCTTCGCCAGAATCCCCCAGCCCCCCGGAACGTCGGTACCCCGCTCTCCGCACTCACCCCTGCTCCTGTCAGGACGACAATATGCTTCGCTTTCCCGAAGTGTTTTCGGAAAGCTGCCATGTCAGAACTTGGTTGCTGGAAAGGATTAAAAGTATAAATTTTCATGGGTTGGCCTACTGAAAATATTTAAGCCAGTTTCATAGTTTGGCACTTGTGACTTAAAGTGACAAAGAGATGTTTTATGATTTTTCATGTGGCTTAAATAAGATTCACAATATCAAATATCCCGAGTTAAGTGCTGATTTTCAAAACTACCACTATTTCTCGATAAAATAACACAATATATAAAGTTTGACATAATTGACTCCAACAACATACTCTATATAAGGCTATGCTTCAATTATTAAACCTGAGATAATATATTATTTGAAAACTTGGCCTACCTTAGAATTTGCCATGACAAGTCTTGGTTGAAGACGCAGTAATCGTCTCTCAAGTCGGACTGTGTGTGACACTCGAGCAATTGGCCGGCTTGTTTGAGCAAACACGGAAGAAAGCAACCAGGACACCATGGACAATTTTTCATGGGCTAAAAAAAGCAACTTGTCATAAAAGCAATCGAGCTTGCAATTGAAGTATTAGCACGTCGTTAAAGTGTTTTACTAAAAACGAACCAGGATGCCTTCTGACAGTTTACCGACCTTTTCCTGTAGCCAACTCACATCATACCTGATTGATTATACTTTTGTCTTCAAAGAAGTACGAGTAACACATTCACATTTTGTTTACAGTCTGGTGCAGCGCGAAGTATACATATTCAGAGTTATCTCCCTTCTCATTTACGGGCAAAGCGGGGAGCCGTCGACAGGCAAGCAATCGAAACACCTCGGCCCTCTCCGTTACTCTCCGTTACACTCACTTGGGTGGCTCTCGTAGTTTCGAATGGGCAGGCAAGCTGAAACATTGAATAGCCGGGTCCTGGAACGCCGGGTCAGTAACAGGCTCAAGTTGAATCAAGTATGTTGGCGTAAACACAGGAAGCTGACATCATACCTCAGACTAGTTACAAAATACGTTTCACCAAACATTTTGAAATATGACTTTTAATGTCACTATCAAGTTATGGATGGTTTTTAATTATTATACATATATTTCCAATTAAATAATTTTGAGTTGTTATTTTTTTTAAATAATGACGACTATAAAATAGTTGTGGAATGGTCGCAACGAAAATATTTGTCCGCCATTATACGCCGGGTTCGCCTGTCATTTAAGTTGTTGGAGTCATATATGCCAAATTTAATCAATGGTGTCATTTGAACGCCAAGTATCGACTGTTGCCAAAAAGACACATTTTAAAGCTTATTGGTTTGTTATAGTGGCAATATGAAGGTTCTAACGTAGCAATTATGATCGAAAACCGGACAGTGGCGCGCGCCAAATAGTCAAACGTAATTTTGGAGACTTATCTAAAACAGCCATGAGGGCAGTTAGGAGTTGATAGGGTTTCTTAGGTTATATAGCTAGTATCCATGTATATTGGACGTGATATCTACACCTCTGTGAATTTATAAGACTGTTTTTAGATTTTCATGGAAAACCAGTATTTGTCATATATATGTTTATTGGACATGAAACGTTAAGATGTTTTGATTTTATATCACCACATTAGACATTTAGGTTCGTAACAAAGGTAAATAATATGTTATGAAAATCACGGAGTGCCTCTTTAAAACCGGCGAATCCGGCGCGCTCCTGAGGCGTACTCCGGTTGCCACTTTCGTCATTTCCGGCGGCGGACTCCGGATAGTTTGCCGGGTTACCAATCAAGCATAGCCTATATGTTGATGTGAGTGCTTGACAAAATCCAATATTAAAAAAAAATTGATCATTGAATAAAATTACGTTTAATGTTATAATTACATAAAAGTACACACATATAGTCTTTCAAGGTAATCACTGGCGGATCTAGAGGGGCAGGTGCTGCACGGGGTGCGCATCCCATCCCAGTTCCAAGTAGGCTATAGTACACGTTGAGAGTCTTATTTTCCGCACAAACGAAAATCCTGTACCCGCCCCTGATAATGATTTTATATCTAGGATGGGTTTTTTTAATTAAGAGACAGTTGTTCAAGTCATTAATCTTTTCATAATTAATCATCATCAAAATGAAATGAAGACCTGAGCAATGATCTAATATTTCAATTAAATTGATATGTGTGCAAACTGCAAGCATAAAACGTAAATATCATTTTACTATGATCAAAGTAAATTTTCTCGTGCATATTGTTACTTAAGAAGTAAACAAATAATGATCACATTGAAATGAAATGTAACCAATGCTAACTTCTCTTTCCCATGACCGATCGAGTTCATATTTCTGCATGACTTCCTTTTGATATATTGAAAATGTCTGGTGTGAAAAAAATTAATAAAACTAATGCGCAGTTTGGGATATAAAGTGGATTCCTTTTTAAAGATTTTTTTCAAAGCTCTGAGACTTTATATAGTATGAAATCTATGATGATTTAATGAGATGAAAGACTTTTTTTAATATTGGCTTCCACAGATATAGTTTGCTGGTATTAAAGAACAAGAGGAAAGATTGCCAACATACTTTTGTTTAAATCCGATTTAGTTCCTAGTGCTTGACATTTTCTCCCAAATTGAGTTATTCAAATTATTTCCTTCCTTCCACTGACAAAAGAAAATATCTTAACTTTGGCATTTTATAGAGACAATTGCAAGTTTAGGGAGATGATTTTAACTTTTACTGAGGACTAATTGTATTTTGAGTTTAGCCACATAGAACTATTTCTCTGTGTCACTTTAAATATTCTATTTCAAAGCTCTGAGACTGCAATCAAGGATGACTGAATGAGAAGGAAGACTGTTGTTCAATGTTGCCTGTAGTTTGCTGGTATTGAAGATGAATTTGATGAAAGAACAACACAACACTTTTGTTCACATCCGTTTTAGTTTTAAGTGCTTGCATTATTAAAAATTCCCTTCCAGGAGTCACATCTATTATAAATGGAGCACTTTCCAGGCTAGAAAAACAGTCATGGCTGGTTGCAATCAAAGTTAGGTGTACGTTCAAACTAAACCTTTGATCTATGCTCGTAAACGTAAAGAAAACTGGATACCCGTGGGGTGCACACCGAATGTCAGTCGGGTATGTAACACAAAATGTGGTTGCATACTTCATCAATATATATACTGTTGAAAAGACTTGTAAACAAGTCGGAATGCGACGCTGACCTTGCGTTTGAACCAATTCAACTATATATAAATATATATATATGCACTTGAAACAGGTGTCATGTGGGAAGAAATGTTTTGAGTAGTTTATGTTCGAAAGAAGGCAAGTTGCACGACAGCCACAACTAAAATTACTATGGATGCTTTACTTCGTTCTCTACTTATATAATATTATATCATGTATATGTGAAATGTCATAGCCATTTTTTATATTTATATATTTATATATGTATAAATGACAAATTTTATCTTCGTTCTCGGTACGGGTTTCAGATCTAGTATGTGTGTATGTCCATGTCTGATGTGTAGACAGACAGAATATTTTATTTACGTCTCACGTGTGTAGCTCAACGATTTATGAGAGACAATATTTCAGTTAAATTGAATTAAGGACATAAAACCTATATACAGCATCCGTTTCAAGTATATAAAATATCTCTTCTTAAAGTTAAAATCTTATGGCAGGTCCTGGCACTGTCAAAGGTAATGTTTGGATTACGTAAAATAGCGTAAAACTTCTCATGTATATGAAACATGTATGTATGCGTTTTAGACCGATATTTGGTCCACGTTATATCTATCTTCATAGTCTCTTTTTGCATTTAACTTAATGTTCGACACCTGTATGCGTGTTATATCCATGTCCGTTATATCTGTGTACGAGTCATATCAATATTCAACTCGTCTGTATCATGTTATATCCACATGGGAACCATTTAAGAAGTGTAATTTTGACTTCTTTTTAGTCACAAAAGGAAGCGCTCATAAAATTTCACTTGTAGGTCACATTTTATAGTGTTCGTTTCCCATTCGCTACCCTATGCTAGTGATTTTTCATTTATTTTTTAAGGCATATTTCGAGAAAACAATTTTGGACAAGTCAGGGCTCAGGGTAATCTTTTGTTTGGATTGCATCTGAAGTCGGTAATATAGCACTTATTACTTCTGCTTTATGGTCGACAGTCATTTAAGCTTGTATTGATGACAAAAACATCTATAATAATCCCTCAATATCACTTCAATAACGGTTTCACTCATCGTTTTAATTTTGATTAGTGTAATTCCATTTGCTAATTGTTTCGTTTACCATTGTAGACGTTGGTGCGATAGAGTCATTTGTTTGTAACCGACATACGTGCTTCTAGTTTGCTGTACATTTTCTGATGAGAATGAATCAGTCGCTACCATGCATAAAAATATAAACTTATCGGCAAAATAAATTTGTCGCAGTTTGAAAAGACCCTATGAAACAACGAAAAGCGTTATAGCGAAACCAGTTTTACGTTTAAGAAATGTTAAATCAGAAGACGTCAAACACGATCAGGCGCTCATTTTGATAGTCTTTTCGATTGTTGATCGTTTTGCATATGAGCTTGATATGCTCAATTCAAATGTCAACTTATGGAAATAAACACTCTCTTAGCGAAAAATAGACTATAATGCTATCTCTGTGCTGCTCCCGTATTCTTATCGAACCTTCTTGGACGCTTGTTCATAAATTGGAGGTTGTGGTACTTCCACATGTTATTTTGAATAGTCTAATAGTTGTTCAATCGATGACAAGCCGTTGGAGCTTTATAATCAATACAAATCTAAGACATTGTAAGTCATTCCTATCATATGACGTTAACTGTAACATTGCTGTATTTGGGATCACACTCTTTGCAATAATACAACTTCTTGTTTACTTTTTCAGTTGAGTCTCTTTCGTGAATCAAACCCACACCTTGAGATTAAGGCAACACCGCCAGCACTTACCGTACAAATAGCAAACCGAGGATTTTTCAATCGAATAGATCCGATTCAACCCTACAGGGGTCTCCTTATACATTCCTGTATTTATAGCGCAAAGTTGAACTATAGTACTTCGCCTTTTAACTTAGAGTTAGGGTTGGTCATATTCAAGCGGATATAAGCTTTTGTACGGCGAAAAAACCCATTGTTTTGCTTTACTTGGCTTGTCCAAGTTTTCCCGACTCTCTATGTTGGTATTAAGACACACTGCCAATGTAAACGAAGGAACTATGGCGGTTTTTCGGAGACAGGTAATCGTGGAACAGTTTTGTCAATATTCAGAGGTTACTAACGTTGCTTTGGTGAATGTTTCGGTGGTTTGTGTGAGTTATGTTGACCATCATCGGTAATAGGCAGTTATTCTACCTCTGCTTAATGTGACTGTTGGCCATTGGCAACTATAAGCACCCCTATTCCTACGCACCTGGTTAAGCTTGTGTATGTGTTTCATCCTGCTACATCAGCGTATTTGTATTCTCTGAGCTCCTACAATGCACTCCCCGAATCTCTATCAGATCAAATGCATCCTATTAGATAAAAAATTATACATTGGCCCTGTAGCTCATCAGGCTATCTATATTGTATCTAATAAATGGTCACAGGGTCACCATATGAGTTGACACACGATTACCAAATCCATTTATTATATACCTCTTCAGCTTAGATTTTAGCTGTCTATGCATTTTCTTTTCGAAAAAAGAGACGAAAAATATTTTATGGTGTGTCCCTTGTGGACAGCAGTAGGGGTTAGAGGGTCACCGGAGCTATAAATTATAATTCCGTTCAGCGAATGAGTCTGTATAAAAGTTTCACATTTTTACGCCTCTTGATACCGGAGAAGAAGATGAAAATAGTTTTAGGGCATGGTCGATGAGGCCTTATCAGGGGTCAAAGGGTCGCCAAATCTATAAATAAGAACCCCCATTTACTAAGGCGTCTGTATAAAAAGTTTCAGTTTTTAGGCTTCTTACTTCTGGAGAAGAAGATGAAAACAGTTTTCAGGGCGTGGTCCATGTAGCCCTTATTAGGGTTCAGAGGATCCCCAATATGAATTAGATCCCCAATCAGCTAAGTAGTCTTTACACAAATTTTCAGGTTTCTAGGCCTCTTGTCACTCGAGAAGAGGGTAAAATGGGTTTTTAGGGCGTGGTTTCTATTGATGAATCAGGATGGGTGTGCTTGACGACATGATGAGAATCTCTGTCGAGACAGCGCCGTTATAGAATGGAAAAGATTTTTATAATATTATTTCAATTCATTAACCCTGCTACAAGGAAAAAATGATATGTTCATATATTATTAAGTTAAATTCAAAACATGCCCCAATGGCCAAGTTTAAGTAAAAACCCAACTTAATGACAAACTAGAATGATAACAATTCTTCTAACCTTTCTCCTCACTAAGGTTATTAGTTTGTTGACATGGAATGTTACAGTTAGTTTATGGCACTTGTCAAGAGTGAATGAATTTAATGGGGTTGCCCTGTTGACACTGATCACAGTTCTCTACCTTGTGTTTGAGTACGAGGTCGCTTATTTCTGCGTTATGATACCACTCATCTCTCAACAAACGTAGGAAAACATACCGTCACTTGTTAGTTTGCTTAGAAGATTGTAAAATTTTGTATCTACATAGTCAACATTAAGAATGAAACAGTTTGACCCTGGCATTTGCTGATATTTCCGCAGTTGTCGTTTAAGTATTTTATTTTCTTGTGGAAGTCAACTACTCCAAATCATACTATGAATTTAATATTTCTCGATGAAGCAGAGCTATTCGTTATTGGCCAGCCTAGAGCTTTTATTGGTGAATGATTGGCATCGGCTGCTCCACGAGCCTTTATAACACAAACCTTGTTACAGGTCATATGCAAAACACTTGAATATAATATTGTAGTAGGCCTGCATATGTGCATATGGTATGATAAATTCCCCGTGCAGATGCTGTAGCATATTTTCCCTACAGTAGAACGTGCGACATTACCCTTTGAAACCTGCCACATTTAAAGTCTCTTGGATGGCCATTTGACCTTTCCCCAATCTCATAGAGCAAAAAGGCCCCAGCCTCTTCTCACACAACTTTGATCCTTTGCATCCATAACACAACAAACCCCGCATAAAGCGCAATGTCGACAGTACACAATCTGTATAACATTGTAGACTTGTTCGACATTAATATCTTCATCGGACGTGTTATAAATGATAATATAATGAGAATAAGCCACTGATTGATCCATAGCCGACCGTTATCTGCAATTGATAACCATGTTCTTCTCGTGAGGACATGAATCACTACAAATTCATAGCATATAGGTAAACCAATTTTAAGTTAATAAAATAAAAATATAGTTTTTTAAATAAATATTTATTGCATCATTCATAAACGAATGCCATAATTAAATGCTCTCTTGAGAAGCATACAGTAACAGTGAAAACATTGAATTTATCATTTTTAAAAGAGAAAATCAATTTGGACATAAAACACATCAGACACAATTTGAGTTACGATAAATAACAACAAACACTCAAACAATTGAAGCGATATCAGTTACCAGTATTCATGGAATAATGTACAACAATCCATTTAGATTGATATTTTCATTTTTAATGTCTCTTAATTGTTGTTTTTTCTTTGTCCATATATTATGCTCAAACTCTGTAACCTATTGGAATTAATAAAAAAAAATTTTAAAAACATTCAAACAATTGAAATGTTATCAGGAGCATACCCACAACAGATTCTCCCATTCTGCAAACACATTCCTAGAGTCTTCTTTGAAGACAGAAACTAGACATTTAAAGACAGCGTTGTGCAATGATTGGAGAGCAGATGACTCTTGGAGTGCCAGCAGTTTGATACTTTCTTATTTGGATATGTTCATTTAGATACTTCCGCACGTATAGCTTATGAAATTCCCTTTCTACCATTTCTGTTTGGACTAACCTTTATACGTTTTTGTCACCCAGGGGTTAATGTTCCGATAATAAACATATATCACTTTAGATTATTAAAGAGGACCAAGAGGGCCTCTATGTCCTTTTGTAAACGAAATCAATTTCACAGAATTACCCCTGACGAAGTGAAATATGAAAATGTGAAATATGTAGATTTTCTCTAACCTGTTGATTGAGAATTGAATTGCACCGTTTTCGCCTTTTACACCTACAACATTCAATAACATTATTCACCATAAAATAATTTGAAACCCTGCTTTGCAAAAACTTGAATGGCATTATTTTTTCCTTTTTCCATTGTTTGTGCACTTCGTGCATCACAAAGTCTTGGCTGGGTGTTCCGTCGTTAAACAAGATAAGGTTTGAGGAATTTTACCATAGTTGTAGGATCGAAGGACTTTTTTGGCTTTTGATATTATAACTATCAAACTAATTATTAAGTCACCTTCCTTATAATGAAATCACCCTTGTGTAAGCTTTATATACCCAATTTCGAGTCTTGACCACTTGTAGTGAGATCAAGATTCAGTCCCTCACCCTGCATGTAGAGTATCAAATACCAATGAGGAATACCCGATTTGAAATACCAAGACGATAAACACGTTCCAAAGCTTTTCAATGACTACACATTTTTACAGCGAGCAACCTCTGTTGGGGTAATGCTGGGCAGCACCTTGAGGAGGTCCCGCACCCCCTGCTGCACCGTGATGGTGGACCTGTAGCCCAGGTTCCTAATACGCTCATACGACACCTCATAGTCCCTCTTGTCCTTGTCCTCGCCCGAGTTGGACTCTGTGATGTTACAGGACGGAAGCTGATCCTGAATGATCTGGGCAACCTGCAGCTTAGTCAGGTTCATCCTCTCGTCTCCCACGTTGTAGGCTCTCCCTTTCATGTCCTTGTACTTCTCCAGGGCAAACACAAATGCCCTGGCTGCATCTTTCACATGGAGAAATGTCCTTCTAAAGTGGCCCTCATACAGGTCGAAGTGCTTGATGGTCAGAGCCTTATGTGTGAGATCGTTTATAAGTAGATCAAGTCTGAGGCGAGGGGAGATTCCAAAGACAGTGGCTAACCTGAGCGCCACTCCTCCTGCCTCCAGGGTGACCTTCTCCCCTCCTGCCTTGGAACTCCCGTATTTAGACAGTGGGCTGATTTTGGTGTCCTCAGTGCATATCCCATCCACTGCACCATAACAAGAACCTGTACTTGCATATATCAGCGCTTGGTCTTGCGTCATGGCTTCTACCACGTTTTTTGTTCCAGCAATGTTCACCTCATCAGCGAGTTCGGGATCCTTATCACACGCAGGGTAACCAACAATCGCGGCAAGGTGGATGATGGCAATTTTACCAGCAACTGTCTCCTTGAGAAGTTCTTTATTTAAGATGTCACCATTGACGATGTGAAAACGAGGGTGATCAACGAAGGGGAGGAGTGGGCTTATGCCCCACTTAAAACAATCGTAAACTGTGACGTCATATCCGGCTGCCAGCAAGATTGGGACCACGCTTGTTCCGACATATCCAGCGCCACCTGTCACTAGTACGTGACCTTTGTTGACTTCATCGGAACCGTTGCAGTGACCATTATCTGATGAGAGCCCGTTTCCATTGCTGTGATCCATATTGATACGTTTTTTTCTGGAAATGAACAGACCCAAATTAGCCTATATATGGGGAAAACATACAAATCTAACGGATTTGAAAGCGGCAGGTATATCAATGTTTGGATATTTCTCAATAATTAATAGCTTGTTTCTTCTTCAACATGATATTGAACGGAACAGTCGAAAGATATAGAACCCATTTGTACATAATCCTAAACCGTATCCGTTACCATGGTTTCTATTAGATATGAAAGCTACGAAGTCAACTTCCTTCATCTGATACACGACTCTTATCAAATATTCAAAGTTATTACTAACTTTCTCGCTTAAGGTTCATGTAGTATGTAAAGATGCCCTGTATCAATATGAAAAACGCTTTCGTTTCTATAGGACTTCGAATATTTATCAAAGAAAAAAACATTATTTGGATTGAGGTGACATTATTTGTTAGCAAACAAATTACAAACAGACGTTATTGACGATAAAGACTTTATGGGAACAATTAGTTGATAAACAATTTAGAAGATATACTCGACATGTTATGAATGACGTTAAAACGAATACAATAAATGTAAATAATAAAGTAAGGCAGTATAAACCAAATGATATTATTTTCGATTAACCCTTTAATTGCTAAAGTTTATAATTGTCCTTAGTCTTGATTGAACAGAATCCGTTTCTTTTCAGACCTTTAAGCTAAAGTGTCTATTAGAAGAAAGAGTGGCTATACATTTGTACAACGGGATTATGACATGATGATAAATGGATTTTTGAGTAATTGATTATCAAATGGAATCCATTTTTGAACAGTTTAAAAAAAGTTTTGAAAAGTTTTAATCAATCAACTATATTTGGTCTATTTCGATGTTATTCACCTTGTTTGAGTACAACTCAGTATTGTTCGACAATTGAATTTACTTATTTACATATACATGCCACTGTTATCCATACAACTAGCTACCTCTTATAAACTCGCTATTATACCCATAAGATAAGACAACAAGTGATTAAAGTAACTAACTGTGTTTCGAAATAATCATGTATTCAGTATCTCGCGATCGGGTCATAAAACCATTGGACAGAATATACCCACCAGAGTAATCATATTAATCCTTAAAGATATGCAAAAGTCGTAAGGTAACAGACTATAATCATGTTTTGATTGACACTATAGATAATTTGTGTCCCCCTTTAGTGTTGATCCCCTCAACCCTTAACGTTCGATAAACTTGAGTGACGAATGGAAAGTTTGCGCTCACGTAGAAACCAAGGGCAATGAGCAATCGTTATTCATTTGCTAGTGTGATCGACTTGTGACGAGCTGACAGGCACGTACTTAATACCGGTAACTTAAGCTAGGTGACGCTTTGCTGATTTAAAGAGCCACTCCGTGATTTTCATAACATATTATTTACCTTTGATACGAACCTAAATGTCATATGTGGTGATATGAAATCAAAATATCTTAACTTTTCATGTCAAAAAGACATATATATGACAGCCTTATAGATGCACAGAGGTGTAGATATCGCCTCCAATATACACCTCTACTATTAGCTAGGGTGTATCAATATGGGGCACTTTTAAATTCTCATGTATTGAAGCTGTACAGAACCGTGCCATGAGATTTTTTCTTGGTTTACGTAAATATGCACCAAATAATGCTGTTAGTGGTGATATGGGTTGGTGTCAGCACATTGAAAAGTACTTATGTACCAAAAATGAGAAAATTCTTGAAACATTTGTTTCTGGGTAGACTATACCCTTAACCAGTGGCGAGAAGTTGCTAGATCTTTTAGACGTTTTTGTAACTTAGATCCGTTCCGTATTACAAGTAAAGTTTTTGTTTGGAGTGATAAATATGCTGTTTTAAAGAAACGGAATTGGAATTTCAGAGTTCACGTCAAATTTTCTGAAATTGGGCTTCAACATTTTAATAACATAAAGGTTAATTATCACATACCCTTTGTTGTTTCTGAAGTAACCAGTAATTTATCTGATCGTTTTATCTTTATTTGGAAAGAATCTATTTCTAATGTAAATGCCCAAACTTGTAAAGGAGGTAATAAGTTAAGAACTTATGCTACTTTTAAAGATGAATATCGCCCGGAATTTTATGTACTATGTCAAATGCCTCGCGCTTATAGACGTGCCTTAGCACTTTTTAGATGTGGTGTTGCTCCTCTAAGAGTTGAAACTGGAAGATATAATTGTACTCCTTTACAGGAAAGAACATGTTTTCATTGTGAGGCTATTATTTAAGATGAGCGCCATGTTTTATTGCACTGTCTTCTTTATTCTATTGAAAGAGATGTCCTTTTTAGAAAATGTCAAGAATTTAATGCTACGTTTATGTCTTTTAACGAATTTGATAAGGTAATATTTTTACTGTCCAATCCACAAGTGTCTTTTAATACAGCCAAAACCTGCTATCTTATTTTAAAGCGGCGACAGGCCCTTTTATATGGTTAACTTATATTGTAAATAGTTGTATTTTATTATTTTATACGTTTATTAGTCTCTCATAAATCTGTAAAGATTGGCTCAACATTTTAATTCGATTTTTTTTTAATGCATATATTACATTGTACTGTACCTGTATTTATTATGTTGAGGTGAGACTCAAATAAATCATCTGTCTGTCTGTCTGTCTATACATGGATACTAGTTATATTACCTAAAAAAACACTATCAACTCCTAACTGCCCTCCTGGCTGTTTTAGATAAGTCTCCAAAATTACGTTTGACTATTTGACGCGTGCCACTGTCCGGTTTTCGATCATAATTGCGACGTTCTACCTTCATCTAGTAAGTGTAAAAAACCAACAAGCTTAAAAATGTGTATTTTTGGTAACAGTCGATACTTCGCGATCAAATGACACTTTTGATTAAGTTTGGCATATATGACTCCAACATCTCACGGAGTGGCTCTTGCTAGGTGGCGCCTTGCTGATTTAAAGTGCGAAGTATCATCCTGTCATTCCATGCTTCGGCAAGTATGTATTATGATAGGTAAAAGTATACTCCTGCTTAAGACTGTGTATATAAAGGAGCCTTTTATAAAGTCTAGGTCCACATTCAGAAAGTCTAGATTGACTGAATACACATTATTATTGGAGCCCAAAGAAAAAAAAATATTATGGATGAAGGAACAGATAATTGACCATTTTCCAGTTTTGACGTTTAGAGTTATCTGCTCTTGACCGCGGGCAACGTCACGCTTAGCGTGAGAAGTATGGGAGCCTACTTACGGGTGTTGAGAAGTTGGCTTTATAGCATAAGAAAATCGTAGTTCAAAAGAATAAACCAGTATTAAAAAATTAAAAATCAAATAAGCCATTTATTGTGATAGCGCCTAACCCTACGTACACTGTAGGCCTACTTAGAGGGATATAGTACCGAGGTGGGATCGTGTGTAAGCCTTGATAATTCTTTGCAAAAACAAATTTAAGAAATGATGAAATAAATCCGACTGGGTTTAAATCATCTAAATGCGTTAAATTATTTCCAACGATTGAAGACGTTCATAAAATTTCTTGTCGAAGTATAAAAATTATCCGAAAAATGCATTCATTACGCATTTTTAGAACAGATTAGCAACTTATTATCATGCCACGACTCGTTAGTTTAATAACATTTATTTGCATGGATAGCCCTACATTGTAGCGGGGAATATTTATCATACATATTTTTGTAATTTGTAAGAAGATTGTTTTAATTTCAAATCATCCGACACACAAAAAGAAAATTTAACCATCAAATATTTAAAGTAGAAATACACGTTGCATATTGTTTACGTTGATATTCATATGACTAACATCAATTATTTATTTCACTAATATCATAAAAAGCATTTATTGTGCAATCGGTCTGACAAAACATGCATGATTTAAGTAAATATTCCATTTCTTCACACGAAAATGCACGACATTGGCAGTAATTGCGGAGAATGGACTCGTCGGTATTACAATATGAATATACCGTTGACCGTTGGTCGGAGTATGATGAATAATAGTGAAAACTTATTCTCTAGAATTTGAGATTATGTTTATCCATTCAAAATTGCAATCAGCCATTATTTACTAGTATCCATACTTTGTTGTGGTGGCGAAGCAAACTTCGTCATGACATACTCCACATCATGTCAACACTTGCGGCGAACTGTCGTCATTCGCAAACCATGTGATATTATAATTAATCATTATCATATAATGTAATGTAATTTAATATTTGTTGTGATGTAAAGTTTAATGTTTATCATTATGATCATAATTATGTCCGTCGGTCAACTGTTTCACAAACGGATTAACTTTCCAGATTGGTGTAGAATTGAAGGTCTTCTTCCTGACGGCACTAATGGCTGAAATATTGCAAGAGCTTTACATTTGCAAACATTTACATTTAAAATTTTCATACACTAAATTTTAGTCTAGTAAAAGTATAGTATGCACATTCCAGCAGGGTGTTTACAGACGTGCGGACACACCGACGGTCAATAGCAGTACACACAAACGTAAGGCTTAGGTTTAATTGGTTTGGGTTAAGAATGTCGGTTGTTTCAAAATCCCTGTCCAAAATATTCAACTTTACCTTACCTTTAACTTATACCATTAATTCTCATTTATGATATACTCAAATGATATCGTCACGTGATGCAACAACAAGAGACATTAAGATCATTACCAATAGACATTTCTCTTTCAATAAACAGTCAATGATGAGATCAGTCTTCTAAACATATGACTGCATGTTTTGGGTGACCACAAAGCGAATCAAAGAATATCAGGTGGGTTAGTTTTCACTGTGAATCTAGTTTATTCTTGTTTAGATTTCTGCCGGCAATAACAACGGTCTGACAATAGTCCATTGAAAAAGGTAAACAAAGTAAGAAATCTCGTGAGTCGTCGACTTATGGTATTGATCAATTGATATTCAACACAGGCTGGACTGTGAAAGCGAACAACCAGCAAGAAGACATGTATTCATCAACTTACTGGATAGATATTTACAGGGCGTCGTGTCCCAACGTGTTAACGACATGTATGTTAAAGAGACAAAAAGTATGTTGTTGGGGTCAAATATTTCGAAATACATACATTGTGTCACTTGTTCGAGAAGTACGTTTTGTTTCTGAAAATTAACATCTCTATGCTTATCAGTTCACTATAGTGATAATTAACAGGTAAATGTCGAGATTTTGATCGAAAACTGGACAGTGTCGCGCGGAAATGACTCAAACGCTCTTTTGGAAACTTATATAATGTGGATACAACGAAACAAATAGGTTGGTAGTGTTTGATAGGTTATTTAACTGAAATGCATGTATATTGTACACATAAATTCGACATCTTAACCCTTATAGGGCCGTTTTTCAATTACAATTTGGATACAGGAAAATATCCTAATGATGGCATTATTGTGATACAGTTAGACATTAATTAAGTCGATTTGAACTTAACTCAGGTTATATGGTAGTTTGGCTCTTATCTGAGCCACATTTAAATTACGAAACAAACTCTGTGTCACTTTAAAAAATCTTAATCGCATAACAAGTGAAAATTTTGCTTTTCTCGACTACATTCAATAGATTTAATTTTTTATGATTTATTCGAAAAACATGTTTTGAGTTTAACTTATCGATGTAAGGAAACAAATGAAAGGAAACAAATATTCAATATTGGACATATCACTTGATAATAAGTTGTGTTTACGAATGTTTATAAATTAATGTCCGTTCTCAACTATTTGATCATTTTAGTTTTAAGGAAAACGTATATGATAAATTCATCTAAATATTTCTTGTTCTTGTTTCCGTAAAGGCAATAGTTATAGAAAAGACGTTTTTGGTAAAACCATTTTAGCATAGACAGACAGCTTAATAGGACCTTATGAATTTCATGAATAATTTAATAAAGCGAAGGTAAGTAAGACAGAGTCATTAATTAACCAATTAGCTATGCTAATATGATTTAATTGTTCAATTGCTTTTTAGCTTTGCTATCCTTATATGATATTAATTAAAAATCAAAATATATATAAATGATTACTTACATAAAAATGCAATGAATTCCGTTGCTGGTAAAAAATTGGCTTGAACTGAAGTAACTTGAAATCATTGAGTCTATATAGCCAAGAACATGTGCACTTTGTATGACGTCATACTGACCATGAAACTCGCCTATGGTACGTTACTACAACAAACACACTAAACCCTATATTCGACAATATGTAATTAGTAAATATTCGGTGCCACTTAATCGAAATACGTTTCCTGCTATCAGTTACTACAACAAACACGTTAAGCTCCTAATTAGATACTTATCACGGTTCGTTAATTAATGTTCTTTTAAATGTTACCATTTTAACGGAAAATACTTAACTTCGTTATTCTGAATTAACGACTGCAGTCAACGGGAGTGTGTCCCAACTGATCTCAACCGACCTGTTCACCCAAGGGGAAAAAATAAAAGGGATTATAATATACACCCGATTGAGGATTGAGATTAAAGCATGTTACAGTACAAAGAATGGTTTCTAATGTTGCATATGTTACAATAGTAAGAGTTATGTTACAAGGATATAAAAAAAAACTTATAGTCTGTACATTTTGATCTAAGTGTTTTCAAAAATTCACCATGCCTAATATGTTTTAGATGGAATATAAGTTTCTTATGTAAGTATATGATAGAAACATGATTTAGTCCTTATATCCTCAAAATAATGACGGAAATATTGTTGAATAAGTAAAGTGAACACTAATTTTCATTAGTGGTGTTCTTGGTTTGAATTGGTCTAACTCAAACTTATATGATATGGAACGAGTTAGTTTCAAAATGTTCTATGTTTACCAAATCGTGCAGGTCCTTGATCACGTGACATGGACATAGAACAATTTAGAACAAAGGTTTTCACTACAATGCAAGGTTAACTTCCAGTTGCATGCTTATTTGCAATAGAGTATCCTAAAACTAATCTAAAAACGGGTGAGTGTAAGGTGTAAAGTGTAAAACGATAACACTTAGAAACAAGCTAGAAGTTAACAAATCTGGGGGAAATAGGATCTTGGTTTTATCATTGGGTCCAATTGACAATAGGCGTATTTATTTTCTGGTCTCGTGTTACGATTTAAATTTCGGATGACACTGTACATACACGAAAGATTAAAGAGCCACTCCGTATGTTGTTGGGGTCACATATGCCAAACTTAATCAATAGTGTCGTTTGATCGCAAAGTATCGACTGTTACCAAAAAGACACATTTTTAAGCTTATTGGTCTTATACAGTGACAATATGAAGGTAGAACGTCGCAATTATGATCGAAAACCGGACAGTGGCACGCGTCAAATAGTCAAACGTAATTTTGGAGACTTATCTAAAACAGCCAGGAAGGCAGTTAGGAGTTGATAGTGTTTGTTAGGTTATACAACTAGTGTCCATATATATTGGACGTGTAATATCTACACCTCTGTGTATTTATAAGGCTGTTTTTAGATTTCCATGGAAAACCAGTTTTTGTCATATATATGTCTTTTCGACATGAAAAGTTAAGATGTTTAGATTTTATATCACCACATATGACATTTAGCTTCGTATCAAAGTTAAAAATCATGTTATGAAAATCACGGAGTGGCTCTTTAACGTTTTTGAAATTTTTTTTTGAACAAATCACTGGCAAATGGTAGACGCGTGAGTTTACGTATACTCTTGGTCACGACACTTTACAATCGCTTTTCGCTTTTACTATCTTGTCAATGTTTGACGTATAACACAACCTAACTGTATGTCATGACATTTATGTAAATATCTTCTTTCAAACCTGTAAGATTTGTTTCAAAAGGTGTTCTGGGTAAACACTATCTGCCGCATTGCATACTGAAATGAGTATTCTGTCGGAAATATCAACCACGCTATCAATAATTTACAACTATTCTACAAACATAGCTTGGCCTGGTCACAGACTACGTGTGAGTCAGTCAGGACCACTGTCAACTGTGGAACTCAATCAATCAATGTTTATTTCCTCAAAAACCACCCACGGTGGTACAAGAGAATATACAAACATACAGTATATTATGTAAACAGACAAGAATGGTGATATAAACAACACAGCTTACTTCAATTTTTCATAGACAATACATAAATATTTTAATAGATTTTTCATTTCTGACAGTTTTTGTGTGCATAATAAGCTTTTATATTTATACATATTTGGCCATTTGTGATAAAATTCATTAATATAAAGACGTCGTTCTCTTTCAAAGGCTTTACATTTGTATAAATAATGTATTTCATCTGCAACAGCTGAAGAATCGCACAGAGGGCATGTTCTATCCTCACTGGGTAGACCACGCCATCTGCCGGTTTCTACTGGAAAATTATGATTACTTGTTCTTAATCTTATAAGTGGGATATATACTGATTTTTGTAATAGTAAATATTGTTCGAAAGAAGGGGTATCTTTGAATAGGGTATAATATATTCCTTTAGAGCTATTGAGAACAGAACTTCGCCAGGATTGATGAAAATGATCTCTCAATATTATTTCAACTTGTAATGAGACCCATTTAGGAGAATAATTGTATGGGTTTCTAAACACATCACTCAGTCCGCATGTATTCAGTATATGCTCAACATTTTTAAGCCAACCATTTTCCTCACCGTTATTAATTTTATCATACATCAAATGTTCCAAGATGGTTTTAGATATTTTACAGGTTTCAGTGGTAAGAGTGTTGTGCCAAAACGTAATAGTCCTCTTCGCTATTTTTATACTCAATGGTTCTCTGCCTAGCTGATCCCTCGGGATAATGGGAACTTTATTGTATTTGGCTGTATTGGTGTATTATCGAGACCCGCTGAGTGAGGATCTAGACTGTATCAAAGCCTCCCGTTGCATATTTAGTATGTTTAGCGACAGTGGTGGATTAAGGAATATAAAAAAGTGTTGAACGGGTATACCTCAATTATACGGTCGAATTTTAATTCTTTAAACATAAAACAAAAAATCGTTACATATCGCACATTTATCGTAACATTTGAACGTTACGCTTATGTAAAGTGTCTGTTTTGAACGGTTTAACTCTGTTGAAGATGAATGTTATGTGTATTGATTAAGCGAATTGACAGACTTTGCACGAATATTGGTTAGATCGAGAATGTGAATCATGTCAAACAAGTCAACTATCATTTTATTTAAGGAAGTAGAGTTAATGCAACTTGAAATCAACATTCTACGACTCCTTTGCTTCTTTAAAGCTACGTTGTAAAAGCGGAAGTAATTATTTGATCGAAAACCGATCAATTTACGGCGGCTAGGGCGCGTCGATGAGTCAAACGTTATATTGACACTTACCAATAGCAGATAAAATCAACAATGGGTTTCTTGTGCTTTTGGGTCATATAACAAGTTAAAATGGTAGGTTTATTCGCTTCGACACTTGTATGAAACACTTGATCAAACTCCAATGGCTTGTCATAAACTAAAATTTCGGTATGTCGCCAGGGAAGAGTCCCATAAGTTTAAAGGTTTCTGGCATCTATCAAAACTTTATAAACTATTATAAAACAATTTTTTTGGATCAACTGTTGGATGCCCATAAACTTACATTTAGCTCTGCCCGTTCCCCCACCAATTATATTTGATAAAATGTTCGAACAAGTTCAAATGAGGACACGTCATGGAAAGAACAATTTGATAAAAAATATCTTTAAAAATATGTAGAAGCAAACCTGTCAGTTCCAACCTACTATATTTGATAACATCCGCAATACATATCTATCAAATATCCACTCAAAGATAAATCACTACAGCCTACATGTATATATCAAATAACGTCGTTCCAATGCATTAATGTACAGTGTCTGTCTGTCTGTCTGTCTGGTCCAATACACGATTGTACAGTGTCTGTCTGTCCGGTCCAATACATGATTGTACAGTGTCTGTCTGTCTGTCTGGTCCAATACATGACTGTACAGTGTCTGTCTGTCTGTCTGGTCCAATACATGATAGTACAGTGTCTGTCTTTATGTCTGTCTATCTGTATGTCTGGTCTAGTACATGAGTGTATGGTGTCTGTCTGTCCGTCTGCTCCAGTACATGAGTGTATGGTGTTTGTCTGACCGTCCGTCCCAATACATGAGTGTGTGGTGTCTTTCTGACCGTCTGGTCCAGTACATGAGTGTATGGTGTCTGTCTGTCCGTTCCAATTCATGAGTGTATGGTGTCTGTCCGTCCGGTTAAATACATGAGTATATGGTGTCTGTCCGTCCGTTCCAATACATGAGTGTATGGTGTATGTCTAACCGTCCGGTCCAATACATGAGTGTATGGTATCTGTCCGTCCGTTCCAATACATGAATGTATGGTGTCTGTCCGTCCGTTCCAATACATGAGCGTAGGGTGTCTGTCCGTCCGTTCCAATTCATGAGCGTATGGTGTCTGTCTGTCCGTCCGGTCCAATACATAGGTGTACGTACAGTGTCTGCCTTACCTTACCAGCTATTACACTCAACAACTTTTGAAATATAAACCTTGCCAGCTATTACACTGGTAAAATTAAATATTCAAGTAATATGTTTTAGAATTTAGACGTTGCAAATATGATTGTTTCATCTTCACAAATGTAATAAAACAATTTTAACTCTGTAATCCTAGAACATTTAAATATTGTTTAAAAGTTAATAATCATTTGACATACTTCGCTGGTCATGAGTATCTGTCACACTGCTGTTAATTGGTTACAGTTGACGGTCTTTAATACTTTTGTTTGTTTATATAACCTTTAAAAATCACTTCTTTTACCAATACATGCATTGTAACATATTGCTAGCTGTAAAACTGAGTTTTTGAAGTATAAGTCGTGTTATGTTGATTGGTGTATTCAAGCTCTTCCTGAAGTATATTAATGTGAATACCCTGAATATATCAATTTTGAAAAAGTACATAACCATTCAACTGAACATGTTTAATGAAATAATTAAAAGACCGCAATCAATGAATAGTAGTGTTACTTGTAAAGAGAAAAGGTCAGCGTCGATGAATTTTATAAGATTTCTTTGTTGAACATATCACTACAAAGAACCCTAAATAACTCGGGATAATAAATGAATACAAATGAATCAATATCTAATTCTAGTCAGCTGAAAACTGGAACACTACAATATGTAATTGAAACATATGTGAATAAAACATTCGAAAAAACGTATACATTTATGTTCTTCAGACCAGATTTGCAATTCCATACGCATGCAGTAGACCAAACATCTCACTTTCTTTTAATAACGTTTCATGCCATTGGATGTTTTTGCAGCGTAATATCATCTTTAACTTTGAATGACAAAATTGATATTCAAGGAACAAGACACGAGGGGTATAACGTGACATGAAATGGTTTCCTTCCACATAACTCAGTGTTAATGTGTGTAACTTATGAAATCGTAAAGAGATTTAAAACATTTTAAATAATATGAACAATTCATCAAATTCAATAAATGTACACTTGTGTACTATAGCATTAAAAACAGTAAACGAGTAGAAATAGGTGTAATATTTTCTATAGAAAGAGCAGGTTATAACAATAAATAATCCTATACCAAGGGACGTATATATACGTCCTCACCTTATCTGTACCGAAGGACAGACTGACAGTCGACACAGTACCAATTAAATACAGAATTTCAACCTACCTACACGTTAGAATTAATCTCCTTTGTTTAAGCAGTTGTGGCAGTAAGTAGTATATCGATTTGTTATTTAATCAACCTTAGTGTTACAGTTTCCTTAGGATGTTGGTTGATATATTATGAATGAGTAAAGAATACGATGAATATATTTGACATTAAACGTAGATTTCATTTCACTTGATAGTATACCACACTTCTAACGGGTTGGTATCTCGCCACAGCTGCTATCGAATTGAATAACTTACTGAATCAATGTCTAAGATATTCACTGCGTGATGATATGGCATATTTTTTATTACCTAACTGGGCTTTAATTGCTATCAAGGTTATATTGACCCCGTTAATAGGAACATTCCATGACAACTGTGTTATCAAAGTAACTCTAACTTTAACTAGCAAATGAAGGTCATTATCAAAACGTCAGCATTTGTATTGAGTGAGACACATATTGCATAACGTTGTTAGTGTTGTCATTTTATCAAGAAGTACTGTAAATTATTTACTATTCTCTGTTTTATAGTGTTAATGCTTGTGTAGTTACAGAAGCCCTGGTTTTGATCGAAAACCGGATAATGCATCAGGCATGCGTTATTTTTCCAACTTATTTATAGGACAGACTCGAGTTGATCTAGTTTATGAGGTGATGTAACTAGTATATCGGACGTTTGATTTCGGCTTCTGTATATATGAAACAGGTGCTCGACACTATCTATTGCCATATGTTTGGCATTTTAGGATGAGATGAGATGATTTGAATAGATATACCAGCATAAATGAATAAAATGTTATGAAAAACGTGGGGTGTCCCATTAAGTGATTTAACGCAACTTACCTAATTGAATGGCATATATATTCACCCCACGTGGAACGCGTCGTTCCGTTTTGACGTGATTCGTCAATTGCACTGAATTCGGAAAAATATTCATTAATGTACTATTATCGTACACAGATTTTCGAAATATACTTTCGATCATGATTTATGAATAGATCCACCTATTTTTTGCTTATATATTTAAAAAAATAAAACTTGTATATTGATTTATTACTACTCTATAATAATAATAATAATAATAATAATGATATACATGAAAATAATTCTGTAACAGTATACTGTGCAGTGAAAGAAAGATTTCAATTTATCAATGTTTCACGATTGTTTCAATCATTGACAATTACTTTGAAGTTATCATGAATATAAATCTAACAAACGCAATGAACATATCCAGTAGTTCAACTCGGTGGTAAAAGGTAGTTTTTATGTTTATACCAAAACAAGTTTGATCAAAATAAATTATGCATGCAAACATGTGACACAGAGTATGTTTCATGAATTTTGTATGTGGTTGAAATAGAGCCCAAATATTGTATAACCTGAGTTGAAATAGCCTATCAAACGTTGTATCTTAAATTTATCACTTACATGCCAAGATTATGAATTATTATCTTGTTTTCGATTGTAGATTAAAAACGTCAATTTAAAGGGGGTCAACAACTTTAATTTTTAACTTCCAGTGTTTTATTAGCGAGGCCCCGCGAGAGTCGTAAATCTCAATCAGCGCGCTCTCTACTCAGCGGTGTTTTTTCTGCGCTGCATCCTACGCGCGCGGTTTCCTTACACGCGCGAATTACCCAACCGGATACGCGTGTGAGAATGTCGTTTTAAACAACTGAACTGCCATATGAGATATGAGATATGAGAAAAAAATATATAAATCTTTTTTAATAAAGTTTTTTTTTTAGATTTCCCTCACCTTTTACAAAATTAGATAAACAAGTCTGGTACTCTGGTATTATGCAGTTGTTTACATTGAACTTGTGAGCTTGGACACTACAAACTTCACAATATTTATGTCGATATTTTTAAAAGTTAGGTTTTAACTTGTGTGGATATTTTTTTAATTTTCGTCACTATTACTCAATTCCTAACTATTTGAAATTTCTTATCTATGGCAGATAGGGGTTTGAGGTTTTTTTTAATTTTATATTTGGCAGTAAACTGAACCTGGATTAAACAACTGTAAAATCAATGCACCTTTAATATTGATACAATTCACATATAGTTATCCAACTTTTTAAGAGCATAATTGAACACCAAGTTGACATTTAACAAAGACACAATCATTTTTCAGAAATTTAAGACACGTTTGCCATAATTTTAAAATATCACTGATAGTTATAAAAAGGGAATACATGAAGGATATTCTGGTCACTAGTTATAAAGTTTAACTTAACTTGATGATAGGGTGTTTTAAACTGTTTTTTTTGGTCCGGTTGAGTATGTCTCGCATTTGAGTTGACTATTCATCAGTAAAATTTTAAGGTATAATCTCATGATGATACAATCGAAAATTGATTTAATATTTTCATTATTTCAAAGTCATCGACAAGGGGTTCACCTCGTACATCATGCGTCCCGATAGTTCCGATATGGGATTTCTAATTACGAATGGATAAGAATAAGAATGACTTGAAAAATGATGTATACAAACCTGGCAGTAATTGTTAACGTACATGTATTTACCAGTCTTACAGAGAAAAGGGCACCAACAATCTGAGCCATAATTAATGATAGATTCACTTTAGTAAATGACAATAAAAATTATCTCGTCCTAATCCCGGATTACCTACTCCAAGTACCTCTTTGTCGCACTGAATCATATAAAAAATCATTTTACCATCTTCTGTGTTGGAGTGGAATATGCTTGATGATAAACTAAGAAACATAGACTCAGTAGGGTTGTTTAAAAAACACCTTGATCGAAATGTAGCATGTAATGTACATCATATTATAAGAAACTTTGGAAGGAGATGCAACCAAATTATTCACTGTAAACTAAGACTTGGCTGTAGCGATCTAAACGGACATAAATTTGATAGATTTTTACAAAATACGTCAAGCTGCACTTGCGGTCACCATTATGAAGATGCCATTCACTTTCTCTTTATTTGTCCAAATTTTGCTCGTTTTCGATCAGAGTGTTTCTATTACGTTAATGGTTATGATATTCAAACTGTTTTATTTGGTAATTATTCCTATTCTGACGAAATCAATGAAAAGATTGTTAAATCTGTTCATTTATATTTTACCCGTTTTTCTGTTTAATCTATAAGTATTATCTAAACGTCTGCTAACTTCAATGATGATGAATTAAGATATGGTGTATAAATGTATATATTATGTATGTATGGGAGAGGTATTCAGATAGGCTGCTAGCCTGTTTACCAATCCCTTTCTCTTTTCTGAAATAAAATATTGTTTAAACCAATCCCGGATTGACAAATAGTTACTTTGTTTTGATTTTTTTCGCCAATTATTCACAGTAGATGAACACATGCGTTTGACATTTAAAATTTCCTGCTTCTTGATGGCCGTCACAAACTCGTACAGGTTGGGGTGGTGTTTCCTGATGGCCTTCTTCAGTCCATTGTGAAAACCCTCAAGGTGGTTGTTGGTACGGGGGCCTGTGTTCAGGTACTGGTTCCACAATCGGATGTGGAACCTGGCATCATCGTCGACCCAGGTGGCTGTGATGTAGTCGTTGATGGCAGTGATTCGGTCTCCGTCTGGGCCATCTTCCATCACATCCATCCAGGCATCTTGGACTTGGTCAGGTGGCAGTAGAGGGAGGGCTGCAGCACGACGGATGTATTTCTGGACTGCTGGGTCATTCTTGTAGTCAACCGCTAGGCCTTTCTCACCAACTTGACGCCACAGGGCTTGAGTGAAGTGAAAAAAGCATCCCCTGACTTCAGCATCTGGAAATACTGTCTGGACAGCACCAATAACTGCCGCTTCGTAGTCTGTCTGCACAAACTCTGGTGAGAGGTCTATCCCTGTTGTTGCTGCCACTGCTTCCTTGATGTGAGTGAAGAGTCTTGTGTAGGTGTCTCGAGTCTTGTTTGGAAGCAGGGACATGGCTATAGGATACATCTTGTCAGACACCAGACAGTGAACAGCATACATCTGGTGCCACAGACTGGGGCACACAAAGAATGTCCCGTCCATGTAGAGAGTGTCGGCTTCACTCATGATGTTCAGCATCTCGGTTGTCGCAAACACCAGGATCTTGTTGTCAACGCCATCATCGACCACCAGGAACTGTCTGCCATCATCTGTTTCGGTCCAGGATCCTTGAAGGTCGACATCTGCCAATGTCTGTGGAAGTGGCGGAAGAACTCTAGAGCGATGACGATAGAGAGATGACTTGACGCTGGGGAAGGATGACATGGTAGCAGCAGTGGCAATGTCTAGTGTTGCAACTTCTTCATTGTAGATCTGCTGAACTAAGCCAATCTCATCACGGGATCTTTGACGTAGTCTGCTGAGCAGTCGGACCTCATCTTCACTCTTAAGAACGGGATGACAATGGTCTGTCACGGAAGTGATGTGGTCTCCGATGGTGCTGCATCTTCCTTTGCATCCTCTGACGACACACTTCCAGTGTGTGGCGACCTGGCGCTTCACATTCAGTCTGTAGCGAAAGCCTGCATGAAGAATCTGTTTACCTCCTGACTGTGACATGATGAACTCAACTCTCTGAAGGTTAGCCATTTTGACTGAAGACAATGTTGTTGTTGGGTTGAAGTTTCACGTCTGCTTCCACCATTGGGTGATGTCGCCGACGTGGGGCCTATGCCTTAGTTATTTGCAATGGATGGGGGAATAAGATTTAGAATATGTCATAGACACCCAAATTAAGTTAATAAAAGTTCTAAAGTGGTAAAAAAATAAAATCAATTTGGAATTTGGAATTCAGGCATCGTGTCAGGAACGAAAATGAATAAGCCAATCAACGATCGCATGTCATAAAGGGGATTCCCCTGTCACAGTGACCGCTTGGTCGGCGCCCAGTCCGTGTCACGTGACCTCTTTCCCGGCTATGGCAATTACGTAACTGCTGTTCAATTAGGTCTGAAAGGCTAGGGTTGTTGTTCCCCTTTAAGAAGTTGAAATATCGTATACATACATCTATAAAATGACCTACTAAAAATCGTTGTGTCTGCTATGAATAAGTTTCAAATATTACTTTTAGGTCATTGGCGCGCGCAATTTTCCGGTTTTCGATGGTAAATCTCGACTTTTCTCCTGTTTATTGTCACTTTCCGAACTGATAAGCACTGAGACGTAATTATTTGGAAACAAACACTATCTACTTGTCGTAAACAACACCATTTATGAAGTATGACATATTTCATCCAAACAACATGCTTTGTACCCCGTTAATAGGCGTAGGAAGTTCGCAATATAAGGATGGATTCAACATAAGATGTTGTGATGCTCTAATACTCTCTTCAAAAACAGAAATGCAAAATGAATTTGGAGAATGTTGGATTTGTCAAAACGCAACAAAACAATGCAACTATAATATTTACTCCAAAACACCATTATTGTTTACTGTTTAAAGTTACAGCGCAAAAAGGGAACCATTAAAACTTTTCATTTCCTTAACGTGACACAGGATGTTTCATGATTTTCCATGCGGCTTTTAAAAGGGACAAATTACTTTAAATTTTCTTGTTTGCAAATCATTATGATATTCGAAAAACAGACCTATAAATGTTAAAAAGTCAAAATTCTGTATCCAATTAACATGTATATTTGTTAAATGACCTACGTAACACTATCATCCTATGTTTGTCTTTGTTTCTGCTGTAAATAAGCTTTGAAAATAACGTTTGAGTCATTGGCGCGCGCAACTGTCCGGTTTTCGATCACAAATCATTACTTTTACCCATTTATTGTCCCTATACTGAACTTATAAGCATTAGTTGTCTGTTTTTCTGAAACAACCACTACTCCTCGATTAAATAACACCATTTATGAAATTCAACATTTTTGACTCCAGCAACATACTCGACTGTGCCCCTTTAAGAAGCATTTTAAGATGTTTGTACAAAAACATCGTTTAGAAAACATGAATTGTTTCAGTGGCATACTAGAAGTTGCTACTATAAGGAAGTCAATGATATATGGATGTACAACTTCTTTATTACACAATGGCGACGTTTCGGTATAGATCCTCATACCGTTATCAAGCATAAACATCCATACCGAAACGTCGCCATTGTATAATAAAGAAGTTTTACATCCATATATCATTGTCTTTCTTGTTTAGAAAACATGTTAAGCAGTTTACAAATGAGAGAAGGACCAAAGGCATGTTGTACCTGTTTTAAAGGCATATATTTTTTCACACTTTGGTATTAGTTTTTGCATGGAAAAGAGGCTAGCATTATGTCACAACTGAGAGGCGAAACTGAAAACCTCGACATATGTAAAATAGAAACCGTTGAGCCGAAATCTGCACGTGCCCGAAATCTGAACTCTCATCAAAGAACCTCATGTTGCCTTTCCGGCTGAATCAGAGCCCGAATGCTCGAGATGTGGGCAGCTTGGACCCAGGAGTCAAACCCATGATCGCTACATCCGGGTCAACCATTTGCGTTCTCCTCTTTCAAAACCATGGAGACTACACAAAACATCCACGTTTTGACGAAAAACTCCAACCCAACTTGCAGAAATCGTTTTCGACTAGTGGGTTTCCAACAAGAAGACCGGTTATAACCCCACGTTTGGAGAAAAGTAGAATAATACAATGACGTTCTGTGGGGAAGAACCTGAAGCTTTGCACCTTTAGAAAAGTCTGGTTCAGTGATGAATCACAAGTTCGTCTTTATCGGCAATAAAAACCCGTAATAATAGTGATTACCGTTGAAAAATGAGCATTTATCAAAAATGTCATTCAAATTGTCAACACATTAGGTTGAGACAGCGTCATTGTGTGAATAACCAAGGATTTCGTTTAATACGGATTCAGGGGAGTTTGAAAAATATAGGTGCATCAACAATGTCCATGGACGTCATTTTACTCCAATTATTGACCGACGGATGTAATTGTGGCAGCATTATACACCTACAGCACGCGTCATGGTCAACTAGCTTACCATTTGTAACGTTAAAATCTTGCGATGACATTTTATATCACCAGATAAACAACACATGCAGTAACGGTGAAAATTTCGTTTTAAATCCACGTCAACGCCACCTCAACGCCACATCACGCCTTGGCACATCTACCAATGGTCGTCGTATTCGATAAAGATAGAGGAACAGGCCCCCCTAAGTAATTGAAGGAAATGCATCAAATTTGAAGGAAAACAGTGCCTAATAGAAGGAAAAGCTTCCGTAATGGAAGGAAATCAGCTTAATCGCGAAACAAACACGTCCACATCGGTGAAAAACGGTAATAACAGAGATTTTTTAGTCGTTATCGGAAGCAACCTCGTCCCACTTTTGAAGGAAATCGGTAGACTTCGGAAGGAACATCGGTAATATCCGTGAATTCTCGGTCGACAGCGGAAGCAAACGCATCTAAAAATAGTTTGGATTGAGCAGTCTCCAGCTTCGGTGAGTGTTGTTTTATATGTACTGTGCGATTTCGAATTGTATTTAGTTGTTAATGCTTGCATTGAAAGCGTAATTGAACAAGGAAACGATGGGGTTGTAGAGTTTTGTTATGAAATTGAGTAGTTACGGTGTTATTCGCATATAGAGTCCGAGTTTGTTTACATCAGTCAGACGAAGCCGTATCGCTAATGCTATCACTGACCAGTATAAGTATAAAAACAACATATTAAACAGCATGAGGTTTTATGTATTTGGAATGTTAATATACCAGACACTTTCAATTAATTTGATATCTTATAGAAAAATGATTAATGAAACGCAGGCCTCAGAAACTAAATTACCGACTTCGATCATTACGACGAAGCAAAGTGACTGTATTATATAGTTGAATTGGCGAACTGCCGCTCACTTGTGAAATAATAAACAAGTGGTTGCAAAGTCATTTCGAGATCAAATCAAATATGGTACCTAACAAGTGGAATATTTACATGGTCAAACGAAACATGGTTAAAAAAAACAACTGAAGGAGCACGATGACAAAACATGAAATGTTACTTTTTGATATTGTTTGTACCAAAATGAAAGTTAGATTTACACATGATACATAACATACACACAAAATTCACATAAATAATTCAAAACTAATATAAAAAAATAACCCGAAAAGTCTGATGCAGGTAAGCGAAATTACAAGCGCGATTCAGTGATAGCATTGGCGATACGGCTTCGTCTGACTGATGTAAACAAACTCGGACTCGATTCGAATTACGCCGTAACTACCTAATTTCATAACAAAACTCTACAACCCCATCGTTTCCTTGTTCAATTACGCTTTCAATGCAAGCATTAACAACTAAATACAATTAGAAATCGCACAGTAAAACGTAAAAAACAACACTCACCGAAGCTGGAGACTGCTCAATCCAAACTATTTTTAGATGCGTTTGCTTACGCTGTTGACCGAGAATTCACGGATATTACCGATGTTCCTTCCGAAGTCTACCGATTTCCTTCAAAAGTGGGACGAGGTTGCTTCCGATAACGACTAAAAATCTCTGTTATTACCGTTTTTCACCGATGTTGACGTGTTTGTTTCGCGATTAAGCTGATTTCCTTCCATTATGGAAGCTTTTCCTTCTATTAGGCACTGTTTTCCTTCAAATTTGATGCATTTCCTTCAATTACTTAGGGGGGCTTGAGGAAGAAATTCGTACGTTCTTAAGTTAAAGTTTCCTTTTATTGGAAGAGTGTATATTGGACCAACCTTCGCTTTAAGATCAAAAGCGGGAAAGGAGAATTTTGAAAACTAATATCCCACTTTTCAATTACTGCCTATATGTCAAGGCAATGATATGTCCTAGATGGACTGCCGTATTTCCTGGGGATTCCTCTGTCAATATTGCTTTCCTCGGGTCTATAAAAAAACAGGTATTGACCTCATCACCAGTCTATAATTGTATATTATTATATGATCAAAGATTTGTATCAATTTTGATTGGTCCAAAGACGTTCACATGACAGTCCATAGAAAGTGATATTGACTTGAGAACAATCGCAAAAGTCAATCAACTTTGATATTGACCCATTGTTGACGTAATGCCTGTGTGACTTCACGTCAACAATTGCTCAGCAACGTTACGTCTCCTTTGATGTCGGCGTCTCTTATCGTGAAGATGAATCGCTTTGCCGACGTATCGATAATACTATTCCAATTACTTTAAAACATATAACAATGATAGACTTCTGGATAGGTCAATATCGTTTTTCATTGACCTCGCAAGCTCGGTCAATATTGTTTTACTCAGGTCAATAAATATATAGAACACATCTACGAGTTCAATACAAGCGAAAAAATGCACTAGAATGACGTTCTATGTTTATTACATACCCTTTTTTCGTTTAATTTACTTCAAATAAAGCCGCCGAACACGGAAGAGTGTTTACGTGTTGCCTTGACCTAAAGAAATTACTCCGCCAACCCTTTCACGAAATCTTACGTCATCACATTCCTCCACCTATGACGTCACATGGCAATAGAGTGCACACAAAACTGTGGTGAATATTTTTTTTAAAACAGACGCAAGATATTTGTTCACATGTTTAAAATTTCGTTAATGACACGTGCATATCACTTACATGTATATCAACATTTCATTCGAATACAATATAAACATTCATAACTTGAAACATTCGTTGACGTTCGGCACAGTTCTAAAAATAGCTGACATGACACCTCTCTCGCTGAGAAAGTAGTTCCGTGAGAAGTGCAATACGGAGTGCAATAACGGATTGAGGAGTGCAATACGGAATTCATTGTATTTCATTACGTATTACTATCGTAAGATTACATGGGTATGTAATAAAAACGAGACTGACCTCTACAGAAGTCTATAATTGTATAATATAGTATAGATAATCCATATACGTTGGAGCGGAATTATTTGCTGATCGAATTCAGGACAATTTACAGACAATCCTTCAAACATTCATTACTATGATATGACTGTAGTTTGTCCAATGTTTTATTGATTCATCTCTTGTAATTTTAATTCTTTAAATTCTTTTGTTGTCTACTTATCCGTCATACAAGTTGTTATATTTGCACGTGTTGACAAATGATCGTCAATTGTCTATAGATATAGATTTAGAACGACTGAGCGTTAAATGAAAAGACCTGAACTCACAATGAAGCCTTTACCATTAACAAGACCAGAGTCGCGGTAATAAGGGTTGCTTATATAAACCAAAGCGTTTCAGTTCGTGCCGAATCTAAAAAGGTATATACATAGTTCATTATGCCTCAGTGCATCGTGTAGTTCTTGCGCAAAGGGTCCTCAATCACCTTTGTAAATGTGAATGATATTTATTTCGCGTAGTCAAGTAAGGGCATACCGTATCTGTGTACCATATCCGTCCATTGTCTCTGTGTAAATACCCTCCGAAATTTATAAAAACAGTATTTATAAATCTGCAGTAACGAACACAAATATCAGTTTTGAATGCACTATCGTATCGTGTAAATTTTTCACATACAACACTCTATATAGATTGTAGAGATAAATATTGTTCATCTTATATTTCTGTGTACAACGAATGGGCAGTCAGGACAAAGGTTTCGCTATGCACAGTATCTTAGGACCGATACCATAGTTAACTACTATGCACAGTATCTTTCAATATCCATTGTGATAACCTCATCATACACCTTTACATTATTCTTTTGATTTGTCATTCACCCTAAACCTACACTTTCTGATTTCAATCATTTTTAAAATTATAATTTGCCATAAAAAGGTAGCCGAGCTTTATACTTAAATTCTGCTCACCTGCCGTATTGCAAGGGTGACTTGTATAAATTAATATCGAAAATAAATCATCTAACCGATACTAAATTAAACAGATGTTTCTAATAACAATGATTTTACTGGTTTTAATTAATAAGGACAAATAGGGTTTAACACTGAATTCGACACCTTACTATCCGAAGATCTAACATTGAATGGGGAGGTGGTGATTTTTAAATCTCTACATCAGCTTATGCAGATGCGCGAAGCTCCTGCGGTACCTGATATCAATCATGGTAAATCCTCCCCGGTAGCCGCTTATTGATGGCTTCATATTAGAAATGTATCTTCAGCCAATGGAATGTTGTTCCGAAAGTAGGCAAAATATCTCCAATCGAACTCAGCGGTCCTCTCATCCGGGTACTTGAAATATTTATTGATTAAGGAGGCATTTGTTGCGATTGACATCAGGGAATTGTAGGAGATTCGACCAATATCATTCTTGAAATGGCTAAACTATCTGTTTGAAGGATCCACGCATTTGTAAAACCGTAAAGTTCTTACTCAAGAGATCCAAAACTTCTTTGTCATGCAGATTTGACAGCAAACCATAGCCAATTTCCATACTCTTGAAAGCGGCGTTATACCCCAAATCACATAACCGGTTATAATAGACCCATGTAATTCTATTTGCATATGCAAATACACCGCGTTTTTCATAAAGAATTTATTTGTTTGATAATTTGAATCTACTGTTCGAAATAATGTCCACGTCCTCCTTTAGAAGAATCTCAAAGCTACTAGCTCAGGTTCACTATTACCTCCGTAGTAACATGGAAATAAAGGTAACTCACTCACAGGAAAAATATATGTTACTATTCACAGAAAAATATTCTAATCAATAACGAAGGTTCTTTTCAATTTTCATAATAAAATTAAGTTTTTGTTTTACACATAACACCATTTGCAAGGACTGTTGATAATCGTTTTGAAGAATTAAGCGTTTCACTTTCAAAATAAACTCTAAGCATTGCGTACTACACTACTTTAAACAAAATAAACAAGCGTGAAAGGTTGCAAAATAAATGAAAAAATGAAAAGAAAGTTTCGATACACTAAATTGGAGCGTTACAATTTAAAATACTTTTCGTCCGTTAAACCCTTGCTTGGTATATATCTATACCAATAGTGCAATTTATCAATAAAGTGTAGCTTATACATTTATTGAATCTAATATACTGCTTGACATTATAATGTAATGATCGAGTAGAACCCTTTAAGCTAAATGGTCATGGTTCAATAGTCACGTCATTCTCTACCCGTCGCACCGTCATTAATTCTTATAGAAGAAAGAAGAAAATTATTCTATTAATGTGTCACCACATGTTCAGTACAAAAATGACAGTGTTGTTCATAGATTGAAAAGAAGTACACGAGCCGGCCACTGAAGGCCTATGAGACACATAAAATCAATAAAATACATGATAAATTAATGATGCATAACAGTGCATTACAATAAAAGATTAAAAAGTGACAATGTTTTTTAAGAGTGTATGCTAGTGTATGCTGAGGGAATTGCGCCGCTTAAACATTCGCAGTAGTAATACGGCTGATGATTTAGATTTATTGGTTGACATAATATGATTGAATTGGTCTACAATTGATAACTGTGGTAAAGAGGGATAGATGCTTTCCATATAATTGATAAAATCATACCTAAGGTCAGAATAAGTTTCACAAGAAATTAAAAAGTGTACCTCATCCTCTAATTGCTCATTGTGGCAAATTTTACATTTACTGTCCATTAGAGGCGTTACGGGGCGTGAAAATCTACCAAGTTCTATTTCTAATGGCAGCGTTCCACAACGCAGTTTACTAATGATACTTCTTTCAGAACGATCCAGGTAACCTGTGACATAATTTTCTGCTTGCAACACATTCTTAAAACGACGGTATTTCTGCAATTTGTTACCATTGATCAAACCTTTATCATTCCATAATTCAGCAAGCCAATTGTCATTGTCTAAGAGTAACAACCACTGTTTTGCAACCTCTAAGTCAACATTTGAGACATTCAAAATTTCTACAAGTGGTAAATTCCATTTTGAAATCAAATTGATACCAGGAGGTTCTAAGACTGCGTGACCATGCATTAATTAAGAAATAGAAGACGAGTATCTATCGTTGAATAAAACATAGCAGGGAGCATAAAACACGAAGGGCGCATCTAGATGCACAACGAGTTTTCTATTTCTTATATGAGATACCCTTAACAATTACTTGCTTTATATAAAAAAACCAGTTGAAAAATTATGGTATTTTTCACAAAAACATTTTGAAAACAATGATGCCTCCCACCGTAGAACATATTCGGACGAGTCCATTATCATGTATAGGGGTGGGCACTCCAATATAAATAGAATCAAATTTATTGAACAATCAATATGAATTTGAAAATGTCCCCAGGGGATACGTAGCGTCTCTAGTCCGTGCTTTTCTTTCTCTGCAAACCCACACATCTCCTTTAGGTTTCGAATCGACAGATGCCGAGTCAGCCATGATGGACAATAGTCCTCTCAAGTTTGATCAATGGACTTAGCCAATTATTTGACGTCATTTGTATTGTAACGTTACTGAAATGACGTCATTAACCTCGCGCATGGCTGTATCGTCAAAAAAAGCACATCGTCGGTCCCATTGTTCGTCATTGTTTTAATGCGTGGGTATCTTATATTGATTGATACAATGTTGCACTGCGACGTTTGTATACGACGCCAGTATCTTAGCACTTCGATATGCTGTTTTGTCAGACAAAATGCCCAGCCCATTTCACCACCCAAAAAATACCTGCATGCACGATTCTGTAAATTATTAATGCATCTAAATTGCTTAGTTCCCCAAAATGGCTGAGCCATATGATAGGATTGGTTGGACGAGATTTTCATATAATTTGTTTAAAACACTGTAAGGCAAACCGCTTACAAATAACAACTTCTAAGGCCCGACTTTCGTATTTTAGCGGTATAATTTAGGTCAAGGAATTCATTAAACCAGAGTCCAAGGTATTTGTAAGCATTACTATAATTAATTTCATCATCACAGATAGTAAAGACAAAATGAGATCTTGGTTTAGACGAAATTAGGAAGTGAACAATTTTGGGGTTTTTTAACATTAATTTGAAGATGCCATCTTACACACCACTCACCTACACAATCTAACATTCGTTGTAAGCTATGTTCGTCTGGAGCAATGAGAGCGATGTCATCGGCATATAGAAGCATGCTAGGCATGTGATGATCAATTTGGATTCCACAATTTAGAGCATTGATTTCATCAACAAGATCGTTAATATAGACGGCAAATAGGGAAGGAGATAGCACGCATCCCTGACGGACACCTGACGAAACTTTGAATAATTCTGTATACGAGTCCTTCACTCTCACCAAGACCGAGTATTCAGATACATGGATTGGATTGCACCAAGGAATTTTCCTGTAATATCCAGGCGTTTAAGTTTAAACCACAGGCAATTTCTATTAACTCTGTCGAAGGCTTTCATGATATCTATAAAACAGACAAAGGTCGACTGTTTAGAGGCTGTTCTATTACTGATAACTGAAAACAAAGAATAAAGATGTTCCTGTGTACCTCGTTTAGAACGAAAACCGTTTTGCTCATCTGCAAGTACATTATTGCTTTCTAGCCAGATGTTAAGCCTACTATTTAGAACATCAGAGTATATTTTACATGGTATAGAGAGGAGTGATATACCTCTATAGCCTAAAGGGTCACGGGGATTTGCATCTGCCTTCCTAATGGGATTAATCACACTTTTTTGCCACTCATTTGGGCACGTACCGTTCTCAAAACAAAATGTGAATAACTTGAATAAATTGTCAATACATTTACTGTTTTTGAGTGCCTCTGCTTGCAAGAGATCGGGACCTGCTGCTTTTCCTCGCTTCGCACGTGCCACAGCACGCTCAACTTCTGCGCGTGTAACAGCACAATCTAGGTCACTAGTGTCAATCTCTGCTTCACGATTAACCTTATATAACCTTATCAAAACAAGCTCTTCTCGATCATCGGGCGGGATCCCCTACCGGTTAAATATTTCAACATAAAACGCCTTGCAATATTTCAGGTAATGAAAACATTGCATGCATGGATACGTTTGCCGTCACAATTAGGCAAATGTGTTTTGTAATGAAGACTCCAAGTGCAAAGTGCACATTCGAATCAAATTTAGCTTTCCGAAAGCATCCGTAGATAATCGTAATGGCATTGCTGACTGTACAATTAACTATGATTGAATCCAATCAGATTCCTACATTTCTAGATCGTGAAACGTTTGTAATTTCTTCTGAACCTAATCTGTATTACACGTCCACCTGTACCATGTTATTTATTATCTTCATGTAACCACCGATATGTTGTTCAACTTAAGGTTTATAAAGTATTGAATTGGATTGAATTGTATAGGGACAGAGGTTGTTTAGGAGTTTCTAACGAGCTACATCTGTTAGGAAAGAATGTAGTCACGTGGAAACAAACGGATAATAAATTACGCGTTCACTGCTTGCAGGATTTGCTAAATCATAAAGATATGTAACACACACCAATTTCTCGCACGTATTCACATTACATACAGGTTATGAATTCTAAAAGACCGGAAGAAATACACACGACGTACCATTAACTCAAATATCGGCAACATATGAAATTATGAGATCAATAGTTGTGATTGTGGAATTCTCTGGATTAATTGTTATTCACTGCCATTCAACATAAGGAAACGGTTCAAATCAGAGTCACGAGCACTCCTCTCAGTGAAATCCAGAGTAAGTACTAATCAAAGAAAATTACACGCGCCATTCGACGATTACCCCAATTTCTACGATGCGTCACCATTGACTCCTGTTTGACAGACAGACAGATATTATTTTTCTTAAAGTCTCCCCTCCTTAAAAATACAGATACATATACATTTTTTTTTTTAAAAACGTAGTTAAGAGCCACCCGTTTATGAGAGACTATAAATACAATGAACGTGATAAAATAAATACAGTGATGAAAAGGATCATAAAATAATGTTTGACGTGCTGGCGAGATTATGGAGGCACAACATGCGGTCGTCGAGCATGAAAATGGTCTGCATGTAGCCGATTTCTAATCGTTTGGGGTGTAGCTCGATTTCCTGCAACTTGGTACAAGTTTACAGAAAGGTGATTGCCCGATTGTGCTCGATTTCGCAGGACCTGTGTACGAATGTATCGATCCTGGGCTTGTGCAGTGGCTCTAGGACAACCTTTGTACCGCCCGGTTTCACAGTCTGTAGATCAGGGGGGAGGGGTAAGATATTCATCCGTGTACATACATTAAGAGCCCATTACTATTTATCATAACACAACCTGCATGGGTATTTGCATTTCAATATCTGTTACTCCTTTGAAGAGTATAATGTCGCATTCAAGAGGGTTTGATTGATTTTGGAGATCAGTCGAATGGAAAAAGCACCTCGACCAGATATGTTTGCATTTACAGATAAGCTACACATCATTTACTCTCTACTATGTTACAAAAATTTAAGCTAGCAAACGAACTCATCCTTCTATTCAGACCCTGTAGTTAAATTTTGTCTTTGTTTGGTGTTGCCTCTTGTTTATATGGAAAAAGTATAGTAGCTCTCTGCATGTTTGAATATTTTACGCGCATAATGGGTGTTATCTGTTAAAGATTTGAAACGCGTTTACTTGCGTCCACTTGTCATTCACCAACATGTGTTTCGGCAGACTGGGATGTCGGTAGAATGAGACCCAACCTTCAGAGAGCATGCAGCGTGTTAGATCTTGCCTACAGTGACAATTGTCGTGGATCCACATACCATAACTCAGCCTAACCTATCAATAACTGAGCTTAAAACTTTTCTCCGAAAGGCAATCGGATTGTACATTAAATGCATAGATAGTTAATCGAAGTTAAAAGAGACACACGTGATAAGTACACAACATATATAGATAATAAGATTATGCGAAATAATGTATTTTTTGGACTAAAAACCCAAGATAGATATTCATGCATTATCCAATATGTACGTTATAATGTCCCTTGATATTACTGAACCAAACATTATTGCTTGGTCTTCCTCCCGATTAAATTGAAGAAGACAGACAGAACGATAGATAGACAGATAGTTTAAGTCTCTTCACATATACAAAATAATACTACACAAACGGTCTTTATAGAAGACGTGTATTACCACTGTTTTCACGTGCCTGGACCCAAGTTAATGTGGCGGGTAGATAAAGCCACCTGTACATAGTGTTCATTGATAATCACTGATCTCATGTCTCAAATCAGTTTCCAATATCAACGATTCTTATATCTATAATGTACATATTTCCTTGCAACTTACATACACCTGGAGAGAGGTATTGAAAGGCTTGATTTTATCAACGACTGTCATGATACAGATAAATGTTATTCTAATCATATGGATCTAATTAATAATTGATCTATTTTCATAACATATATTTCACAGTTCTCATTCTAAAAATTGTCATTAAACTTTGTAAAACAGTCACATGTGATAGTCGAAAATATTCTAACGTAACAGCAAGGTTCTAACGTTTGCGAGTTGAAATAGACAGAAGCGGTCATATTTTCGAAAAAAGCCAGCACAATGACACTTGCTTGAATGCAAAGGAACAAACATGACTTGTGTTAAAAGCTATTAATAACTTATAAAGGATTTTTAACAAATAAAAAAGTAGTGTTTGGATCCCTGGTCACTTCATTCAATGCCAAAAGTGTTACGGTTAATACGGTATGATCAAAGATTGCGTTAAGTTACAATGGATCTTCACTTCTAAAAAAATCACTAATATCGTTTTCCTTTACCGTAGCATACGATATGTCTTAAAGACACCCCAAATTACACGATATATACACAAGGGTACGCACGTATGTGAACAAACTTTTGAATGCAGCCGTTTAGAGTATGGATTATCGTCAAATTAGCAATAGTTTAGTTATAATCGATATCGCCGGTTACATTGTTTACCCAATGCATTACAATGTTCATCGATGAATAAGTCGGCGTTTTATAGTGCACGCATTATTTATTAAACAGCATTGATATGCCAAACACTAATGAGACAAGAACAACGTGAATCCCATCCTCCTGCTTTAATAGAATCGGACGAATAATCAAACGAATATATATGTGCTGTTGTAGTATGTGTTTCTCGGCTTATTACAAATGACCCAATTTTCAAATAAACGGCTCCTTCTTCTTAAAGCATTTGCTGTGTTTACCAAGACTGCGAACGGTAAGGCAAACCTCTCTGTAACTGGTCGAAAACCATCAAACATTGCTAAACATTCCGGACGGTTTGTCACTCGAGCTTCTGGCTGATAACTACACGACCCACCCGCGACAAACGGTCCCTTATCAAACCACCCTGATAAAGGCTTCCTACGTTCTTCCACGCAGCGCGTTTGTTTTACGAATCGATTCAGTTGCCACAGCATGATAACAGTTTTATCCTTGTCGTCTGCATCGGGTTAACCGTCGTCTGGTAAGACCTACCCGTTTACGATGCAAATGATAAACACGTCAGAATACTATTTAAGCATTTTTCATTTATTACTGTACTAGTTTTATCTGGGTATAATTAGAAGAATGATATAAGAAGTGGTTGAAACCCTTACCCGTCAAGTGTGTATCCCGTGTAGGTCGTCGTCAGGTGCTGTGTCCCAACCCGACTCAGGTCTTTATCAGCTCTTTACCTTTATGAAAGCTGTCTTTTGATTGGACCACACCAACAGTGTCTATACAAACCAAGCTCTTAGTGCTTTGTTAAAATTAATATTATTGGTTTGAGATCTATTGGCAGGTAACGCGTATGGTTTCTATGGTTACCAGTTTGTCGTTCTCACCCGGTGACTAGATACTTATTCAGTTTGTCAATGAGCGGCAGTCAGCTTAAATGGTAATTGTTTGCTTTCACATATACAACTCGTAGCGTACACGTCCGGCGTGGGTTTCAGGGAGGGACGGTAGGGAGGGAGGGACTGCAGGGATGTGGATTTCGGAGGGAAAGGACGAACACGCGAGGTGCTATGATCATTATGTTATCGAATTCTGATTTTTTTACATAATTATAACTGCAAAGGATGATTCCAAAAATGAAAGTACATGTAAAACAAGTTTAATGATGAAAGTACCAAATGTACCTAACATACCCTAGTGCTCTAGCTGTGTGATTAACGCGGTGTATAAAAACAAGGCAACCTATCGACATCTTACTCGATTGCAGTCTGTTGCCACAATACGCTGACGATGATGACAGTATCACAGGAAATGCTACCGGGGTACACGATCTGTTATGCACGGCATTGCGTAATGCTTGTGTGAGAATCAGGAGGGGGAGAGGGGAAAAAGGAAACTAGTTTATTCAGATGCGTCATAATCTGCTGCATACCGGTCTATAGAGGGCTATGAAATACGCAATAAAGCAATAATAAACTCCTATATATACGACCGCAACGGTCACATCCACCCACTTATGATAAATACCGTCACCCGATTCGACTTGCAAACAGATAGTTGAAACCAAGGTATTTTACAGCATGTCTACGGATGAGTGGCTCCATTGATTTTTTAAGATATACCGTATTTTCTCTGCTGGTCATCCTGTTGATAGTTACCGTATTACCTCTTGAGAACTCCATCAGTTGATAATTACCATATTTTATCATTTTGAGAACACTGCATAATATTGATATTTTCTCAGTTCTAATCGACTTTATCTTGTTTATCGTATCTCCTCAGCTCAGTTCTTCCTCATGATATCAACTTTTTTACTTGGGTCAGATCATTCGATTTACTCTTACCGTATTATATCAGTTCCGATCAGCTTCATAATTCTAACCGTATTTTGGTTCGAGTCCCGCCAGGGGCTCGGCAACTTTGTCTGCAGTAGAGAACAGTTCTACACACTGTCAGGTTTGGATGCAATTCTGCACTGAGTCTCAGTGCAGTACTACCAATGTTTCGCTAGTTCCAGCCGATGCTCGCAGGTTTCACTGCAATGCATAACCACAATGGAGTTGCGGGCTTTCTCCCTGCAATAATACTAGCAGCCGCGATATAAGTGAAATAATCTTGAAAGCGGCGTTAAACCCCAACTTACTCACTAACCGTATTTTCTGCTCTGAAACGCCATCATGATGTTTTCAGTATTTCCTCAGTTCTGTTCGACTTCATGATTCTTCCGTTTGAATGAGTTTGACTGTATATACTTAGTTATGCACCTGAGCTTTTATTATCTTAACGCCCCCCAAGAGCCTCCGAGCAGTGTTCTTGAGTACCTGAAGGTTCATGAAGGTTGACGATCCAGGGTAACTTCTTATTGCTAATGCATTCTTAGCACGTCTGCATACCAGTGTCCTAGAGACCTTTTACTCCGATTTAAGGTATGACCTCTTCTCTAAAATAGCCAATTTTGAACCAACTTTTCTGTCCATGTCACCGTTTGATAAGCTAACTTATATAATGTTAAATGACCTATTTTCCCAATCTCTTGCCGCCACTCTATACAAAATGTATAAGCATAAACTTCTCCAATAATGTTTTATACCCCGTTATACCTATTTTACTGATGTAATATATTTGTATATAATAATGTGTTTGTGTGAGTGCACGCGTGTGTACGCTCTTGTTTTACAGATGTTTTAGTAATACTATTTATTTAAAAGGATTATTTTATGTTATATCGTGTCTCGTAAGCCTATGTAGGCTGGACTTTGCTTTTTAATTTGATGTGATAATTGTATAATATATGTCTAAATGCAAAGTGTGACAATTCAATAAACTAATTTTCTTCTCTTCTTCTTCCTTAAACTAACAATGTTAAATCATTGTCCCGTAAAACCCTCGGAATGACACATGGTTACTCTTCCAGATCAATCAAGAACCTTGACAGGCTTGGCGAAAGAGCGCAGTGGTCCGGCATTTTTTCGGCAGTCATAGAATTCACCATTACCCGCTACTAAGTTCAATCTGAAAATCAATGGATTCCCTGACCCTGAAAACCTCCTACAATCACCAAATCCGTCAATTTATGACGATAAATCTCTAGAATCTTCTTAAGCAACAGGACACGATATTTCAAAGTTTACAATAAACATTCACCGAGCACATCGAAAAAAATTGGCGCTCCATGCAGAGGGCTGTGTACTATCTCCTTTCTTATTAATTCTTTACACCAATGACTGTAGGAGTGTGCACGACAATTGTGCAACAATCAAATTTGCAGGTGACGCCCCCGTAGTATCGCTGCTAACAAACTGTGAACTTGGATACCATTCAGATATAATTACGTTGTTAAATGGTGCGATGTCAACTACCTCCAGCTAAACGCCAAGAGGACCTATGAAATGATAAGAGACTTTAGAATAAATTCAACCTGTGATCCTGTACACATTGATAACGAACCCATTGAAATTGTAGGTGAATACAAGTCTCTAGGAACTGTCATTGACAATCGACTTACCTTTCTGCAAACACCGATCGTATCTGCAAAAAGTGTTAACAACGTATGTATATTTTAAGGAGATTATGATCTTTTAATGATGATCATTCTATTATGACCGCGTTTTATAACTCTTGCATCCAATCTATTTTTATCCTTTTCTGCACAGTGTTGGTTCGGTGCCCTTTCCCTCCAAAATAAAACAAACTTCTAAAACTTGTTAACACTTGTTCAAAAATCACTGGCTCATTTTTAAATTCTATTTTTCAACTTTACGAAAACTTTTTAATTGATGTAATAAAAAGTATTATTATTATTAGTATCATCATCATCATCATCATCATCATTAAACAAATATTGTAATGAATTTCGGATAAATGTGTTTTTATAAATGGGTATCACCTATTCAGTTTTGTAACCTCTGAAAGTAAAAAACTATATCACGAAAATCACGGAGTGGTTTTTTAACATGATAGGAAGTGTGTGGCAAAAAACATTATTTTGATACATATAGGAGGTTGACGTTCTAATAAATAGATGTAGTTTTAAATCGCGCGTTCGTGTGCATCAACTTCCACTATGCATTCAGGTGAAAATTCTCAAGTTACTTGTATATTTTGTTTCTAACACATTGTTTTATATTTATTGCTAATTTGGATATTTTCGTTGGTACCAATATTAGAGGACAAACAACATGAGATCATTATACTGAAACACTAAAGAACCAAGTTCTTGAAGGTTGGAAGATCTTTATACTCCTGACGATGTTAGAACACAGCCTTTCTATGTATCATATATGAAATGGAATAAAATAGAAAAAAGGGAATAAAATAAAAACATTAATACAGCTGCATTTATATCGTTTTTTACTTAATGCAATCTACTTATGGGACATCCCTTGTGCTCTCGTATTTGGCCTCAAATCTCATACATTGTGAAATCGCTTTCCTAGAGCACTAAATACAAATAAAAAAGCATCCGAAAACATGACCCAGGGTCTCCTTTCACAAAGCCCTAAGGTGATCGTAAGTCCTTAAACGCACTAGTGCACACCAATATTTCGTTAACACAACGAATGCACAGATACTGCATATCTCTCGATATTATTCAAGATCCTCACTCAAGTAATCTACCTCGTAAGTTATTTAACAAATATTTACGTATTCAGGTAGTAAAATTGATTTTTAAAGACCGGAAGTATTTAATGTTACGTTACAATAAATCCGCATGAACTACGATATCGGAAATATTAAGATTTTTCTTATAACCAAAAAAGCGGAAACGGCAGCCGCTTTGGTCAATCTAATAGCAATGCTAATGCTGTGTTGTTAAATCGGTTTATTTACAACATTGCTTTCATAAAACATAATTCATTATTTGTTCTCAGTTCAGAGTTTAGGTAAATTCAACAGCTGCACATAATAATAGTTCAGCCGCTTTCAACTGTCTATAATTTATCCGTTTTGTGCACAGCTAACCTTAGATTTGTTATATGTCCAAGCCAACAGCGGCTGTCTAAATTTTTTCATTGTTGATTGCAGGTCAATTTTAAAGAATTTTAAGTATTTCATTGCATCTACAGAAAGCTTAAGTGAATGCATAAGTCCTCTTAAACCTTAAAGTAGCCAATTTAAACCGTAAAAGCGTGCACTAGTGCCTTTAAGGTAACCTTAGTACAATGTTAAAGTATGGGAGATTAGGTTAACCTTAGTTAAGGTAGCTTTGTGAAAGCAGGGATGTAGGACTTGGCACACCATCTTCAAATGTACAAAGTCTTTTATAGCCGATAGTGTGATCCAAAAACAGAAAACTTTTACATTTGTTCACTATCTAAGTGGGATTTATCTCTCATCGGGGTACGCTTTTACATTGTCCTGGTGATGAATACGATTGGTTACATACCATCTACACGAGGATTTATCAAAAGCTTCATATATCACATTTAAACTATGCCTGAGCATAAATGCATGTTGCCTTGTGAACATAATTTCCCTGCACTGGAATGGACTTTTTCCATTTATACTGCGACGCTCGATGCCGTGTAAATAGAACAATTCTGTGAGGACCCATAACAGAGCATCTGTATATCAGTGACAGGTCCTTTAACAATTGGTATGTAATGTTTGTGTAGGTGGATGAGGTTGTTTAAGGCTGTTATTCATTCAACCATCAAAGGAAGAGTCATATTTTCAGGATGTGCACATTTGTAATAACACTTTTGCCGCGAAACGACTGTTGTAGCGCGAGTTTCGGTATTTCTCGTCTGTGAAGACTTGAAACCTTTGTCATGACGTCACTAGAGCGAACCTTTGTAAGAGAAGTGAGACTAAAGAAATGAAACACTCGGGAGCGTGCCACATGATTACAAGAAACTAGTGCAAAATTGTGTACACGATGTCTGCTTCTTCTGAATCAGACAACATTCTTGGGCAAGGATGTCAAACTTGTCTGTAGAGAATGTGAGGAACGGAGAACTGTCTTGACTGAGAAGTGTATAGAAGGGAGGATCGCCAAGTGAATTGAGCAGCGATTTATAAACTTATTGTATCCTGCTCAGCGATCTTGTCATTTACGTATTTCTCTTTTGCTCGTTTAATAGCACGATTAACCTTTATCGCGAGAATATTCTCTTTAGTTGCATTAGGTGATGACTATTTATATCGACTATGATGTATTGTATACTAATTGGGTAAATATGAAAACAAGTTTCAAATATGGAACAATAATTTGTCAAAATGCTAATTTACAGTTTCTATTATTTCATATTATGGTTCGGAGATTATAATTGGATTCCATTAGATATGTGTGACGCCTTGACGATCGTTGATCTTCAGTTATATAAATATAAATATTAAAGAATTGTTTTAAATTAAATAGTTGATCATTCAGAGAATTAAAAAGGGTGATTTGAAATGAACTTGAGTGAGTGAATGAGTGAGTTGCCGCTTGGGCAATATTACAGCCATTAGCGGCGTGGAAATGAACTTGAGTGAATTTTTAGTGTGTATTAGACTGGTACCTGTATTGATCAGGGATTACTGTCAATAATATACTTTCTACCTGTTCTTTACTGCTTTACTGTCCGTGTGTTGTTGGTTGAAATACTCCGATTCAGAGACACATTTTATTTTGTATCACGAAGTAAACGAGTACTGACATGTGCTTCCCGCACACAAATCTAAATTACTGTCAATGATATACTTTCTACCTGTTCTTTACTGCTCCCAATGCGAATTTTGAAATGTTCAGATGTTTCAATTTAATATTTATTACGAAAGTGTAGGCCAATAACTACATAAGTATTGCATTGTAAATAACAGGACAGATGAGTGAGTAAACGTAAACAGCTTGAACACCTTTCATACATTGCCTGACAGATAAAGCATACCAAGTTATTGTTAGTAAAAGTTTATAATCGGATGTTGACAAGAGGGATTTAAATTAAGTTTTATCTGGATGTTTACAATATATATTAGATAAATGGTAAGGGTGGAGTTTATCAGATCTGGACCCCAAGGAGAAAATGGTTTTCATCCTCTACATAACCTTCATTGCATTGTAAACATAGTCTATCGTTTCTACTTCAATTAGAATGCCTTCCGGTTTCAATACGTAATTTATATGAAAAACATCTCAATTAAACACGAGCTTACTGCACTTCAATATTATTCCTTTGAAAATGACAGTTTTTAAAACAATAGTCGTGTTGTGTTCGTGTAAGCATTTCATCCGTTCAGATATTTAAAAAATAAAAAACTATTTCAGCCCTGTCTTCGGTAGCTCATTCAATGTAAAAATGGTAGATGCTTTAAGGAAAGTACTTCTTATAAATCGACCATTCCTCAAACCCAAGAAACGAGCGGAAGATACACTTCTAAAATAGATTTCAAACAACGTGTGTCAGATGATCTGGGTGAGTTTAGGGTCAAAAGGAAGCATAGACGATACTCGTTCATTAACTGTGTGTCAACACGATTTGGTCATAAGAATTTATGAGAAATAAATAAACAATTACTTTCATCTGAAATACAATATCAATTTTGACATCAACCATGTATATTAGATTTTTAGGATGTATAACGTGTGCATAATTGATAATTTCAAACATACCTAGGGCAATTTATATTTATTACCCATATGGTTGTTCATAAGTGATGACATATTTTCAATATGAGCACATGTGCACATATCACTTTTGACTAGCAACGATTGTTTCAGCGCGAGTTACCGTATTATGTCGTCTGTGACGTCATCAAACCATTGTTCGTGACTTCACTGAAGCGGGCCGCCGCAAAGAAAGCAGGCCGCTTTCCGTGTGTTTTAAATGAAATAGAATCGGTAATAAAGAAATTATAACCCTCGGAATTGTGTCATATGACTTTTACGAAACTCGTGCGAACTTGTGTATAACCCTCGCTCTCGCTCGGGTAATAAAAAAATTCGCACTCATTTCGTGAAAGTCATATGACACACTTCCTCGGGTAATAATCTCTATTTATTACCCATATGGTTAATCATAAGCAGTGACATATTTTCAATATGAGCACATGTGCACATATCACTTTTGCCTAGCAACGATTGTGTGTCAACGAGTGACCGTATTAAGTCGTCTGTGACGTCATAAAACCATTGTTCATGACGTCACTGAAGCGGGTCGTCGAAAGGGAAGGAGGCCGTTTTCTGAATAATCCCATGCGTTTGAAATGAAATAGAATCGGTGATAAAGAAATTATTACCTTCGGAAGTGTGTCATATGCCTTTTACGAAACTCGTGCGAATTTGTGTATAACCCTCGCTCTCGCTCGGGTAATACAAAAATTCACACTCGTTTTGTAAAAGGCATATGACACACTTCCTCGGGTAATAATCTCTATGTATGTGTTTTTTGTGTATGTGTATGTTTTTTTGTGTTTATTGTATTATAAACAAATGTTTGTGTATTTATGTTGCTTGTATTTGTTTTATGCTTAAATATGTTTATTTCATTTATGTAAACCGTTCATTAAACGTTTTATTTCCACCAAAACATTATCAATGTGAACATGTTAATGTTTATAATATCCAAAGATGTTCACGACATTGTTACAGTTCCAAATTTTCCCATGAAAATGAGTTCTCTACATAACAAAGGTGATGGAAGGAAATGAAAAGTCGATGCGTTTTGTAAATATTTAATTACCTAATGTTTACATATTATTTTCATTACCCTAACCTGAACGTGAAGATGTTTGAACACGAATAGACGGGCACTTTTTTTTTGTCACCACCATTTACATGTGTGTGCGGGAAGCACATGTCAGTACTCGTTTACTTCGTGATACAAAATAAAATGTGTCTCTGAATCGGAGGATTTCAACCAACAAAACACTACAACAGTTCAAGAAACCTTGATGTGTACATATACCTTACAACTGATAATACCTCAGCGCCTTGCTCTACTCGGGCAATATTCCTTAAAAAGCCACTCCGTGATTTTCATAACATATCATTTACCTTTGATACGAACCTAAATATCATATGTGTAGATATAAAAATCAAATCATCTTAACTTTTCATGTCCAAAAAAGACATATATGACAAATACTGTTTTAAATGCACAGAGGTGTAGATATCACGTCCAATATACATGAATACTAGTTATATAACCTATAACAAACACTATCAACTCCTAACTGCCCTCCAAGCTGTTTTAGATAAGTCTCCAAAATTATGTTTGGCTCTTTGACGCGCGCCACTGTCCGGTTTTCGATCATAATTGCGACGTTCTACCATCATATTGTCACTGTAAAAACAGTAAGCTTTAGAATGTGTCTTTTTTGTAACAGTCGATACTTCGCGATCAAATGACACCATTGATTAAGTTTGGCATATATGACTCCAACAACTCACGGAGTGGCCCTTCAAGTTTGGCTTCATAACCTAGCAATCCGTCACCTTGCTAAGTGCGTTATTGTCCAGACAGATTGGGCGCGTGTGTATACACCATGAAAATGCCCACGAACTGTCAAGTACTCTTCAATGAGAGCTCTTCAACGGCCGCTTGATCAAAATCCAGGCTTACCGTACGGTACAGTGTGGTTAATTCCAACGCCTCTAAACCAACTGTTTGCCGCGTTTGCCGTTTTGGGAGGTTTCACAGGGGTGCAGTGGTACATGGGTATTAGCTTTCATCTTCGTAACTGATGCCTAACAAAGGAAGGATGTTAGGTTTTATCTTATTGTTTGGGTTAAACATAATTTATTTACAACGGAAAGGATTTGAAACAAGTTATCCTTCTTTAAAACCGCTCTCATCAGGATGTACAATGTGCAATAAAGGGCTGATCACCAAATCATAACTCTGCATTCAAAATGTTCTTTGTCTTTTACTTAAAGGGTAATATTGATTAATAATGAATAATGAATAATAATAATGAGTATTTATAAAGCGCTATATCCATACACAAGGTGTAGCATGCTTATTAATAATAATTAGATTCGAAGTCAGTCACATCACATAAATGATACATAGAGTATTTCTACATTATTAATTTTTTAATAGTAGCCACCGCTGCAGCACATTCGATGTATTTATCATCTATCGCTATTCATCGCCAACGTCATTTGTGTATACTGTCAATATTAGAAGGGTCGTAGAACTGATCCTTGTGGGATACCATTTTGGAGTGTCTAAGGCTATGAAAAAGCTCTATCAACACACTCGCTTAATTGCCTCCGCTCACTTGTTTAACCAGGGACAGTATGATTAAGATCTATTTGCTTGTCCCTGGCTTAATTTAAGCCCCCTCTAAGTAATGGCATAAGCTTCCAAAATGGAAGAAAACGCAGCACAATCTCAAAACAAACACGTCAACGTCGGTGATAAAAGGCAATATCAGAAATGTTTCGTCCCAATCAGAAGTGACATCGTTCCACTTTCCCTGCGTTTCTTTCATTATGGAACCTTGTCATTCAGTAAGGCACGGTTTTCCTTCAAATTTGTTGCACTTCCTTCCTTTACTAAGTGGGGTCTGAACTTGACGATTAGGCACTTAGACGATTACCCTTTTACAAAGTAGGTTTCACTTTTAAGATAAACGGGTATGTTAAACTCGATCGGGCGCTTTTGTTTCTTCGAAAAACATCATACAAATCGAATTACAAATAGAATGATGATGTGGTATTATTTCCGATTATCTGCGACTCTGGAGGCGGGGTTTGGAATCTTCTCATGGGGAAATTTCTGGAATTTGTACCCTTTAAGACTATGTAATCCAATATATATATATATATATATATATATATATATAAAGTAACTCCTTTTCAAAAATGTATTGCCTTGCATTTCTAATTAATGTGGCCTTGAACATATACTGCTTATGTAGTTCGATGTGCCTTAGCAAGTTAAAGAAATAGTCCGGTTGTACTTACATATAAAGATGAATTTTCCTAAACGACGCTTCCACAAAGTTTTGTAAATATTCGGAGACTACCATGGTTCAACTGTAACTGTTCGGGTTAATCATGTTTCATAATTATCTCATGTTATCGTGATTTACTGTATAAATAAGTGTTTTTAATTTATTTTCAAAGATTCCTAAGATTCATACAATCATACAAATGATTTAAAACATCATCTTTAAGAACATGTTGTAAAACTATCTATGAATCAGAGAACAGAGATCTTAAGTAAGACTTGTGCATTGAAAAAGCCTTCTTTTCCCAAAACTTAATCACCTTTTCGATTTTCTACCTAACCGAAATGGTAATATGATTTTTGAAAATTGAACAATATGCTTTCAGTTAATATGGAAACACAAACCTGACAAAGTTGATAGAGATGCCACTACAAAAAATTACCAACAAGGCGGGATACGAGCTCCAGACATAACAAGGCTTATTCGATCCCCAAAAAATGATTGATTGAAAGATTAAGAAATTCAAAATCCAAGGTGAAGAAATTAATACAAGTTTGTACAAAAAGATACATGAACAGCTATATAAAAACATGCGAAACAAATATATTCAAGTTTGTTACAACACCCAAAACTAACCGATTCGGGACAGAAACTTAATAATCATGGAGTATGTTTGTAACTGATAAATAAAAAAATGCACAAAACGCTAATTATATCCTGTCTCAAAAAATATAGGTAAAGGATAACATAAACGTTGATATAAGATAATCAATTACAAACATTATTCCTTAAAAGGTTCTATTTACATAATCGACATGCCTAACACTGATGGTAAACTTATACTATTGAAATTATTTTAGAACTCCAAGGAATAATAAAATCCATTAAATGTTACTGCAAGTACAAAAAATCAAATTGAAACTGAACTTCAACCACCAATTCTACCTAACTTATTGGATGTAGAAACATTATATATGACATTCTTATATCCAATAAATCCACTAAACCCTTAACATACTGTGGAATATGGCAAAATGAACAAAAAGAATTCATTGAGGAAGAAACATGGAAGAAGATTGAAAAAATCACACCTCTAAATCCTATGAAAGTGTAAAACAAACTCGGTTCCAATACAGCATGATTCATAATTAATCTTGCCAACAAAAGATTTGCTAACAAAAATGAAATACAAAGATTCCAAAAAAATTCTTTATCTGTAGCTCCAAGATAAAATCAATATTGCATTTCCTATACGAATGTATATTCGTAAAGTTAATCTGGAAAGAAATAGAACAATGTAAACAGGGAAAAACCAGAGTAACAATAACTTTAACAAGTAAAAACATCATTTTAGGATAATGTAAAGAAGAGAAACTATTTTCAAAATCTAATTATTACAATCGTAGAGATAACAATACAAAATGAAAGTAATGAACAAACGACCAAATCTTAAACACATCAAAGTAGAAATTAAATCAATGTATTATGTTGACTGCAGCAACTACTATTTAAAGTGCAAGTATGAAAACTTCGGTCAGTTCTAGTCCATATGCCATAATCTTTTCCGCTATTACTCCCAGCTGTTGTTTATTGCTCCTGCCTATTGCAATTTTAAAATATCAGAGTCTGCCTTTCAAATCATGTATATACTTGTCAACCATATTTATGTAACAATCTTATGAAATGAATTGTTTTGAATCTCATGTATTGATGGAGATTCAAATTTTTGTTTAAGTTTAAAAAAACCCAAAACATGTCCTTTAGAATGTACGGATGTAAACAACTGAATCGGAACGACGTTAGAAATAACTAGCACAAATGGGCGGAAATTTGAGCAAATCATATTTAGCTATTGCTTTTTAGTATTGGTTTGGTTAAAACTGCATTGGTAGTTACGGTGTGAAAAGTGGTTATTGCGTATTGTTAGTCTGTTACAAATCAATTCAATGTGCAAGGCACGAGTTGTAAAGATGAAGGGAAAAGTGTACTACTTGAATAAACGACTGTCATTGTAAATGATAATTCTAGTTATGGTAAATCAGATCATTATCGGGGTCTGAAATTCAATGTATTCAACAATATATTATGTAGTCGCTTCGCTGCTGATCATGATGGTCTTTCAGCACTGTATAGCATGTTTTTAAATGATTATTTCTTAAAATGTCAACCATGTACAAGAGTTAATGCAAAATAGAATTTCTTCAGGGGGTATGATGCCTCATCACACAACCCCATTACCGTTAGTCAAAGAAAAAAGTGTAACCTACTTAGTGAAAACTGCAAGCAGTCATATTTCGTGTGAACTCCTTTTAATCGTTCGCGTTAGGAAAATGTATCAGCGTAGCTTAATCGAACTTTGTAAGTTCTTTTAAGAAATTTTTTTATTGATTAAAAAATATTTCTTTGTAAAAAACCATTTGTTTTCCTTTATTCCTTATTTCTTTATTATGTAGCCCTTATTTTTCTAAGAAGACGGACCACAGTGCCTTTGAGAACCAGCATTAACTATAGGATGCAGCCATGTTTGTGAGAGATTACATTTTGGTTTCAATAAATTAGTGCCCTTTCGCCGTAAATTTCTTCTGATTAATTAGAATTGAGAGGTTATCTGAATATAGATCACTTTAATTTACACACAGAAAGTGTTAGGAAACAGCCTGTTACCCGACTGAAACAGTCACAAGCGTTTAATTTGATCATATTTACTGACATTTCGAAAGATAATTAGACTTCGTGGTTAGATTGACTAGTTTCAAACTTAAACTTGCCGTACGAAGGGTGTCAAATAAGATGATAGTCTTAAATAGAAAACAATAAAAATGTTTTTGTTGATGTTTTCAGCTTAATTTCAGTATCTTTCAACCGTTAGGACTCTGGTTCTGTTATATTTAATTATCATTATATCGAGTACGTGTACTTTGATAGCGCAGGGTCTACCACCTCTAACTCGTACTTGTAGGAGGGTAAATAAGACTTGGGTTTATTAGCTACTTTACTCATGATTTTGAAGTTCGGGCATTTAAAAGTGACATGCATAGAAACAATTGCTATTCGTATTCATTATTTATATAGGCTTTTTAGTTGTGGGATATACCTCTGCTTGACGGTGGTACAGAAGTAAGAGTGGTATTCTGCGATGTTAGTAAAGTATTTGATAAAGTTTGACATAAAGGAATACTGCAAAAATTTAAATCATACGGAATGTGAAGGTAGCTTATTAAAATGGTTTGAAAGTTATCTAAATGATAAAACACAGAGGGTTGTTATCAATGGACACGCGTCCAACCCTCAACCCGTCTAGTCAGGTGTCCCTCAGGGTTCCGTTTTGGGACCTCTATTTATCATATACATTAATGACATTGTAGATGATATTGATAGTAACATCAGGCTATTCTCTATTATACTTCACTTTATGTTATAATTGACGATCTCAACATAGCTGCCAACTGAATTATTTCTGTCCACATCTGGTATGATTATAGTTTGGTATCCTTAGAAAATTCAAATTCCGTGATCGAAGAGTTTTTTCAGGGATATAGTCAATTAACATCTTTGAAAGGTTTAATGGTGCGGAATTATTTTGACATTTGTATTTCATACATCAACCCATTCCATTGTATACATATTTACTTGCCTTCCACAATATCATTCCCACCTCAGTCTATGTACAACAACCTAATCTCTTGTAAAATAAAAGCCCTCCAAGTAACACACAAATATACCCAATCAACTTGCTCATTCTCATACTCAACCATTGTGTATCAATGCTATTTATTGTATGAACAACTTCTCTCCTGTATAACCACATAGAATCCACGTCGAAACGTCGCTTCCTCAGAATAAAGAAGTCGTTTATCAATACGATTTGTCCTTATTGTTCATAAAACTTTTAATTTATCTGCTATGTGGGGGTCAGATAGAATAGCTTATCGTAGATTAGTAAGAAGTTTTGAATCAAGGCACAATTGAATTAAAAAAAAGATTTTTATAAACTTGAATCGTTTCTTGTTTCGGTTCAGTTTTCAGCCTTAAATTGAACGACATGTGAATCTTTTACGTCCGCGTCAGATGTCGTATGGGGAGGTAACTCTAATGTTTATTCTTATTTGCGGCCATGGTTACAGACTCCACAAGATGGCGGATAAGAGCGCTGAAAATTAAACCTTTCATTATTTTTATTCGAAATTCATAGATTTAGATAACAATGAATAGTTTCCAATAAGTAATATCTATTCCAGGATATCTATTTTCCGATTTTTGAAGACTGTTAAACAATAAATCGCACAAAGGTCACGAGGTTTGTTCAAAACACCTAGTGATATGACACTTCGTCTTTCTGATAATGTTCTATTTTATTCGAGAAAGTCATTTCTTATTTTCTCAAACATAAGTTGTCATTACTTAAGTGGTGCTGATTGATCTAACGACGACATGTCAAAGTTGTGCCCGGGGTTGTCTGTATTGCTTGGAGTTACAACGCTTGAATTGTGAAATATTTCCTGATTCTGGTGTCTCCTCTTATCATGGCAAGTGAAGTACATCCTTCCAGATTTTCACTCCAATCTGTTCAACCTGCTAGTTATTCAGGCATACTGACTGTCAATGTACCAGTAAAAAAGCAAGAAGTATCGGCAACATCGTCGAAAAGGAAAAAGAGAAGGAAACTCCTTAGAAAACGACAGTCTCTAGTGAGTTCCACCTGTGGTACTGATCAAGAATCCACTGATCTCATAGACCCCTTGAGAGAAAATAACCAGACCTCCAGTTCGCGCACAAGTTATTACCTGCCAGGTATTCCCAGGGCCCCTACACCAAATAGACTCAACATTTTAGCTTCACCAAATCCTCGTCAACCACTACTAACAGTCCCAACTACTGCTAGTGAACGCAGGAAGAAAGTTCCACTCCTTGCAGCAATAAAACCTGAAAATGAACGATTGGAAAAAGATCGGTTTTTGAGAGCAAATTATAATTACAATCCTTATTTTGTGTATCGGACACCTGCTGAGCCTGAGGCACTTTGTAAATATACCAACCCATCTGATAAGTATCTATCTCAGGTAGGTATCATGATTTAGTATAATCTTTAAACTGATTTATCATTTGAAAATCCCCCAAAATGCTACGTTTTTGGCAATATTTTAGATTACCAAGTGTTCTTTCACTTAAGATTGAAATAAGTTTAGATATTATGAATAATATATTTTACCATTATTTTTTGTTATTATATATAATTGATTAGAAATATGTTCCAAGATTCTTGATAGGTTTTTTCAAATTAATGATGCATACATGCTTATTTACAATCACAACAAATTTATCTATAGATTATAACCCCATAGACAACGAAATGGTTACCATGGCTGTTTAATACTCCTGAATTTTCTTTTATGGACAATGAAGTCAGTAGCAACTCTGTATTAGTTTAGGCCCTAACCTGTGTTTACGTGCTAATCTATATTAATTATGAAATGCAAAGGTATTATGGTAACCTAGTAACTAAATGTCTGGCTTGTAACTTTTTATAAGGTTTAGTTGAAGTTTGCCATGAAAAGTATTAAATAACACTTTTGTGCCAGTAATGATTCAGGTTTATTTCATGCACTCCCCAAGTATAAGCTTAAGAATAGATCAGTCAAAAGTGTCAATTTATACTTTGTCAATTGAATAAATAGAGGATTTTACCATTAAGTTCAGTATTTCATTGCTCATTATATAATAATTTTGGGTATTCAGGCAGTTCTCATAATGGAAAAGGCAATCGAGAAGTACGGCAGCTACGAGGAGTTTGAGGAACAAACAGGAGGCAAGATCCTGACCCGCCCCCAAATCCTGAACACCATCAAGCGGTTCCTGAAGAAGGAGGACCTCGAATCCGACATCTGTCTCAACCTCAGCGAGGACCTCATCTCAAGAGGCTCCATGACAAGGTCAAAGGGCAGGCCCATGTTGAATGTGCGCATTGTAAATCTACGAGAACAATGGGCTGAGGGCCTTTTAAGGCATGAAATTGGTATGTGAGAAATGATTTGCATAAGATATAAGTCCACTACAGATTATTTTATTGTGTTTCACATTGATGAAGCATATAACCTTAGAAGTTTTGTTGATTCTAACAATAATGTAGGTTTCATAAGCCAAAATTAAACTCTTTGTTTACTATGTTGCAGTTTTCACAATGTATTAATGAAGAACATAGGCTTATGGCCCTTGACTAAATTTAAGGTTGGGGGTTGGAGAGCGCAGTGGTAAGCACATTCGGCTTCAGATCAAGAGGTTTGTGGTTCGAATCCCGCCAGGGGCTGAGCAACTATGTCTGTTACACTGAATTTCAGGGCAGTAGCGTTCATGGTTTGCTAGTTTCTCCCGCTGCTCGCAGGTTCCATCACAATGCATAGCCACAATGGTGTTGTGGGCTTTCTCCCAGCGATATTACTAGCAGCTGCGATATAAGTGAAATACTCTTAAAAGCGAGGTTAAACCCCAACTCACCTCACCTCACCTAACCTAAATTTAATGTTTTCCTTTTGAATTAGTGTCTGTACAAAATATTACCAGTATCTATTACCTGTATTCAGTATGTTTTTTAAAACATAGAAATTCTTTTAGTGAAATATTCTTATTTTAATGTTGTGTAAAAGAAAAGAGATTAACAAAATACTTTTCATATATGAAAGGAAGAAGCAGTAAAGTATGTCACTTAAAACAAATCTGCTTAACTGTCTATCAAGCTGATGTTGGGAAATATACTACATTGTAGCAAAAGCATAGTGTCAGCTCAATTTTATGGAACCTTAATAATATCATGGCTCCAGGCACACACTACCTCCGAAGCCTCAACAACCGTTACCAGCCTTGGTACAACTACAAGACTCGCCGTGACTTGGGAATGAAGCCGTTGAACCCGACAGAGGAAGGTCTAGCGTCTCTCCACAGCGTACTGTTCCGTCCAGATCCCTGCATGTGGAGAGCTGCCCTCCTTTACTATGTTGCATTCATGGCGTCCAAACTCTCCTTCAAGGAGCTCTTTCGGGACCTGGGACAATTTGTACATGACCCACTGGTCAGATGGGACTACTGTCTCCGCGCTAAGCGTGGCCAGGTGGACACTTCACTACCAGGTATGTTTTCGAAATGGAAAAAGTTTGACCTGAGGACCAATGATAATTCATATCAAGCATCTCGCAAATTAAATGATGCATTTTGGTAATCTTGTGCATTTAAAGGAATGTCGATCCTGTCTTCAAAAGTCATTCCAAGTAGAGAAAGAAAGTCCTGCTACATCAGCAGTTTTCTATCATCAGTGGCAGATTCAGTGGCTGGGATAGTGTTTTCAGGCGTTTTAACCAGCTGTCAGCCAGTCAGCTTCCAGCTATCCTGCGTGTTCCATTGGAATGACAGAGATTAACTGAAGTCATTTACCCTGTGAAATTGTGTTACAATCTATTGATAGTTAGTGGTTTTGAATTCAACACGTATATAAAAAAATATATAATATACGTATATAGAAAATATTTATTTAGCATCTTTCCAGATTGTGGAACTAATTGATGCAAAGGAAAATCATAACCAGTATCCAGCAAGGGTTCTTTATAAAGGAGAGGTTGTATTGACCTTAAAACATTTTAACCATCCCATAATATTTATGGGCAAAAAGAACTCGCTCTCTCCCTCTCCTAATGCGGCAGCTTCTCTCTCCCCATACAGGTGGGTTCTGCAAGGACCAGGTGTACCTCGAGGGAGCTCTGCAGATCCTCAAGCACCGACACACCATCAACTTCAGTCTGCTTATCCGCCTTGGCAAGATCGACTTCAACGACATCGAGATGGTGGAGGAATACTCCCAGCTGGAGAACACTCGTATCCCTAGCTTCATGCACAACATGACCCTCTACCGGCAGCACATAGACAGGATCGCTCACTGTAACGGACTCACCGATTCCATTCTAGCAGACGTTGATTGATTCATGCACTCTTTTTATGTTGCCACTTTTCATTTTTCAATCTCCCGCAAGGCATAATTTGCACCAGTCTACATCACTGGTTTATTTAAGCCTTGCTGTATTATGCTCACATTTAAGGTTTAAGTGCAGCACCTTCATCATGTGTGAAGACCAGACCAGAACACAGTTTGAAGAGACTACCAAGTTCAGAGGCAGTGCATTTTAAGAACTGGCATTGAAAAGGTGATTAAATGCACATTTCTTAAATTAGCAGGAGTAACTCGGCTCACAAAACAAATGTGTGACAAAGCAATGGTTCACAAATTAAGGTGGAAGCATTGAAAGGGCTGGAGATCTTTTGTCTTATTGTTTGATTCTTTTCCATCATTTTATTTGAATTTGAAAAACTATGCTATCATGTTTGTATAACCATAGGAGGAAACCTTAATTTCATTTTTATTAATACTCCTATGTGTTCTATTGTGTTTCAAACATAAATCTGCGAATCAATCTGAAAGAACTTTGATATATCACAACATTGATTAATTTGGTTGTTTATGAAAAGAAATTATTGGTCTAAAAACATGTTGACTATTGCAAAATTAAATAGTTTGGATATAGATTGCCTTATATATGTGATCTTGAATTTATTGGCCAGTATGAAATTTGTTTATATCTTTAATAAGTAACATAATTGATTTAGCTTGTTTTTATTGTTTCCTTTCAATTATGTTATTATATTATTAAGAATGATGTGAATACTTTATTAATAAGGCTCAAATATTTATATTATAATTTAGTGTTCCTAATTTATGATTAATAAATATAGGTATTGCCATGCTATGTAATACCTATGCAATTGACAGAAGAAGAATCTATTAAATTAGTAATAAATAAAAAAGACGATAGTAAAACATCAAAACTAATATTCATAACAACAAACACGAACGTTACCTGATAATTTATATGAAATAAGTTAAAAGTCTGAATATGGAAGAAATCAAGTAGGTAAATATGAAATGTATAAAGGGCATTTTTCTTGTCAAAATGTCAAATCTAAGGCAAACAAATTATTTCCATCAGTAGCATGTTTTAATGGAGTGTGTAATGATTATATGTTAATAACATATCTATGTTTAAAGAGGAATGACTTCTTAAATTTTATCTTAACAAAAATACCTTGATTACCCTTTCAGATAAAAACAAGAGATCAAAGATAAACAGTAAATTGAAAATCAGAGATATGGAAACTTGGATTAGTAGCCAACTAAATTTGTGAGACTTCTATTCCTTTTTATATGCAAATTTTCAAGTTTAATATTTTTATAAAATAAATTTCATGTTATCTTTTGCCAGAAATAAGAAATAGATGGTAATTTTTTTTTTCTGTCTCTCAATTTATTAATAACATTTTACTCACTTGAGTTTGCCAAGATTTCAACAATTCATAACTACATCATGGGTCTTTCTGAAGCGGGGTGCACATTTTATAGATATTTACGTTCATGGCATGTTCATTTCTATTAAAGGCATCATCTAATGTTTTCTTCTAAATACTTCTATGCTAACATAGTAGCTAGACGTTTTTTATCAATTTTCTTAGTCACTTTACAAAGTTTTTCAATTATTTCTTCTTTCATCTGTAACACACTGTTCCTTAACGTAAAAGATAAGGACACAAACTTTTTATTGTTGAAGTCGTCCAGATAGACGCTTATCTAATTTTATTTAGCAAGCTATTGATTAAAGTTTCTTGTTTTTGCAAAGTTGTTTACGCCTATACCAAATGACAATTTAGCTTTATGATTGTTATTGTTAAAGCTGTTATTTTATTGACAATCAATTTCATATCAATCATATTGTAGGGGTACAACTTTTATTTTATTTACCACAATAGATACCACTCATTAAAGCACAAAATCAAATTTTTAGCCTTCTTTTGCACAGCATTGCTTCTTCGACCTGTAAACTTTAAAATTTCTTCATTATTTTTTAATAGCAATTTTGTAAAAAATTCTCTATAATGCAAGTTGTGTGAAAGACATATCCATAGTGATGAGGATTGTTTTTCTTCACATTTAGATTTTAAGAAAGTGCCAAAATCTTTGTCAATATGGGATTTTTGGTATGAGCAAATAATGGTTAAAAAATGAACGTTGTTTGTAGACATAAAGGTTAGCAAAGAGAGCTTGCAAAGTGCTAACCAATGAATGCCATATTGATTTATGTTTTTGTTTGTTGAGTTTTGTTTGTAATTAAGTCTTATTTATATCATAAGATTTTTTTGTACATTTTATCATAAAGACTGTTCATTAGTTACAGTCAATAAAATGCAAGTAAAAAAAATACGAGTGTTTTTGTTTGTCATGAAAGAAGTAATTTGGATAGTTTTATAATTATTAGATATAAACATAGACTTCTTTTGCAAATTATACATGTCATGACATGAATAGTACTGCAGTGAACGCCTAAAGATTTTTTGCTCTGCTCATGGATAATCCCAAATCTGTTGCTCTTCTCTATAAGCCATTGGATATATTTGATTTATAAGTAGTGAGCCTTACACAGAAAGAAAGAAGGAATCCAAATAAAATGCATTTATTTGTCAACATGTATCCCCTACAATACATTTCTGCCATCAGCGCAAGCCAAACTGACTTGTTAAGACAGGCCCCTCAGCATTTCCCAAAATTTTCTGTGCTTCTCGAACAGCCTGCTAAGGATGGATCGCAATAATCCACATAGAGACCATATGAGAATCCAGGTTGGCAGCAAGTTTTAAAAAAGCCAGTGATAGGGACTGGTGCAATTTTACAGCCATGTTGGGGAGGATCAGTGTTGCAGAGCCGTTATTACAGTTCTGTGAAAGTCTTTTCTTGGATGTAAAGAAACTGATCCATGGTGGCGAAGACATCATTTAATAACAAGCAAGACATTTCTTCAGAGTGGGAAAAAGAAATCTGAGGGAGCTTAATATGGCCAGTAGAATTAGAAAACCACAGTCATGGCCTATTCCTGGTGGAAAATCTGTCAGTTTTGCCTTGTCTTTTTGTCTTAATATATTGCCTTAAAGAGTCATATATGCCAAACTTAATCGATGATGTCATTTGATCGTGAAGTATCGACTGTTACCAAAAAGACACATTTTAAAGCTTGTTGGTTTTACAGTGACAATATGAAGGTAGAACGTCACAATTATGATCGAAAATGGACAGTGGTGTGCGTCAAATAGTCAAACGTTATTTTGGAGACTTATCTAAAACAGCCAGAAGTTAGGAGTTGGTAGTGTTTGTTAGATTATATAACTAGTATCTATGTATATTGGACGTGATATCTCCACCTATGTGCAATTATAAGGCTTTTTTTAGATTTTCATGGAAAACCAGTATTTGTCATATACATGTATATGTCTTTTGGACATGGAAAGTTAAGATGCTGAGATTTTATATCACCACATATGACATTTAGCTTCGTATCAAAGGTAAATAATATGTTATGAAAATCATAGAGTGACTCATTGTCTTTTAAGTGAGGCATAGTATGTGCTGTTAAATGTTTCGAGATAACCCACCCTATGATAATAAGAACTCTGAACACCAGAATTCGAAAATACTAATGCCATCTTGAGGCGGGGTTACTGGATACCTTATTTTGAGTCAAAAGGTCACTATATTGACAACTTTTAATTCCCATTGCCTAAGGTGTTTGTGTCTTGCACAATAATTCAATGTTACAGGATAAGGGTGCTCTTAGGACGAAGAGGCTTTAATTACTACCTGTTCCTTAGAAGACAACAGAAATGGGGACCCCAAAAGATTACATTACGAAATGCTCATTTGATATACAGTCTGTGCATCAGATGTTATGGCTTTTGTTTCATGAGAAGGAAATAAAAAGGGATTTGAAGGGCATGGCCCGAAGGGCCACATTTAGGGCCACAGTCACCAAATCTACAATTTATATACCAATTGGCCCAGGCATCTGTGTATAAGATTTCAGTGAAAAGTGATAAAAAAAGGCTTTTAGGCATGCCTCCACATCTTCACAGGTCACCAAATCTCCAATTCACGACCCCTATTTGCTTATGTACCTAAACACTAGATTGCAACCATCAATAGCTTTTTGTTCTTGAGAAGGAGATGAAAATAGTATTTTAGGGCATCAATTTTAAGGCATGCCCCCACATCCTCATTTGGGGCCATAGAGTTTCTAAATCTAAAATTTATAACCAAAATTGGCTCAGGTACCTGTCCAGAAGACTTGAGTTCTCTAGAGCCAAATGTTAGAGAAGAGGCCAAAATTAGAGCTCTGTAGCTCATCAGCCTTTGCATTGCTGATGTTCACAACTAAGAACCTGTTAGTTCTCAAGATGAAATACATCACCAAAATTGTCAAGTGTTGGTGGATAAGACAAGATGATCTAACATAGAATTAGAAGAAAATTTTTAAAAACTTGTCATCTTCCATTAATCATGATACTAAATAGAATACAGATTATTTTTTAAAATTAGCAGTTAGGGAGTAACTATATTTCAATTCATTATCACACTCATATATATTTTCTCTCTAATACCTTGTACTTGTACTCTCTATAAGCACTAAACACATTTTAAATATCATGTCTCACCAACATCCTACTTACTATTACAAGTTAAACTATTTATCCAGAACTAGAAACAAAGCACTTGTTGTTTTCAGAATAATTTCCAATTTCATACATTTCTAGTAAATAATGAGAAAATGCAAAGACACCAGTGGTATGACATAGTTTTATTCACATAACACACAACAACTTGTCAATAATTAAAAAAATGTTTGATGTTCACTCGACATTATTTGTCCGACTGTAAAGTGTTAAGTTACAAACAACCAAAAATCACAAAATGCGTCCAAGGTATATAGGTTGTCACTTGTTGATGTTTGATGAAATAATCCAGAGATATTGCATGTTGAAATGGGGTGCTCAATGCTTCAAGTCCTTCAACCCATAGTCCTTCCTTTGTACCCTCTCTCCAATTCAGTAAAATAAGTTAACACTCCGGCACCTGGATCACAATGAAGAGGTAATCTTGATCTGAAACAGAAGATATTAAACAAGTGTTAACCACAGAATATAATTAATTTATTTTCATCGAGATATAACGATCATGGATATTGGATATGTAGTCAAGAGAAGTGTTTGTTATTTCGACTTGAAACTGGTTCATCAATAGTTACAGCTTACTATACAGGAACTAAACTCGGGATCCAGGGATTTGCATACAATTTAACAACCTTGTCAATGTATATCTAAACAAAGTAATGTTGAAGTCTTTTCTAACTGTTTCTTATTCACCTGGTGCAACCATAATTTCATGCTTCTTTGTTCGCATTCTGAAGAAGTACAACTCATTTGTTGGGTCAATATCCCTCACACAACTCTTAGCTTTTGTTGTTAAACTGTGAATGAGGCTGGCATACTGCACAGTTGTGGAGTTGTCCAATGTCGTTCTGATTGGGATACCTGGAAAAAGTAGTAATTTTCATATACATGCATATTGCATTAAAAACATAAACAGTCAACTCAACGTAAAGAACAACAGTACACAATTACATTCGAAAGGGCTTGATTTTACCTAAAAATCCATATGTAAATTAGATGTTAAGTTGTTAATGGTGCAATGATAATTTTTTATTTAACAGTATTTTTTTTTATATGATTTATAAACAGAAGAGTATGATTCATCAAATATATTTTAGTATACTTGACACTATCAGTTGTTTTATTGTAATAATTTTGACAAATATAAATCTTTTCTTCCACATTATATAAGAACCAAATCACTTGTGCAGAAGCTGTAAGTTACCATGCCATTAGAATTAGAAAATTAAGGTAGTAGTTAGTACTAAGACGAGTACACTTCAATTTACCTTCTGAGTTGACGATAAGGATTCCCTGGACACCCTTGTGTGCCTGGATCCTCTTTATGGTCTCCTCTACTTCAGACTGAAAAGTAAACATACATGTCAATAATAAATACATTAAAAGACAATTCTGGAGTGGACTTTCTATCGCTATGTCTTCTGTCCGTATGCATTTTGACAGGAGATTATTGCTGTGAGTTTCAAACAATGACTCCTCGGATAAACCGTTTTGACAGTCGATTTTGGACAATGCCCTGCTAGTACATAATGACGTCACAATTGAAAAATAAGACTATTACTGAAGTAAATGAGAACAGGTGATAGCTGTGATAATTCTTCCCATATTGTACAAAGGGGATATTTTCATGGGTAGAAATAGAAATTTCTGAAGAGATGAAATCAACAAAGTTGTTCAATCTACAACTTGGGTTCTAACTAAGCATTCTGTATGAAACCTTAAAAGGAGTGATATTCGTCCACCTATTGGAAGTGCACTTATTTCTTAAAGCAACATCAGAGTATGTTTCTCAAATTTTGAGTATGCTTTAAATAAGAGCCAAAATACAATGTGTCTTGAGTTTAGTTCAAATAACCTTTCTAAAGTTACATCCCATTTTCATGTATATTAGTAAAATGATCTGATAAGAACTGCCAATCTATATCTGTCGTTGTGTCTGCTGTAAATAAGTTTACAAAATTACGCTTAATTCATTGGCGCATACCATTGTCTGGTTTTCTATCACAAGTTTCGGCTCTTTTAATATTTATTAGTAACAACTCCCATCTTTTAATGTCTATTGGTATGACACTACCAAAAATCGAACCCTCGCCTCCTGGGTGAAGAGCGGACACTCTACAAATTGAGCTTCCCCGGTAGATAGAAATTTCTGTTGCCGAATGCTCTATTCTGGCAAGCAAGCCTATCCAATGGGGTTGCAGGTAGAGCCTCTTGACCTACTTCCCCGGTTACAGATAGTTTACAAATATACAAGTCCTAAAAAAGACAGTCTAACAGGAATTCATGAGCTGAAGAGATAATTCAAAATGAACAGAATTCATGTGGGCCCGATTAAAAAGCAGTTTAGCAAACGTTGGAAATAACAACTATAGACTATATGGTGTTTGAAATTATATAAATAACATAAACATTGACATAAAATATTACCAAATATTGATTCCGGTAAAGGCCTGTAAGAAAACAAACTTTGATGCACCTGTAGATCTAAGTAGGAAATCAAGAAGCATGTCTTTAAAGGCTTCTTAAAGATTCGTTTAGATCTCATACTGGGCAAATGCGAACTTTCTAATTTGCGCTCTCTGTTTATCAACTGAGATTGAGAATGTTTTCGTAATTCTAAGATCCTGAGATAAACAAATCCTTGCAATCGTGAATCGATGCGCAATGTCTAATTGAATCTTGGCAATCAGTACTAAGTTATTTATCATAAGGGAACATTGAAAATATAGTTGATTAGGTTATTTGTTTCTAATCTTAAAGTACTCACCATGATTTTTGACTAGATATTATGTCGTTGCTATGTTTTCTATCCTCAGTCCGATCAGCGTTCCAGTCAGTACTTCCGGTACACTGACATCGGGAAATGTCGCTCTCGCCGTAAACAACCGAAGTTAAGGAGTAAGTCACGTGACGGAATCCCCGTTGTCAGGGGATTTCACCCTTAGTTACCAGTTAACGTGCTCTCTTATATTAGTTTGTGCACAAAATCATTTCTGCTTGTTTAGAACTATAGACATAATGCGAACGAACAGGTCAACTGAAATTTATTGGATTAAGACGGGTGTTTACAAATTCTGAACGGGAAGGTGTAATAAATATAATAAATTAATACCTAATGCCGGCTATTAGATATACACAAAACAAAATTTATTTGTTTTCATATTATGGTAACTCCAAATATTTTATGTATATGAAATACTAAAATGACTGTATTCAACAGGATTGGATTAAAAGAATCGCCACTATAACAACTATTTGAGTGTAGACATTACAACAAATGGTATGAAACAAAGTGGTTTGAATAGTTCATTACAACTCCTTATCAACATATCTACATGTAATAATAATAATAATAATAATAATAATAATGAGTATTTATAAAGCGCTATATCCATACACAAGGTGCATGCTCAAAGCGCATATACATGTTAGAATAAAGGGTAATGATGTGAAGTATTGGCATGAATAAAATCAAAGAGAAACGTATGAGTTATAACATATGAATAAATATAGTACACAAAGTCAGATAATTCCGTCAGTGGGAAAAACTAGGAATAATAGCTTGAAAAAAGACAAGTTTTGAGTTTTGATTTAAAAACAGTCAATGAAGGCGATATCTTGAGGACATGAGGAAGTTGATTCCAAAGTCGGGGAGCAGTACACCTTTTTTAATTTTAAACTCATTGTTTTTATTAGTTAAATTGTTATATTTAATAATTACATTGTTTGTCATATTTTGCTGATTTGACTGGGATAATTGCATATTTATAATTTCACACGTAACATTATACATATTGTTACAGCGTGTGTAAAGGTTTGATTTTATATCATGAGAAAACGTCTCATTGTTCCACTCAAAACAAAATTAAATTCAGTCTTTTAACTGACATATTCGTGTACATCATTTTCCGTGTAGGAAGGCTTTTTGACCATACTTCAAATCAAATACAATGTTTGTGAAATTCCATAGGGATTATGAAACCGTAATTTATGTTTTACAACGTGTATGGTTTATATAGGTTAAAAGGGACAGTAGCGCGTTTCTTTAGATAAATAAAAAAGTGACACGAAAACTAAAATAAAAATAAATCTTTCCAATTGCAAGACATTTTTCTTCAATCAAAAGAATCAGTTTTAAGTCGATCGCTCTATCTATGGTTACGTTATGCGAATCCATTTCCGTACCTCAAACGATTAAAAGGTGTTCACATTAAGAAGAAAGGTCGCCATTGGTTTTTACTTGAATCTTGATTATTTCCTCTACGACTACGGATGATCGGGTTAGGTAATGCGAAAATATGACCCTCTGAAGATAAAAGGGAAAAAACAATCTTTATTATTAGAACAGAAAAGGAAAATAGATAAATAAAATAATGAATAAATACTGAATATATTGTTAAAAAAGGAGCCAATGTCACTTAGAAGAAATCATTTTTATAAGAAACAAGGCATGATTGCAGATCTTTAAAAATATGTAGAGTCATTGGCTCCGTAGCTCCTCGTCCTGTGCATGATGTCGGGGACATGAATAAGAAATGAATGTTTACGATATCCAATGGATCGTCACAAAACATGTAACCATAATCTGCTCGTCAATGTATGCATGTCTAGTTAAGAATTCCTCATTCTAGTAATTTTCGTTTATTTGAAAAAGGAAGAATTAACAATTTGGAACAATTGCTATTACTCGCACCTTTACCTTCCAAATAATTTGTTTAATCAAATGCTTGCAAAATGTTTTACGTGGTTAACTGCATTTGTTGAAAATAAGTCTAGAAAACAGCTGGAGTCAACGATCAAGGACACATATTACTACAAGAATACTTTTTTGATAGGTGCTAGATAGTCGACTATTTTATATTCTTTTATTTTTGATCATACACGATTCTGTGACTTGGAATTAAGCTTGGAATTTGGCTTATCTCCGCTTAAAGGTCTCTGCTGGTCACAGGTCAATGCACTCGATAAACATTATTAATTTCATTTGGGTTCAAACCATATGACGTTTCCCAAGATATTCCACCTCTTGAACCCACGACTGTCTTGCAAATACTTGCCCCATTTCATGAGAGAGGCAGGGTTGCCCTTAATACGCAGGTTTCAAAATAGGGTAAGCTTCTGGATTTTTGGTTCGAATTTCTTTTCCATTTGTTCTACAGGAGCTCATTTTAGTTCATCATTATTATTACATAAATATTATATCATTCGACTCTGAGTGAGATCCCCTAAACAACCCTTCCACGCTTTTAATTTTGGTTCGGGGATGGTAATAAAATATACTCATCTAGGTCTCCATCCTAGAGGTGATGATACATTTATTTAGACAAAGACTTTCATGATAAATCTATTTGGACAAATACTTGTATTTATGCGTCATTTAAAACACACAAAAATCAAAACTTCGTGGTAAAAATTGTCTATTCAAGGTGTCAGCTTTCAATTGTACATAGCCAAACACTAACACATCCGTTTTCAAATCAATAAATACATTAAGAAAACATTTGATATAAAAACTACAAACTTTCTTTCAAAAGTTCCAACGTTATGTAAGGCAATCAACAACTAAAATCACAGTACCGATCCGTCGAACGTTTTTTTCTATCCTAAAACTAGAAATTCGACGAATAGGTATAATACACCAACCCTCAATACACGATATTATGCAATTAGGCAGTGAACATGTCCGGCTCTGGCCAGATGTCCTGAAGTAGCTCACACTGGAAAATCACTCGACACAACAGCTAGCAAAATGGTTTTATGTTTTAGTTTAAATATTATTTGTCCTACAGGCATGAACTTGGGCTCCTTTGTACACTTATTACCGCAACAATATGATCAAATGGAACTTATGACAATGCTTTTTCAAAGACCTAGCCATTTTTGTTTGTTAATAACACATTATTTGCACCCCGGCCACGCCCTTTTTTTCTGGGGGGGAGGACAATAAAATTGACATATCTCAGTCTTCATTTTACTAAGATGATATTATTCTCATTTATAAGTTAAAGGGACACAGAGTATGTTAGAGTCAAACATGTCAAACTTCATAAATGTTGTTATTTTATCGATAAGTAGTGGTTGTTTCAGAAAATCAGAATCCTATATCGGTACTTGCGGAATTTAGAGTTATCGTTCGTGATTAGAGTTATCCGTCCTTGGGAACAGGTATGTGCACTTCCGGTTGGTTGACGTTGCCGCCATGGGTCGTGTTAAAAAGAAGTGTCGAAACTCTACAATCGAAATACAAACTCAACTTATTCCCCCAATTAGTGAGTTGACATCAACGTGGACAACTAATCTTAAGCTTTATCCTAAATTAAGCCACACAAATGTCGAAGATTACTTATTACGTAGCTCGCATCGCACTGACGACAAGCAGAAGATGAATTGTTATAGACAATATGTTAGAGGGTACAATTTTTTTAAGGAGAAATACGTACACAACATAATGGTGAACATCATTAACGACAGGGAAGACATGTGTTATGTTAGGTCTAATTGTTTCCCATCAATGAAACAAGGATCATACCAACAGTGGATGTTGGTTACAAGACAGCCATTCTGTGTGAACAAAGCTCATTGCACCTGTCCGGCAGGGTAAGTGACTTATTAAAAGAGTGAATCAGATTGATTACCAGTTGTTGATTATTTCTTTAGATGAATCTAATTCTTAATTGCATAATTGAGTAATTGGACACAGGTAATGATAAATTATTATCGATAAATGTTCCTTTTCTTCCCCTGGTCAATCAAGAAATGAAATTTACGTAAATCGATTTAAAGAATTAAACCATCCTTATATGGATACTTAATATTCGGGATTTCCATTTGCAGGCTCGGTGAAGGATGTACCCACATAGCAGGGTTGCTGTTCGCACTTGAAGATATAAGTTCAAAGAGCTCTGAGTATGGAGAAGATGACATTCCCGTCACATCCAAACCATGTAAATGGAATAAGCCGACAAAGAGAAAGAAACAAGCGACAACTGTTGATAATATGCAATTCAAACGACTTCGTTATGGCCATGAGGAAGTTGTGAAAGCAAAGACATCAAACTACTATGCTGCTGAAGTGGACGGAAAGGATTTTTTAACCACACTTACACGCAAGTTAGGCACTTCTAATGCTGTGTTGCTTGATATGTTGCCAAACCCTGACCAGACTGACTCAGACATTTGTCACGATGTCAATGTTGACCATGTTGAAAAGGTTTCTACTTCCGAAGAAGTGTTGCTTCCAAGTGGTAAATACATTTCTTTAATGGACACTGCAAAACTTGAAGACATAGATTCAGAGAGGAAATTTGACAACTTTGTAAAAATATCAGATTCTATAGTCAAGGAAGTTGAGGAGAGGACAAGAGGTCAAAGCCGTAATCAATTATGGATCAAGCTTAGGAAGTTCAGAATTACAAGTAGTAACTTCCATGATGTTATGGTGAGGAGGGTCAGTACCGATCCAGCTGTTTTGATTAAGAGGTTAACATGTAGTTCTGATGAAGTACAAAGTGCAGCTGTATTGTGGGGTAGGAAATCAGAAGCAGTGGCAAAGAAGAAGGTGGTGGCGTACAAAAAGCTTTTTCATAAGGTAAATGTACGTGTATCAGACTGTGGTATGTATTTGTGCAGAGATAGGTGTTATTTGGGAGCAAGCCCTGATGGGGTTATGCATTATGACTCTGGGGAACAACGATTGTTGGAGATAAAGTGCCCTTATAAATGGCGTGACCATACTGTGAGTGAAGCCTGCAGAGACAAATCATTTTGCTGTTCTATCGATAACGATAACCAACTCCACCTGAAGAAGACTCACCGATATTATACACAAATACAGGGACAGATGGCAATTTCCCAAATGGGTCTTTGTGACTTTGTGGTGTACACAAAGAAAGACCTTAAAGTCATAACAGTGTCTTTTGATAGACAATTCTGGGAGGAGTTAAAACCTAAACTTGAGATTTTCTATAAAAATAATATTCTCCCTTTAATATTGAAAACATAAATCATAACAAAGATGTTGCTGATTCCTAAATACAGTCAAATGACCGGGTGTGATGTATTTGTAGATTTTCAGAATTAGTCCGACTATCATCCTATGTTAAATGAATATTGTAATTTCTTATCATATCTTATCTTCTTTGATGGAAATTTTGCAAATGATACTTTAAAACGCAACCAAATCAAACACAAACATTAACGTTGTATGGAGAAATATTTTATTCAGTGATTAATGCATTGTGAACCTGACAGCATGTTATGTCCGTATGTCGATATACAATATTTTTTAGTAGTCAATTGATTTATCTATAGCATAATACATAATTCTTTTTTTTATCTAAGATCCAATCGTTGAACTTTTTCATATTTCATATAAAACATGATAAATAATTACTTATATGGAAGACATATCAAATTGATCATCACGATTTACCTCCCCTTAAAGTTCATTCAGTCGTATATTTAGTCATATGTGTAAACAAAATTAGTGAAAAATCACGATAATAATGCAATAAAAACTCATGTTAATAATGTTAACCTACTTCAAACTACTAATGTCTATAAATACCTTGGCATAAATTTCTCTAACACTCTTGCCTGGTCAAAGCACACAAAACTTACATCAGTGCAAGCAGTCAAAGTTTTAATTGGAGTTTATAAATATATGAGATATTTGGGTGATATGTCTTCAAATACATTTTTCAAAATTTTCGATACCAAGATTAGCCCAATTCTTCTTTATGGATCTGAAATGTGGGGATAAAGACAATATGAAAGTATAGAACGAGTGCAACTACAGTATATGCATGCAAAAGATTTCTTGGGGTAAAACAGAGTACTTGTAGTACTATGATTTATGGAGAATTAGGTAGATATCCCTTATTTATATATTCCTCTATTAGAGCCATAAAATACTGGTTAAAATTACAGAAAATGCCATGTCATAGATTCTCAAAAATGTGTTATGAAATGATGAAACTGTACGACGAAAATGGGAAACGAAATTGGGTGACAGACATAAAAGAATTGCTGAACAAAACGGGATATGGTTATGTATGGAATGATGATAACCCTACCCAATTTATTTCATCATTTACCCAAAGATTGAAAGATATGTATTTACAATCATGGTCCGAATCATTGCATCTGTCAACTAAATGTTTATTTTACAATCAACGGAAATCTGATATATGTTTTGAAAACTACTTATCAAAAGTTAATGTAAAAAGATTTCGAGTAGCCCTTACCCGATTTCGTTGCTCATCCCATGAATTATACATTGAAACTGGTAGATATTTAGGTGTGCCAAGGGAAAATAGAATATGTCAACTTTGTAGCAGAAATGATATAGAAAATGAATTGCATTTCCTACTTATATGCCCTGTCTATACGGATCTACGAAAAAGGTATCTCAAACCGTATTATTATAGAAACCTAGTGAACGAAATTTAATGTCATTGTTAACAGCTAATAACACATTATTATTACAGAATTTGGCGATGTATATATATTTTGCAATGGCGTTAAGAAGAAAGATTGTATTAGAAAATAACTGATAAGTGACTTTATACTCATTATACATGTAATGTACTACAGGCCTGTGGCCTCTTCAGTACTGAATAAAGATTGATTGATTGATAATTCAAAATGACTCTCTTCAATGGCAGTTTGTAAGATTTCAGTCATTTCCTGTAAAGTTGAAATCCTAGAATAATTGCATGAAATTATTAGAGGTGTTCACAATTACTCAAGATGATACTTAAGAAACAGTTTTTAGGACTTTTCTTCGAAATTCAAACGACTGAAAGCATCTTAAATTTCGAATAGACAGACTTATTCAATAATATTGTTTATAGATAACACTTATAAGTTTACTATTGAAACCTCATTGAAGACTTTGTAAGGAATAATTGGTAAACCTCCATTGAATAATTTACGAATTTAACATTCACTGTAAATACTAAATAAATTTATTTAGCTACTGCTAATCAATTTATTAGTGGTGGTAGAAGGTTTGTTAGGGCACTGCAGACAAAAAATATAGAATCTGCTACACCACTCAAGCTGATGGGCATTATTGATTGGAGTATTCTGAAATTCTTAATCTGTTCCATCTTTCTTTCGACATGAATTCTTGCGGCGGCTATTCGCCTAGTGGTTTCAACATCAGATTTACTGAACTGTTCTGATTTAGATAAAAATGGGGGACAGTACAGTTTGACTCCCTTTTCTTTCAGTTCATTTCTTAGATGGACAAAACCTTTGTCAACCATGACAGCATCACCAGGTTCTAACAATTCTATCAAACCGCTGTTACGGGTAATGTACACATCAGAGGCTGATCCTCCATACAATTTTGAAACTAACACAACTGCACCTGTCATGCTAATGCCAACTAGAGCCTTAAAAGTATTATGGGATTTGTAGTGTGAGTAAGTTTGACTCTTATTCTCAAGTGATGATGGTGTTTGTATGAACAGTTCTGTGCAATCTAAGATGATCCTGGTATCTTTAAAATTTCTGAAGCAGTCTGGTATTTTCTGTTGCAATACTTCAAGTTTTGGAAGAAATACTAAGTGTTCAAAACATTTGTGCATGAATCCGATCCAGGCAGAAAATATTCTAGATACGCTACTTGAGGAAATTTTGAATCGATATTCTAAATCCTTTAATAAAAGCCCAAGTCTGAGTCTCATCAGCACTAAAAGAAATTCATCTACAAGTCTAAGCTTTCGGACTGTTTGCTTTTTTGACATTTCACTATCCTCAACATTCAACTTATCAGCTCCATGCAGTATTAAACTCTGAAACAAGGCATCGAAGGTTGAATAGTTGGGGAGGCCTGTATAGAACATCATGTTTGAATCTGACGTCTTTATATCTTCTATTGATATCTCTGGCCTAATTGTTGAAATATGGGAATCTCTTGTGTCAACACACGATGTCTGAGATGCTGTACCTATAGCCTCTTTCCCGCTTTCTGACTGATCCTGAACCGCCCCATAACTGAAAACGTAAATTTTAGACAAATATAGAAACAAATCAAACCGTCTTCGGCTATCTGTCATGCGAGTACATATATTAATGGATGACATAAAATATCAAAAATAAATATTGTTGAAAACAAAACATTCCTATTTCACAATGAATTTCAATGTTGTTTTTACTACCGATTTTCTGATTAATTGAAGTAAAGTATGTTATTGACAAGGAGATAGACCGAAGGAAAACATACGAATGACATTCCAGGTGGTCCAAGATGAAAGGCTCGATGGGATTATCCGGTGTAGCAGGGACATTTCTGGAAAATCCAGTGCTGCTTGTTAATGAGGTCCTTGGTTTGGTAGTTTTCTCCACCTTCTGTGGCAAGAACAAAGTGGGGATATCGCTTTTCCAGGATCTTCCATCTCCATCGACAAAGTGGTCTGAACAAATCTGTTTGTCAAAGCAAAATATTATGCATCGTCATAATTTGACAAATACAAATACATTAAACACAGGTGACACCCAAAAAAAATAGAAAAATCGTATACCGTTTTCAGGAGGTTTTTCATTACCAGCCATTAAGTTCATGTAAGTGTGTTTCTAATACCGGTACCACTGATACTCGATGGTATATACATTTATGTACGGATATGCGTTATAGCTGCTTTATCTATATTTTTTACACTCGAGATTTGTCTAAGATAAAGAGTAAATTTCGCCTTGGGATAATAAATAAATTAGCTTGTCTTAGATCAGACACGAGTGAAGTAAAATCAATACCTGAGTGTATTTCGAAGGCGTGAACTGTTTACGACTTATCGCACGTATCCATGCGGATCTTAACCCCCGGTCTTTTGGTAGATGATGAAGTTTCACCCTCTTACCGAACCTCCCAATCACTCCAGCTGAATTACTGCAGTCTTTTATGGCGCAATAATCACGACCCATGGCGGCAACGTCAACCAACCGGGAGTGCACATACCTGTTCCCAAGGACGGATAACTCTAATCACGAACGATAACTCTAAATTCCGCAAGTCAGGAAGTATAGAGACAATAAACAGGTTAAAGTCGCTCTTTGGAATGGAAAACCGCACAATGGCGCGCGCCAATGACTCAAACGTAATTTTTAAAACTAATTAACAGCAGAACATAAAGACAAATATTGATTTGAGGTGATAAAAAGGTTATTTAACTGATGTACATGTAAATTGGACGAAGAATTTCGATTTCCTAACATTTATATTATCATTTAATATTTATATTTATCATTGTAAACCAGGAAATGTGGTAAGTTTTACATTTCAGAGATGAAGATGTAAGTTAAAATGGGTGACTTTAACTTAGCTCAGGACATATGCTATTTTGGCTCTTATTTGAGCCACATAAAAAATCGTTTAACATACTCTGTATCACTTTAAGATGACTAGCGTTAACAGTTTGAGTGAGGTTTGTTTTAGCGCCGCTTGGGCAACGGTTTATTGATAACAGAAAAAAAGTATATTCAAGGATGGACACCCGACGTACATATTTGAAGGGGGGTCAACTCTCAACACCAAGTTTACATGTCAGAAAAATGTTATTCTTAAAATTCCAGCCACCTATGCAAAATGGTTTGGAGAAAAAGATAACTTAATATTTCAGTGAAAATGCCTGGCTCGAAAAGGGGATTTTGGGGAGTCGAAAATGTGAAAAGTTTATTGAGGACAGAAGGCGGCAACGGGCCATGTCATAAGCCTGTCTTACCTTTCAGGTCTGAAGAGCTAAAAATTTGATATATCTTGTCTTGGTGGTTTCTGGAGAAAAAATACTGACGCCAAGAGGTTGGAACCCTGTTTCCAATATTTTAGGGTGGAACAAGGTTAATTCTACAAACTTTAGTCTCACTGTAATAATGATAAAATTTTAGCTTCCAATGCCCACTGGATTTGGTTAAACACCTAAAGTTGTACTCAAGCTAAGCCCTGTTGTTTTAAGTAGGACAATAGCATTTCAGATGTTAGTCGCGAAGAAGAACTAGTTTATGGACAATAGATATAAAAAGGCGCAATGATGGAAATTCAAAAGTTGTCCATATTTGAAATTGGGAGGTGGTGTCAGTTATTTGGACAATAATCTACATACTTTCGTCAGGACCAATAGACAAGCTTCAATCTAATTGAAATCAGATCGAAACTTGTTACATACCGTCTGATGCGGCTCTCCTGGAGCAGTGGTCAGATCAAGAAACACAGCAAGGTACGAGGACAAGTTTCGATCTGATTTCAACGAGATTGTACAAGCTATGAATGATCATCATCTGGGTGGGACCAACTAGGCCTAAATATTTTAATATCCACATCCCTGTCAGCTAGCTTACCACTTGGAGACTAAAGATATAAAAATAATGGGAATTTCAGGAAATGTATCTTAAACGTCTCAAATTCTGCCTTAGTGGATTTTGTCCACATTGAAAAGTGTTTTTCAAAGTTTCATTTTCAACGTCAGCACTAGAGACAGAAATAAACCTACAGGATAATAAGATATTGACCTAAAAAATATAGTCACTGGCTGACACTGAGTCTAGTATGGTTGTTCAGTCGTCATTTCAAAGTCACCTGAATCATTCAGTAAAAACAAGTCAAGAAAGATATTTTCAAGTTTTATTTGAAAAGAATAGGTATATACAATATACAAAGTCTCTTGATGTGACAATTCATGAATATCAGTTGAAATAAATTAAGTGGAAGTCCACAAACATGACCTAATCTGTTTTTTAAGCTAAATGGGCAATGATTTATATCAGAACAATATGTAATCATGAAGTAAATATTGTAGAATAGTTACTCTTCTGTGACACTTTAAAGCTACATAATGCTACATAATGCAACAATTATTAATAAATTACAATCTCATAGAGATCTCATTCTTAAATTTCACAAGTACTTGTTTTCTAATTGTCAAACTGTCAACTGTTTGACATCTTAAAGATATTATTTTTTCAAACCATCTTTAACTCACTTTTAATACAATCTTGTTACTAGTTTTCAAGTCAATAGAGACTTGTCTAAGACCATTTTCTTTTTTGACACAGTGAAGAATGAATAAAGGGAGGTAACTTCGATTACATTTTGTAAATTCTCCAAAAACAAACCACATGCCATAAAATTATCCTTTCCATACATCCTTTACAAGACCAATGGCAATAGATTTCAATAACAATAATGTGTAAAGAATTTGACTCAAATAAATTTTGAAATTGGAGACCATTTTATTTTCAACAATGCTATGATTTATGAAGATGTTGAGAAGGGCCATTATATGTAACTTGTCCAATCGTACAGATGTACAATATTCAACATTCCGGTACCTGGATGACAATCAGAAGATAGTCCTTTTCTGGAAGAAAGAATTTCAGTTGATTAGTTTTTTTAAATATTTTATTTATCACAGTATCAAAACATTGTAAGCTCACAAATCCTGCCTCCTGTGAAAGGCATTCTAGAAGCTGATGAGTTAAAGGAGGACATGTTTAAGGATAGTCATCTTCTTTATAATGCTTGCAAAACAAAAACAGAACATTGATATATCATGAATGAGTATATTTTAAAGATTACCCATTACACAGACAGGTTCACCCTTATCTACAACCCTTCTGAGACTCAAAACGTAAATTGCCATAACGAGTGTGTCTTCTTAATTATATGAAATGAGGGTGGTTTTGTATTAGAAAAGGGAGAGCAAGAGAAATAAGTAAACTGCATGCCCGATATAAAGTCAAAACAATTACTTGTGTATGCAACACTCTATTTGAGCTAGGGATTAATGTGTGCTCCAGTTTTGTGCAGTCTGATTAATATCGAGGAATAAAAAATTCAAATTATTGTCTATACCAGGTAAAACTTGCACATGGGTCTAACAACAGGCTGATTAGCACATGGTTCTGACAAAAATTCTGTTAGTCAATCACAAGGTATCTTGCAAAGAGCATTTCAGGCATCAGTTGCTAGGGGAAATTTGTTCTACATGATAACCATCATCCTACATTTTAAATGGGATGACGTGATTGGTCTGCTTTATGACTAGCACTAAACTTTTAACAGAACATGTGCCTATATGTGCTTTTGTCAGACCGTGTGGAGAGGAACCAATGACCAAGTTTGTATTCAAGTAGAGAAAAAATATTTTTTTAAACTTTTATTCCATGTAACATTGTCAATTTTTACATAACCTACTTTAAAAATTCTCTCCCAATAAAGGTTATTCATTCCTAAACTATCTGTTACAATCCATCCTAGATTTGCAACAAACATTATTTTCCTGTTTGGAAAGAATGATATTTCAGATATGAGTTATTTACCTGGAGCCACCATTATCTCAGTTTTTTTCGTTCGCATTCTGAAGAACTGCAGCTCATTTGTGGGGTCGATATCACGTACACAACTCTTGGCTTTGGTTGTCAAACTATGAACAAGACTGGCATACTGAACTGTTGTGGAGTTGTCTAGCGTTGTTCTGATTGGGATACCTGCAATATAATCAATTATTTGAGTAATATATCAATACTGAAAAGTGTCAAATCTAACTGTATTTCTTTAGTAATGTTTTATGGTCTAGGTGACAGATAGCACCAATTGTTATTCTTAGCTAGACAGTCAATAAACAATACAGTAATCAATTAAGAGAACACCAATATTTTCTGGACAATATTAAACTTCAGAATTGTATGCCACTTGTATGATCAATTATGAGGTTATCATTATATTTTTGAATCTTTGGACTACCTCATAGTGAACTTCTTAATAACACAATTTTTAGAGCTGTGCTGATACAAAGTAGTGTTATTTGTCATCATAACTATATTTTTTACAGTAAATTTAGCGTTACTTTTTCATGCATTGTAATATGTGTATATTGTATCATTAGATTCCAAAAGCATTAGACTTGAATTGTATTACTAACTAATCTAGACCCACAGAAACACAACATAATGTGGCTCTGTGAGTAAGAGGGACTGAGGAATAAGAGGACTCACCGTCATGGTTGACAACAATGATCCCCTGCACTCCACGATGTGCCTGGATACGTTTCAACGTTTCTTCTACTTCAGCCTGTAACAAGTTAAACACTTGTTCTTATCATTTCATGAAACACAATTATTAAAGGACCAAATTTCAATGGCAGATTCAACTTGGCATAAAATTTAAGTGTATTTTGTAACAGGGCCATTACTTAACTAGTTAGTTAAGTGCAAATTAGACTTGAGTTACCTCTGCGGGAACAAAAGGAGGTGACGTACAGAGTTTTTAAAAAAATTATATCTCAAGGACCCTCTCAAGGACCATTTTAACAGAATATTACAAGGCACATTGTTAATTATGGGATAATCTTAGGTTTCCAACAGGTTCACAAAATTTTTAGAAATTTTAATTTTTTTAAAACGATTAATGATATATTCCAGATTATTTCACCTAAATACTCTTCTGTTTAATTTCGTAACCTGATTAGAGAAAATGTAGGATTTTAGTGGTAGAATAAAGAAATTTATAACATGAGTTACTCATATGATAAGCTGGTTAGTGAAGAGCTTTAGACTTCAAAATGATACATTGTTTCACATCGGAAAAATATTCTTTAAGTATATGATAACATTGTTGAACTAATTAAGATATCAGAGGTAACTGCAGAAAAACATGAATTATCTCCTTTGTAACTTTTTGTACATTAGGTTTAAATACTGTAAGTTATCCTTCAATCTTAGAAATCAATATACCGAAGGAAAATGTAAATATATATTATTTATATCAAATTATCATATGGTTTAGAGGTTGTAAATTGGTGCACGTTAACCGTAGATTCGCTGTGGGTTTTTTCCAGATTCCCGGAAATTACAACTACTCAAACCAACAAATAATTTCCTCTTAGTCCTTACAAAATATATAATATTTGCAGATCGATTATTTCTTAACTAAAACATTAGATCTTTGAGAATCATAGATTAAAAGATAATTCCAGGTGTAAATGTAGAGTAACTCACCATGATTTTGAGCTAGGTGTTCGTTGCTAGGTGAAGCTGCCCTCTGTTGACAAGTCGCAACACAACCTGCTGAACGCTTCCGTTGAAGTGACGAGTTCCCCGGAAACCGTCGAAGTTATTCAGATAGTCACGTGACACTAAGCCGCGTTTACAAGGGACCGTATCATAACAAACACGGGTTTCTATTAAATACAAAACACCAAATAATAAATGTAGTCTAATGAGCTGAAGACAGCCGTGAATGTTAACTCAAAACGATTAATTATTTCACGTTTATGGACATTCATCCAACTGTAGATTGATTACTGACATTGATTATACTTTATTCCATTATTAATATCAATGTGATTTTATATTGTTAAAGAGAAATACATCGTTGTAAAATATTTAATAACAAGTTGAGTTTTTTAAAATTTCATTCTGAAATCAGAGAACACTTTGAATAAAACTGATGTAAAATGTGTCATTTCTAAAGTTGTAAACGTATATTTGTCTAACTCCATAAAATGTCCCATCGTTTCATCAATTATGAATTGATTTCATTTGATACTACAAATCCGCTTCTCTACACAGATGAGTAACAAGTCTTCCTATATGTGAGAGAGGCAGACAAGCTACATTTGATATTATAAATGTTGTACACTGCACCAGTCTGCTCTTTAGCCCCTAATAGCATACGTTCGAATCCCGCTAGAATTAATATTCAAAAACTTTTATTCCTCGGAACACGGTCGATTTTAATCAGACTGTCTGTGATAAAGAACATTGCATGGTGTATTGTTTATAATCATGCAACCTCGTTGAGTCATGAACATTGAGCACAGTTGTGTAATGGTTAGCGTGCTAGCCTCTCCTGCCAAAGGTCCGGGTTCAAAACCAGAGATAGACATAACATAATTGTAACCTGGGTCTCATATTGTATTGTGTCCCTGGGCAAGGCACTTTATTCACATTGCACCCAGCTGTTAAATTTAAATGGGTACGTGAAATGACAGGAGTACATGTGAAGGGCTCTGTTTGGAACAAAATTACAATTCCGCCAGGGTAATATGTAGCATTTGAGCAACTGCTTGGCAATTGCATATGTGTGGGTTTTTAGCAGACTTACTATATTTTTATTTAACATTTCATTTGAAACTCCGTAATTCTGAAATGCTTTGTTTCCGGAGCATATCTAAAAAACCATTGAATTTTTTTTTTTTTACGAAACTTGGTATATGGTTAGGTCTAGTGGTGGTGTGGTGCCTTTTGCTATTTTGGTTATTCTGTTGGTTTTTTTCTGGTTTCCATGGAAACAATTTGACCTTAGTGCAAATGGGGGGTTGGGTCCGTTTCCAGGCCATATCTCAAAAACCGTACAATAGGTTTTTTTTTACAAAACTTGGTTTGTTGTTAGGTCTAGTGGTGGAGTTGTGCCTTTTGCTACTTTGGTTACTCAGTTTTTCAATATTTATATGGTTTCCATGGAAACAATTTGAACTTTATGCATATGGGGGGTATGGTAATTTTCCAAGCTAAATCTAAAAATCTAATGAGTATTATTTTACTAAATGTGGTTAGATCTGCTGCTTAGGTGGTGCCTTTTGCTGCTTTTGTTATTCTAAAATTTTCATTTTACTTGGTTTCCATGGAAACAATTTGAACTTAGTGTATATTTGGGGCTGAAGATGCTAATTTTAATATTTGATGACTGTGTGAGTATCAAATGTCACATTTCCTACAATAAAGAAGTTGACAAATATATAAAACTCTTTCTTGTGCACCACTGAACTTGTATATTTCACGAGTCATTATTATGTCAAGTTCATTGCTGCTAATATATTAACCTTTTTATTATATGTTTGGTATGGATTGTTCCTGGTATAAGTGGGTATAAGATGATTAGGTTGGATAAAAAGTTTGGAAGGGGGACATCACTGTGCATCACATGCTCATATTTTTAGTTATTAATCAAATTGTAGTTAAAGTCTATTATACAAAATTGTTTGTCATATTTTGGTTTGACAGCTATGGGACATTTCTTATTCCAAATTTTCACACATAACAAAAGATATTCATGCAATATAAAGTCTTTATTCAGGTAGGAATTGTCAACAAGACAAAAGCTAAAGTTAAAATGATAATAAATGTAAGAGTATCAATCAACTAACAAGTATGAGAAATAAATAATGAATAAGAAGACACCACATTATGTGGCTGTATTGCACACTTCACGTAGGAGTAAGGTATACTCGATGTTGGTTTTATTATAAGGAAAATATGATAGTATGACCAGGTCATTTTTGTGGAAAGGACTATAAAAGTGATAATGCTGGTTGTGCAATTAGCCTATTCATTAATTGAAAAATACCCCTTACCCATGTTTGTTTTTATTGATTGTTTTGAATATCCTGTTTAAAAAATAGAACAGTGATGTGCAATAAAATTGGGTTTTAACCAAAAATACTGCTCTCTCTTTCTGAATTTTATCTCTTAAAGATTGTGTCTGAATAACATTCTTAATTAGTTTCAAAGAGTATTGGCAGCAAATCTGAGGTAAAATATTTGTATTCAAACATTCAAAAGATAAAGCAATGTTTAAAAATTAATCAGATATGCAGATTAAGAATTTAAGTCCCAATTGCCAAGTACTTAATGAACCCTTTTCACCACATAAGCTGCAGAGATTACGCTTAAACATAAATCTTTGACTTAACCCGGCTTTAGCAAATATGTAAAGCACACCCTGTAAGAACACATGAACCAAACAAAATGGCAATTAAGCTTCAAAGTCATGATTGCAGTAAAAGTATTGTTCCTTTTAAAACCACATGAAAATTCCATAACCTCAGTCAATGAAGGTAAGATTTCTTAAAAACAACAAATCATATCAAGAATAACAAGCATGGAATTGTATAATTTTCACAGACATTACGCTAAAGATGTGTCTCAGAATAAAGACAATATGCAGCAAGGCTTAAATTAGTCAGTGACTGAGACTGGTGCAAGTTATGCTGTTGGGAAGTTGATGCCCACATGGTTTAACAATCATAATTAGGGGTGTAACAATATATTGAACTATCAGTGCATCGCAATAGTCATCCTTGTACTCTATAGATAGGGAGCCTCAAAACACTATTGATATATCAGTAGTAAAGTAAACTATTGATACTATCGAAAATGTAATTTATCCTGGATTAGTTATATTCTTAGTCACTTTTCTAAATATTTCAAGAATGTTTATTTGAATTCATTTCATTTCGTAATGTTCAAGATGAGAAATTTTCTTTTAGAGTTATGAACCCTGGTTGCAACAGGAAAAGATTGCTGAAATCTGTTTCATCAATCAGATTATCCTCATGAAATTTTTGGTAACCACAGCTGAAATACATTTTTGTTTGGATCTAAAAAAATCGCAATGGCAATTGCAATAGTGGGTCACAAGTCTATCGCTATCGCAATAGTCAAATTAGGCCAATAGTCACCCCTAATCATAGTAATTGTCTAGTTGGAGGGAAAGTGCCAACGGAATGTTAACAAGTTGTTAATTACATTAAAGGGGCACTAATAAATTCAAATGGGGTTCTTTCAGATTGCCCTCCATTGCAATATATATTGAAAATGATTGATATAATAATAAAATACACAGCACCGTGGTCCTTGCAAATTCTGCACTTATTTTCAATATACTTTACAGAAAGCTTGCATACACATATTATATATATGAATAAAATTATATTCCCAAAAACCAAAACAATGTCTTTGACTCATGAGATTATTCTTCAGCTCTCCGAGGCCTTGATAACAATCAAGTAATAATCCTTGTCTGAAATAATAAAGAAAAGTATCCAGATTAGTCTTTCGTGAACTGTCATGCCAAAACTATATCCAAGGCAATGTGAAGAGGCAATTCATGTTGATTTATCATCCAAAACTGTGTTCCACAGGAGATATCGCTTGTGGGAGATATAGAGGATATTTGACATTTCTCGTCGAATACCATGGATATCTCATCAAGTGAAGTAGAAATTTATGATTGTGTATATATGAGTGTAAATATATGATTTTCTACTTCACGAGATGAGATATTCGTGGTAATCGACGAGAAATGTCAAATGTTTTATTTATTATGTTTCCCAAAACCCGTAAATGACCCTAACTATATGAATTGAGAAGCTAAAACGCTTCGCTATCGCGGCTGTTGCATGACGTCATTCAATTGTTTCATGACGTCACAGGCGACGTCATATGATTGTTGCATCATTTTACAGAGTAGAATACCATTTTTATTTCACTCAGTGAAAATACAGGTTTTATTTTCACAGATAAATGGCATATTTCACCATTCGAAATATAATAACAAGTGATGTCTCCTAAGAAATATGCTTTTGACAGTAGATTTTGAACAACTCTCTGTTACAATCAAGTTTGTGACATCACAATTGTTTTACATCATCAAGTAATGACATTACAATCCTATGCTGTCATAAACATGACGACATCACAGTACTATGACATCACACCACTGAGAGCCTTGAGAGTAGTGTAGTGTTCTGAAAATTACATTTTTCAAAGTATCGAAATGAAAAATGATTTCGGATGATAAATAGATTTTAACCCTTGTGCCTTCTGATATTAAATATATCAACACTCTTTGATGCAAGTTAAAATATCCTCGGCAAGCCTCAGATATTTGTATCTTTTATCAACTCATGTTGATATATTAGATAACAAGACATTTGGGTGAGATTCTCTATATCTGTCCCCTCTTGCTGTTCAAGTGATCAATGTCAAGAATGATTTGAAAAAATATACTGCAGATTTAAAATCTTTGTCTAAAAAGCAAAATAAAATTGCTCTAATTTGTTCAACTTATGCATAACGTTTGACACATTCCAATTTTGATTTTCCTTTTCAGAACTAAGAAACAAAAAGGAAAAGAAAATCAGCCTGTCTGACAGAATATTCCTGAAAGAAGTGATAATAAACAAGAATATATTTTATTTTCCCTAATTGTAAATTAACATAAAAATGTTAACCTGGTGCAAGCATGATCTCATGTTTTTTTGTGTTCAATCTGAGGAAGCACAGCTCATTTGTAGAGTCGATATCTCGGACCACGCTCTTGGCCTTCGTGATGAGACTATGGAGAAGGCTCGAGTACTGGACCGCTGTCTCACTGTCTATAGTGGACCGGACAGGAGCACCTGCAGGATGGTCAGTTAAAATATCAGACAAATATAGATTTTGTAATTAGTGTCTGTAAAGATTCTTTGTCTTCAACAATGAAAAAGTCATGTTCTAATGAGAAAGAACCTAATGACTAAAACTTAAATTTTTAAGGCCTATTAAGAAAAAAAGCAAAGGCAGTTACCAATCTTTTACAAAAAATCAAATTGACATTTCTCAAAAGAAGATATCTGAAGAGTATTCATGAAAGTTCCTAGAAGTTGCAAGGTTTTAGCTTTTAATAAACAAAATGAAAATGGGAATGGAAATAGAAAATGATTCTTCTAAAAATGAATTTTTGTGTTGTGGTTTTACCATCATTGTTAAAGATAATAATCCCTTTGACTCCTTTGTGGGTTTGGATCCTCTTTATTGTTTCCTCTACCTCAGCCTGTAAGAGACATAGAAACATAGGATGAATGCTTAATTTGTAATAATCTTTTCAATAGATATATATCTGCTTTCTCTTTATTGTTTCCTCTACCTCAGCCTGTAAGAGTCATAGGAACATGGGGGCGGGATAGCGCAGTGGTTAGCACGTTCGGCTTCGGATCAGAAGGTCCGTGGTTCGGATCCCACCAGGGGCTCGGCAACTTTGTCTGTAGTAGAGAACTGTTCTACACGCAGTCAGGTTTGGGTGCAATGCTACACTGAAAATCAGCGCAGTACCACCCATGGTTTGCTAGTTCCAGCCGATGCTCGCAGGTCTCACCGCAATGCATAGCCACAGTGGTGTTGCGGGCTTTCTCCCTGCAATGATACTAGCAGCCGCGATATAAGTGAAATAATCTTGAAAGCGGCTTTAAACACCAACTCACCTCACCTCAGTATTTCAGCCATATTTAGAAGCCTCTTTGTACTTGGAATATGGTCTTTGTTTTGATATAACCACATAACAATATGTAGCGTTTTAAAACATGATTATCACAGTATTTTTAAAGATATCACGCTCAACATTCAAGACAGTGATATATTAATGTAAAATTATGTGCTAGTCAGTATTACTGCATCTGTGCATTTAAGAATGAACTTGCTTGCACTCTTCTTGACATTGTTGACATGTATACATTTTCATCAAACCTTATATTGTATGGACAGGAATTTGTCATATGTTATATCATGCAATATCAGGGTTCTCAGGATTGCTCCAACAATCCATTGAATGTCTAATCGTTTGCCACAGTTGGCTACAAGCTAGTGACTTATAGGTATATCTGAGCAGCTCCTCTGATAAATACCCTGATATCTACAAAGGCAAATGCCTTGTATTGCTTTATATAACCAACTAATTAAATGCCTTGCTCTTTATATACTCTTTAAAAAAAGTAGGGGATATTGAATCGTAATTACCTATGCAGGTTGTGATATGATAAATAGTCATAGAAGACGTGTAATAATTACCAACACCAGTTAGTCTAAGTAAGATATTCATTACTTGAGGGAGAAGCTTTATTTTATTACCATATTTAAAAAGACTGTCTACACTAAGTGATAGCCACTAGTAGTATTAGAGACAGGGTAGGAAGATTGACTCTTGTTCTCTTGAAAAAAAAATTATCGCTAAAGTAGCCTAAATATTAAATTTCCAAACCCAAATAAAATGAATGAAAAGGAGGATGAGATTTTTTCATTTTACAGAAAAATAAACATCAAGCGGTATAATATTTTCTTAAAATTGTTATGGGTCTAATATTACTTTAAGGTCTGGCTCACAGGCTAAAAAGACTGAAGAGAGTCTAACAGGCTTGAGTCATTCAGTCAAGCTGTCGACGACCGTCGACTAAAATTTTGTATAGGCCTATTTGACTTTAATACGAAATACATTGTCTCAAATAGATATCAAGAATTTACATATTTAACAAAGTTGATTTCTCATTTTACCAATGGTTCTAAAATTAATCAGTATTCAGTTATTGGACCGATGTAACGATGCTTACCATGATTTCTCTCTTCAGTCTCAACTTCCGGTTTACGAAATGTCATTCGCTCCGGAAACTACCGAAGCTCATATGTGATCACGTGATCTCAGCATACACTCACTGCTTGTTTATTTAGAAGCAGGAGTTCGAATCTTAAAAATTATTAAACAAATATTTAAGTCTTGACATTTGCTATTTATATATTGATGAACAATAAAAAAAATGGGCAGATTTGAAATAGATACTTGACCCCCAAACCAAAGTACAACAATATACAGGGACTTTAATGAATAATCGCTACTTGGTAAAGCTTACTGAATGAATTAGATACCTTATTAAATTGAGTCCTATCTCAGGGTAAAACGATTTATACGCTCTTGTTCCACCCTGGCACTTCAGCGTAGTGACCTATGAAAACTGTGAAAATAGTCCACAATTAGCAGTTATCTGGCTATGTAAGGATGTCACTATGTTGCATAAGAGCGAAAGCCAACTGTGCTATAGAAAACTCTCTGTAGATAACACTGTTTGATTAACTTAATTGATACATCACACCATGAAAGTTTTGTTGGGATTATATCCTAGAGGTAAAGTCCTGTTTCGCACCCCATACAAATTAACATTGTTCTTTTACAAGAAATTACTTTAAATCTAAATTGTAAATTTCTAGTTACAGTGAGAAATAACTGATTTTCACCTTTATTTCAAAATTGCAAGAAAAAAGCTATATACCTTAAAAATTGCAGAGGGTAAAGAGCCAGTACAAAAGGTTACACACCTGGTGAGGTACACACTGTCACCAGGTAGGCACTGTCACCAGGTACTCACTGTCACCAGGTACACACTGTCACCAGGTACTCACTATCACCTGGTACATACTGTCACCAGGTAGGCACTGTCACCAGTTACTCACTGTCACCTGGTACATACTGTCACCAGGTACACACTGTCACCAGGTACACACTGTCACCAGGTACATACTGTCACCAGGTAGGCACTGTCACCAGGTACTCACTGTCACCTGGTACATACTGTCACCAGGTAAACACTGTCACCAGGTTCACACTGTCACCAGGTAAACACTGTCACCAGGTACACACTGTCACCAGGTACATACGGTCACCAGGTACACTACACACTGTCACCAGGTACACACTGTCACCAGGTCACATACTGTCACTGGGTACATACTGTCACCAGGTACATACTGTCACCAGGTACATACGGTCACTAGGTACACACTGTCACCAGGTACACACTGTCACCAGGTAAACACTGTCACTAGGTAAACACTGTCACTAGGTACACATTGTAACCAGGTGACCACTGTCACCAGGTACACACTGTCACCAGGTAAACACTGTCACCAGGTAAACACTGTCACCAGGTACACACTGTCACCAGGTACACACTGTCACCAGGTAAACACTGTCACCAGGTAAACACTGTCACCAGGTCACATACTGTCACCAGGTACATACTGTCACCAGGTACACACTGTCACCAGGTAAACACTGTCACCAGGTCACATACTGTCACCAGGTACATACTGTCACCAGGTACACACTGTCACCAGGTAAACACTGTCACCAGGTAAACACTGTCACCAGGTCACATACCGTCACCAGGTACATACTGTCACCAGGTACACACTGTCACCAGGTAAACACTGTCACCAGGTAAACACTGTCACCAGGTACATACTGTCAATCAGGCTATACTTCATACATTGCTTTGAAAGTTAACTTTTTCCTTGCAATAAAAATAGCATGTAAAATGTTAAAGAGAACAAAAGAAATCTTCAGTAACATATTTTATTAATATTGCACATTAAAAAAACAAAAAACAGTGTTGTGCTTGTGATTTTCAGCAGGATAGAAGTTATCTTTACAAACAAATTTTTTTAACAAAACAAGGTAACAATCCTTCCAACAGTAAATGCAGAGGAAGGAAACCTGAGGTAAAATTCAACTTTAAGATACTTGACTCCCAAACCCCAATTTTGAAAAATCCAACAATATACGGTGCTATATTGAGGGATTTTAATGAATACATGCTACTTGGTTAAGCCTACTGAATAGTTTAAATTGAGGAAATTAGTAAAATTTCTCCTTTATTTAGTCATCCTGTCTCAGGGTAAAAGATTTTTTGTTCCACTACACTTCCACGCTTTGACCTACCGGTATGAACCTGTGAAAACAGTCCACAATTAGCAGTTCTTTATAAACAAATTTTTTTTAACAAAACAAGGTAACAAACCCGTCCAACAGTAAACAACTTTAAGCTCCATTATTCTGTCAAACCTTAATGATGAAACACTCACATGTCATGAGGACCAATAATATTCAAATGGAGCCCTAAAATTAGTTTAGTTGTGGGGATTACACATGATACTTCACCTGGATCTGTAGATATACTTATCTTTGACTTGAATTTGTACAGGGTGTCATGTGATATGTATCATATCTTATCAAATCTTTAGATGTTTTTATATGTGTCACAGTGTAAAATGTGTGTTTCATCACAACTCTTTAAAATAATAAACTCTTTGTATAATGTATGATGTCAATAATGGCTTTGAAAAAGAATTTCAAGTTTTATTTTTTATCAGCAGGTCTTTATCAGGATGTTACAATACAAGTTTTATCAAAACTTATTTTCTTTTTTGTATTGTCATTAGAGTAACAATTTGTAAGCAGCAGTTTTTTTGGAGAAAAATTTTCTGTTAAAGCAATTAATTGAGAAAAATTCTCTGCTCAAGCAGTTATTTGAGAAAAATTCTCTGTTCAAGCAAATATTTGAGAAAAAGTCTCTGTTCAAGCAATTTTTTGAGAAAAATTCTCTGTTCAGGCAGTTATTTGAGAAAAATTCTCTGTTCAAGCAGTTAATTGGGAACAAATTCTCTGTTCAATCAGTTAATTGAGGACAAATTCTCTGTTCAAGCAGTTAATTGAGAACAAATTCTCTGTTCAAGCAGTTAATTGAGAAACATAAAATCAGAATGTCAGGAAAAACATACTCAGTGGTAAACCTTCAATAATTGCATTACAACAAATGAATTAATAGCAAATTAGAAACTGATGGTTGAACAAATACAAATATAAATGAACATAAAGGTTTATACTTAAGATGTCTGATAAACAAATACAGGAGAAAAGACCAGTGCTTAAAAAGTGATAGCGTGAGAGGGTCAATTTGTGAGAAATTGGTTTAGGTTTCTTTATTCTTTCATACGACTGAATTTATCAATATAGTACACAGCAATGGAATAATATAGTTTTTAACACCAGTTTGAAAGTCTCCCCATTTCAATATTAGCAATTTTGATGGCAAATACTTTGTTCTTTTCTTGACATTTAAGACATTTAACTCAAGCCATGATCATTTCAGTTTTTTTTAAACACTGCAGGTGCTTAATACGTTGAATACGGTTATTAAAGCTTAACCAAATTGTATTTATTTGGATTGTTCCTATCACATTGCCATTCAAATAAAAAGTTGCCAAATTGACCCCTCAGTTGGTCATAAATAGTAACAACAATGCATATTACATATTACACATTTATAGAATAATAGTTTATACTACATTCCAATCATTCGATGCCCTTACAATTTCCAATGACACTCAGGATGAAATTCCACAATATGGCTATCATCTTGCTATCAATCTGAAATTGTTGTGGGTCTCTCTTAATTCATACCACATTATATTCTAAAAATATATATGGACGGCATTGAGTATTGAAAACAACATGTAACATTTATAGGGATACCATGATATTTTGATTGATGATATTGTGCTTCATAGCAGAAATTTGAACGGTTTAAATCTTTGAAAAAAAACAATCAAAATTTGATTTTTCCTCACAGACATCACAAAACTATCAACTTACAGAAAGAGAAATTTTGACATGCACGCTTGTGACTTTTTGTTGTTTTGAAGTATAAATTTTGAATAACTCTGTCGTGGAACTTAATCATCCCTTTTTCCACATAATTATCAGTCTGTAAGAAAGTGTTTGCTTATGGATGGTATAACGCCAGAACTTAAAAACTGTATTTGTGGAAAAATCAAACTTTATTCTGCCCTCAACAATTTAAAACATAATATCAAGAATCAATCGGGAATTAATTTTTTTTATGAAGCCTGATATATCATGGACTCCCAGTTACAAGCTTTTTGTCTCTCAGCAGTAAACCTTGTGATGCGACTCCTTCTCCCTTATTCTCTGTCTGTCATCTTCACCATAAATATATTTTGAATAGAGCAGCAAACTTAGAAAATAAACTCAATCATTTTCAAATTTTACACTTCAAAAACAGTGTACAACATTAGCTAAAAACTTATACTGAATGCATCCAAATACAAAATGTTTATCAGAAGTAGGCTATTGTTTAGATGATGAATGCCCTTTTAAGAAATTCAATGATAAAAATACATTACGATTCTAATAACTTTGAAGAGCATTTATCGACTGTTGCCATAAATGATTAACTTATCAATTTAAATTTTGCTTTCATTTTAAAAAAAATCTTAACGAAAGTGACACTTTAACAACAGAAAATGGGAAAGAAGAGAGTGTTTGGACGGATTAGTGAGGACAACACTCATTGATCAGCGCCCCCTATTTTCAATCTCATTGAAATCAAACCACATCACATACAAATGTCAACATATGTAAGCTCAATTAGAAAACATGTCACAGTAAAGTCTTCCAACCACACGATGAAGTATTATATTCAGCAAATTCTTTGCAATAAAACAGTCAAGTGAGATAATAAAAAAAACAAGCCCAAGAAATGAAGAACAAACACAAATTAACAGTTAGAGAACTGTCTTACAACCCTTAATTCAAACACTGACAGATACCACATTTCAATATAAAGTTTGGGTAAGCCAAATGTTTCCTATAAATACAACCCTGTCCCTGATTTACCCTATATAGGACGAAAGATTGCTATGACAAGCTTTCCAATAGAAGTTTTACAATATGGACATGTGATGTGATATAACATCAAACAGCGCCATCTATATGCAGCCTCCCTTGGCACACACGTCATTAAGAACTTTGTGAGCTTCTTGCACTCCTTGTGATGCAGCATGGTGTATCAGCGAGTGGGCCTCCCTGGAATACAGATTGGGGAAAACTAAAATTATCTATAATTCCTTATTCAGAGACATTTAGAAAATGTTTTCATTTTATTGGCAGAGTATGAAATAAAACAACAACAAAAAACAAGCTATAGAGTATGATTTTGTCAAATTATGTGATAATATCAAATGAAAATCTTGTTGAGTTACAAGAAAATCAGCAGGTTATGAGTGGTTGGTTAATTGGTGTTTGATCCATACCTGCATCACCATTGACATGCAAACCGAGGATATTTCCTTTTGTTTTTCTTATTCAATCTTATCAAAAGAAATCACATGAAAACATAGCCTTAATACCCCCAAAAATATGACCAACTAAAAACATTTCTTAAGAAACCTGTTTGAATTGAGATCCCTGCAAGTATTCAGTCCTGGCAACATATAATCAACTCAACATTTCCTTTTGTGGGAGACTGAAATAGTTGTAAGTTAAGGTTAATTTTTTGTCCGTACTTCAACAAAATGAGAGAAATAATAGAGTAAAGAACACACCCAGATTTGAGATCAGTCTTCATGCCGCGCAGATGTCCAATGGCCAGGTTGTAGGAGGCGTGAGGGTGTCCTTGATCTGCAGCTTTCCTGAAAAGTTTCGTTACTTTCCTGTTAAGCATTGGATAATTTATTTCTAAAACAATATTCAAATCGATTGCTTTTCTTCATCATTGAAAATATTACTTTAGTATATAACATGACCATCGACAATAACCCATATTTATCATCAAACTTTCAAATAATCACAGAATGTTTTCTCATTGCTGAAAACTCACTTCTACTTAGAAAAAAATACTTTTCAAACTTTTGTGGGATCACAATTGAGAACTTTCCTTAGTTGACTTGACTAATAACAATGTTTTAAATATCCAACTAAATGATGTCAGATCTTTTGGAAAAATTAACAGAAATTGAGACCAACATGAAAGGAATTTCATAGAAACTAAAAAGAGATTTAGAATTTAGAAGAAATTTAGAACAAAATCTCTTAACTTATTCATATTCGTCTTCCCTACCTGAACCACTCCATAGCCTTGCCAGCATGCTTCTCTGTCCCCTTCCCATGAAGATAGCGCTGCCCCACCTGGTGTTGAGCTGTCGCATACCCGAGGTGTGCGTACCCGTGGGCGATGTGGAAATGCAAGTGGTCAAAGTAGAAGTAAGAATAAAGGACCAGCGCCACCGTGAAGATGATCAGCAGTGCCTGAAACAGAACAATAAATCTCAACTTCACACAAGACACAACCTGCACCAGTCTCCCTCACTGGCTAATTCAAGCCTTGCTGCATTGGGTCAAATTTGGGGTTTGATTGCTGTGCCCTCAGGTCATAGGCAATAGGTAGCAACCTTCAGGAGTATTCTGATGGGAATATCAAGTTCTGGCCCTGTAGGCTGGACAGCTGGCACGGAAAAAGTTTTTAGAATGCAGTGAGCTTAAATTAACTATACCAGTTGGGTATATCTGGAACTAGGTAAAAGTCAGAATTTTAAATGGCTATTATCATAGAAATCATAAAAAATAGTGCAATAAATTTAAGAGACCAATGTGAATCACATATCCTTCACAAAGGGAATAGGTTAAGATTAGCCAATGGTTAAACATATATATATATATATATATGTTGCTCAATTATCAACAGATCACATGGAACGAATGAAAAGGATAAACAGCAATAACATTATGTATAGCTCGCACGGAAAATGATTCAGAGCATTATGTCACAGATAGTGCTTTTAAGATAAAAATAACAAACCTTCTAACGATATGCTTTTGAAAAAAGTTTCCCCTTCTATGTGACTGCAATTACGTACTTTTTTAACTTTAATGCATGAAACAAAATATTTACTCTGTCCCAGCAGGCAATCTGCCGTTGTATCAACGTTGAAACGACGTCGTTTATCAACGTTGAAACGACGTCGTTTATCAACGTTGAAATAACGTTGAAATTTGATTGGATTTGAAATTTGCGGCGACGTCGAAATCTGACGTCATTTCCACGTCGGTTCAACGTTGAAGCCATGACGTTGTAACGACGTTGAAAAGACGTGATATCGACGTCAAAGCTTGATGATCATTCAAATTGTGTTAGTGTGGTTTCGTTCTTATATTTCAACCATGCATCATCTGTGAGACTTTACGCTAATCATCAACTCTTTAAAAGACCTTGGTCTAGGAGTCGAATGAAGGGAGTTATCCAAATAATGGAAATTAAATTAGTAGAGAGGGTGTTTGTGTTTAAAGGACAGTGTAAAAATTTAGATCAAAGTGTCAGCAAAAAAATGTTTGTTACAAATCGGTAGTTACCGTTTTTTAAGAAGTACTAACTTTATTCAAATTGAAAATTTATGTTGTCATTTGTGAACTTTACTGAAAAAATAAAGACTGTTGAAAAATACAACATACCTTGTTAACTCTAATTTGTTATAAGAACAGAATTACCTCCCTTTATTGTGAAATTGAAAGAAATTAGCTTTTTTTTATCAAATCCAATATTAATAACACTTTTTAAATGTCAATGATAGCTGTTCGTTTTTGCATTTTTCATTTCATTCTTTAAAACAATTCTTTACTTATTTGATGTTATTAATAATAATGAAATGTCATTAAAGTAATTAGTTGTCAGTTTTAAGTTGTTCTTATGACTTTGAAACAACGTCAAAAACCAACCAAATTTCAACGTCAGGAAACTTACGTTGTTCCGACGTCGAAAAATGGTCGATCGACTTCCTGACCTGAAATCAACCAAATTTCGACGTCGAAATGACGTCAGATGCCTGCTGGGGTGTTTACTGTCCAAAAAGAGAATTAAGACTAATTTCTACACTTACAATGCAGGAATTCTGCATTAAACAAGCAATAATATCATATAACTTCTGATAAATATTTCAGGTTAATTGATAAATTCTTATAAATAAGAGAAAATGTTTCCATGATTTTAAGTAAAATGTTACTGTTTCTATGTCAACAGGGTGTGGTTTATGTTTTTTCTCTTTTATCACGTAAATAAAATCTGTAATTATTCTCCTATTTCTTTAACACAATAAGCTTTCGCACAAATTATGCAAATTCTATTTTCCAATTGCGATATTAAAGTCCTGTGAACAAGAATCTATTTCTGGATACACATTCATTTATTATTTACGTTTGGGTCGATACTTGACATTGGCTATCGCGTGTCAAACCGAAAATCAAAGGACTTGCAAATGAAAAACTATCAATCAATCAATGAATAAATATACGTATATAATGTTTATACAAGTATTAAGGCATGTAAAATGAAATTATTTTAATATAAGAATGAATGCCTTTATAAATACCAAATGACATTGACTGAGTGATGGCGAGTGACTGTTCTTGTCATTGACTTATGATTCTATCTCACCTCTAGGGCACGGACACATGTCGAATCAGGTTTCTTCTTTCTAGCCAGATAAACTTTTCCCCCGTACGGCAAATCTGAATTCCATTCCGGATCTTGTTCAGGTTCATAACGATGTCTTAATTCACTCGCACCGATTCCAGCAGAACTGGCGGTCGCCATCTTGTAAACAACTTTCCTCTGTACGTGGCCGACTGCTGAAGCTTGATGGTTGGCATGACAACGAGCGAGCACCTGCACACGTCACCAGATGAGCGAGTGTCTTAGTAACTCTTATTATCATTAATGACTATTTATGAATATTTATAGATATATGTTCTAGCTTATATTGGATGTTCACAGCAAACTTTAATGCCTAGAAATCACAGGACATTGAAAATTATTAAATTATATATCTATAAAATAGTGAACAAATTTGCAATCGATTGTAGAAAAAAATATCCCCTCATCTTTTGACATGTACTTTTATCTGTTGATTATTTTCAATTTCCTATGCTAGAAATGACTATGCACAAAGTGTTTGAGCTTCAAAATCATCCCAATCTTCATCTTATGATTAAATAGAGTGAATGCATTTCCCATGTTCAGTAATGTTTTCAATAACAAATTTTTGAAGACCTCATCTCTTAATCTTTCTTTCCTTAAACTTTGCTGCACCATAGCGATGTATCTTGGGGAAATAAAGTAATGTTACGAAAGAAAAAACAAACGTTACCACATTGAAAGACTGTTTGTTATCAATTAAAGTAGCCCTTAAATATGGGGTGCCAAGAGAGACTTTAATCGCTGTTTAGAAAGCTTACTAAATCAAATATTAGTAAGCTTACTAAATCGAATATTAGTAAGCTTACTAATTCAGGCAGATATTTAGTAAGCTTACTAATTCATTTTAAAAGTAAGCTTACTATTTCGATTTAGTAAGCTTACTAATTCGATTTACATGTTTTGATGCCTTTCGGGCATTGAAGTTCTATTCCTCCTTTTCTGGTTGCTGTTTCCATGAAACACAACTGAGAAATGTGTTTCCGGTACAGAACTAAAAAAGACTAGGCCTAAAATTGGTACAAGTGGAACAATCTTCATGTGAAGTGATGCTTTTCCGGGTTTCAGAAGATAGTTTTAGCCATGTCCATGGAAATACAAGTAACCTTTTCTTTCTCCAGGGAAGAACTTCAAAACCTTCACGCTGAGAACTTTGAAATTAGCGTTGTTGAACTTTGGTCTAAAAATGTAGTGATGCCTTTGCAGGTTTCCAACATCTTCCGAGTTTTATTTGAAGCTGTTTCCATGGATAGGCCTATACACAAGTTGCAGAACTAAGAAAACCTGATGCTGATCACAATGAGAACAGAGAATATTGAACAAAGAAACAAAAGTGAACTCAGCTCACATCCCGCCGGTAGTTTGACCATTTTGTGAAAAATTAGTTATTGAAAAACATTGGTAGCCAATCATATCAATGAATGAGGATCACAGTCAATTGGAAAATTAACAATTACAAAAAGCGTTTTTGGTAAACAATTCCATACATTTGCATCCTGGAGTTCTAATCCTTAACCACACTTCAGCACCGAATAGTTAACATTCATACCAAATTTGAAGTTTCCAAGTCATAATTTTCCCGAGTACATGCTCCAGAAAAGAAACGAAGACGCGAAATTTGGTATTCATGATCCAATTTTTTTTTTAAAAAAGGAACGGCCCCCTAGAATTTTGCCCAAAAAGGCACACCAACATACAATAGGTAATAATCACACCAAAGTTGAAAGTTCTAAATCAGTGTTACAAAATCAAGAGTTATTCTCCGGAAAAGGCGTAGTACAATATTATTCAACTATTTATTCTGCATGAATATTATGGTCGCAAACGTTCAGTCATATTCTCTTATTTTATGTGCGCTTCGTTCGTATTGTTCACCAAATTTTCATTCTATCGCAAAAGATGTAAGAGTTTTTAAGTAGGAAACGCGTTAACTTAATGTTTACCTATTGGAATGGAATTCATTATAAGTTTATCGACGTATAAAATAAGCTACGAATCGAGATAAAAAGTCGATGTATAACTGAATCTGCATGACTCTCAGGAAAAGCTAGTCTAACAGTAAGACTCAGAAATTTGTAAAAAATTATACAAATCGAAAAATTGAAGGAAATTTTAAAAAAATAAGATTAAAAGGCGACTGAAATTTCTTCACTTCAGAGTCTTAAGATATGGAAAAGGTCTTGGAGTTTTAAACATTCACTACATGTGTATAATTATATCTTATCACCAGTTGCCCTTAAACTAAAAGGACATGTCAATAATATTTATGCCTTTTGGTCACTGATAGCTTCCATCTCGCATCAATGAACTGCGTGAAGAAGGGTTCAGAACCTGGTTTAGATTGCCTCGAGGACCAGAGTATGGGTTGAAGTTAGTCCTAGCAGGCCTACCCGCACAAAAACGGCAAACAAATCTTAAAAAAAGAATGTATATACACTAAAACTAGATCACAACTTACTACAATAGGAATTCAAACCTTCCAAAACTCGAAATCTTTCCCTCCAAACAGAAAGCAAACGCAGCAAAAACGGATAACATATCGTCTTAAAATGCTAGATCATGTTTTTATCTTATTTTAGGGTCTGACTGACATACAAATCCATCTTAGCAAGAGAACAGTAGGCCTACGTATTATATTCATTTCAGCTGATGTTCCCTACTAAACATCTAATCTACCCATCCATGATGAAATCTGCATTTCAGCGTCTTGGATAAGTAATGAAAAGTGCGTGTCCTGTCTTAGTGTAAAGCTTATACGCTCCCGGTTCACTTACATGAAAATGAGTTATTCTCTCCTAATATATAATATTGTTTTGACCCTCTGAGAATAAGACATTGGCATAAGTTATGTTTTATTGGGGAAAATTTAACAAAATATTTTTAAAAACCATGCTATGGTCCCTTTAAATAGGGTTGCATGTGGACTCGCAATCTAGTTAAAACTAGATCTGTAATTTTTTCGTCCCCTAAGTCCTATATAATGTAGACAATGCGGGTTCGTGGACGCGCATTTTGGTCACTTCGTATACGGTTTGAGCGTGTTTAATTTGTTTATTACAGTCTATACAAACACCTATGGTAATAGAACTAGGTTACATACTTGATTAACTTCCCGTTATTCGCCACTAACTATTATACATTTGAAAATATATATATGCTAGGGGAAAAAACAACAACAGGCTATAGATATCAATTCTTATTTGATATGAGACGGACACTGTCGCTGTATTGAGTGTTCTTTTTAACAACTTTTCGTATTTAATCCAACATTGGCAGATCCAAAGCAGCAAAATCGAGTGTTTCAAGCATCGCTTGAGAATCCTTTCTAGTCTCCATCGTCTCACGATGTTTCCCTGGATCTCCCACTGATATCTAACCATGGAAAAATAATTAAACTAGTTACTATAATGTTTGTTATCCATCCAATCAATACAGCTTATTTTAATTAGATTACCTTAAAATGGTATTGTACATATTTCAAATAATGATTTTTCAAATACAATCAGCACATCTTAATAAAACGATCAATTTCCAGGAATCGACCCCGTTACGAAAGTCAAAACAAATTCTTTGTGTTTAGCGAGTGTGTGAATGGAATGGAAGACTTATCTCCCTTGGCCGGTATAGGTGGCGCTAAAGCACTTACGCCGCGTAAACGTACATGCTGCAAATGTGAAAATCTTAACTTTTGGGTCAAAGCCCAATTTAATTTTTGTTAATCCGCCACATCCTAAGAAGCAAGATGGTAAGCGATTTGTTTTTAGGCTCTTTTGTTACTATTCTTCATGCTTATGATTTTATTTTCCAAGTTGATGTTCTTGTTTACATGCATCTTGTCCACAAATATGATGTTAGGCGAAGACTATAACTTTTAGTTATTTCTTTGTTTACATCTTCACCCTTAGACTTTTAACACTTCGTCTTGGGAAATAGGGTCGTTAATTGAAAAGCGGTTATAAAATGAATATCTATGTTCACCGTATTTTTTCATCAAAACACTATTTAATCATATATCAGTCATGTAGGCTACTTGTTAGATATATTGTGTTTGTATCCTATTTTCGTGAGCTTAGGTTAAGGATGTGAACAGTGATGTTTTATCTGATTCTTTATTTCTATTAACATCTGATTGAAAGCCTTTATCCTCAATATCTCTAATGCTAGCATTAGGAATCATTTATGTTGATTGACATATTAATTATTTTTCAATTTGAAGTCTCGTTTCATGTCCCAATCCTTTGAAAAAGGCAATTACTGAATTAGACATTGTACTGATAGTTTGAATGAGATGCATGGAGAACTTGTGTCAACATAAACTGATCAGTCTATCTCTAAATTTATCTTCTGAATTATGAAACATCCCAAAAGTTCACATTTTATTGAGATAGAGATAAGGTGAATATAACAATACTGACCTAGATATTTTGTTTCTTCAGATGCATTGAATGGAAAATGTAAAAAAACTTATTATCTGTATTTAACTATTTACATTATATATTGGATGGAATTAACACTTTCATTTGACTATTATTCAACCTTTCAATCCTGATCTGACAACATCGCTACTTCAGGGTGTCATAATTCACAAATGTATAGATACATTTTTACTGCTGATACAATAAACAGAGTGTGAAGATTCTATTTACATGAACTGGATTGGCAAATTAATTTTGTATCAATCTCTTCTCAATTAAATCTCTAGTATTTTTCAATTGAGACTTACCTTCTTTATGTAGATAAGTGACAACATCTAATTAGATTTATCTTATTTCATTTAACAAATAATGATTATTTAAAGATAAAAGTGTTCTTCAGAAATGCATTGCACCTTGACTTGTTATTGTAAGTATTGTAACAATTTTACTTCTAAACACAGTCTCTTCCGCAATTTGACTATAAAATGATTATCGTGATACAAATCGTATTGTCACCTTAATACCGTGATATGTATCGTAGGGTTGGGTATTGTGACACCCCTATTGTTAATTTAGACTGGCAAAATGAAGAATGACTTTCCAGCTCAATATGAATCGTATAGAAAAGAATTTAGGTTTCAATTGTCAAAATGTTTTGAATGTTATATCAGTGGGAGATCCACTTCCAATAATAGACCTTGCCACTATAGTGAAATATGTATTTTTCAGGTGGGTAAAAGTTCCAAAATGCTTCAACACATAAACTACCGCATGAGGTGCACCCTGCAAGATGGGCGCATCTTCATCGGGACGTTTAAAGCCTTCGACAAACACATGAATCTGATCCTCGGAGATTGTGATGAGTTCCGCAAGGTTAAACCAAAGAGTCAGAAAGCAGGAGAGAGGGAAGAGAAGCGAGTCCTTGGTCTAGTATTGCTCAGGGGAGAGCATCTCGTGTCTATGACTGTAGAGGGACCGCCCCCAGCAGAGGTTTGTTTCTAACTACCCTGTCAAACATGCTTCATGTTAGTGTAACTCAATGGTCAATTCAAGCCTTGCTGCATTCCGTTACCTTTTCTGTGCAAGCTCTTCTGCCTACTGCACCTGAACTTTACAATCAGAATCAGCTGGTGGCTACATCCAATTGCTCAAGAGCAGATTTTGGTGAAATGCAGCAAGGTTTGATTAGCCGTTGTTGGGACTGCCAGAGTAATTCCTTAGTTGCATATAATATTGCCTGTTATGTTAGTATGCCACTTGAGGCCTGATAAATTATAAGATATTTGTTACTTTCCATAGGTAATTAGAAAGAATATGGTGATGTGCATCATTCTGACTTGAAAGACTTTGGTATAATCTGTCATAAGCTCTGTAATGTATAAAACACAATTTCCTGAACATAACGCCAAGTCTTTCCCTGGTATGTACCTATGCCACAAGAGGAATATCTAGACTACCTTGAGTAAACCTGTATTTTTTTATCAGTTACATTTATCTGTTTCCAGGAGGGAATGGCAAGAGTTCCGCTAGCAGGTGCTGGTGGTCCCGGTATGGGTCGTGCAGCAGGTCGAGGTGTAATGGGTCCCGGAGGGTCGGGAGGCGGCCCCAGTCTGCAGGGTCCAGCTCGTGGGGTGGGGGGACCCTCCCAACAGATGATGGCTCCTGGGGGGCGTGGTGCACAGTATTCTGCCAGACCATCAGGACCCAGAGGTCCTCCTGGTGAGTGGAGAACTGTTTATTTATGAAGTGGTAGATAACCTATTGTGTTTCTAATTGTTTTTAAAAAAATTTTTTTTATTCCGTTTGTGATTCAAACCTAAATTTGATACCTGTTGATATTCTCGGAGGGGAATGCATAGCTTAACTCAACTGTTTTCTTTTCCATATGGATGCAAAGAAGTCATATGATTGAGAAGTGGGTTGTTTATGTAAGCGAGAAGTAGTATTTATTGCTTTACGGAAACAACGAACTGTATGGAGACTAAATGCAGATCGACTCTTGTTTTGATCAGTTGTAGCCTACTGTAGTTAATTTCGGTCAGTATTTGATAAAATCTCTAGTATTATTTTGGTTCTCAAATATAATCAAAAGTAGTGTAGAAATGAAAATCATAGGAAGCACCATCCAAGCCAAGTTTTATCAACTGATTTCTTTAGCGGTAGAGCATCAAACACTGCAGTGTTACGTGTCTTCTTCGCATCAAACCTTGGGAATGATGTTTTCAAATCATGTTTGAATGATGATTAAATACTCCAATGAAGAATTATACAGTTCTTGCATAACAACTTCTTTATTGTGATAAAATGCTAAATGTGTTATGTGATGAACAGCTAGTCCAAAATGTGAACATGCAAAATTAATCTACATACCATCGTAATATTGTTGAAAAAAACATATGCCTACTGCCAGTCTGATATCTGAAACCATGTACATGGTACAATTAAGATCTTGTTATCCACAAACCTTATTTTCTTATGTATTCATTTCCTAAATGAACTTCAAAGAATTATTTTGATAACTTGACATGTCTATCGGTGTCATCTACTGTTATTGTGAACCATTCTATCTAGTGGTAATATGAATCTTTACGCAAGTTGTCTTTACTGAATAATTTACATCTTTTGCTAAAAACTTACTCTTTTAACATCTACTTTTTTTTCTTCTTTTTTCATCAAAGTTTATTCCAGGTATCTAATAAACATATTCTTATATAACAGGACCCATGATGGGCGGTCCCCCAATGCGAGGTCCTCCGATGGGACGTGGCCCTCCTGGCCCTGGTATGAGGGGCCCGCCACCAATGATGAGAGGTGGGTTCAGTTGATAAATCTAATGTTTTACCCATCTGCAGTTGCATGCTATTGCAAAGCTAAGAAGCTAATACAACTCCTATAATATTTATTGCATACACGCATCACACATCATACATCACAAGCTAAGGGACCATTTGTAAAATATAAAAAGATTTAGTATGACAGATACTTATAGAGATTATAAAACTCTTGTGTAATATTTTATCCATTACAATCTTATTATACAATGTATTGTTTTCACATTATGTATTGAAATAACTTTTTCTCGTGTAATATTATGAATATGAATATCACAGAATATCATCTCACAGAATCTTACAAATTGGGTGGGGGAGTAATTGCGCTAAAACATTTAATCCTGCAATCGGGACAAACTGCTTCGCAACCAACCTGGATAATATGATTTCCAATGTTATATATTCTGTAGTTAATGCAAATAACATCTATTAGGAGATATTCATTGACGTAAACAATTGGAAAGGTGACTTCCTTTTTACTGACACAATCAGAAAATCTTGAGACGATGACATGTGTTAATTCAATTTATGAGCACTATTACACATTTCTGGCCACTCCAGCACTTTTGTGACAGTAACGGGGGACAAACCTGAATACAACAGTGTTTGTGATGATGGATATTTCAAACTTCAAAAGTTATTTTTAAAGTGTATCAAAGTTTTTTGCCATCAAATCTTGAAATTTCAAACAGGTATAGATGCTTCAATTTATAATCAAATTGATCATGATTAATCTCTTGTATCTCTAGGGGAGGTAACTCCGAAAAGACTATTATAAATTGGAAATATTCTTAACTTGGAGAAATCTCTTTTGGATAGATTCTAAACAAATTTCAAATTTGTTTTTGCACCAAAATCTGATGTACTGTCATCGTGACAGTCTGTCTGAATTGTCGGTGCTACAAGAAAACAGTGTCACTTTCTGTTTGTACCTTTATGCTACACACAGCATTCAAACCTGTTACATTTCTTTGTTGAGGAAAAGATTCTCTTCTAATTTCTGTTATTTGCATCGATTTCATTCAGTTCCTTGCTTTTCAATAAAGATATATTTTTACAATTCAAAATATAATTATATAAATATATAAATATACCAAGATCCTGCAGTTCTTGTCTTAAACATAGTACTTTATTGCATGAATGAGACGTTTCATTGTAAATACTATCACTGTTTTAAAGCAAGTGTTACAGATGTTATGTTCTTGTTGCAAATTAAACCGAAAGATTGCATTGATAGAATACAAAATTTGACTAGAATGACTACCAATTAAAAATTGTGTTTTAAAGATATTAAACACTGAATACCAAAGTTATGATCTTACAGGTTACAAGGAGAATATATATATTGCTGGACTGACTGAACCCAGTATACAGTTAACAAGGAACGAGAAGTCAAAACTCTTAATCTTGAATAATATGAGGTTCTTAGGGAAATTGGCGCATTACCACCCATGGTTTGCTAGTTCCAGCCGATGCTCGCAGGTTTCACCACAATGCATAGCCACAATGGTGTTGCGGGCGTTCTCCCTGCAATATAAGTGAAATAATCTTGAAAGCGGCGTTAAACCCCAACTCAACTCAACTCTTGGGAAAATTGATTCCTTAACTGTTTGATATTTATTCTATATCTGATACTTCCTTGATATCTAGTTGACTAGGTGATTTCATCAGAGCTCTGTTTGCACACTAAGTCATGTTTTTTTGTTTTTTATTGATATTATAAATTGACAACATGTTTAAGGAGCTTGTCTGAACTTAAGTCTACTCCTGCATGATTCTGTTATCATTATTCAGCACTCTTTCAACTTGAAAACAATTAAAGTTCACTAGTTTGATTTTCAAAATGTCTTTTCCCCAAAACTGGTAGATGTCCTGATGAACATAATGAACATGAACATTTCAGGATTTGAATAACTCTTTGGTAAGGAATAGGCATAAGCATGGTAGTTCCTACACATTATAAAATGTTGGGCTAATAAATTTTAAGAAATTGCAGTTTTCACCAAAATAAGCCTAAATGGTGTTGAAGGCTTTCTCCTTGCAATCATGCTAGCAGCCTATAAGTGAAATACTCTTGTAAGTGGCGTTTAAACCCAAATTAAACCATAGCTTCATTGTGTCAAACCAAGGTATAACCAACTAAATAGTTTGTTATACTTCAAACGGACTACTTTCGTCAGTTCACTCAAATTCCCATATCTTGAATAAATAACGAACACGATCAGCTTTGAGAATTTATTTAGGTCACAAATTACGACAGTTTACGCGAGTTTAACATTGACAGTAAACTGGAGTGATTTAGGGCCGGTGTGGGTAGCCTGAGCCGAGCCAGGACACTGGCGTTTAGCTCCTTGTACAACAGAGCTGACCATCAGGTCCTGGTCATCTGTGACTCGCTTGTACTGACGGATAGCATTGCTTCGGTGACCAGTTGTTCTTGCGATAAGTTGTTCATCAATGCCCTCGTGGAACAACCGAGTAGCGCAGGTGGCACGAAGTGAATGGTTTGTGAAGAAACCTGAAAAGAGAAATAGTTCGATGAATATACTAGTTTAAGCATCAATGTGGTATATGTATATGCATTTTCGGCTTAAATTTGATAGATATAAATCTTACCACAATCGCATTTAAGTTAATAACGTCCACCGCTGTTATACGCTATATGGTCTCGTTAATTCAGTGGAAAGCTGACAAAAAAACTCATCTGACTACAGATTTTAAATTTACAATATGTCATTACAGGTGATATCTTTTATGTACCCGGAGATCTTGAAAATAATGTTTAAGCTCAAATTTTACCTTTAAAAAATCCAGCTGCTTCGCAAACACGTTGAATGGTCTTGGCAAGGGTATCCTTACCGATTGGGGAGGAATAATACCATACGTCGCCCTTAGGTTTGTTCAGAGGTCGAAGATAAAATGCTTCCGGTGCATTGGCTGGTCAAACACTAATATATCTTCTGAACAAGTTCATAATCGACCTTTCAGGTCGAGGTACAGCATAGGCCGTAACAACTTGGGTGTGCTCTTCACATTGTTCAGTCCACCTTGATTGTTCTTGCTTATCTTTTCCCGGTAGCGAAGATATTCACCTTGTTCGTTGCTTCCCGTTTCCAGTTGATCTAAGGTCAAACTCCTGTGCTCCTCACCACTGCGCAATGCGAAATTTAGTCCAATCAGAAATACCATGGTATCCACCAAGGTCTGGGGAGTCTCCCCTCCAAGCAATCTTAAGGACCATAACTGTTCCTCTTGTTCCAAGCTGATTACACTAGCCTGTCGGGGGTGAATACCAAGACCCTTCACCGTGCCTTTCTTCATTGCGTTATCCAAGGTATTTTTCACTTCCTTAAACATGGAATCCAATAGAAAATTGATATTTCTTCCAAGTTCATTTAAGTGCATTTGGATCAAAAGGACTAACTGGCGTAGAGTCTTTGGTGGGTACTCATTTCCATCCTCTCTTCTTGCCTCACAAATAAAGCGACTAAGGCAAAAATTAAGTTCATCATCATGCAAGTTCTCAAGTTTTATGTCTATAACACTTAATCTCTTTTCTCCGAAGTCTCCATTCTTGATTTTCATATTTGGATTACACGCCATTCTTCGAACACCCTGCAGGCACACTTGATAGTCTTCTGGGTGTTTTTGGGGACAAACTTCTTAGTCATTGATGACATTTCCTCTTTTGTCATTGGATCAGCGAAACGAACTGAAAAAAAGTATAACAGGTCAATTATCCTTGACAATCCGATCGCCGTTATATCAATCAAAATCATTTTCATGAAGAAACTTTTCGAAATTTAATCTTGATACATCCATTTGGTGTATTCTTAACTGAACATAAATAAAGCATGTATGTGGATCAGGCAAACCTTTTATAGCAAAATACGCAATAACTGTTGTAAAATACCGGAGAACATTTATTGGAAACGTTTCCTGGTTACCTTCAATTGACTTAATTAAAATGTTTCTTTTTCCATTGTGAATGTTATTGCAAATTTTATAATCTTATTGTTTTAAACTTGGCATAAACATCTGCATGATACATTTAATTATGGCTAGATGATTAGATACTGTTAACCATCATATATTTGTAATAAAACACTCTGCCTCATGAGCATGAACTGAATCATAATACGAGACCAATACATTGGAAAACTACACATTGTTTAATTGTCTCGATTAAACAATAAAACTGTCCGCCCTAATAGGCTTTTTAAACAGTTTATTCCTTGCATCAAAACGCAAATGTCAATCAAATGTGTACGTTTTGCTGATTGTGAAATATTACCTGCTTGATCCGATATGCTCCGAATGTCGTTCACTGCAGGCATGACAGTTGCAACGTCTCCTCCTGTACCTGTAAAATATACTAGTATTACTGAATGCTTACAAGAAAACACAAGAACTGACGAAATGTCTCCATGAACAAAATATGTATCAAAGCCATCTCTTCTTAGAATGTGGTTTTTAAAGATTCGCTCCGAAAAATAACAGCACCTTTACACGGAGATGCATGTCTGATAGAAAAAAAACTAATTCATTTATTCAAAACATAAGTTGAATAATCAGTTTTAGCAATACATATATACATGTAATTGAAAATTATCAGTTTTCCTTGGAAACCATTGGCCCCGCTAAGAGAGACCCCCTCTATCCTATATGTTCATAGGGTCTCTGTTAGCGGGACCCATCTGCAAAACTGAAAAATTCCAGGAAGTTGAAAAACACCAAAGGCACATGATGATTAGTCAACATAAGTCATAGTAAGTAAATATGGCCAAACGGTTTTTTTACTCCTGAAACGGACGGACAGACTGAGACAATGACTCCCTGCATTCTACTCCGGGGTTGGGGGAGATAACTAGTGTTCGAAAACTTTACGCAAGCAGACAATTTTGCCCAAACGTTTGCAGCTTTAGAATTGTATATTATGTCACTCCATGTAGTATATATGGATATCAATACAATTTATTTTTTTTAAAATTGAAAGTTTAACATTTAGAAAGTAATTATTATAGCTTCATGGAAATGCTGTGACGTGATTGTTGAATTTTATCGCGAGAGGAGAGAACGGAACATAAAAACTTAAATTAATATATGAACAACAATTACCTGCTTTGCCGTCCACCTGGCGATACTGTCGCTCAACAGTGTCACAAGATGCTATAATGTGTCCTTCCTCTTCCGAAGAAATATCGCTGAATTCTCCGTATTTTCTACTTTGTGTATCACCTGGTACCTGAGAACACGGAATGAGTTCATCGTCGACTAAAAACTTATAAAAAGTTATTTCGAAAATGTGGCTCCACTCACGGTGGCGTCTGACAATGAAATGATACAGGTAGCTATCCTTTGCACCACGCCGCGAATGTGAAATACGTATACCCTATTAGGGCTTACAGAAAAAGCGAAGGACAACAGGAACATGCATAATTATTAAAACGAGACCCGAGCTGCACGTGCAGCACGCCCCTTAAAAAGCACGGGAAGTACGTGAGCAAGTACTTGTTTTGGCGACCTTGTACAAATCGCCTTTAAAAAAGTGCGTCACAAAATGCAGAAATAAAGTAACAATTGATTAAAAAGTCTCAATTATGTTTTTGGGTTATGGTTTAAGTAAGTTATACCCCTAGGATCCCTGGGTGTAATCGTTGAAATAGTTAGACCCCTCAGCGCTTCGCGCTTCGGGGTCTAACTAACTATTTCAACGATTACACCCAGGATCCTCGGGGTATAACCATTACTTATCTCACCTCATCTCTTTTTAAATGTCGCAAAAGTTATTTTGATTTAAAAGAAAAGCAGCAAGTATGGAACTGTTAGAGGATGAAGCACCATTACAAGACTCTGTCAGCTTGGCAGTGTGTCCATACATCGGTGCTAGAGTACTTACAGTGTCACTTTCTGATTGTAGCTACTGCTGCACTCAGCATTCTAACCTGTTACATTATCCATTATTATTACCCATATGGTTTATCATAAGCGGTGACATATTTTCAATATGAGCACATGTGCACATATCACTTTTGCCTAGCAAGGATTGTTTCAGCGCGAGTGACCGTATCGTCTGTGACGTCATAAAACCATTGTTCATGACGTCACTGTTGCGGGCCGTCGCAAAAGAAGGAGACCGTTTTCTGAATATTTCCATGCGTTTTAAATGGAATAGAATCGGTAATAAAGAAATTATTACCATCGGAAGTGTTTCATATGACTTTTACGAAACTCGTGCAAAATTAGTGTATAACCCTCGCTCTCGCTCGGGTAATACAAAAATTCATACTTGTTTCGTAAAAATCATATGACACATTTCCTCGGGTAATAATCTCTATATTCCATGGCATTGATAAAGGCAGGGGTAATTGGCCGTTTTATGCATTTGATGAAAAAGTGGCCCATTAAAAGTAGAAGTTTTTATATTGCTACTAAGAGGAATTGCCCGTTAAAAGTTCTGATAAATAACAAAACCTTTCAAGATGTCTTCCCAACCCAAAAATATCAAATATCCAGGAAAAACTCCAGAATCAAGGATGTCCTAACTTTGCATATTTGGCTTCTCTTTGTCACAAATCATTATGGCACTTTTACATTGGTCAGTTTCCTTATCTCACAGACTTAACAGATATAAACTAACTTACTTGGACACTTAGATCAGCTGATCCTTTTCCCTACCTCGAATGATTAAAAAGTGTTCAAACAGAAATGGTTGTCATTGTTTTTTTGTCCATACTTGATTATCTCCTCTACGACTAAGAAAGATCGGATTGAGTTGTGAGATGTTTTGACCATCTGAAAGTAATATATTTAGCATAAACTAACTTTATTTGGGAAAATTTTAAGACTTTAATTTTTCTAAACAAAACATCTTAATGCCCCTTTAAAGCAACCAGTACTAACGAAGCAAGTATTTGTTCTGAAGCTTTCTTCTCTATATGAACTTTTTTTTTAACTTCTAACTTCTTATTAGAAAATCAAAGGATTGTAACTGACGGGTGTAAGGCTTTTACTAGTCCATAATATATTGTTTGTCATTGAAAGGCCTTTGATTGTTGCCATTGTGTATTCTCTGTCTTATTCCCTGACTTGTGTCAAAAGTAAATCACCATCTGTATTGTCCTGCTTTACCTTACTCAGCACTTGTGGTCTTAGTGAATAGAAATTCTTCTACTTGCAGGGATTGTCTAGTTTTTTTATACTTCTGACCAAACCATTATCACTTATGATAGCTATGTGCAATTGCGTACAGAAGATGAGATGCATTTCTGAAATTTTTTTAACAACGATAAATTTTGCTGCTATCATTGAAAAGTATGATCTCTATGCAAAGAAAAGTTTTTATTGCTGAGATTGCAAGTGAAAATGTTATTTATAATGTTGAACACTTTTTGATTAGATTCTGTAAACATTTTCTGTTATAACAAAAATGCTAAGACTTGTCATAATAAATCTTCATTAGTTTTAATGTGTTTGTTCACAATTACAGTATGATAAATTTGATAAGGTTTACCAGGACACTGTACTAACTGACAGGATATAAAATCATTGGTACATATGAATATTTATCAGTAAAAAAACACAGGTAAATACCTGTGAACAGAAACACTGCTAGTCATTACTCAAGCTTATTGCTTTTAGATAATATTTGATATTGTGCATCTCATAGTATTGTTCAGAGGGCCATTAAGTCTCTAGAAGTAGGATACCTAAACCATGATAACGCAAACCATCTGTTCAAATATGGTCACATTTTTCACCCCCGCTAATGGCTGAAATATTGCCCAAGCGGCGTTAAACAATAACTCGCTCACTCAAATTTATCCCCTGCCCCTAAAATGACCATCGAGAAAGATAACTGCACCTTTCACAAATGACTAGTTTTATTACCATAGTAGAAAAGCGGGTTTTTTTATATTATCTATTCAAGAACTTATTATTGCCTTGGAGTGAAGTAAAAAAAAACATTTTTTTGGCAATAAAGGAGTTAAAAAGGAAAAGGAATATGTCCCAGAATGCACTGTAAATGTAACCGTTCTTCTCTACACTGCGGATGATTCAATAGGAGGGTTTTGTGAAATTGACTGAAACGGCAGTTTCTTAAGAAGTCTTAAATGAGTTGTTAAGATGCTTTGGGGGAAATGTACTTGACTGAGATGCAAATGTTATGTTGGTTTGTGATAACAAAGAAAATTAACACACCTTAGGAGAGGCCGATTGCCATAAAAGCATTTTCTAAGTTCCCTAATTAATATGAATACAAGGAATTCTCAATGCTGAATTAAGATAATTTAAGACGCCCAATCATCAAAACACACGGTGCTCCCTTGTTCAAATCGTGATTGTTTGTAAAGGATATATGACAGTTTAACTGAAATATTTATTTTGTAATAAAATCAAAAAGAAAAATTGCTTTTTGAGCTCGGAAAATAGATTTGTCATCAGTGTAATAAATAATTGAAAATATGAAAGAAGTGAGCAGATTTCTCCTGTCAGTAAAGAGTCCTCTCAGATCATTTGATATTGATTCAGTTAAAAATTCCTACTAATTAATTTCACCTTAGGTCCAGAATATTTCCAGCCCCCACCGTATATGGCATGAGAAAATTGAGAAGTGTTTTCCAACTGTTTCATTTTGATACAAGCCTAGGAGCATTCGTCTGTAGCACAAAATAAGTTTTGAAATTTCGCTTCAAGTTTCCAGTCCTTCTTGCCCGAGGGCAATGAAATTCTTGATTGAACTGGTTTGGGTAATGCAATCTTCAGTTCATGTGGAAACCAGATGCCTATCTTCTGATCTTTTGAAATTTTTTAGCTCTGATCTCCGAGCCTGGGGATATAATCAGTGCTTCTCGGCCGCCGTAGGCGCTCTATGATTATGCTTTCATCAAATGCGTATTGATTTTGACATTTTGCCTAGCTTGAGGCACACTTAGAGCCAGTAATAACTCAGTTGTTCTTCCCCATTACTCAGTCACATGAAACTTAGCACCTAGCCCAAGGCAATAAAGTACATTAAGTGAGGACGCCCAGAGCCAGGCAGGTGTTTTCTCCGGATACAAGCAGAGGGAAAGGGGGACGAGCCGGGGCCAGGACTTTGCCCCCTGGCTGTGGCTTTGCTGTCTAATTGTGTAGGGAATGTGGGATTAGTCAACACCAATTTTGTACTTACGTGGATAATAGAAAATACGACAGTGGCAATAAAGGATTGTCTGTTTCTTTTAAAAAGTGTCACAGATTCCTGTTTGGTTTGGTTTAGCTGCATGAATGCTTTTGGTGGTGAAATCTTTGAATTCGAATTGAAAGGAAAGGAATTAAATATTTAGTGGGAACAAATTGCACTTTATTGTATAACTCAGATGTGTAAAATATTCTTTGTTTTGTTATTCATCATGAAGTCATCTTTTTTTGGCAAGCTTGGAATTTGTCTACACATCAACAAAGTTTAGTTGTTTAATGCAAAATATGTATACATAGTTTAAGAAATGATATAAATAGATAAGATTTGATAGTCACTATCATAATGCTTTTGAATTGACTACATGCAGGTTTCATCACGATGTGTAGCCAAAATAGTGTTGCAGGCCTTCTTCCTGCAATAATACATCCATGATATAAGTGAAATACTTTTGAAAGTGGCTTTCAACCAAATAATCACTTCATCTAAGGACAATTGATATTTCAAGATAGGTTTAAAGATTTAATGCCACTTTGCCTATTTTATGAATAAGATATGTTATCCTGGAATGTTTTGAGATGGCAATATCCCCAGGTGTATAGAACTCTTCATTTCCCAAAATGAACGTAGATATAGTTTTGCACTAAATGATTTATGTGGTGTGGGGAGGGAAAAAAACCACAACTAGGAAGTAAATGTTAGAAAACTACAGCGTGTGAACACAATGAAAACTGTTACATTTGTGATCACAGCATATATAACAAGGTTACATTTGTGATCACAGCATATATAACAAGGTTACATTTGTGATCACAGCATATATAACAAGGTTACATTTGTTCACTATCATAATGACTATGTTCTCATTATGCCAGTTGTGAATCAGTTCTGTAGAGCATACATTTTCCTTAAATTTCCATTTACATTTATCAAGATTTAAGTTTCTTACCCATATATGTCAGTTGAAATACAATAACCACTTGACTTGTACAGATAGGATAAGGTACCAAGACTTGCACAGATAGGATAAGGCACCGTGACTTGCACAGACAGGATAAGGCACTGTGACTTGCACAGATAGGATAAGGCACCATGACTTGCACAGATAGGATAAGGCACCATGACTTGCACAGATAGGATGAGATACCAAGACTTGCACAGATAGGATAAGGAACTGTGACTTGCACAGATGGGATAAGGTACCGTGCCTTGGACTGATAGGATAAAGTACCAGGACTTGCACAGATAGTATAGGCACCGTGACTTGCAGAGATAAGGATAAGGTACCGTGCCTTGCACAGATAGGATAAGGTACCAAGACTTGCACAGATAGGATGAGGTACGGTGACTTGCAAAGATAGGATCAGGCACCGTGACTTGCACAGATAGGATAAGGAACCGTGACTTGCACAGATAGGATAAGGAACCATGACTAAGACAGCTTGGAATAGGACAAAAATTGATTTTTGTAAGTTGCCTTAAGCCATTTTACAAGAAATTAAAATAACCCTGACTTGAGAAAGATAGCTTAGATGCAATTCTGCAGTAAAGCAATCACAAGGATGAAATTGATCTTCTGAGAAAATAATTGTAGAGCATTGTTGTAGTTAGCTTATATTCATATGTTATGTCTCAAACTGCTTGAAACATTCTGGGCATCCCTATATAAAGCTGGCTGTTTCCTTCATAGGAAAGTAAGAGCTGTACACTCTTTTTGGAAATAAAGCCAATTAGTGTATTCAGGCTATTTAGACTTGATAAAAATAAACTCGATTTAAAAACCTTAATTTGTATGTTTCAAACTTAGGCCTTTTACTGACTTCTCCCGAAGGACTTTTCTTCCTCAAACCTGCTTTCACTTCTCTCCAGAAGTGAATTTATTTGTTTAAGCATTTCATATCATTTATGTAGTTTGACTGTCCAGATTATTTATTTGTACAACATTGGCAAAGCCCACAGAACTTACTCAATTGGCAGTCTTCTATCATAGGGATAATGAATAATGCAATGTTAGCTACACAGCACATAGGCTCCTTATTGGTTTCTGAATTCTTAGGGTTTATCATCTTCCCCTGCAAGGCTTAAGTTGCACCAGTCTCAATCACTGGCTAATGTAAAAACTTTTGCTCACGCGTCAAATTTCGAGTGCAGCAAAAGGTTGCAGTCCTCTTTATCGTTTCTTAATGGACTTACAAGATTTGTCACAACAGCCTGGACAACAAGCAGAGAAAAGTTGGGGAAATGTAACAAGGCCTATTTGTCATTTGGGCTGGCACAGGTGCAGAAAATTTGTGGGTGTATGTGAAACAGGTGAAATGTTAAATTGACAAACTTTTTGTGGTCTGTTGCAGGTATGCCCCCAGGAGGAATGCGACCACCGCGCCAGTAAAATCAGCACCTTCATTGACTGCATCATCTCCATCCTCATCGTATGCATGGGCAAGAATCCTCCAGCATGTCTCAGAACCTTCCAGATAAACAGAGTTCATGTCTGTGACAAATCTCTGAGACTTTATCATGCAAGCTGCCTGAGATCTCTGAAACGTCTTTTTTGTTTTGGATTGTCAGTTGTAAATTTAATCAAATGACAAGGATTCCATGATTCTTCTCCACCATTTAAAATGGGGAACTTTTATCATTTCACTCATCTTTTTATCATGCTGTACATCGATTCATGTTTATATTGTGGTACAAATAAATCATTGTATGTAGTTCATGGATTTGTCATTATGAAGGAAATGTATCTGATCATTTCCATTTATACAAATATGTTAGTACATGATTTTGATATAATTCAGTTGAAACATGTAAATGAAGGTTGCATTTTAGTTGATTTAGTTTATACAACTAGATACATGAGAGCTCACCCTCTGTAAAATTAAATAAGAATTAAATGGCGCTAACAGGGTGAATATCCTTGCTACATCATTACAAGGCATTGTTGATTAATCTTATCAAAAATTTTAAATGTGTGGATTACCTAATAACCATACAAATAGTTTAAAAAAAATTATTAATATTGTAAAATTAGTAACAGTAAAGCTCCTTTCTTCATGTCATTTTCCCTCAAAGCAACATGGCGGACCGTAGCCAATAGTTAAAGTACTTGCATTTTATACAAAATCTACCGAAATATTCAAATATCCAAGTCTTCTAACTGACCAGGACTTATAAATTGAAGTACGAAGGAAATCCAACCTTAAATTGTACTCACTCCTTACAAAAAAACTAAAACTGACATAAAACGTTTAAGTGCAGATCTTCTTGCATGCCAGAGCGTGAGCGAGGGTTATTAATTAAATAGATTTCATGAAGCTAATTTCAAATTAAAAAATGAATATCAAATCATATCTAAGCACTTTAAAAGGAATATTTTCGAAAACAGCAGGTAATTATAGTTTCATCACTGCGCAATCACACATCAATAAAGTGGTGTTGATGTTCACCTGACCTTGTTTTGTCCAAGAAGAACGTACAATTTTGTTTAACCTCCAAAACACGGCGTATAATACGTTTTTTAAAAACGCAGTAGGGTTTAATGGAATGTATACAAGAGAATGGTACAAACAAATTGTATGATTTCAACATATGAAAGTTAAATTGTTGATAAATTGTTGAGACTGAGATAGAGATAAGACAGGAGATAGTGGACAGTTACAGAGGGCAAGAGTGAAAGAAACTCGCGGTGCAATGTTCAAAGAAGACATGACCATTTTTGTTTAAATTTGGGGTCTTCCTCCGAAAATATGTACTTTTCTAAGTGATAGTGATATTTTATGCAATGCATCAGATTGTTGAAGTTTAAAGCATTGGAAGTAAACCTAGTTTTATTGATATATTCTTTTGTAATAATGTAAATGTGATTTATTAATACATTTGCCTTTGGGTCCCCGAGTAGAAATTTTGTAATATCAATATCAAGGCTGGTTCTGGTTTTTGAGAGGTACCATGATTCTAACTGTGAAATAAGGTTTTTAGTTTTCTCACATGAATAAAATAAATGCTCGAATGTTTCAATTTCTCTACCGCAAAAGGTACAGAGATTGTCCATATATAGTTAAAGTTAGTAAAGTGTACAAACCAGAGTGCCAGTTGTCGGTGATTTGAAGTTCAAACGTTTTATTCAAATGTTTTATATTAATCAGCCATCACTTGACTTGGTACCTTGCTGATTAAAATTGACCGTGTTCTGAGGAATAAAAGTTTCAAAATATTGACTCTACCGAGATTCGAACATTGTCTAGGCTATCCTCTCAACGGTCTGACTGCAGCCTACTGTAGCGTACGTTCTTACGTAAACTCGGCTAACCAATCACAATGCGTGCAGCAAAAGCATTAGGTATCAGTAGCTAAGGGCAAGTAACTCCCATTTACCATTCGTTAACCTTGATCGCCGCTATCCTTATTTCAAGCGTGATGATGTGATTGGTTCGCTAATGACTAGGTTTTGTTTGCGTTAAAATGTTGTCAGCACGTGTGAGCAGTGAGGTTGCCTTCAGACCGTTGTGGAGAGGATAGCCTAGACAGATAGTTCGAATCTCGCTAGAGTCAATATTTTGAAACATTCCTCGGAATACGGTCGACTTAAATCAGACTGGTACACTTCCAAACATGTAAGCATGGTTAGCAGTTGTGTTTTGGACAATAAACGGAGACTTTACACAACAAAATTTAATCTCAAAACTTCGATATTTGCACCGCTTGTATCAATTTTGATCCTAGTGCGCTGACGCTTTCATTCTGGGATCTCTGGTGGTTCACATCGGTGTTAGCCATCGATACGTGTTAGGGATGGTTAGTGAACATTTCTGAAAATACTCATGGCTGACGTTCAATCGCCTTGAGAAACTAGTCTAGTACCGCCCGATACAATCAATGTTGCAGAATTATCCTCAAGATCAGGAAAATGTTACTGTACAGAGCAACCATTTGAAAGTGAGCCTTCCATTATCTGATATAAAGTATAAAACTTCTGGATCCGTTCAAAAAGGGACCGAAGTCTCTTATTACTTACGTGTCATTTCACGGAGGTGCAGTGTTATCTCAAGATTATCATCTTGCATTTATCGCGTTGTGTCGTGCCTTCGATGTTGAAACTGTTGAATACATGTAAAATTGTTTATACTATACGTTCCTAAACATAAGGATTAGTAAATTGATTTTGAAAAGAGGTCTCGGCGAATTAGAAGTTGATGCATCTGAGAAATACATGGTCAAGTCTTAACGGTCGAATAAAGGGAAATCATGATTTATTGGTCTGCCCAAAGATTAATGTTGCAAATGTAGGTCGTGTCATAATTGTGATAATGTAGATTTTGGGTGAATTCTTGAATTACTAGTCCAACGAAGCTATTGGAATTCTGAATTCATGCAAAATACGTCAGTATGTACAGTTTAAGCGAAGTACCGTTCCATGTATAGAAGTAGTGTCAACTTGTGACGTCACAATGTAATAGCAACCTCACGATGGTATTTGACGCTGTCGGTGATTTAGCTTTATTTAAAGTTGGCGAGTAATAAACAGAAGACAACCCCCTCCAGTTTATTATCAGTATGTCCATACTCGTGAATGACCTTGTATCAAAGTAACTTTCTCTTTTTTTAATTTTAAACCTTACGATACAATATTACACAGAAGGAAAGCATTATCTATTTTCGTAATTGACAATTTAATAACTTCTTCAATTAACGCAACGTAATCGTTTCTGCCCCGTCACATATGAGAGATCACATATACCATACCAAGCACCTCACAGAAGACCATCTGTAATTATATTAACTAATTATTAATTAATCAATATTATGTTAATATTAATTATAAACAAAATTCTATCAAGGAGGGGGGGGGGGGGGGGGGGGGGGGGGGGGGGGATAGCGCAGTGGTTAGCGCGTTCGGCTTCGGATCAAGAGGTCCATGGTTCGAATCCCGCCAGGGGCTCGGCAACTTTATCTGCAGTAGAGAACTGTTCTACACGCAGTCAGGTTTGGGTGCAATGCTACACTGAGTTTCAGCGCAGTACCACCGCAATGCATAGCCACAATGGTGTTGCGGGCTTTCTCCCTGCAATAATACTAGCAGCCGCAATATAAGTGAAATAATCTTGAAAGCGGCGTTAAACCCCAGTTCACTCACTCACTCTATCAAGGGGATAACCTGCTACCAGTCCCATGAAGTGAGAGCATATAACTTTCACTACGTTAGTAAAAATACCAATGTTCTTACAAAAATGATAATGTTTAAATTTGTACATTTTATACAATGGAAATCCAGATGAGCTTCAGAGCCAACATCTTTATTGTTACTAAACGACTTCCAATGAACAACTCTAATTAAACTAGTATATTATTCAGTATCGAACTTCACTTTTCGAAGTACCCAATTTTCCCGTTAGATACATTTGTTTTGTAGTTCGGCTTGATCTTCCCAGTTTGAGAAAGGTGTTCTCGCTATTGTAATTAGTTCCCAGTTTGAGAAAGGTGTTCTCGCTATTGTAGTTAGTTCCCAGTTTGAGAAAGGTGTTCTCGCTATTGTAGTTAGTTACCTACATGAAGTGAAAATGTCGTTACTAGGTGACAAAGCAACAATGGTTTGACGTTTCAGAAATCACTCAAGTGAAGCAATTTGACATGCAACACTAAATTTCTCATCATATAGTAATAATAATAATAATAATTGTAATCATAAAATTTGCAGTTTTCAGAGCAATAGCAATTATCTCTCGTCTCGTGACGGATAAACCCTTTGTGCCACGAATAATAATCGATTTAACCCAATCTCTCGGTGAGAGAAGTGGTATGATATTAGACTGAAATATCCTAAATATCCAAATTAAATCTTTAGTTTTTCATCTCTGAAGACATAACAGGAGATATAATAAAAATTCAGGTACTTCATAGTTAAGTAATGCCATCGTGTCTATGAGCGATGAAACAACGATCGATCGTACCATACTCAGAGTGCAAGCGTTATGTCATGTTCTTGATGAGGTCTTGATGAACACCAAGTGACGTGAAATTGTATATTTGCTGGTGTAAGATACGCCATACTTCCACTTGCTCATTATTTGAAGAAAAAGAATAATAACTTCACGTATCTACTTTCAGAGGACCGTCATATCAAAACAAGAACACACAGATTGATAAGATAAATTACATTTAATGACAAGTGGATTTCGCCAGATCATAACAAACAAGCTTCACAGCATGTGCTAAACAACTTGATACATCATCTATAGGTGTGTGGAGTTGCGCAATGTACAAGTATAATACAGGCCAATGAAATACCTGTCTTCATTTTAAAGGGGCAGAAGCACGGTTTTTTAGAATGAATATTTAAAGTGATCTCACACAAAAATAAATGTAACCATTAGAAAGACAATGTTTTTAATCAAAAGAAGCAGTTCTAAAATAAACGTACCATGTTCAGTTAAACAATTGGAATTCCCCTACCTCAAATGAATAAAAGGTGTTCACACAAAAAAGGCCGCTATTGGATTTTTATTGATACTTGATAATGTTCTCTACGACTACGAATAATTGGGTTGAGTAATGAGATGTTAGACACTTGAATATAATACATTTTGCCATCCTGCTTCATCAGCGTAATTGAATCCGCTGATCGAGCTCCTTCCATATACCCTGATCTCCTTTAGGCCAAAAGCCTTGTATCGCTATCTATCTAACCAGCCAATGAGACAACTCGCATTCAGCAACAGCGGTACAACCCGGATAGAAAATTCAAAAGAGTAGCTTCAAGTTCCTTGGATAACGACATTTCATTGGCTAAACAATAACAGATGAGCACAGCCGTACGAGGGATTTGGTTAGAAAGAGATCATTGTATATGGAAGGAGCTGGATCAGCGGATTCAATTACGCTGATGCAGCAAGATGACATTTTGCTTAAACTAATTTTTATAGTGGAAAATTTAAAGATATTACATTATCATAAAACGTGCTACTGCCTCTTTAACGTATCAATGTCAGGAGGAACTGTTATCGTTTTTGTCGGATTCACCTATGCATAGCTGTATTAATAAGTTTAATTCATTGAAAATTACTGAATTTTTCTGAAAAATATCTTAATTAAAGTTTAGATTCGTCATCGAAAACGAGATCGTGAATCGCAAGGTTGTAAACATGACTTAAAGAGCCACTCCGTGAGTTGTTGGAGTGATATATGCCAAACTTAATCAATGGTGTCATTTGATCGCGAAGTATCGACTTTTACCAAAAAGACACATTTTATATCTTGTTGGGGTTTTTTTTACAGTGACAATATGAAGGTAGAACGTCGCAATTATGATTGAAAACCGGACAGTGGCGCGCGTCAAATAGCCAAACGTAATTTTGGAGACTTATCTGATAGTGTTTGTTAGATTGTATAACTAGTATCCATGTCCATGGACGTGATATCTACACCTCTGTTCATTTATAAGGCTGTTTTTAGATTTTCAGGAAAAAACAGTATTTGTCATATACGTCTTTTGGACATGAAAAGTTTAGGTTCGTATCAAAGGTAAATATTATGTTATGAAAATCACGGAGTGGCTCTTTAAAGAGAAAGAATGACGGACTTTAGTTGAATGAGTGCTTAATGGGATATATTTATCGTATTCATTGTTTGGCATGCGACTCTCTGACATACCTTACTTTATGTTACAATATTATGGAGAACAGGCAGAAAAAGCTAAACATTTTCATCCATGTGAAGCCTCTATAAACAAATTGTAGAGCATATTAAAATAAATAATATAATTGAATTTGGGTTAGAAATCCTTCAATAAATATTCTCACCTTCCCTCATTTAACAATAATGGTCACTACTTTTAAATCATATTGATTATGATAGAAGATTTAGTCCCATTGGTTTGATCTTGTATTGTTGATTGTAATATACTACCTAAGAAAAGTGCGCCTAATTAGAAACGTAAAATAATGAGCTATTTTCTTGACCTGGCAGTGAATCAAAGCTTGTCTATAATATGACAACGATACTGGATCGAGGACAAGTACCACAGACAAGTACACTGTACACTCATATTCCACTTGACGTAAATACTATTTCGAAGGCAACTTGGGACTTTGATTAGTTCGTAAAATCGACTCGTCCCTCAAAAATATTCAACAAATTAGAAAATACAGTACAAGGCAGTCCAGGATTTGATATGTATCCTTCACGAACTATTTGTAAATAATAACACGTAATAACAAAGAATATGTCGTGAAAACTCTAGCACTGAAACAATTGTTCGAGGTGAATAAGTAGCAGCGAACTGCAAGTCGGTCCCAAGCCCTACTATCACAAACACTGAGTCTGACCGGTTAGAGAACTCATCTTAAACTACCGGTTGCTTGTCGACCCCTCGAAATGATGTGTCAGCTACTTTGGTGTGGTCATATAGAACTATTGAATAACAGCCAATGACTCAGATGGATATCCACCCTTACATATTTTAACGACCAAGTCAAGGCCCAATTCAAGAACACGTATACCAAATATTCAGACACGTGAATAGGATAATAACCTATTTACAGTTATATAGATAACCAGTAGACAGTTCATTCGGAATTTCTGCCTATGCTGATGCTTGAAGGTGAAACGTTGTCTTGATTGCAAGACGATCTAAAACATAAGCTCTAAATTGTCAACGGGAGATCTTACTTGGTACAATAGTACTAGCAGAGACCAGTGTCTATTAAATGTTCTCTCGCATTGGTAGACTTGTGACACGTAGTTCCATATTGGCCTATGTGATGTCCCTCTTTTACTTAAAGCTCTTGAGAAAGAGACAGCACTGCCAACTCTTGGTCATTCCAAAGTGTCAACGAATAACCTGTGATATAAGGTGTCTATGGATCTCGGATACTCGCACACACGACTCATTAGAGTCTTTAGCCATTAGTTATTGGAGTCACATGCTTACAGGATTGTCAGACAATCAATTTTTGGTTCTCAGAGCTCCTGTTTCCGACAAAGAAAAACTTGTTGACTGATGAACCACGTCCATCACAAGTTTTCAAAGAGTGTTCTCTGAATCAAATGTTCGATAACAAATGGAAACCTAAGGTTTCTTCGTTCTCAGTATCAAAGCTAACATAGAGCTCCATAGGTGTTGTATAGGTTTGTTCTCACTATGATTCAGGAGGGTGAGGAAAGAACGTCCAACTACCTCACATGGACACAAGCGTCAGTGAAGAACCATGTCCTTCAAAGTGTCCCAGTCCTCACATAGATACATAAGTGTTACACTTAGTATTTCAATGTAATCTTTGTTTCCAAATCATTCACTGATGGACTACCACAAATGTCAATGAAGCGCCCTGCAGTTCCTACAGAAGAGGTATTCACTGAACTGCTGTCCCTCGACACCGCCCCCAGTAGAGGCGACGATCTTAAAGTTGTGGTTCAACAGTCTCTGGAACACCTGGATGGAGTTGAGCTTACAGAAGCCATTTAGGGGAAACCGTATGACAAAATGGTTCTCCATATTCCACCCAGAATTCCGTGTATCCATCAGCGCTGACGTCAGTTCAGGAAACACTTCTTCTAAAAGAGCCCGCTCGGCACTGAGCGAGATTCTCTCCCCTAGGTCAGGACTTATACTGACAGCAATACAGTCACAGAATTCGGACGACGTCGGCTCCGACTTGATTTCCTTCGCCGTCAGTATCGTCTGCTCCGAGGATTGCGCGGGAAGAACAACTCTTTGCTTGCTCCGCCTCATGGCCTCGATGTCACGGACCATCCCCTGAAGCTCGAAGAACCTCGCCTCGTCCAGAAGTTGTTCCCATTCGGCGAAGTCTTCCGGCAGACAACAACGCTGACAGCGCATGTAGTTAAGGATGTATCGGAACATCTTGCCGTCCCGGTCGATGAAGTAGTGCTGTTTCAGGCTGTCGAGGACGATGGGGATACTGCCGTTGAACATCTTGGCCAGTCGCGAGTCTGGGAATCTGTAACACAGGACAACAAGCATGAACAAACGACAAGTATTACCGTACTGGCCATTTTGAACAACAAGTGTCATAACCCTCTATGAGTGATTTATTTACATTTTTATATTTAATTTTCAAGTTTTATGATCATCGAAATTTGTTATCCTGAATTTATTTATCAAATCTTGGAGACAAAATTATCGTGTAATTAAGTCCTTATTTATAGATAAACAAGTGATCTTGACAGTGGTCCTTGTAAAATGATGAGGAAAAAACCCTATGTTGTTGAACCAAAACATTTACCAGGACGGTCTGCCCGGAGGGGAACAAATAACAGTCTAGCAGAGATGTTTCTACCAAAGAATCATTCTTGAAGAACCACAAAAGCAAATAGTAATACCAATTTGCCAGATCGGGAGATTTAGGTAAACATGCCACACGATTTGTTTACTTATGATTTTGTATACATTATTCTTTCAGAAGTGCATGTGTAACATAGCTCTTTTATAAAATATTTGTACTCTTTAGTCCGATAGTTATATATTGTCATGGTTCATGAAATGATCATGATTCGATAGGAAGTCTATTGGTAAGAAATGCCCATGCCTATGTAGCGCTTCGAGCATGCTTTGGATGGACTATAGCGCACAGTAAGTACCCATTACTATTTATTATTATGCAATTTATCACAGCCATTATTTTCTTTATACTTAAAACGAAATTCATTTACACGACCAATACACGGACTATAATTAAATGATTGTGTAATTAAGCTATACATATAAAATGGAAATAAAGCCATTGACTCTGTAAAGTATTTAGGAAGAGCTCACATTCCTTTGGCTTGTAAGTCCTGAAAATAATGAGAAATGTTTAAAGGACGTGGTCCCTTTGACTGTATAAAGGCTCCAGTGAGCCTATTTACCTACAATTCATCATCCCAATGAAGTAAATGTACAAGCACACACTACTTCAGGTATTGGATCAGATGATTCTTGAAGAGACGTCATACTCTGGCCTAGGTCCCATTGAACAAAACCTTGTGGTACTATTAGGGTCAGTAATCAGTATGTTAATGATGTTCACTCACGCAGCTAATGCCATACTTAAGGATGTTTAACCTTTGTATTTAGGTTGTTTATAGACTTTTAATGATATAATACTTATAGTTCTCTATAGAAAGAGGTTATCAGGATAGTTTTACAAAATTTCAGTTTATTTTCCTCAATTGGACACGGAGTTGACACAGAGATAAAACCTTTGTACTGTTTTTACTAAATCTGGAGAACTTTAAGGTAGCTTCTGTGTACATATTTTGGTCCACAGTTACAGTTAGCCATCCCAAGGAGAGAAAAAAGGTTTTTTAGAGCATGGTGCGTTGTCCTCTTTATAGGGGAACCAAGGTCAATATAAGTCTATAAATATAACCATAATTATTAAGCCTTATTGGTGGATGTTTCTGTATGGTTGCTTAAAATCTTATCCATTTTGCCTATGATTGTTTTACTACTGCATCCAATTCTATTGCGTTAAGGAATTGCACATGGTGTTTGATAATTCGCCTTGACATAGTTCGGCGTTATTGGAGATAACAGTTCCCTGTTTCGAAATCACGATATGACTGTGCACGATATGACTGTTGGAGATAATGGTTCACTGTTTCGAAATCACGATATGACTGTGTTAGAATAGACAAATCGTACTAGGCAGAATCGAATTAAAATGTTTTCTTTGATTATGAATGTCATATTGTCGTCACTAAGCACCATAGAGCCTAGAGACATGAGGAGGACAGGTTGACGATATTGCCAGACAATTGCTATAACACAGCGTTAAATTGTTCATTGAAAAACATAAGTACCGAAAAACTTTGTTTTCATCAATGAAAGATTAACGGTATGACAGTTTCCAAATTTCATTTGTCTTCTTCATCTTACATTAAACACATTGAGGCAAGAGTTACAATGATGTTTTTTTTTCATAACAAAATAAACTTTTTGGATTATGTCCCTAGCAAGATTGGAATCAATACCCAAAGATTCGGGCACTTCACGCCAGCACTATGTTTTCTTTCAGCTGTTCGCATATTTTGAATACAGCTAATAGATAAAAAGTTTTTTTCGTACAGTGAACTATAAAATCTTAACAAAACGTTCAAATACCCAAAGGGAGAAAGTTAATTCCTCTTGTCTGCCGATACGTCCATACCAAATCTGTTATTACGTTAATACCATATCACCAAGAGGTTCATTACACGTTCGGTAGGAAACCCAACAATTTCAAGAATTATATCTAGCGTAGTAAGTTGAAACGCCTCGAGACGTCGGCCAATGTGAACGTCAAATGTAGCGGCGTTTAGGTGATGGTAAAATGGCGCCTTAAGGCCGGTGATACTATTGAATTAGCCGCGTGTCTTGTCGGGCTCATCGACCCCAGCAGACGATAGATTCCGGCGCGAAGCCAGGCATGTGTAACTCTCTTGTACAGCCGCTAAAACGTATCTTCCTCCAATATCGACCAGCGAAAAAAACCGGGACCAGTTCGGTGTTTTACAAAAAGTGACGGGATTTAGCATATTGCACGGTTAGGCGAATCGGGTCTTGAGGTCGGTTTTACTTACAGATAGTTTATTGCATTATAGCACGACGAGAGCCTGCAACGCCAGTGTCGCTATATATCGATGAAACCTACATGAGTATGACGATGAGATATGCGTTGGCTTGTCTTAATGTCCAACTCCAACAGCCATGATTTGCGGACGTCTCGTAACTTCTTAAGAAGATTTCCTCTCAACGACTACGTTAATTTGACCTACTTGATTTATGACACCCAATAAGCAGGAATGGAAATTATTTTGCTGTAGATCAACATTTACTATTCACTAGTATTGGTCACAAAATTAGCTACATTTTATGTTAATCTAACTCTGTTAACATTCCAGAAATGTGAAAGATTTAAAATGAGAAGAAAGAAGAATATGAAGATTGCAACATTCAAGGCTTGACAAGAGAAGCAATGACACATCTCGGTCTCCAATAACAACCAATTATCCTTAACATATATCCTTTGATAAATCATTACTTATATCCTTTCAGAGCATTTGATATAGTTTATCAATATTAATTCACATTCACATCACAATAATCTACCCTAAGTACAAGTTCAGTGAAGCTTTGACGGACTGCTGTAACACATAATAATCCCGGCAGTGGCAGGTTTACCTGAATCCGCTGGCTGGGGGCAGTACTTTGTATTGTGAGGAAAAGAGCGGCTGGGGGTCGGGCCGGTGTAAGCCCTCGGGCGTTACACATGTCGGCTATATTCGACAAACCTAAATAGACATGACGACGGCCTATATTCACAATCAACAAATTAACCCTAAATAGATATGACGAACGGAGTATATATTGTGGAAAGGTACACAAGGTTGTATTCTAGTGGATTCCCCTCATTATGTCAACTCCACAGGCCCTCGGATCATTATGAAAATAAAATAAAAATTTTAAAAAATCTAAATTAATTTTTTTTTTTAGAACACCCCCTGAATAGAATTGTACTTCTGTTAATAGTATATGGACCAAATTTTTTTTATATAATGATCCGAGGGCCTGTGGTCAACTCCTCATATCGCTTACAACATAGATGACATAGTGCTCTCAACAAAATTGCAAATGGCAAATAGTTTACTGTATATAAATGTATGATAACTCATGTATTTAACTCAATACAATACAGCCTTATAGGTTTTAGTTTGATCGCCAGTCGAAATGCTCAATTTGGTTTATCCCTTTTGGTATTGTTTCCATAAAAATATCTCTTCGCCATATCATGTGCCGGCACTGAGGAATTCCACCTGGCATTGAATGGGTTAATATCATATAGTGTTAACTCTGATATTGCCAGAGGCCACTTATTATGAAACGTTCAGCTGGCACTGCTTCGAGTTTAAAAGCACCTTGCAGGCCTGAAGCAAATCGTATTGTTTTTATTCTCACGTGTCTATCTGTTCCTACATAAGCCGTATTTGGTGTTTAGTACGTGTGTCGGGATATTAGCCAACAAGCTGTTATACTTAGCTGAAAAACAACTACGATATGATGTAGAACTGAGAGACTGTTCATTGTTACCGTTTGGCATACAGTGAAGATATTGCGATCTGTCCGACAGTCCTTCTGCCAATCCCTAGGGAATATTGCAAGAAGTATTTTTCGAGGACGCAAACTATGTTATTTTCATCTATCTGAAGTTTGTATGTACCTTACGTAAGGAAATGATTCATATTGGTATTTTCAGATTGTTATATATCATAACATACACCTCACACAATTAGCAGTAAATCTTATGTCCATATTCTTACGATCTCAAATTTACGAGTAAAAAATTGCTATACTGCCAGGTCGTTTTCTAAACATGTCAAATTCAAAATAGCTAAGATTCAGCAGATTTACAACAAAACCAAATGTTTTGTTAAACTGATCCCTGAAGACCGAGAAGAAGAGCTATTAGATGATATGGGTTTGTTAATATAGTGTAAACTGCGACACAGGGTGTGTTTATAAATGTTAACACATTCAAGGCGAGCCGGCTGCTAAGTGTTGACACGCTATACCAGTCGATCAGCCGCTCCGGTGAAACAACATAGCCCAAAAGGAGTCTTAAGTATACGGGCGCGGGAATGGCCCTCGGGCTAGCTCTACCTCCATTTGTGCAAGTTTCCCCGGAGGCATTTCCAAATACCGACTCGGAGCTTGTATTTCATCCGGCGCAAGCTCATTATAATTGTTCCTTTAGTGCGACTTAAAAAGAGATGGTGGGAAGAATAGGAGAGAGTTGGAAAGCGTCTACTGGTATATTTCACTCGAGGCGATATGAAGACTTCATTACAATTCTGTCTGTTTTTTGTGCATGAAATCATCTTTTGCAAAACCATTCTTATTTAATTATCCACGTTGCCGGGCCAAGGCCCGGGGGCATGGATCAAAGGGTTCTCTCTCTGCCATGACAACACAACAATATGTGTAATTGTGTCTCACCGTCGCGGGTATTTTCTAGTTTGAGCTGTATATTAAATCGGTTATGACTGCTTTTAGTAAAATAACACCCAAAGCCCCAGCAAATTGCCTGCTGCCAGAATGCCTAAAAGATTTGCGTGAGCTGATGTGACCGCGGTTGTAGCCTCGGGCGCTTCCGTGCGCAGCTCGGGCTGCCATAGCAACGTCTTCTTTTGCTCTTTGTGAACAAACAACATTAAACATGTTGCATTATCTTATAGGCTGAAATCACTCTTTTCGTTTGACAATCTTCCATCTGTATCGACGTTCTGACTTTAAAAAAACTGCCCAGCCCCGGAGCTACATTCACCCTCTCACGATATGATCAGCTGGTATCCATTATAGCATATAACATGCCTCTTTCATCAACTGTACGTAGCTATTCTCTATGAATTATTACAGTTGCTCGGTTATCACCCACCCCTAGCGACCCTCAACGCCTTGCCAAAATACCCGCGGGTAAAATATTTGGGCGACTTCCTCTGTATGGACCCAGCACGTACCCGCGGGCAGCGGGTAAAAGGATAGCGCCAGTGGAAAAGAAGACTATAATTATTTGCTGAGGGGGCTGCGGGCCATATCCAAGCTTGTGGACCGAACAGGGTGCGATTGCTTTCACGATTCAGAACAAGTGCAACCATCTACAATCTGCCTACACGGCCGGGCCCCCTCGTTTGCCTTCAAGCATCTGCCATATTAAAACTTTGTCTTCTTGCCATTCCTTTTTAGATCAGTCTGTAGTCACTTAACAGAGACCAATGAACTGACAAGGCGTCCTGAATAATTTTTAAAATTCAGATCTGCTGGAATCAAGACCACATTTGGATCGTAGATATGTATCCTAATTTCCACCAAACTTTAGTCTCTTGGATTTAGTACCAAATATTCTCGAACAGAGAATAAAACAATAAAACGTATATTAAAACCGCAGAAGGGTCTTAAATAATACTCATGTATTCAACGTAACGAGTTGCCAATGTTCTTTAGACTTGATCGAAAACATTCCCTGCTCTCGGGTCTGCGAGGAAGGTCAACCCCTTCTTAATCGAGGGCGACGTAGGTGCTGAACTAACTGCATTTACTAGGCAGATCACTTAATATATGGCGCTTACTACAATGAGGATGTTGAACGATGGCCCCTCATTATCAGTCCATGACACTGGGATAAAATAATGATTTTGGAAACAACCCAGTAGAGAAGACGGGTACGTGTAGCAAGAGGACTTCTGAGGAACCATGGCGGCATTCCAACACGTGCATTTGAATTGTGCACGGTACATCAAAATGAACTATCGAAGACCAAACTTTGCACTTCATTACATGAGTCGTCTAAAGAAAATTGATATTCAACCTCATATACGGAGTTGGAAGTTTCAATCGAATTTAACACCGTTATTGTTGTCCTTCTACAACCTTAAGCAACTATGTTAATCTCACTTACGCCAAAGGCTACCGAAGAAAATTGACTTCCTTCTTTGTGTGCAACGTCATAAATCAAGGGCTCAATACCAATACTCAACTATAAAGACTCTGAAACTTATGACCGATAAGGAGTTCCTTGTAACTATCTTATAACTATCATCTCAGAGGTCAGCAACTCATGGGGAAACCCAAGCATTTCTTTCTCAAAACTTTGAAACTCCAAACCAAATTCAAAAGTAAAACCAAAGATAATCTGCACGTTGGACATCATGTAGGAAGACAATCTTGTGTTTTAGTACGAGATTTCAAGTCAAAACTCCTATCTTTGTAGAGTCAGAAAACCAATCGTAACCCTGACAACATATTGGTAACGCACAGGAGCTATCTACGATAATCAAAGAGTCAAAAGTAAAAAATAGTGTATTTTATGGTTTTCAAAAGAGAGAAACAGAAAAGCGCAGGATACCTCACGCCTACAGAAGAAACCAAGGAAAGACCCTCAAGGGTCATGGTCTTGCAGTCATGTATTTGGCCGACATTTTCAAAGTAATATATTTCATTTGTTGTACAAATTATACGTAATTTGTCGCTTTAAAACACACAAACAAAGTCCATCACAACATCAGACAGAATCCCAAGCCACTCTGCTATGTTCCGAGCACTAAGGACGATGGTCTTGTGTCTCTGGGTTTCCTCATCAAGTCCGATTAGCCTGAGGCTACGCCTATCTTGACTACGGTACTTCTCAGACAACTTGACCGAGTCGGTGGAGTGCTGGCTTCAGGGGACCCTCACCCCGCCACCTTCACCCTGAATGTCTTACCATTGAGGATCAATGCCTGGTCTTTTTGCTTCCCTCTTTCTAAAACAGCCGGGAAGTGGCCAGCGCTGATCCAAGCGCCAGCAAAAACCTTATCGATTGTCGCTTCCCTCGCCGAGTCTGGAATGGGCGCGCGGAGGCAAGCAACAAATGACAATTGGTTCTACTTACGCTGAGAGAGTCACTTGGCCACAAGGGCTTCAAGCACACACAGTTGAAGGGGACAGACAGAGAAGACGGCAGAGACAAAGGAGAAGAGAACGTATTTCAAGTTTACTGGTTCAGGTGCGCTCTACTGCTCTACATAAAAACTATATTGAAATTCTAAATTAAAAATACACGTACTAATCATATACTGTTAAACAAAATTTAATGTACTTTTTTTAAAATACGCTTTATTTCATAAAAATTGGGTCTTCCGAATGCACTTAATTTTTAGAGCTATAATAACCTTAATGATTACAGTATTTGTGAATGAACAGTTTAATTAATCACTAAACTTTGTTTTCATCCCACGCAACGGAGCCTCCACAATAGCTACGATTATGTGACATTTTGAGATCTTGCAAGCATGCCATTTGCAGTGGACGAACGAACCATGAAGAGTTCAGAAAAAGCATTCTTCAAATAAGAAACCATGCACACCGTGTCAGAACAAAACTGACTTATGTGCCCAAAGATAATCCTAAGCTTGGGGCGGTTTCACAAATCTCCCTTAGCGTTAATTCCAATATTAATCCCATGTTGTAACAGTGCCTACGCCATCTTAGTTCAGCTCAATGGCAGCTTGTCATCGCCTCAAGCCTCGATATTCAATATCGAATGGTGTTTGTTCTTGTCGACAACGAACAACAACAGCAACCCACTTGAACTTATTTATGTCATCAATTGATAAAATATGAACAATATGAATACAATATTTCATAATTCTGTTATCTGTTAGTATCATTACCAAAGACATAATAATATGTAAGCACTATGGCTGAATTATATATTAAGACAACAGGTCATAAGGTGAGAATATGATTCATAGTTACAGAATGTTTTGTTTTATAATATATTCAATATCAAATATGACCAATAAGCATTCAAAACCTTAGAGAGAACATCGCACTGCAGTCAATTTATGACTTCATTTGGATCATTGTAACAAACCTTAGCTGGTGATATGGACTGTTTATTGTTTTATTACCCATATTGTTAATCATGGGTAATGACATAGAATTCATATAAGCACATGTGCACGTATAACTGTTGCCTAGCAACGATCGTTTCAGCGTCTTTTCTCGTATTTTGTCCTCTGTGACGGTGTTGGACGGCACTGTAGCGGGCCATCGAAACAAAAGCAAGAAAGCAAAGAGGTCGTTTTCCAGATATTTCCATGATTTGTAAATGGAATATAATCTGTCATGTCGTAAAAGTCATATAAAAAATCTTCCAAGGGTAAAAATCTCCATTCATTACCCATATGGTTAGACAAATATTGTGGCAAATTATCTATATGTGCACATGTGCTCATGTCACTTTTTCCTAGCAATGATTGTTTCAGCGCGAGTTCTCGTATTTCGTCGTTTGTGCCTAAAACTGACTTTAGCTACTGTAGAAATATTGACTGAAGATCCATTCCCCTTCCGAGAGTATCTAAGTAACATAATAAGTTTCACACAACTTTTGAATAACGAAATATTTTACAGTTCTAACGTTAACACAATGTCCACCCACCTGGTAAGAGTCTCGAGGGAGGAAGTATAGATGACACCGCCCACGTCAATATGGACCGGGGCTGTATATCTGGTAGGGGTCGCTGGACAGGGGACACCGGAAATCTTGTTGAAGTGACCATTTGGTGTAGTCACCGAGGAGGGTCTTGATGTCACGGGCGACGACATTGTGACGTCACACCTCAAATGACGTCAGTGGCCAGATAAGTTTTGTCTTCTAAAGAAAATGGAGAAAATTTAAGATATATGGAATTTTAATTTCATGAATATTATGAAACTGTCTTACATTGTCAATTTTATCTGAACATATGGAAAAGGAACATACGATTTCTACAGAATTGCTGTTTTGACCCACCCATTTCAGCTCTATGATTGTGCCAAAGATGAATGCATCGATAGATCACGAAAACACAATCAGAATAGTGAATTCGACTATATAATGTATCACAATGTATAACAATGCAATGTATAATAAATATCAAAATGATAGGCAACCCTCCTCAGTTCTAAATAAATAACTGAACCAAGCTTCAAACTGATATCAACTTGCAACCTTGTATAGATACGATAGAAAAAATGACTCAAAGTTAATTACTAAAATCTTAGTGAAAAACGTTTCTTATCTCATCGCAAAACTTGTATCAAAATGTGTCAAATGTTAAAATCAAAGCGATAAAAAGTGACGGAATTCTGATTTCTTCTCTGTAATTAGTGAAAATATCGATTAGTTGCTACTCCTTATCTCATCAAATTATAACTTTAAAACTTGTGTGATGAAGTTTGGTACAATAAGATTGAGCCATTATATAAAGATAACAATATAACTTAAGATATCTTGATGTTCTATGACACGGGGAATAATTAATCAATTTAGTGTACAAGCCTTTCGTATTAAAACTGGAGCATATCTGAATCTCTGAACATCTACTTAATTACTTTATCGAGTTAGCGTCTTCCTAACGTGTTCTGTGAAACAAACTCATATTGCCTCCCATAGTCAAAATGAACATGAAAAATGTATGAACATTCGATTCAACATGTTAAGGTGTATCATAAACAACTATGCTACGTGAGTTAAACGAGTTAAAAACGAATCATATCGACGATGACATGAATACTTTCAGTTAGTTAGTCTCATAGATATGATATCAGTAGGTTTCAGTATATATGTAAGTTCTGTGTTCTAGTCTTGAAATTGATGTAAACAGAAATGATGTAATTGGGTACATCATTGTTGAATACTTTTCTTATAGACTAATCATATGTTGATTATATGCTGTAATAGTTTTCTCAACAAAAATTCTTTTAATTTCAGTCATTAAGGGTGTTTGTAAACCACATCTTAGCGTTCGATACCCTAGCTTTCCTGTTGTATGTCATCACAGTTTGTCTATCGCCCACGTGTGTGTTGATCCATATCAGCATTGAAAAGACGCGAGATATTTATTTCAACAAGTATAAACGTAAAGTTTGTGGGTCGATCAATAAAATCTCTTAAAAATAGTTTTATTAAAACACAAAAAGCGTTAGAAATCATCTGTACAACACTACATGTCAACCAACCATAAAGGTAAGCTAATTTACCGCATCATCGCAGTGACGCGATTAATCATTTCATTAACAAGGCTGAAGGTCTAGCTTGGTCAACTAACTATCGGCGTTCACAACCCATTCGATATAAGCTGTCACATAATACAGTAGCGTTCAGAATGTTTTGCTGAAACATTTAACCTTTATGACAAGTTTATCAAAACCTTTTTTAAAATATTTACCTACATTGGATTCTTCAATAGAACATTGAACAGGATATAGTTTCTAACCATTCATTTTACTCTGTCACATATTCTAACACACCAGCGTTAAGATATTTTTGAATGAAATTCCTGACAACTTAATGACATAAAATAGTTTCAACATTTATTACACAACTAATTAGAACACTGAAGAGGTTCGTTCTTTGTTATTCAACGTAGTAACATTGTGAAAACTTGTTAATTTTGCCATTTATTTCCCAATGCTAATATCTTGTGTGTATTACTACATAACAATAATCTCTGACATTTACAATCTTAATATACATAAATCACTCAATCTAATATGACAGTGAATAATTTCCTCCTAATTTAATCTTACTTACCTTTCTCAAACATGTAAGCGCTGTTACATTATATCCCACGTTCAGAGCTTTTAGATTATTTAACATCGGAACGATATCTGCCAATGAATATTTCTCCATACGTAAATGACTCCACTCAACAATCAACAAAACACTGAAAGGGAACGTTTATATATAATTCATTTACTTACCTCGTTGAAAACGTATAAACTCCAATAATCCAGTAACGGGTAAAGCCCACCGTAATAGTTCAAGTCAGAGCTGTTCACAACGACTTGTTCGTGTCTGGCGTTAGCTGCAAACTGGGCCCAGTCTCGTGCTGAAGCGGTTTTCACTCCCGGCTGCGCCCTCGGGCCAAATCCGTATTTCGCGCGAGCTGAGAGCCAGAGCTCCATGACGACGCTTGGTGAATGAGGGCTCGCTCAACCAGGGCTTACATTTTGTTAAGTGGATGTGAGAGGGGGGAAACGGGAGGAAAATGCATTTGTGATATAATTTCGTAATACTATCGAGTTTTAAGCATATTTAAACATTGCATTGTTACATATGGTGTTCTGTTCAAGTCGCTTTTCTCCACCGTGAGGATTTTTATCGGCGCTGCATGGAGCCGGCATGGTAACACCGATCAGTTGTGGAAAAGACTAACGCATTAAAAAAAAGGAGGCAGTTGAGTTGATGAGTTATCAGGGGCATGTAGCGTATCCAATCCGACGCAAATAAACATCTAATTTAGCGCAGCCATCGTTAAATGTAAATTAGTTTATATTGCGATCCATCAACAAAGCATATCTGCTGTCATTAATTTGTTCATTTATGATTAAATCGTCATTTAATAGTGTATAGGGATTTAACCATTAGAACAGGGCCTCCTTTCACATAGCACTAAGGTGATCGTAAGTCCTTAAGGTTACCTTAGTGCAATGCTAAAGAATGGTAGTTAAGGTTAACCTTAGTTAAGATTGCGTTGTGAAAGGAGGCCCAGATCAATTGCATATACATATTTACCTATTTCAGTTTAATATCATTTGATGCCACATTGGTAAATTTAATTTCTTTAGTATTGGCAAAGTCTATTTTTTAAGAATTTAACTGAAAGGTTGATCAACGCACATTTAAGAAAAATATTTTACTTTTCAGAAAATGACAAATATTAGTATTACAGGAAACTATGTTAATTTGAAATGATTAAAACAATTATTCATTTTGTGCTTTCACGAAGCATAAAACGAAACGTCAAATCAAATGTCATATCAAACATCATACCAATACCAAACATCATACCGATATCAAACATCATACCAATACCAAACATCATACCGATATCAAACATCATACCAAACATCATACCGATATCAAACATCATACCAAACATCATACCAATACCAAACATCATACCGATATCAAACATCATACCGATATCAAACATCATACCAAACATCATACCGATATCAAACATCATACCAAACATCATACCAATTTCAAACATCATACCAAACATCATACCAATACCAAACATCATACCGATATCAAACATCATACCAATACCAAACATCATACCGATATCAAACATCATACCAAACATCATACCGATATCAAACATCATACCAAACATCATACCAATTTCAAACATCATACCAAACATCATACCAATACCAAACATCATACCGATATCAAACATCATACCAATACCAAACATCATACCGATATCAAACATCATACCAATACCAGACATCATACCGATATCAAACATCATACCAAATATCTTATCAACCACACACCATACCAAACACATGCAAGACATTATACCAAACAACATACCAATTACACGCCATGCCAAACATACCAATAACAAACATCACACCAAAAATCACACCAAACACCATACCAAACACCATACTAAGCATTTATCATATGCATCCATTCTATCTTCTATGGGACATATGCTACGTGTGTTCTATGTTACAATACCTCAACCCCCAAGAGATGAAGAAGAGCATGTACTCCGAAACCACGCGTATGGCATCTTGTTTAAAATAAAAACGAATACAAAATCCACGAATCTTTCTTTTCTTATGTATCCCACTTCTAATGCCCTTACAGACTTACAGAGGACGTTGGTAAGAAAGGAGATAGGGTATAGTAGAATGGATGAGGGTGTGTCATCTCTTCTCTGTCATGCCGTTGAGTTAACTTTAAGTTTTGCGTGTTACATCAAATATGTTCTTTCGGGACAACACTGAATAATACTTATACCAAGCCAAGTCAAGTCAATAGAGTTAATTAGGTTAAAAACCAATACAATTTAATCTCATCATTTTCTTTACCCCACTTTGTTGCTGATCGAGGACCTCTTATCAAAGGAAAGACTAACAAATTGTCTTTGAAATACTTTTGAATGCTATGTTATAACTTCATCTTCTTGGGCTTGCAGTTTTCTTCATTTAGGAGCTCATGCTGGTTGCAATATGATTCGAGTTTGAGATTCTTGGAACTTAACCGAAATATGTTTACATATCCATATATGTATCGAACTACTACAGCAGAATCTAGGATACTATAAGCACCAAGCCAAAATGTCAAACGGGAAAGAGGATTCATACCCCCCCATGGAGTTGAGATTAAAAGTAAGTCAACATCCCTTCGTATAGCCCAAATCTTAGGAATGTGTAACTATTTATTTCTGGAAGGGTCAATTTTGCCTTAAACACAACTTATTAAGGAAACGGACATTAACGAATAATAAAGAAATTACTTTTTACGATTGTATAGGGCAGGTAAGAATTGAGTACGACAAGGCGAGTTAACGTGGGCACCAGGAAGAAAGACTGAGATGACAGTAATCTGTATTTTCGGCTCAATTCTAGACTAGAATACCGTAGAGAAAAAATGTCTTGTTGTAAGCTTATTACTTGTAAAGACCACGGTCTTTCAGTTCGTTTCCATAAATCTTGCCTTTGTCAATTGATTTTTTTAGATGTATTTCAAACATTCAAACGCTTTGCTTCATTGTGTCACTGTATCGATGATGTTAGTGGATTTGCTTCGAAATAGCACAGAAATTGTTTGTTTATGGTAAATATGGTACATGGAATCTAAACAGTCGAATTCACGTTTCAGTAGACACTTATCTTGTATCGTGAAAGAAGAAAATAGACAATTATATTTTTAAAATTCTATACCATCATTTGATTCATCTTGAGGAAACACAATTTCATATATTAAATAATATATACCATGTCTTGAGTTATATCACTAAGACAACTCCTTTTCAGTCAGTTAAAAAATATTTCATCTGTTTTTAACTAAAGTTATGTGAAGAATATCAGCGCGCCTTACAAAACTTCGTCATCATATATATGTAATCATAATTTCCCCCGGGCCTTAAGAGAAACAAGGTTCTCAATCTCTAATATTGATCATCATTATGCCAAACTTCAGAATTAGATGGTGTACTGTATGTGAGTCCGCAGCCGTGAGCAGGAAACGCATCAAGGAAGTGAAGAATTTGTGTTCTCTAAGAGTCATGAGTTATTATATGGGTCCCGTTGCACAAACACTAAGGTAACCTTAAGTCACTAAGGTAGCCTTAGTGCAATGTTAAAGAATGGCACTAAGGTTAACCTTAGTGTTAAGTTGCTTTGTACAACGACCCCCTGGTCCTCAGATGACATTGCTTTGTCAGTTGCTTATTTATAAGACAACATTTTTAATAAAATTTTATTCAACACAACGGATTGTTTGAATATCCAATTCTTCATTTTCTACAATCTACATTTACTTTGTTAATTATTACCGATGGTGAAAAATCATTCGATAAGGGGCAAGGCGTGGCATAGGAAACAGTTGTTAATGAAGAAGGTGTAAAACCTTACCATACGTTCTAGTAACCAACCAACTTACGAGGTCCAACTGTGGGTTTTTCTTGATTGGTGTGATTTATGTAAGAACTAGCAAATATTCACAATAAATACATGGTAAGTCTATGATTGTGCCCCTCAAAGAGATTATTAAAAGTCATAACTTGCCACACAACCTCTGTTACGTTCGCTCCAATTCTCTTTTTTCTACGGCGTTTACACAAGTTTTATCTTCAATCATCACTTATGCTATGATTACCTTTCAAGTGGAATTTTGCATCACGCTTAACGCCCTCACTTCTCTCCAAATAGAAAAACGGTTTCATATCAATCGTTAAGGGGACATTAATTTATCTCTTGAGAAACGTGCACATGAATGAATTGTATTCTGGTTATGATCCAACAGCAGAGTGTGTGAACTGACTGATGGCTGGTTTATAACAAAATGGATGATGTCATTTCATATATGATTTCTGAAGGACCATAATATGACCATACAATGGCACCAAAAAGAAAAATAATCTTTTTTATTCAATACGGATGTAGATGATGGAACGAACTCTCAGTTTATGAAACTTTACATTTATTTGACGATTTTGTATGATCCATTAAAAAAACAATGCAAATAGTGTTATAGCCTCATGCTACATGGAATGGTAGTAAAATTCAAACTCACTCTTTGTCAGAAATCAACTCGCTTTCTAGATGAACAGTTTATATACACAAAGATGTTAATGGGTGATGATAAATACAGTTACATGGATACATATTTTAAATTTACATATCAAAGGATATTTTTCACAATTTTTTGACAACTTGAACTCTTGTCATGTTCTTCTACCACCCATTTTATGCGTTTACAAAATAGAAGGCTTGCTAAATGAGATCTCCTGACGAAAGACACAACGTGGAAGACAAAAGTCCAGGATTAATTGTTACGGCGTATCTTCATAACTGCAGACACGATCAGAAGCAATATAAAGAAAGAAAATCTCACGAGGCACGCCTGGTGAAGTGGAACCATCGGTCCTGAGAGACTGGGGCAATTACTTCAGTACAGGGTGGGTTCACCCTGGAGCTTCAGAGAAAATTTGAACAAATTAGAGGGCAGAGATGAAGGAATTATGTTGAACAGAAGTGTTGAAATCGTGGTACATCTTGAGGCGATATCAATTATTACCTAATCCAGTGGACAAGGCCTTCAAGCGATGGTCTTTCGGATAATGGACTGAAGCTATGGACTGCCGGATAATGGCTGCCTCAACCTCCGGCGGGCTGGTCTGCCTGGCTCGCTTCAATGCTCTCTCTGATTCCGTGGGGTGGGGAATTCGGTATCGGCTTGCCCGGGGGTCGGGCCGAACAATGGGACTCGTGCGACAGATCAGGACAGTTTAGTCTCTGTGTGTTTGGTCAGTCTTTTGAAGTGTTCATCATCAAAGTAGCGGGTGGGAATGTTACACCTACAGGGGTGGGGCTACTTTGTTAACATGAAACTGCCGGGTAGGGTCTCTTCATTTGCCACCCCTAACCCCAACAACCCTTGACTGACCGGTAAAATCAGTGTGGTGAGTCCCCAGTCTAGTGATCTAATGGCGGTGTATGAAATGGGACTTTACAGCAGTTTGGTCCTTATTCATCAAGGCTAGACATTCCCAGTACAAGAAAACGTAACACCAATAGATTTACATTGTTCATTATATGGTTCTATTAAATTAACCTAAACCCTTGTCACTTGAGTCGGTAATTTTAGTGTTGTTAGGAAAATACACTAGCACATTACCTTAGCTGGATAGCGTGATGGTAAACTATAACAGCTGAAGTTGTTTCGTGAGAGCACTTAATCTGTTCAAGAGTAGTTATATCTCCGCCCACACAAACAGCTTTACATCCTCTTAGCTATTTGGTTATAGATATGTAGGTAGAAGGTAAATGCAAAATGAACGAATTTAACTAAAGTATCCAATAACACACCCTTGGCGATCAGGTAGGTGGGAAGGAACAGCATATGATCATTCAACTTCTAAAACTCTTTCAAAAAATTTCAAGATATTAAAGAAATCCCTCAAGATCAAGTTAAATAAAGGCCCCGAGTTATCCAGAACTCTTGTTCGCTTTTGACAATGAACATAATACTACATGACAACACAGTTTTAAAATTAAACTTTTTCCAGAGTAAGAAAAAGTTCACTAAAACGTTACTCCATGATAACCCAGTAGTTAGTATGTTTCAAGTCCCGAGTTTGAATCCCACGAAGGGCTGCGCTATCCCTACATAGGATACAGTCAAGTTTTGATGCAACACTGCAATCACCTGAAATGCTATCAAAGGTTAAACATACAACCATGAACAAACCTTATGGTGTCAAACCTAAACAAGGTGTTTTATCATTTTTGTCGTCTCGTAATTTCTTAAACAGAAACCTCCATCATAACAGTGCATCGCTTTCAGATTTATTTTGAAATGATGATCAAGATTGGGATTGTTCAAATTACATCAATTATAATTAGTTTGATTGTGGGAAGCCTTCATTAACAGCAGCTGCCGTAAAATTGTATCTGCTTCCAGCGACATTGGTTTTCAATTGAGGCCGACATATTTCGTAATCACTTTGATAACAGAAGAGTGAAAATAATAACACTTATCTCACAAGATTATCTAATACAAACAAATTGCCAAAGGTTGAGCTCTAGGCCAATCGCCATCTGCTCTGTGATCACGTGACATTTTTGTGGGCATATCATCAGGTAAAAAGCGATATGAAGACGAAATTCTGCGATGAAATACTATTGTACTGAATTATGCCCTTCCGAATGACACATTGTAATAGAACGAAGACAGTCTACATAACATCATATATAATAATTGATAGAAATAATTGGATAGTCAACATTTAAGCATTGCAGGCAACGGTTTGGTTTCAGCTTTTTGGGGACAATATATATATAAATATTCAACGTTTTAGTTAAAACTTTTAGAGTTTTACTTAAACCATATATTATTGAATAAGAACCAAGGTTTAAGTAGCCCTGTTACGAAACCAATACAAATATGATTCCAGCCTTTGTTGTTATTTGTTATTTGTTGTCATTATTGTCACACCGTGTCTTTCTTACGTTGACAGCTTGGTTCCTACAGACCTACAGTGATTGATTGACTGATTGATTGATTGATTGATTGGTAATCTGAGTAAATGATACTGTACACATTTGAATGGCTATGTCACACAAGTCACATTTTTATCCATTTAGGAGGTGAGTTTACTTATCATAGTGATATTTGGTAACATTTCGGATCGAGTTCTTACGGGACCGACAGTCTGTTAGCACTGAACTTGTTACTTTTATTCGTCAGGTGAAGTGATTTTGGGTTTAACGCCGCTTTCAAAAGTATTTAACTTATATCACAGCTGCTACACTACTGTGGCTATGCATTGCGGTGAAACCTGCAAGCATCGGCTGGAACTAGCGAACCATGGGTGGTACTGCACTGAAATTCAGTGTAGCATTGAACCCAAACCCGGAACAGTTTTCTACTGCAGACAAAGTTGCCAAGGCACTGGAGGGAGTGCGCTATCCCACTCCCTGTTATATTCGTTATTTTCTATGAATTGTGTGTCTCTGTATTTGGGACAGGGAGTCTAAATTCTTGAAAAAGGTTGATGATGATGACCTTACAAACAATCAATTAGCTTTAATTAAGGACTTTTTCGATACATTTTTTTTTCAAACATTCTAGGATATTTGGATCGCGTACAAAAAGTACGAAAGTTACTTTTCTTGCGGCATGATGCTATAATAATACCGCTTTCATTTATTCTTTAAGGTACGAAAGACAAATACGGAAAGTCTACTAAAACAACGGTTGCCTGGCAAAAACAAATGTGCAGAAATGAAAGGTTATGCTTAACTTTCGGATTACCGTGTGAGTGAAAATGGCTTAATGTAATCGATTGTGTACAGCAAACTACGTAGATAGGAAATAAGGATATTTGTTTCTCCCTCATACCAACTTCTAGAATGCGTTTCAAAGAAACTTATTGAATTACTATAAAAAGTTTTGAAACTTGCTAAAAGTTCTAAGACAATCAACAGTTATTGGAAGAATATCATATTCCAATTTGCAACAGACCTTATGGTGGCATTTCTAACTATAGTCATTAGCCTTCTGGGCATATCTCCTTGGTTTTTAAAAACTGTGACTTTCGGTAGTAACTGAACGCCGGTAGAGAGTAAGCCTGGGAGTGGTACACATACAACATGGTCTAAAATACAGAGAATGCTAATGTTAGAAATAAAAAGAAAAAGGAAAATAGTTTTTTCAACAAGATCGTAGATTGGGTTGAAATTTCTCTCTACTGTTCAACAAGATTTAACAGTTCTTGATTATACTCTCAGATCAAAAATTAAACTTTTGTAAAGAGAATTTAAGAGATCCTTCGACAACAAACAAATACGTTTTGAAAACTAGGCAAAACAATCAGTTAATCTGTTTTTCAAACTATACAACTCAATGACAACATTTGTTTCCGAACCGAGCCGAAAAATTCCGATTGAATCTGTTCACTGTGCATGATGTCGTTCGTTGTCACTGTACCAGTATAATCGCCAGTCTAGGGCCCTCGGAGCTGGCGGATGATGGTCGAACAAGCTTTATCCCTCAGCTCATTTTTCAAATCTCGAGGCAAACTAGGAAATAAGATTCTTGTAACACCCGAGGCGTACCTCGCTGTGCAAAGCACCCCCCTCCGGCAGTAATAAGAGCTGCCCTTCAATCTATAGCGATGACCCCCTCGGGCTAAACCAGATGAAAGAGTACTTTGTCGAGTGGGCTGGAGTCTAACGATTGGTCTACGTACCTATATGGAACCTGAATATCATGAAACTTGGAATCGGGGGCAGAGAGAGCCATTGGGGAATTATCGCACATAACAACTCGGAAATGAATTATATAGAAGATACGGACTTTTTTGACCAATTTGAACCCTTTGGCGGAATTTTCAATATCTGATGAGAGCGTTTTTTGAGTTTTTATCAGTTATCGATGCAAATGGAATATTTCCGAATTTTTTTATTAAATTGAATTAATGATCACTGAAAGGAATATCAACGAACAACAATATGAAGGAAGTTAATAAGTGCCCGATACTGTAAAAGGGTAAATGGGAGAAACACATGTAACACTTATCATGCTAATTCAGTCACTTTATAAGGTTGTTTGTGGAACAATTTTCTAACGACTGAATGACAAATCGAACAGATACGACCCTTTCTGGTCTGTGCTAAATGCTTGAGTGATAAACATACTCAAGCATTGTGATACTTGTGTGATTATGGTTGCTACCGAGCAAACATTAATTATGAAACAACACTGTATACAACGAGTTGCAAGCTTTACTGCTGTGTTCTGAAGTTGTACAAGGCTAGTCTCACAGAGTTTGGCAAAAACCTGCAAAAAATTCCAAAACACTGAATTAACAAAGTTGGAATATTCGAACTGGTCCTCTAATATCAATGGCATGACTTGTTACAAAACGGGTATTCAACTGTAGTACTGGAAAGGGTTTAGTCCTTTTAATTCCTATCCATTCTAGTAAAGGAAAATGTCTATTTTATTTCATACCAACCCATTGGAGTACAGCTTAAGGTCTATTCTACACCGTTACATTCCATCTTTATAAAGCATAACTTGAACTGTAGTTTACTCCGTTCCATTTCTAGTACAGCATAAGGTCTATTCTATTACACTCTATCCTAGTACAGCATAATGTCTTTTCCTTTTCATTCTATTCAATTCTAGTACAGCATAAGGTCTATTGTATTTCACTCTATTACATTTTAGTACAGGGTTTTAGTATAAGGTCTTTTCTATTTCATTCCGTTCAATTCTAGTACACCATAAGGTATCTTGTATTTCACTTTATTCCAATTTAGTACAACATAAGGGCTATTGTATTTCAATCTGTTCCATTTTTATACAGCATATGGTCTATTGTATAACACTCTGTTCCATTTTTATACAGCATAAGGTCTATTGTATTTCACTCTATTCCATTCTAGTACAGCATAAGGTTTATTGTATTTCACTCTGTTCAATTTTTAAACAGCATAAGGTCTATTGTTTTTCACTCTATTCCATTCTAGTACAACATAAGGTCTATTGCATTTCACCTTTTTCAATTTTTATACAGCATAAGGTCTATTGTATTTCACTCTATTCAATGCTACTACAGCATAAGGTATCTTGTTTTTCACTTTATTCCACTTTAGTACAACATAAGGTCTATTGTATTTCACTCTGTTCGATTTTTATACAGCATAAGGTCTATTGTATTTCACTCTATTCCATTTTAGTACAACATAAGGTCTATTTTATTTCACTCTATTCCATTTTAGTACAGCATACGGTATCTTGTATTTCACTCTGTTCCATTTTATACAGCATAAGGTCTCTTGTATTTTACTTTATTCCACTTTAGTACAACATAAGGTCTATTGCATTTCACGCTATTCAATCCTAGTACAACATAAGGTATCTTGTATTTCACTTTATTTCATTTTAATACATCACAAGGTCTATTGTATTTCACTTTGTTCCATTTTTATACAGCATAAGGTCTATTGCATTTCACTCTGTTCAATTTTTATACAGCATAAGGTCTATTGTATTTCACCTTTTTCAATTTTTATACAGCATAAGGTCTATTGTATTTCACTCTATTCAATCCTAGTACAACATAAGGTATCTTGTATTTCACTTTATTTTATTTTAATACATCATAAGGTCTATTGTATTTCACTCTATTCCATTCTAGTACAGCATAAGGTTTATTGTATTTCACTCTGTTCAATTTTTAAACAGCATAAGGTCTATTGTTTTTCACTCTATTCCATTCTAGTACAACATAAGGTCTATTGCATTTCACCTTTTTCAATTTTTATACAGCATAAGGTCTATTGTATTTCACTCTATTCAATGCTACTACAGCATAAGGTATCTTGTTTTTCACTTTATTCCACTTTAGTACAACATAAGGTCTATTGTATTTCACTCTGTTCGATTTTTATACAGCATAAGGTCTATTGTATTTCACTCTTTTCCATTTTAGTACAACATAAGGTCTATTTTATTTCACTCTATTCCATTTTAGTACAGCATACGGTATCTTGTATTTCACTCTGTTCCATTTTATACAGCATAAGGTCTCTTGTATTTTACTTTATTCCACTTTAGTACAACATAAGGTCTATTGCATTTCACTCTATTCAATCCTAGTACAACATAAGGTATCTTGTATTTCACTTTATTTCATTTTAATACATCATAAGGTCTATTGTATTTCACTTTGTTCCATTTTTATACAGCATAAGGTCTATTGCATTTCACTCTGTTCAATTTTTATACAGCATAAGGTCTATTGTATTTCACCTTTTTCAATTTTTATACAGCATAAGGTCTATTGTATTTCACTCTATTCAATCCTAGTACAACATAAGGTATCTTGTATTTCACTTTATTTTATTTTAATACATCATAAGGTCTATTGTATTTCACTCTGTTCCATTTTTATACAGCATAAGGTCTATTGTATTTCACTCTGTTCAATTTTTATACAGCATAAGGTCTATTGCATTTCACTCTGTTCAATTTTTATACAGCATAAGGTCTATTGCATTTCACTTTATTCAATCCTAGTACAACATAAGGTATCTTGTATTTCACTTAATTTCACTTTAGTACAACATAAGGTCTATTGTATTTCACTCTTTTCCATTTTTATACAGCATAAGGTCTATTGTATTTCACTCTATTCCATTTTAGTACAACATAAGGTCTATTTTATTTCACTCTATTCCATTTTAGTACAGCATAAGGTATCTTGTATTTCACTGTTCTATTTTATACAGCATAGGGTCTCTTGTATTTTACTTTATTCCACTTTAGTACAACAGAAGGTCTATTGTATTTCACTCTTTTCCATTTTTATACAGCATAAGGTCTATTGTATTTCACTCTATTCAATTCCAGTACAGCAAAAGGTCTTTTGTATTTCACTCTGTTCCATTTTTATACAGCATAGGGTCCTTTGTATTTCACTCTATTCCATTCTAGTGCAGCATAAGGTCTTTTGTATTTCACTGTATTACATTTTAGTTCACGGTTTTAGTATAAGGTCTTTTCTATTTCATTCCGTTCAAATCTAGTACAACATAAAGTATCTTGCATTCACTTTATTCCATTTTCATACAACACAAGGTCTATTGTATTTCATTCTATTTCACTTTAGTACAGCATAAGGTCTATTGTATTTCATTCTATTTCACTCTAGTACAGCTGGGGCTTATTGTCTTTTCTTCATTCCCTTTCCTTCTAATTCATCACAAGGCCTCTTTTGTTTTATTCAATTGAAATCTATTACTGGGAGGGTAGCGCAGTAGTTAGCGCGTTCGGCTTCGGATCAAGAGTTCCGAGGTTCTTTTCCCGCCAGGGGCTCGGCAACTTTGTCTGCAGCAGAGAACTGTTCTACACGCAGTAAGTTTTGGTGCAAATGCTACACTGAATTTCAGTTCAGTACCACCCATGGTTCGTTAGTTCCAGCCGATGCTCGCAGGTTTCACCGCAATGCATAACCACAATAGTATTGCGGGCTTTCTCCCTGCAATAATGCTAGCAGTCGTGACATAAGTGAAATATTCTTGAAAGCGGCGTTAAACCCACCTCACCTCACCACCATTCTTGTACAATATAGGGTGGTATATCGTTCCACCCACTGTAGTAAAGCATAATTCTATTCACTTTCATTTCATTCTAGTAAAGCTTAACTATTCTTTTTTATTTTGCTCCATTCTACTACAGAACAATGTCATTTTATTCATGTTTTTCAGATTTCATATTTTATTCCATATCATATAATTCAGGTTAATTCTGTTACTGCATAATGCCTCTTTTATCCAATTCAATTCCATTCTAGTGAAACATATAAGGTATATTCTATAGCATTCCGCCCGAAGCTAGTAAAGCGTTATGTCTATTCTATTTATTTCAGTTCAATTCTATAGCAGCATAAGGTCTAATCAACTTCACGCCGCCACATTCTAGTAAAGCATAACATCTATTTAATTCCACTTCTTTCATTTTAGTACAGTTCAAGGTCTTCCCTATTGCACTTCATTCCATCTAAGAACAGCATAAGATATATTTTATTTCACTGCATTTCATTCTAGAACAGCATAAGATATATTTTATTTCACTGTATTTCATTCTAGAACAGCATAAGATATATTTTATTTCACTGTATTTCATTCTAGAACAGCATAAGATATATTTTATTTCACTGCATTTCATTCTAGAACAGCATAAGATATATTTTATTTCACTGCATTTCATTCTAGAACAGCATAAGATATATTTTATTTCACTGCATTTCATTCTAGAACAGCATAAGATATATTTTATTTCACTGCATTTCATTCTAGAACAGCATAAGATATGTTTTATTTCACTGCATTTCATTCTAGAACAGCATAAGATATATTTTATTTCACTGCATTTCATTCTAGAACAGCATAAGATATATTTTATTTCACTGCATTTCATTCTAGAACAGCATAAGATATATTTTATTTCACTGCATTTCATTCTAGAACAGCATAAGATATATTTTATTTCACTGTATTTCATTCTAGAACAGCATAACGTGTATTCTACTTCATCCTGTTCCATTCTAGTATAGAATAATGTCATCTCATTTATTTTATTCACCCATTTCATTTATGTTTTCGAATTCATTTCATTCCATACCATTCTACTCAAATTCTCTTCTCTTCAGATTTCTTCTCCTATTCATTTCTGCAAGCAAATCCTTCAATTTCCCCGAGCCTGTGCGACCCCTGGTTCTAGAGCCCCAAGCTCTCCCACCTCATATCGGGCTGTTACTCATAGCTTCTAACTGACCTTTCATTTTCCCGAGGTAAGCCCTGAGGCTCATTAGACTTCCTCTATTATTGCTGCCCGAGGCTTATTTCATTATGTTTGTCAGTTCTCGACTATTCGCCTTTCGCGCCTCAGGCCTGTAACATAGCTTGATTACCCCGAGGGCGAGATTCTCGTGTCGTTCTCGAGGGTAGCAACGAGAGTTCATGAGACATTGGGCAGGCCTCAGGACAGGCAGATGTTTTTACGCCATTTACAATTGTTTATATGACTGATTATTCATTGCTGAACATTCAACATTAATTAGCACTAATGTTGAATATGAAAATTACAAGTATGTTCATATTGTAATAGCAGCATACGCTGGTCATGCATCGATTGAGCATAGACACATGTATATGATGAATACGCTTGCAATGTATATATGGTTTTATAATGACATACATATGTAATTAAATAAACCATACTAGAACATCTGTATGATAATGGTCAAGATTGAAAGCAATATACGTCATAGGACAACAGAAGGTATTCATTCTCTTGACATGTGTGAGTGTGTGCCACCGGTGAAGCAAGACATTTACCGTTTTCATGAACAATAAATCATTTACATTTTCATAAGTAATTGTACTTTAGAACTAAGTTTCTTCTTCAACTTGACCCTGAAACATATTGTTGACGAACACGTTTGTCGTGACGAAATTCAACTTATTTGAAATTCGATGTTTGCTGCACTCCTTTCACCGATGATAAGGTTTGCAGAAATGTGAACATTTTGGAATGAAGGTGAATTTGAGTGAACACGTGATTACGAATTGTTTTTGATTATGTATATTAATGAGTAATATCCTTCAATTGTCTAAATTCCAATCTCATTAAGATAGAATCAAACATTGCTTCACTACGTTACACAGATTATAGATCTCACTAGGCTCCCTACACGCGCAATGTAGCGGAGCATTTAGATTTCATTTTAATGAGATTGGTCTAAATTCCTATTTGTTTAAAAGCACCGTGTGAAGAAATCCAATAGATTAGAACCAAGTGGCTTTAATTTGTCAATTATTTCGCGTTTAAATGGATGTGATCATCACAGCATTTTAATTTTCTGAAGATTAATAGTTATATGAGAAGCTGAAAAGGGATTCAAAGCAAGAAATCAAGTTTCATGAAATTTTTTTTACAGCCTTTATATAACACTTTCAAGAACGTTATCTGGGGAGGGATAGGGTTGGGTGTGGAGGGAGGGATAGGGTTGGGTGTGGAGGGGAGGGTATTTGGAAAATAAATCAAAGACACGTGACCTTTATGTAAGATACATCTGTTGTTTTTATTAAGTATTGTTAGTTTTGAAAATACATAAGAGAAAATATCCATCCTTACCTTCGGGGTGCCCAACATAAAAATGATCTCTTTGTATTTTAAGTGTGTACTATTTTGGGTGAAACAATAATGATTAATATAGTTCTCTCTCCATCCAACGGGCTTGTATTGGTAATCAAATCATCAGTTTGTTATATTTCCGTTGGCAGTTGGACTTTTACACATGGTAGCTCATTTTTAAGTCCATACAAAGAGAAAAAGTCACAAAAGTGGTATAAAATCTATGTCAAAAGGAACTTGAAAAAAAGATTTCGCAGACAGAGTAGCTTGCTTATGAAATCTACCAATGCATTTTTGCCAAAGAACCTACAGTTTTGGTTCACCATTTCCAGGCATTTAGTTTTCGAAAAGATGTATTTAAACCGTAGTCCCTCCAATCCATGTCAAATGTGGAAGGTTCAACTGTCAATTAAATAAAAGCTTCCATTAAATAGATGCTGAACACGTGGATCCAAAGAAATCGAAAACACCAGCTTATGGACGCATTTCAGGCCATATGTGCGAATATGATTACGTGTAGTTTAAGATTAACGAATCAAATTAACTCATAATAGATGTTGGACAATGAAAACAAATTATAAGTCAGCTAAACCTCCTAAGCATAAGCTATGAATAAGCGGCTTCAAGTACCAAGAGGCCAAATGCGTTTCCTTCAGTGTATATATGGTTTACTGTTTATCAGTGGCAATGGATCAGTGTATGCCAATTTGTTTGGTACCGTTACCTATAAATACCACGTCACTGATTAGCCTGCGGTGCTGCGTCTGGAAGTTTGACATCGTTAAAAGACAATGAGGGATATCTTTCAATTATTTCATATTCACGCATCGACTTTTGAACTACTTAGGTAAACTTGTTGCTCCGTATTAATTCAATTCAGGTTATTTTGCATGCCTGGTATACAGTATAAACAGTGCGCAAGTCAGTATGCAGGTTGAATAGTTTGACCCAAATGAGCTATAAATTGAGCTCGGTATCTGAACTTTTCGATACTCCTATATCAATCCACCCTCCCTCCCCTCTCGCTGTGGCTTTGAAAGAAACTGTGCCCTTCTATCATGAAGATTAAAAGTTATAAACTCTCTATATTCGAGAAGGAAATGACTTATGATCTTTCCAATTAGATCTATAAGGCAATGTTCAGAATATGGAGTGAACGGCGGTCCAAAATAGCATATGCTAATTACCCTGTAAGATTAACAAATGCCTATGGAAATATATCAGGTATCCTGACGCTAGTTAGAAAGAGGAGCTATACTGCAGGTGACACGCACCTGCTCGTCACGTCAACAAGCCCTCAACCTTACTTTTCAGATATAGACTTTTTATCGTCTTCTTTTCTCTGTTTCATCAAAGGCAATTAGAAACAACTATGCTTACTTTTATACTGTAATTTTACCAATTTCATGTTCAGACTCTTCCGTAGGAACGAAGATCGTGGCATTAATCTTACCTGCCCAGCGGCTACCACGATGCCTAATGGAAATAAGATCTTCACGCCCCGGGGAGCTCCAACACATGATACGGTATACCACACGACTACTCGTGTATCTTTAAGTTAATATACGAGCATCTACTGTTTCATATCCTAAAGGTGATTTTCCTTCACGAAATACTAATTATTTGGAAGCAATTACGCAGTTGAAGAAATGTTGTCACCGTGCTTTGAAACAGACGCAGAAATATATATGCCCTCCAGTGTGTTACCTTAGACTTCAAGGGAATTTTTTTTATACGACAGACAAAGTTTGTATGTTACCAACTCTTGGGAACTGTTGACGAGTTATCTTAGTGTTTGGACGTGCATTAACTATCAAGGAAAATCTTCTTAAAGCTTTTAACTGATGGAGTGATTTGTAGCAAAACCCTGTCTTCCATATCTCGTTACGAAGACTCGTAGCACACGCGTTAGGTATTGCTACGAAATGTGTGAACCATAATCACTCCAAACAAAATACTAAAGCAAATGGTCTAATCGTCTCCAAACTTAATTTGTCTTGAACATGCAAACCTCTCAATCTTTCAAACCATTTAAAATCTATTCATGTGCATGAGTAATGCTAGTTCTGTGTTTCTCAGCGACTTGTCAACAACTCTGATCGAAGAGAGCTTTTTGGTCGATCGCGAAGCGCCAAATCGACATGGTCTTTTGAACCTTTTTTGCATGAAAAAGTTTGGCAATCACAGGGTCTTCACTATCACATCATGGTGGTAGTATGGCGATAGATAAGTACAGGTGTAAAGTCGAGTCGAAGATGAGGGGGTCGAGCTAATTGGAAAAGAAAGGGTTCTTACGGTTTCCGGTCCGCCATCTTCATTGTCCTTGTTTTGACAGACGATATAGATACTGACGAAATCCTTTCATTGGAAACCGGACAGAAAGGTAAGCATGGCAAAATCACGAATATTCTCGACTGTACATGCAAGATGATCAATACCCAGCAAATGTCTATATTCGTTTCAGAGGATTCATAAGAATTTCCTTTTCTTCCAATTTCAGAAACATAAGGAGAATACGTGTTTCAGCAATCGGTAAAAAAACACGTCAGGACATGGCGAATAAAACACTGAAATTGGTCATTATTCAATAATATATTAACTGAACAAGTGCATACAAGATTGCAAAAAGGGCATTCATTGAGAATGTGTCAATCTTCAACGCAAACATGCTTCAGAAAGTAATCAATCATAAAATCAAATGTTCGTCAAAGATCACAATAATTTTTTCTCTTATTCTCTTAAAGGCCAGTTTTTGTCAAAGTGAATTGATCCACAACCTTCTCATATTTGCTGAGTATGTACCGGAACTTAAGCTGCCCCCTTGTGGGTTCCAAGAGGAGATAACCCGTGTCGAACGTGGGCTGGTCGAATGCCCGCCATTTCACATCGGGCATGAAGGTAGGGTCATTCAGTTCTGGACAACCTGAAACAATAACAATCTTGGTTTATACTTACTAATAATCACTATTCAAATATCGACTTCTTGAAATCGTATGGCTCATCAGTTTATCTATAATGTAAAATAAATGGTCACGGGATCACCATACCAGCTGCCATAGGATCACCAAATCCATTTGATTGGATTCTCATCAGCTGAGGAGTCTGTGTACAAGGTTATAGCTTTCTAGGCCTTTTGCTTTTGGGACAAAATGTGTTAAAAGTGGGGCCTTTGTGGCCTTTCAATAACTAGAGGTCAAGGGGTCACCAAATTCAAAACTCATAATCCCCATCAGCTGAGCAGTCTGTGCACATGGTTTCTCATTCTACGTACTTTGCTTATGGAGATCAAGATGAAAACAGCCTTTTAGAGCGTGGTTCTTCTGGACCTTATTTCCAGCCCTTTCCTTCCGGAAATGTAAAAAGGTGATAAGGGTGTGGTTTTTGAGGCTCTCATTAGAGGTCACAGGGTAATCGAATCCATAAATTAGAATGGGTACGAGACAAGGAGCGTGTACACAAGGTTTCTGCTTTCTCAAGTCTTTTGCTTCTAGAGGAGAAGAGAAATATAGGTTTTAAGGGTGTGTCCCCTGTGACCCTTATCAGGGATGACAGAGCCACCAAATCTATGAATTAGAATCCTCACCAGCTAAGCAGTCTGTAAACATGTTTTCAGCTTCTGGGCCTCTAGCTGCTGAAGAAGAAAAAGATAAAATAGGTTTTAAGGCATGGCCCCTGTGGCCTTTATTTTGGGTCAAACGATCACCAAATATATACATTAAAAACCTCATTAGTAAATGAGACTGTACACAAGATTTCAGATTTCGTGAGTCAATGGTTTTTGAGAATGTGTTAAAATACTGATAGTTTTACGGACGGACGACGGACGCCACACCATGTCATCAGATTATCGGGCCTTTCATGCATGTGAACCGATTTCAGAGCAACTTATTTTGGGGGTATATTTTTTCTCATCATTTCAACACTTTTTGACTTAATGACAGTCTTTTACTGACGTGGCAAGTATTAGGGAGCTAATTTCTCTGGAAACAGCTGTCTCCCCGCCAGTTCAAGCACCGCTTCAGTTCTCTGCTGTTATTACCATTGTCCAGATTGTGGAACACGGCAACACAAGACAAGTGAAGAGCAATAAATAACACATATTGCAGACGCTCTTTCCCGGGAATACTATCTTACAGTACGCAGACCAATTTTGTTACATGACATTTTTAAAAAAACGTTTTTTCGCCTTCCTATTCGGAGATGATTTCTTACTTTAATTGTGTCATAGAAGACCATATTTGTTTTCAAAGCAAGCCAGAAATATATGCTATATCTCATATCGTGTTTGAGTAAATATTTGTATTTTAATTGAATTTCCAAGAATGCAGGGGAACTTAATTACGAATCGAATCCGATGTCGTCCTTGCTTTGAAATACAAAGAATATTTTCCAATAATAGGCCAGGCTTTACAGATTAAACAGGGTTATAAAACGTTAAGGATATTTATAATCTAACTTGACATTACTTTGTGTACAGCCTTAGACATGCGGCTGCAAGGGGCTATACGCAAGTCATTTCATTCACTGGTTATACACAAAGCGTTAGGAGACTTGGGCCTGGTAGACATCAGGGTTTTGAAGGAGTACTGCAGATGATGTAGCAGGAAGATAACGACATTCGCCGTAATATAAAGTGCGCAAAGCTCTGTACAGCGGTGGGTTTTCATCCTGGTTATTGCAACAAGCTTATAATCAGCCTCCTACATCTACAGTACGTACCAGTGGCATCGTTGACGACATGCATCACAAAAGTCAAGATCGGGATCCCATCGCAGACAACATCAAGGTAACGTAAGTGCCATGTTAAAAGTTGGTACCAAGATAAACCTCAGCTTTATGCACAGCCCCAAGGTAGCATTACATAATAGTGGCTCCTGCTAACAACATAGCTAATCAACGTAGAAATATCAAGCGAACCTGAAACATCGTTAATGACATTCGCAAAAAAAGAAGAGAGTATCGTCAATTGTAGATTGGTCACAATTTCGCACTTGTGGTTTGTAGTATACGTCGACTAAGCATAACAACCAGTTCTTACCGGCGGCACCGTTGACGACATACACCGTAGCAGTGGAGTCTGTGTAGTTGTGGTTCTCCACCCGGCCTCTGTAGAGCGGGTAGGATCTCTCATACTGGTGGTTGTGAGCGCTCATGAACACGTCCACGTGCTGGATGTGCAGCAGCTCCTCCAGGTAGGACCGGTACTCGACAGCCTGATCCGTACATCTGTTTGATTGATTACAGGTGAGATGGTTACAAACAAAGGTCGTTTTTAAAATGGTAAAATTCTGGATTTATCGATCTCAAGGCAGTATATTTGGTGAGATGCTAAGGGGTTGACCGCCATCCTCTATAGTTGTGTTTCACCTTGACCACTCCTATAATAAACGCCTTAATGGAGTGAACGCATGTTCTATTAAAATGCTCGTAACATCTACATAGGTGAAAACCCAACCTCAACTTTGAAAATATCTAGACACGCAATTGCAATGGCATCAACGTTTACCTGGTTGTACAAGCGATGCTGCTGCAGTACAGGGGTCTGTGTCCGAAGACGATGATCCAGGGTACATTATTTCTGTTCTGGTTGGCCTTCTTCAAATCCGCTTCAATCCACTTGTACTGGGTCGAGTTCTGGCTGAAGTCGTGCTCCGTCGAGATGGACGTAAAGTGAATACCCATGTAGTCGAAGGAATACCAGAACGGAGATGCGGAACTACTTTCATTGGAGGGCATCTTAAGCCAGTTCAAGTAGGCTGCAAAGTCGAACTGACGTTCATGATTACCTGGGGAGACCATATAAGGAACATATGCTGCCATTGGTTGAAGCCTGTTCATGTATTCCACCCAGATTTCGCTGTTGTTATTCATCTTGCGACTGTACTTGTTCGCATAGGTGATATCGCCTGAATGGACAATGAGTTGGACATCCCCGGAAGTAACTTTTTCGGCAATAGATGACATTGTGTGTTCCCCATTTTTTACACCCCAGTCACCAACAAGTGCGATCTCTTTCCTTTCACTAGGCCCTGCAGGTTGAACAACAAACTTGAGCACATCGCTCCATCCAAATTTCGGGTCTCCACATCTGTAGAAATACGTCTCCGTTGGCGACGACAAGGTCCGTAGGTTGAGAGTTGCAATGTTCAATGTCCATCTGAAATCTCCGTCTGGGTAGGAGTAAGCATGTCCCGTGACGTTGACCGTGAGAGAAGTTGGGTGCACGCCATAGCTACACATGGGGGTGTATACCTCACTTGGGGACCAGTTGGTTGGGTTCAGCCAGGACACCTGCATCCCATTAGAACCATTCAGAGACAGGTGGACGGCCTGAACGCTGGGTGTCGTCTGCACTGGGTATCGCTCCATGTAGTTCAAGGCGATCACCTCTTCTGCGTAGAGACCCGGGGCTGCGCATCCCTCGCCTAGTTGGTGGGATGGCCGGGTACACAGCGCCAGGAGGGTTAAGGCTAGCAACAGTGGCTTCGGCATCTGCAATGAAATAGGGTCACCCCTCTTTCTTTGCAACTTTATTTTTAAATGAAAAGTTCTCTTCTTCAACTTTGAAGAACTTCAATCAATCTTTACTTCTCTACCTGAAAGGCCACAAACCTGTAGTACATCCATGAGTAGATCACATTAGTGAAGAACTTCTAGTATATATTACAAATAACATGCTGTATTTTTTGTTCAAGACATGCTCCTTCTTCGATGACTTCTTGAAGTTGATTTATTGACGAACACTGTGAAATTTTCATAATGAAAATATGAAGGCATAAATGTTGTACAGTCAAATGAAGATACCCTTTATGACGCGATGATCTCAGTTACTGAAATTTCAATCCATAATTTAAATCTCTCTTACTCGATGGTGCGGCCAAAGAAGCCCCGAAACGTCATGTGTAATCAACAACGAATGTGAGATCGACATATTTAATCGATGCTCATGACGTCTTCTCAAAGACCCACTCCGTGATTTTCAAAACATCTGAACTGTTCATAACCAAAAGACATATATACGACAAATACTTGTTTTCAATAAATATCTAAAAACAGCCTTATAAATGCACAGAGGTGTAGATATCACGTCAAATATATAGAGATTATTACCCGAGGAAGTGTGTCATAAGACTTTCACGAAACGAGTGTGAATTTTTGTATTACCCGAGCGAGAGCGAGGGTTATACGCAAATTCGCACGAGTTTCATAAAAGGCATATGACACACTTCCGAAGGTAATAATTTCTTTATTACCGATTTTATTTCATTTCAAACGCATCGAAATATTCAGAAAACGGCCTCCTTCCCTTGCGACGGCCCGCTTCAGGGACGTCATGAACAATGGTTTAGACGACTTAATACGGTCACTCGCTGACAAACAATCGTTGCTAGGCAAAAGTGATATGTGCACATGTGCTCATATTGAAAATATGTCACCGCTTATGATTAACGATATTGGTAATAAACATGGATACTAGTTATATAACCTATAAAACGCTTTCAACTCCTAACTACCCTCCTGGCTGATTTAGATAAGTCTCCAAAATTACGTTTGACTATTTGACGCGCGCCAGTGTCCGGTTTTCGATCATAATTACGACGTTCTACCTTCATATTGTCACTGTAAAAAAACAATAAGCGTTAAAATTTGTTTTTTTGTTTTTTTGTAACAGTCGATACTTCGCGATCAAATGGCACCATTGATTAAGTTTTGGCATATATGACTCCAATAACTCACGGAGTGGCTCTTTAAAAGCTTATCATTTTTTTTTACAGTTGCTACAATGAGCTAGTCAGAATGCCCTTGTTCATGTAAATGATTTTTAAGTACAAAAGGTTTCAAATTATTTTAACAATGAATTACTTTAATGTTGGGCGTGAAAGAAGTAAAAAACTTTGATTACATGTAACATATTAAAAAAAACCTGGAACTATCATTATGCCTTAAAAGGTAATCACCCTCATGGCTTCGTTATTATATGTGGATACCTCTTGTGTACCTTTCAAAATATAAAAAAAAACCCACTATAATGACTTAATTCGTATGTGATGTGAAGGTTGATAAAAATCAAGTTACTGCGAAGCCTTTATGATTCGAACTCACCTTTCTATATCGGTGCATCCGTATCAATGTTCAACATTGTTGTCACTCTGATATAGATAAACATTGACCACGTGACAGCATATTGACCTCGATCTGGACATATCTATATACAGTCATACCTAGATATTGGAAGATAACATTGATTTAATATCATCAGTGATGTTATTGTTTTCGTGTGGAAAACATTCTCAATGAACTATTTTGCCAAACACCATTCTGTAGCAAACCATCTTATATACATACTTTGGTTATCATCGAGGAAACATAATTTTTTACATTAAATTTACTTGAGGATAGTGATCTACATATGAGATCACTGACACACGGAGATATTGCAAATCTCTTAATTAACACTGGTCTGTATCATACTGACCATGGTTTGAACATGCGTTTATCTGTACAGCACATGGACATTAGGGTTTTCATCAATGGTCTGTATCATACTGACCATGGTTTGAACATGCGTTTATCTGTACAGCACATGGACATTAGGGTTTTCATCAATGGTCTGTATCATACTGACCATGGTTTGAACATGCGTTTATCTGTACAGCACATGGACATTAGGGTTTTCATCAATGGTCTGTATCATACTGACCATGGTTTGAACATGCGTTTATCTGTACAGCACATGGACATTAGGGTTTTCATCAATGGTCTGTATCATACTGACCATGATTTGAACATGCGTTTATCTGTACAGCACATGGACATTAGGGTTTTCATCAATGGTCTGTATCATACTGACCATGGTTTGAACATGCGTTTATCTGTACAGCACATGGACATTAGGGTTTTCATCAATGGTCTGTATCATACTGACCATGATTTGAACATGCGTTTATCTGTACAGCACATGGACATTAGGGTTTTCATCAATGGTCTGTATCATACTGACCATGATTTGAACATGCGTTTATCTGTACAGCACATGGACATTAGGGTTTTCATCAATGGTCTGTATCATACTGACCATGGTTTGAACATGCGTTTATCTGTACAGCACATGGACATTAGGGTTTTCATCAATGGTCTGTATCATACTTACCATGGTTTGAACATGCGTTTATCTGTACAGCACATGGACATCAACATGGAAACATCATTTCTGAACTTATCGGTATTTTGGGATAGTGCAAGTGTCCTCATATTAACTCATTGATAACAAAGAGATTGCAAGTTTCTTTGCAAAGACTGTTTTATTCCATTCAGACAATTATTAGGACATGCGTTTTTTATTTATTCATGTGTATACACCCGGACATAAGTCTCAAAAAATGTTTAGTTATGATGAAAAATAATAGTCATTATCGTTTGTTGTTATGTGGAAAACTCCATTCCGTCAAATGAACTGATCATTCTTTTAGTAGTCCCCTTAATCAAAAGTCCTTTATATTTTCAAAATCGAGATTTTTGGAAACAGACGATTTAGTAAAAGTTGTCTGATGACGAAATCAGTTCGGTATTAACTGCAGTGATCTTTCTAAACAAAACATTTTAATTAATGTATTGAAATAAAAAGAATTGACTTTCCTAAATCGTAAGATGGTATTTTTTTTGTTTACGCCGACGGTTCATGTCCCATGATTATCATCAAGCCCATGAGAGTTTACAAAGATTAGATTAGAAAGCCGACGGGTATCCTACCTTGTAGATTTGATGATCGTGCCGCCCTTTCCAACAGGCAATATGACGTTGCTTAAACGTTGAATTATGATTGCATTGAATTTTTCTTGACGTTAAAATCCGACGTTATTTAGACGTCAGTATGGCATTAAAGATAGACCTCGTACCAACGTTGATCGACGTCTGGTCATGAAGATCGTAAATGATATCAAAGCATTTGAGTTATGATTTGATAGATTCAGAAAACTTAAGCATAGGTAGTTTAATCATAGACCCAAATAAGCATTTCACGAAAGAGCTCAGCCCCAGAAAAGCTCAGACTTGTTATCAAGTTTATGAATGGCTTTTTGGAAAGTTCATTCCTACTCAACATTTTTATATTATTCTTTATTCAAATAATTCATATCTTTTTTTGTGTTAATTAATAATAAACATATTAATCAAATGTATAAGCAATATACAAACGTGTTGATTTCGAGTTATCCTGTCGACTTTGAAACTGCAAATTCAACGTCGAAAAATCGAATGTCGGAAACGATTAACCATCGTCCTGCCCTTAAATCAACCAAATGTCATCGTCGAAACGGCGTCGTCTGCATGATTGGTTATAAGGGACAAAGAAGATAAGGCGTTAAATCCTGTATTTATCATTTCTCCAGAATGAAAAGGCCTAGAAAGCTAAAATGTTACGTTCAGACTTCTTAACCAGTAGGAATCCTAAATTGTAGAGATGGCCTCTAAGACGAGCCACAGAGCCCGTGCCCTAAAAACCTATTTTCTATCTCTGGAACTAAAAGCCGTAAGAAGCGAAAAGTTTAGATCTGGGGACATTTTGGCACAGCCCATGAAAATGTTTTTGATGTCTCTGAAAAATCTTAGAAAACTGAAGATTCCCTAGGAAATGGATATCGTAAAGTGAAAAATTGTTGACTCCAATAATCCTATAATGAAGGTCAGCAGAGGATCCAAGCTTCGCACCTTTAGCTTCTCCTCCTCAAGAAAAGTAGCCTCAGAAAAAAGGCCTTCTGTGCAAAAACTTCTTCTAATGTTTACTTAGCCTCTATCTATTCTACAAGCTTGTTGATCCAATGAGTCTGCTTTTCAAGATTGATTCACATTGCGGAAACTTTGACACTTCCAAAATTTCACAATATCGCAAATTGAATAAAAGAAAATATCTCGAAAATTGTCTGAAGATGAACAAAGTTCCACAGTGGGTTAACAACCGTATCCTGACAACAGATCAACAAATGGTCAACAATTTCAGTGGTGTGTCAATTTACAGGTAACATTTTGGATTCCCGTGTGCTAAAAAACAATAAAATGAGCTATATATAATCGTCGCTATTTTTATTTTTTTTTACTTTCGTTCATCTTCACTTACCTCCACGAAGCTTGCAAATACCCAATAAAATAATCCCCCGTTTTATGCAATTGAAAAACTTTAGAAGTTTTATTGAAAAGAAAAAGGAATTTTTTCATAGACACGGTCTTGACCCAACATTACATATATCATAAGAATTCCCTCGATCGACTTAATTTTGACATGATTTTGCTGATTTTAAACGTTCTTCAAATCAATTCAACAATTAGTCATTATAAAAAGCATGTTTTATGATTTTATTCAATATGCTAAACCAAGTTCGAGCAAAGGACATGAAATGAGAAGAGAAGATGAGAAGAGAAAATGCATTGTTCATGACAAGAATTGATACACATATATGACTAGTACTAAAAATTCTTTATTATTTGGCAAGTTATGTGAACTTATTTCATTGGTGTTATGGTACATCACTTGTAATTCAATGGAAATAGAAAACTATCGAGTTAAACATAGGTATAAGTCCCGTTGCTATTATACTTTTGTCTATTCTGGCGTAACTAAATACTGCCTTCAAGAAATGGGCAATATAATATATAAACAATATAAGATACAAAAAATGTAAAGCAATTTTAGCATTGATCAATATTTGACTAACACGAGTGACAATAAAGTCATGTTTTTACCCTGTTTGCCGATTATATGAATTAAGTATATGGTAAAACATCTGAGTATCAAGACCGAATATATATTAGAACTTGTAATAGGAACATAGGAACTTTGTGTTCCGATAACTCTTCACAATCACCCCTTGGACATGTCACCAGAAAACAATTTTACAAAATAACCCTTGAAAAATAATCCTATGAATAGATTTTTTCGTGATGTTGAACAATATTTTGGAAACGCTGAGCTTAAATAGTTTCATCCTGCGCATGCTTAGAAATTTGAATTTGAAACTAAACGGGAAACTCCTCACCTGATTGGCTGTTAACGTGAAAGTGTGACTTAAAAGGTGTAATTGCTAGTCAATTTCCTCAAAGCAAGACTAAGGCCAACTTTCCCCGAATGGCTTTAAATTATCTCCATCACTGGCACATTAAAACGTTGTTGTTAACCCGCCAAAAGTCGTGTTTTGAACCTCCTTCTGTCTCGACTATCGAGATTTGTCGAGATTTGTCGCAGTAGATTTGACGGCCGGCACAGAAATGCCGCATGGCTTAAATTAGCTAGGCATTAGGGCTGGCGCAAGATCAACCAAAGCAGTTCCATTGTCTTCAGAAAGGCTCGCAGATCCAATCGACGTAGCAGTTCCATTGGCTTACTCACTTTAAGGACGGGTAATTTCAGTTCGATTTATCCTGATTAAAAATTGCAGGGGTTTAAAGTGAAGAGCATCGGAGCATTCAGCCCTGGGTAACCGATTATAATATAGAGACAGCTATTAGGAAATAAAAACAGGACAATGTAAGACGGTAGAGCGTCGTTGGACTACATGTAGGGGGTTCTTGTCATCGTGAAGGAGTCGACCACCTTGTTCCGTTTGCTGAGCACGTACTGGAAGGACAGCTGTTCTCTGGAGGGTGTCAACAGCAGGTACCCGGTGTCAAGGGTCGGCTTGTCGAACGCCCGCCACTTGACGAAAGGTGCAAACGTTGGGTCGTTTAGCTCAGGGTTACCTGCAACATATTGGTGTTCAAGAAATCACATTACAGGAACACATTGATTGATATCAAGATATCACGTTATGTGAGCTCATTAATGGATATCAAGGAATCACGTTTCCATTGTAGAATCACATTAATTGATATCAAGAAATTATCAATAGGAATACATTAGAGGATATCAAAGAAATTTCGTTACAGGAACACTTACTACACTCAATACCTAGAAATGTCATTATATGAGCATATTGTCGAACATATTGAAATTTCGTTGTAGGAAACATTAACGGATATCTATGAATTTTTTATAGGAACACGTTGAATGATATCAAGAAATCTTCAAACTCTGATTGACAATTCGGCAAAAGGTTCCTCCTACCTGCGGCGCCATTAACGATGTAGACAGGTGAGAGCGCGTTGGTATAGTCGAGTCTGTCGATGAGCTTCTTGTAGACGGGGAAGCTCCTCTCGTACTGGTGGTTGTGTCCCGAAAGGTAGATGTTCACGTCCTGGTAGTAGAGCAGATCCTCCAGCTCCGCCCGGTACCTGGGGGCTTCTACATCGCACCTGCATGTGTTCAGTATTATCGTATGTTACCGTCATGATGAAAACTTGGACCATTGTCTATGTTCCTCATCAGTTATTGCATTTTTCATGAAATCTACGGTAAATGAGACTGGTGATAGTTAAATAAGCCTTCTAGGAGAAAGACTGACATGGCATTATGAATAACAGGCGTATCTAGATGCCGTCATCATGCCGTGTATTCATTAAATTCATTTTCAATAATATTATTGAATGAAGTAGATAGAATGACAATTTTAAATTTGATGTTCAGAACCTTATGTCCAAGTATGTTTTTATCTTCTTAACTAGCAACGTCATATTGATGCTCTTTGATTCAGAATGTTATCAATACAGAATAAGACCTTCTTACATTACATGGTAGCTTTTCTAGCGTTCCTGGTTTATCTGAAAACGTCTTCCTACCTTTCGATGCAGACTATGCTGCTGCAGTATAGGGGTCTGTGTCCGAAGACGATGATCCAGGGTACATTATTTCTGTTCTGGTTCGCCTTCTTCAAATCCGCTTCAATCCACTTGTACTGGGTCGAGTTCTGGCTGAAGTCGTGCTCCGTCGAGATGGACGTGAAGTGGATGCCCATGTAGTCGAAGGAATACCAGAACGGAGATGCGGAACTACTTTCATTGGAGGGCATCTTAAGCCAGTTCAAGTAGGCTGCAAAGTCGAACTGCGCTTCGTGGTTTCCAGGTGAAACCATGTAAGGAACTCGGGATACAATTGGCTGCAATCTGTTCATGTATTCCACCCACACCTCGCTGTTGTTATGAGAATCCCCGCCATATTTGTCCGCATAGCTGATATCCCCCGCGTGTACAAGCATTTGAACTTTTCCAGAGCTAACGTGTTCAGTGATAGATGCAATGGTGTCTTCGCCATGGGTAACTCCGTGGTCAGCAATCAGGGCTATGGTTGGAGACTCTGTTGAGGGATCAACCACGGATGTCCCTGGTCTCCAATACAACGTGGAATCACTCGGCTCGGCATTTGTAGGCTGTTTTGTAAAATTGAAGACGTCGCTCCAACCAAATTTATCATCCCCACAACGATAGAAGTAAACTTCGTTCTTGGGAGTGACAGCTGACAGGTTCAGGATGGCCGTGTTCAGAGTCCACATGAAGTTGCCATCGGGGTAGGAGTAGGCAGTACCGGTGGAGTTGACGTTTAGAAACGTCGAGTCAGCTCCGAGACTGCACATTGGACTAAAGTTAGATTTATCTGTCCACTGCGACGGGTTCATCCAGACAACCTTCATAGAGTTGGTTCCGTGCAGCGACAGATGGACTGCTTGGACGCTTGGTGTCGTCTGCACTGGAAACTGCTGCTGGTAGTTTAGAGTTATCTCCTCCTGGTCCCCCACGATACATCCTCCGCCCAGCTGCTCGCTGGGAGGAACACATAGTAACGCCACCAACAATAGCAAGGTCACCTTCAACACGATGGATCTCATCCTGCAGAACAAACGTTTCACTGTCAGCAATTTGATAAATCAGTCTGATTAAAATCGACCGTGTTTCGAGGAACAAAAGTTTTAAATATTGACTCGAACGAGATTCCAACGTATTCTGTCAGGAGCTGTCCTCTCCACAACGGTCTGAAAGCAGCCTCCTTGCTCGCAAGTTTCTGACGCAATCTCAACTTGCCAATCACAATGACAGAGGCAAAAGCTTTCGGTATCAGTATCTAGGGGCAAGTTACTCCCGTTTATCATTTATTAACCTTTATCGCCGCGATGGTTATTGTAAACGGGATGATGTGATTGGTCCGTTAATGACTTGGTTTTGTCTGCGCTAAATTGGTGTAAGAACGTGCGATCACGGAGGGTGCTTTCAGACCGTTGTGGAGAGGACAGTCCCTGATAGATACGTTCGAATCCCGCTATAATAAATATTCAAAAACTTTTATTCCTCGGAACACGGTCGATTTCAATCAGACTGTTTGATTAATCAAAAATTAAAGACGTTTCGAAAAAAAAAGTGGATTTAAACCATTGACGTGTCAGTTTAATTATTCTCTGCCCACTGAAGTTACTCAAGACAAATAATTTTTATTCTCAAGAAAACTAGGTTACAGATATTTTGTGATTCTTTCACGATCCGCTAACGTGAAAATTTGTGCCACGGACGACGGACGCCGTCATTATTTTTATCCAATCAAGTATAATGTTACATCCCCGACTGATTCTGTCTTGAAGAATTCTAATGTTTTCAACAGGAACCCTTCAAATTCTTACCAATAAAGGAAAACGCTTGGTATGAAATAGTTTTTAAAATTGTACCTGGCGGCGCTTATCTTGATATCAACCATTAAGTTGATATGCAGTTCACGCTTTTCATCTTGAAGTATACATCTGTTTGGCTTACAAAATGGCACTAGACTGGTTAGAAAAAGGTATTAGACTGGCTTAAATATGGTTTTAGATTAGCAAATAAAACATTGTATCAGATAATTTTAATGCAATATTTTCATATTTTACATTCATTGAAGGTTTACTTCTTATGGCAAAAGTGACATTTGTGACGTTCGCTGTTCTACTCAAGTCGGCAAGGCTATTTGCCAGATAATGTACATAAAATGTAGTTGTCGTGTATCGAAAGGCGACGGTTATGATTTTATGAGCGCTTTACCATCTTCTACTGCAAGTTTGAGTTGATACTTTTTGATTGGCGGTGAAAATCAGGTTTTATCTAGATCATAGTAATGTTCTATATAGATAATATAAGCGAGCAGTGTTCGAATTCGGAAATCTTCTTAGAATCTGTAATAGATGATTAGAAACCTGCTTTAACGCTTTGGTCGATGTACTTACCCGCTGTTGAATGAATGCAAGGGTTTGTAACTTCATATGATATTCCGCTTAAAACGATCGTACCTCATTTAAAAGCATTTGTAGCGGTTGGTTTGCTACAAGGTGTTTTCTGCGAACTTTGAAGCCCCTTCAGTAACGGTTTTAAGATTTTGTATAAACGTTGTATTTATTTCAGGACAACTATGTTGAAAAGTAATAAATCTTTAAAGTGTCCATTTTAAGAGATCCGAGTTGGTTTATTTTTATGCTGATAAAGGCGACGACGGTATCATGTAACAGAAAATTTAGATGAACTCGCACTGGAAATTCTTTGTTGTGATGGGGAAAACTATATACTGAGGTAACTTTAACATTTTTTTCTGGTTTTTTATTCTTTATTTAGTCAACTCTTTAAATACAACAAAATCAATGAAATGAAACAAACTCACCTCATTCGCCGACCAATACAAATTACAATTATACAATGCTACTATCCGTTATGTCGTTTATACGTCTATACGTTAGTTTCACTTGTCCAAATAACCTATACATCTAAGCACAGAGACGTTATCTCTCGCTGTTATCACACATGTTTACAGGCAGGACATCTGTGTGATAACGTTTTTTGTATTCCCTTACTACTGAAATTTGGTCTGTTTATCTGTCAGGTAGCATGTTATCTGTTTATGAACACACTTACTGCTAAGCTAATACCTGATATACATGCCATCTCATATTTATAAAAATGCACCATGTATTTTCTAAAAAAGTTGATATAATGTGAAGCGCTCGTAAAATCAATTTAATTTCCTAATGTTTCCGACTACTTTTCGGCAGTCATTAACTCTTAAACATATTAACTATCATTTCCCAAAGCGTTAACATCACGTATAACAGATCCGAAACGAATACAATACCATATCCGAAGGGTGTGCTGGTCTTGTAGCTTTACAGTTTTAGTAATCGTAATTTTAAATGCATGTCGACATACATTTATTTAGCTTAATCACATTCACAGATTCTGTGCAATAAAATTCGCACAACTAGTGTCTACATATCAATATTTCCCTGTGTTTTATAGATGATTATTATCGTAACAAACTACATACCTGTTATCTATCAGCCTCAGCTGATATGATTTAACATTTAGCGTTGAGAATCTCTAGTGTTGACATGTCCTATATGTACAGGTCTGATGACAGAGATAACGCGGAAGTGATGACGTACCATGATGAGTTTCTGTGAACACTTCCGCGTTTTGGGTAACTTATCATTTGCGCCGTTTATGGTTAATGCTACAGTCACGTGGCATCCAAACCGAATCATAAAAAATAATGTTATCAATAAGTTAATGACAAAAAAACACCCTGAAATTATTTGTTTAATCTTCAATGTCCGCGGTTGAAATAATATTAATTCAATTATAACACAAATTTGAGAGTGTGATCGGTTCAACAACCCGTCACCAACTCCAAATCCCGAGTTGTCAAACTGTTAGCGAGAAATAGGATCTGCATGTCTCTATTCTCACCAACTTTTCCTTCAAACTTTCGGAGTTTTCAAACTCGAGTTTGACGTGTGAAGTGTTGTCAAACTCATGTTGTTAAGACATAACCAATGGCATGCCACATTTAAGTCATGTGACTTTTTGACGTCATGGATATAACGTCATTTGCACATCGAGTTTGACAACAAGTGTTTGCAACCTCCAAGTCAGGGCGCCTTCCCGCTAATGGCTGAAATATTGCCCAAGCGGCGTTAAGCAATAACTCACTCACTCACTCGAGTACCTCTACGGTATATTAGTGACGTCACGGAGCGGATACTCGCTGTCTGGAGCTAGAAATGTTTGACGTGTGAATATGCGAGTTTGACAACTCCTATGAGTTGGTCAACTTGTGTTGTCAAACTTGTGTTTGCCGTGTGAAGGCTGCTTTACCAATGTTTCACTATCAAAAAAGAAAAAGAATTTACATTAGGTGAAACTATCTCAACGTGAATGTGAATACGACTTTAGATAGATTATAATTATGCTTTTGATAAATCAATCAATGGTTAACAAACTTTCACTTTACTGTAGACTTTCGTATAATTTAGGAACATTAATTGTTAATCGTTCGTATGATTTATAATGCTAGTTGAAATGTCTTCACTAGTTCAATAAAGATGATAATCATTAAAAAATAAAAGGTAAGGTAGTCTAGTCTATCTACTAGTCAAGAAAGCCGGTGATGTCGGGGAGAGCTTACTCACAAAAAGGTGTGAAGCCACAGCTAAGCCGTAGTCGAGTAGAGTGTTTAATTGAATTAGAGGGTATTTACATAATAGATTCTACGAGTGTGAGCATGTACTATTTTATATATTTTTTCTTTTGAAAAATGTATATTGTTATAACCGTAATGTAATATTTCAGTAGCGTGTACTGTTTTTTGTTTGGGTTAACAAACATAAAAGTATCCCCGTGTAAACTTTTATCATGTTTATATGTATAATTATTTAATTATTATTATATGAAAATTAGACGCAGAAATTAGAAAAGAGTCCACATGCCAATAGCCAAATGTAGAACCATCTGTGCATAATACTCGCATTCCAGAGTCTGCCAACATGGCTATCTGACCGGCACATAACCTTGAAATTCCATAACAGTCCACATGACAAGAATCAAGTGTGAAACAATCTTTAGTTAAGGATCATTCAGATCGCCGGTTACACGAACCCTAGCGATTTATTGATGGTAGGTCTCATAACCTCTGACTATGTGTCTCACACGAACCTCTATAAAAACACAACATGCCTTGACTTCAGCAGTCCAAGTTGAAGTCAAGCTGTTGGTGTTTATTTTCTAGGTGAGTTGAGTTTGGTACTGCTTCATTTTATTAAGTTAACTTTTGTTACTATTCTTGGTGAATTTGAAGTCTCGTACTTCTTTTAGTAAATTGTCAAGTTAAGCTTGTTTGTTAAATCAGATATATTATGAACTAAGGATTTAAGGATGACATTAAATAAGTTCCAGTTAGCAGGCTAACAAAAAACATTAGAGGGTACTTTCCATTGATGAAGAGGGCGACATGATTAGCTTGTCTATGTAGCACAAAATGTTCTATTGCATCCGCGTTATCATTGCATTGTCTTAAACAGGGATTACAATGATTCGTAATATAAATTACTACTGCAAGTACTCATATTACAAATATCACGTAATCCAGTGTGAGTATATCTAAGGTAATATATGTTCTTAATGTTTAAATGTATACAGGGGTAGTGGTCCTCTATGACAACAGAGCTGTATTGGAGTCAATCATTTGTAATTGATACACTCGCAATATTCCCATCCACCCATCCCTATTATCTAGGGTAATTGAACCAGTCAAGCGGTATAATCCCTTAAAACAACAGGTGCTGGGTCAAATTTGATACCTATGAAAAAGGGTTAACCCATGAAAAAAGGGACAAACACTATTAATATAGTTAAATTTTTTATTTTATACAATTGTAGTAGCACTTTGAATGGATATTGGCATGAAATAGCAACAATGGTTACATATCATAAACATTTCAGTACTTTGAATGGACATTGGCATGAAATAGCAACAATGGTTACATATCATAAACATCTCAGTAGCCTGTCAAATGGCCAACCAGATCGAGGTACTCCTCGCATGACACTTGCCCACTTGCATAGCGTCTTTTGTAAGTGTCCAAAGCATCATCAAGTTGACGGTACTTTTTCTTCCTCGGTGGAGCTCTGCCACCATGATTCAGCTGTATGATGCAGGCCTCAGTGTAAGCCTGCTCCTTCTTCAAGAAGCTGATGGTTTTGAAGAGGTTTGGGTGGCACTCCGATGTTACAGTTGTCAGCTTTCTGTGCCACCCCTCAACGCCACTGCATTTTGTGCTGCAACTTCAAAGTCAGTAAAGACAAATGTGGGAGCGATGATGATGTTGTTGGCTGCAGCAAAGTCCTTCACGTGACTGAAGAACCGTTGGTAGGTTGTCTGCTTCTTGTTGGGGAGTAGTCCATAAACTAGAGGGAACATCTTACCATCCACAAGTTTACTTCACTGTCTACATACATTTTTCTCCTGGATTTAAAATTACATGGATATAAATTCGCAGGTAACTTTCTCCCCCTTCACCGAGGCTAGCCAGCCTAATCCTAATCCCTAATAGATAGGATTAATTAACGCAGGGCTGGGTAGATGGGAGTAACCCATACACTCAGCCTGTATATTAAACTGTTGACTCCAAGCTCTTGTATCACGTTGTCGCACATGCACACACCATACCAGTAGCTTTAAAGCTGGGGTGCTGCAGCTTGTGCTAATTGGAGTGGACTAATATCCTCTGAGTAGATTAGCTCTTCAATTTAGTTTGATCAGTAGAATAGATTAGAACAAGGCTCTTTAACTTATCACTCTTATATTTAAAAATGATCGTAAAGGTTTTGTTATCTAGGTAAGTTAACTATATTGTATAATGGCCCTTGTGTGAGGCAAGCTAGCAGCCGAGCACAAGGTACATTGTTATACTCACTAATGAATAAAAGTAAATAACATTTTTATAACGCTACAAAGACCATTTACTATGTAATTGATATATCTTATATGTCATTGTTTTGTGTTAATTTGATCTTTAATGTACTCTGTATGTAATCCTGATTATAACCATTACTAATTGAGGTAACTATGTTGATTAATTGTTTAATGAATAAAATTGAGTCCAAGTTGAAGTCAAGCTGTTGGTGTTTATTTTCTAGACTTATCACCCGTGTCATCCTTCCCCGGAATCACATAACAAGGCACAATAAAGGCCGATGTTAAAAGCATAAAATCATAACACGATATTGTAGCATCGTTTACAGATTTTTTAGATCTTATCGCTGTATCAGAGTCATTTCTTTCTGTCAATTAAACTGGCTATGACAAGTTTCGTCTAACCGTCAGAGGGAACACATTTGTAACTGGAAGTAGAGTCTGGTGTATTTTTGTTGTATATTTAAATACTGAGATGTGTATATGTATATATGTTTTACAAAATACTCACTGTATCCAGTTATTACATACGATCATAAGTCATTGTTTCGAGAACTCTGTGTCACCAGCTCAGTGGGGGAAAGGACTTATCAAACCGATTCCAAAGGATAACAGTAACGCCTCTCACCCGTTATCCTATAGGGGCATCTCTCTTATATCAATTCCATGTACGAAATTGGTTGGGAAAAAATGAACTTTTTGCGAAAGAACAGAACGGATTTCGAACGGACAGAAATTGTATTGATCACTTGTATACATTGTGTAATGTAGTGAGTAATAGAAAAACAGCTGGGTTATCTATCTTTGTATGTTTTGTGGATATAAGAAAAGCCTTTGACACTGTGGACCGAAATTGCCTGTGGTACAAACTCATGTCGATGGGGATAAATGGAAAACTATTGAAGGCAGTACAGAACTTATATACTGATGTGAACTGTACTGTTCTGCTGAATGATCACATCACTGACTATTTCCCAGTATCTCATGGTGTGAGACAAGGGTGTAAACTGTCACCAACGCCGCTGTTCTCGGTTTATATAAATGACTAAGCAAAGGAGATAAATGACCTGCAGTGTGGTGTAAACATTGGTATTGACATGTTATCTAGTCTTTTATATGCTGATGATATTGCATTAATAGCGTCTGAGGAACTCTCTCTCCAGAGGATGCTGCATGTTATAGACACTTGGTGTAAAAAATGGCGTCTTAATGTAAATCTTGATAAAACAAAGATAATTCATTTTAGAAAAATATCAGCTGTTAGATCTTCTTATGTTTTTACTTGTGGTGATAATACCATTGATTATGATTCAGTTTACCGTTATCTGGGATTGTCCCTAAACGAACACATGGATATGCATCTTACTGTGAAGGAGTTGTGTAAATCCGCCAGTAGGGCTTTTTATTACCCATATGGGCAATCATAAGCGGTGACATATTTTCAATATGAGCACATGTGCACATATCACTTTTGCCTAGCAACGATTGTTTCAGCGCGAGTTACCATATTACGTCGTCTGTGACGTCATCAAACCATTGTTTGTGACGTCAATGAAGCGGGCTGCCGCAAAGAAAGCAGGCCGCTTAACGTGTGTTTTAAATGAAATAGAATCGGTAATAAAGAAATTATAACCCTCGGAATTGTGTCATATGACTTTTACGAAACTCGTGCGAACTTGTGTATAACCCTCGCTCTCGCTCGGGTAATACAAAACTTCGCACTCATTTCGTAAAAGTCATATGACACACTTCCTCGGGTAATAATCTCTATTTATTACCCATATGGTTTATCATAAGCGGTGACATATTTTCAATATGAGCACATGTGCACATATCACTTTTGCCTAGCAACGATTGTTTCAGCGCGAGTTACGGTATTACGTCGTCTGTGACGTCATCAAACCATTGTTCGTGACGTCACTGAAGCGGGCCGCAGCAAAGAAAGTAGGCCGCTTTCCGTGTGTTTTAAATGAAATAGAATCGGTAATAAAGAAATTATAACCCTCGGAATTGTGTCATATGACTTTTACGAAACTCGTGCGAACTTGTGTATAACCCTCGCTCTCGCTCGGGTAATACAAAAAATCGCACTCATTTCGTAAAAATTATATGACACACTTCCTCGGGTAATAATCTCTATGTCTGTATTATACGCTAAGTTTATAACGCTGGAGGAATGTCTTATGAAGTTTTTACAAAGTTGTATAATTGTCTTGTTGAACCTGTGTTGTTTTACGGTGCTAGTATTTGGGGTGTGAATAAATATAGAGAAGTACAAGTAATCCAGAATAAGGCCTGTAGATTATTTCTTGGTATCGGTAAAAATGCTCCCGTAAATGCAATAAGAGGGGATATGGGATGGTTCTCGGTAAATGTTTCAAATTTTTTTTAATGTTTTCGTTATATTTTTAGACTTAAGTATATGTCTAACAGTCGCATACCAAAATGGGTACACTTGTGGTCATTGCAAAAAAGAAAGTCTTTTGATTATAGGATTTTAATGTTGTTATCCCATTATAATGGTGATTTTTTACGTTTTAATGATTGGGGCTGTAAGTTGCATAAGTTTTATATATAAAGGATATACTTTAAAGACAACATGTTGAAATTTGCCATGCTTCCTTGTGGAATGATGTTGGAAAGTTAAACGGAAATAAATTGCGCACCTATCGTTTGTATAAATACACTCCCTTTGTTGAAAATTATGTAAAAGATTGCATGTTTAGAGATCATCGTCGTATTTTATCAAAATTTAGATGTGGTATTTTACCCTTGTTTATTGAAACCGGCAGATATGCCAAGCCTCCGTTTCCTCTTCTACAAAGGCATTGTAAATATTGTAATAATCAACATGTACATATGGTCGAAGATGAATTTCACTTCTTAATGAAATGTAATCTTTATGATGATTTGCGTTTTACTCTGTTTGAAGCTGCTTTTAAAAATAACGGAGCTTTTTATGACTTAAATGATAATGAAAAGTTTATTTTTATTATGAATGAAACACATCTGCAAAATATTTTAGCTTTTTCGAATTTTAATATGTTTAAAAGAAGAGAGTTGTTACTAATCTGATTATGTTCAATATCTTATATTTAAGTATATGCATTTATCAACGGTAACAAGTGTTTTTAGTGTCTCATAAGCCAGTTGTGGCTCGACGCATTGTTCTATATTGTGTACTATGTCCTGTATATAAAATGTAATGATGCGTGTGACACTTAAATAATAAATTATACTACTACTACTACTACTACTACTGTATTTTTGTTGTATATTTAAGTACTGAGATGTATATATGTATTTTATGTAAATGTTTTACATATGTGTAAATTAATGAATATTTGATATTTTGCACTAAAATATTAAATATGAGTTTCCTAAGTTAATTGAAAATTATTATGTACTATAAACGATAATATTTGAAAGATATTTTAAAACGGATTTAACATATTTATGAAATTAAAGTAATTTCCAAAACCTATTTGTTATTGACTTTGTATTGTAGATTCCTTAGGTTGCGATGGACAGAGAGCTTTATCTTTGGACTTGGTTGAAATATTTATTCTTCTATTTGCAGATGATATAGCTCTGTTTGACTTTACCCCGAATGGTTTACAGAAACGTCTTAATAAATTGTCAGTTTTTTGCAATAAATGGAAGTTAAATGTTAATATAGATAAGAGTAAAATCATAGTATTCAGGAATGGTGGACGTGTAAGTAAATTTGAAAAGTTTAGTTATCAAGGCGGATTTCTTGAATGTGTAAGTTCGTATAAGTATTTAGGGGTTCATTTCTCCTCCTCGGGCTCATGGTTTGTAACTCAAAAAACATTATCGCAGCAAGCTTGGAAAGTAATTCATATCTAACGCTCCAAAATACACAATTAGAAACCTGCTTTAACGCTTTGGTCGATGTACTTACCCGCTGTTGAATGAATGCAAGGGTTTGTAACTTCATATGATATTCCGCTTAAAACGATCGTACCTCATTTAAAAGCATTTGTAGCGGTTGGTTTGCTACAAGGTGTTTTCTGCGAACTTTGAAGCCCCTTCAGTAACGGTTTTAAGATTTTGTATAAACGTTGTATTTATTTCAGGACAACTATGTTGAAAAGTAATAAATCTTTAAAGTGTCCATTTTAAGAGATCCGAGTTGGTTTATTTTTATGCTGATAAAGGCGACGACGGTATCATGTAACAGAAAATTTAGATGAACTCGCACTGGAAATTCTTTGTTGTGATGGGGAAAACTATATACTGAGGTAACTTTAACATTTTTTTCTGGTTTTTTATTCTTTATTTAGTCAACTCTTTAAATACAACAAAATCAATGAAATGAAACAAACTCACCTCATTCGCCGACCAATACAAATTACAATTATACAATGCTACTATCCGTTATGTCGTTTATACGTCTATACGTTAGTTTCACTTGTCCAAATAACCTATACATCTAAGCACAGAGACGTTATCTCTCGCTGTTATCACACATGTTTACAGGCAGGACATCTGTGTGATAACGTTTTTTGTATTCCCTTACTACTGAAATTTGGTCTGTTTATCTGTCAGGTAGCATGTTATCTGTTTATGAACACACTTACTGCTAAGCTAATACCTGATTTACATGCCATCTCATATTTATAAAAATGCACCATGTATTTTCTAAAAAAGTTGATATAATGTGAAGCGCTCGTAAAATCAATTTAATTTCCTAATGTTTCCGACTACTTTTCGGCAGTCATTAACTCTTAAACATATTAACTATCATTTCCCAAAGCGTTAACATCACGTATAACAGATCCGAAACGAATACAATACCATATCCGAAGGGTGTGCTGGTCTTGTAGCTTTACAGTTTTAGTAATCGTAATTTTAAATGCATGTCGACATACATTTATTTAGCTTAATCACATTCACAGATTCTGTGCAATAAAATTCGCACAACTAGTGTCTACATATCAATATTTCCCTGTGTTTTATAGATGATTATTATCGTAACAAACTACATACCTGTTATCTATCAGCCTCAGCTGATATGATTTAACATTTAGCGTTGAGAATCTCTAGTGTTGACATGTCCTATATGTACAGGTCTGATGACAGAGATAACGCGGAAGTGATGACGTACCATGATGAGTTTCTGTGAACACTTCCGCGTTTTGGGTAACTTATCATTTGCGCCGTTTATGGTTAATGCTACAGTCACGTGGCATCCAAACCGAATCATAAAAAATAATGTTATCAATAAGTTAATGACAAAAAAACACCCTGAAATTATTTGTTTAATCTTCAATGTCCGCGGTTGAAATAATATTAATTCAATTATAACACAAATTTGAGAGTGTGATCGGTTCAACAACCCGTCACCAACTCCAAATCCCGAGTTGTCAAACTGTTAGCGAGAAATAGGATCTGCATGTCTCTATTCTCACCAACTTTTCCTTCAAACTTTCGGAGTTTTCAAACTCGAGTTTGACGTGTGAAGTGTTGTCAAACTCATGTTGTTAAGACATAACCAATGGCATGCCACATTTAAGTCATGTGACTTTTTGACGTCATGGATATAACGTCATTTGCACATCGAGTTTGACAACAAGTGTTTGCAACCTCCAAGTCAGGGCGCCTTCCCTTCGAGTACCTCTACGGTATATTAGTGACGTCACGGAGCGGATACTCGCTGTCTGGAGCTAGAAATGTTTGACGTGTGAATATGCGAGTTTGACAACTCCTATGAGTTGGTCAACTTGTGTTGTCAAACTTGTGTTTGCCGTGTGAAGGCTGCTTTACCAATGTTTCACTATCAAAAAAGAAAAAGAATTTACATTAGGTGAAACTATCTCAACGTGAATGTGAATACGACTTTAGATAGATTATAATTATGCTTTTGATAAATCAATCAATGGTTAACAAACTTTCACTTTACTGTAGACTTTCGTATAATTTAGGAACATTAATTGTTAATCGTTCGTATGATTTATAATGCTAGTTGAAATGTCTTCACTAGTTCAATAAAGATGATAATCATTAAAAAATAAAAGGTAAGGTAGTCTAGTCTATCTACTAGTCAAGAAAGCCGGTGATGTCGGGGAGAGCTTACTCACAAAAAGGTGTGAAGCCACAGCTAAGCCGTAGTCGAGTAGAGTGTTTAATTGAATTAGAGGGTATTTACATAATAGATTCTACGAGTGTGAGCATGTACTATTTTATATATTTTTTCTTTTGAAAAATGTATATTGTTATAACCGTAATGTAATATTTCAGTAGCGTGTACTGTTTTTTGTTTGGGTTAACAAACATAAAAGTATCCCCGTGTAAACTTTTATCATGTTTATATGTATAATTATTTAATTATTATTATATGAAAATTAGACGCAGAAATTAGAAAAGAGTCCACATGCCAATAGCCAAATGTAGAACCATCTGTGCATAATACTCGCATTCCAGAGTCTGCCAACATGGCTATCTGACCGGCACATAACCTTGAAATTCCATAACAGTCCACATGACAAGAATCAAGTGTGAAACAATCTTTAGTTAAGGATCATTCAGATCGCCGGTTACACGAACCCTAGCGATTTATTGATGGTAGGTCTCATAACCTCTGACTATGTGTCTCACACGAACCTCTATAAAAACACAACATGCCTTGACTTCAGCAGTCCAAGTTGAAGTCAAGCTGTTGGTGTTTATTTTCTAGGTGAGTTGAGTTTGGTACTGCTTCATTTTATTAAGTTAACTTTTGTTACTATTCTTGGTGAATTTGAAGTCTCGTACTTCTTTTAGTAAATTGTCAAGTTAAGCTTGTTTGTTAAATCAGATATATTATGAACTAAGGATTTAAGGATGACATTAAATAAGTTCCAGTTAGCAGGCTAACAAAAAACATTAGAGGGTACTTTCCATTGATGAAGAGGGCGACATGATTAGCTTGTCTATGTAGCACAAAATGTTCTATTGCATCCGCGTTATCATTGCATTGTACGTTTATGTCGGGACGTCTTAGATATACGTCTTAAACAGGGATTACAATGATTCGTAATATAAATTACTACTGCAAGTACTCATATTACAAATATCACGTAATCCAGTGTGAGTATATCTAAGGTAATATATGTTCTTAATGTTTAAATGTATACAGGGGTAGTGGTCCTCTATGACAACAGAGCTGTATTGGAGTCAATCATTTGTAATTGATACACTCGCAATATTCCCATCCACCCATCCCTATTATCTAGGGTAATTGAACCAGTCAAGCGGTATAATCCCTTAAAACAACAGGTGCTGGGTCAAATTTGATACCTATGAAAAAGGGTTAACCCATGAAAAAAGGGACAAACACTATTAATATAGTTAAATTTTTTATTTTATACAATTGTAGTAGCACTTTGAATGGATATTGGCATGAAATAGCAACAATGGTTACATATCATAAACATTTCAGTACTTTGAATGGACATTGGCATGAAATAGCAACAATGGTTACATATCATAAACATCTCAGTAGCCTGTCAAATGGCCAACCAGATCGAGGTACTCCTCGCATGACACTTGCCCACTTGCATAGCGTCTTTTGTAAGTGTCCAAAGCATCATCAAGTTGACGGTACTTTTTCTTCCTTGGTGGAGCTCTGCCACCATGATTCAGCTGTATGATGCAGGCCTCAGTGTAAGCCTGCTCCTTCTTCAAGAAGCTGATGGTTTTGAAGAGGTTTGGGTGGCACTCCGATGTTACAGTTGTCAGCTTTCTGTGCCACCCCTCAACGCCACTGCATTTTGTGCTGCAACTTCAAAGTCAGTAAAGACAAATGTGGGAGCGATGATGATGTTGTTGGCTGCAGCAAAGTCCTTCACGTGACTGAAGAACCGTTGGTAGGTTGTCTGCTTCTTGTTGGGGAGTTGTCCATAAACTAGAGGGAACATCTTACCATCCACAAGTTTACTTCACTGTCTACATACATTTTTCTCCTGGATTTAAAATTACATGGATATAAATTCGCAGGTAACTTTCTCCCCCTTCACCGAGGCTAGCCAGCCTAATCCTAATCCCTAATAGATAGGATTAATTAACGCAGGGCTGGGTAGATGGGAGTAACCCATACACTCAGCCTGTATATTAAACTGTTGACTCCAAGCTCTTGTATCACGTTGTCGCACATGCACACACCATACCAGTAGCTTTAAAGCTGGGGTGCTGCAGCTTGTGCTAATTGGAGTGGACTAATATCCTCTGAGTAGATTAGCTCTTCAATTTAGTTTGATCAGTAGAATAGATTAGAACAAGGCTCTTTAACTTATCACTCTTATATTTAAAAATGATCGTAAAGGTTTTGTTATCTAGGTAAGTTAACTATATTGTATAATGGCCCTTGTGTGAGGCAAGCTAGCAGCCGAGCACAAGGTACATTGTTATACTCACTAATGAATAAAAGTAAATAACATTTTTATAACGCTACAAAGACCATTTACTATGTAATTGATATATCTTATATGTCATTGTTTTGTGTTAATTTGATCTTTAATGTACTCTGTATGTAATCCTGATTATAACCATTACTAATTGAGGTAACTATGTTGATTAATTGTTTAATGAATAAAATTGAGTCCAAGTTGAAGTCAAGCTGTTGGTGTTTATTTTCTAGACTTATCACCCGTGTCATCCTTCCCCGGAATCACATAACAAGGCACAATAAAGGCCGATGTTAAAAGCATAAAATCATAACACGATATTGTAGCATCGTTTACAGATTTTTTAGATCTTATCGCTGTATCAGAGTCATTTCTTTCTGTCAATTAAACTGGCTATGACAAGTTTCGTCTAACCGTCAGAGGGAACACATTTGTAACTGGAAGTAGAGTCTGGTGTATTTTTGTTGTATATTTAAATACTGAGATGTGTATATGTATATATGTTTTACAAAATACTCACTGTATCCAGTTATTACATACGATCATAAGTCATTGTTTCGAGAACTCTGTGTCACCAGCTCAGTGGGGGAAAGGACTTATCAAACCGATTCCAAAGGATAACAGTAACGCCTCTCACCCGTTATCCTATAGGGGCATCTCTCTTATATCAATTCCATGTACGAAATTGGTTGGGAAAAAATGAACTTTTTGCGAAAGAACAGAACGGATTTCGAACGGACAGAAATTGTATTGATCACTTGTATACATTGTGTAATGTAGTGAGTAATAGAAAAACAGCTGGGTTATCTATCTTTGTATGTTTTGTGGATATAAGAAAAGCCTTTGACACTGTGGACCGAAATTGCCTGTGGTACAAACTCATGTCGATGGGGATAAATGGAAAACTATTGAAGGCAGTACAGAACTTATATACTGATGTGAACTGTACTGTTCTGCTGAATGATCACATCACTGACTATTTCCCAGTATCTCATGGTGTGAGACAAGGGTGTAAACTGTCACCAACGCCGCTGTTCTCGGTTTATATAAATGACTAAGCAAAGGAGATAAATGACCTGCAGTGTGGTGTAAACATTGGTATTGACATGTTATCTAGTCTTTTATATGCTGATGATATTGCATTAATAGCGTCTGAGGAACTCTCTCTCCAGAGGATGCTGCATGTTATAGACACTTGGTGTAAAAATGGCGTCTTAATGTAAATCTTGATAAAACAAAGATAATTCATTTTAGAAAAATATCAGCTGTTAGATCTTCTTATGTTTTTACTTGTGGTGATAATACCATTGATTATGATTCAGTTTACCGTTATCTGGGATTGTCCCTAAACGAACACATGGATATGCATCTTACTGTGAAGGAGTTGTGTAAATCCGCCAGTAGGGCTTTTTATTACCCATATGGGCAATCATAAGCGGTGACATATTTTCAATATGAGCACATGTGCACATATCACTTTTGCCTAGCAACGATTGTTTCAGCGCGAGTTACCATATTACGTCGTCTGTGACGTCATCAAACCATTGTTTGTGACGTCAATGAAGCGGGCTGCCGCAAAGAAAGCAGGCCGCTTAACGTGTGTTTTAAATGAAATAGAATCGGTAATAAAGAAATTATAACCCTCGGAATTGTGTCATATGACTTTTACGAAACTCGTGCGAACTTGTGTATAACCCTCGCTCTCGCTCGGGTAATACAAAACTTCGCACTCATTTCGTAAAAGTCATATGACACACTTCCTCGGGTAATAATCTCTATTTATTACCCATATGGTTTATCATAAGCGGTGACATATTTTCAATATGAGCACATGTGCACATATCACTTTTGCCTAGCAACGATTGTTTCAGCGCGAGTTACGGTATTACGTCGTCTGTGACGTCATCAAACCATTGTTCGTGACGTCACTGAAGCGGGCCGCAGCAAAGAAAGTAGGCCGCTTTCCGTGTGTTTTAAATGAAATAGAATCGGTAATAAAGAAATTATAACCCTCGGAATTGTGTCATATGACTTTTACGAAACTCGTGCGAACTTGTGTATAACCCTCGCTCTCGCTCGGGTAATACAAAAAATCGCACTCATTTCGTAAAAATTATATGACACACTTCCTCGGGTAATAATCTCTATGTCTGTATTATACGCTAAGTTTATAACGCTGGAGGAATGTCTTATGAAGTTTTTACAAAGTTGTATAATTGTCTTGTTGAACCTGTGTTGTTTTACGGTGCTAGTATTTGGGGTGTGAATAAATATAGAGAAGTACAAGTAATCCAGAATAAGGCCTGTAGATTATTTCTTGGTATCGGTAAAAATGCTCCCGTAAATGCAATAAGAGGGGATATGGGATGGTTCTCGGTAAATGTTTCAAATTTTTTTTAATGTTTTCGTTATATTTTTAGACTTAAGTATATGTCTAACAGTCGCATACCAAAATGGGTACACTTGTGGTCATTGCAAAAAAGAAAGTCTTTTGATTATAGGATTTTAATGTTGTTATCCCATTATAATGGTGATTTTTTACGTTTTAATGATTGGGGCTGTAAGTTGCATAAGTTTTATATATAAAGGATATACTTTAAAGACAACATGTTGAAATTTGCCATGCTTCCTTGTGGAATGATGTTGGAAAGTTAAACGGAAATAAATTGCGCACCTATCGTTTGTATAAATACACTCCCTTTGTTGAAAATTATGTAAAAGATTGCATGTTTAGAGATCATCGTCGTATTTTATCAAAATTTAGATGTGGTATTTTACCCTTGTTTATTGAAACCGGCAGATATGCCAAGCCTCCGTTTCCTCTTCTACAAAGGCATTGTAAATATTGTAATAATCAACATGTACATATGGTCGAAGATGAATTTCACTTCTTAATGAAATGTAATCTTTATGATGATTTGCGTTTTACTCTGTTTGAAGCTGCTTTTAAAAATAACGGAGCTTTTTATGACTTAAATGATAATGAAAAGTTTATTTTTATTATGAATGAAACACATCTGCAAAATATTTTAGCTTTTTCGAATTTTAATATGTTTAAAAGAAGAGAGTTGTTACTAATCTGATTATGTTCAATATCTTATATTTAAGTATATGCATTTATCAACGGTAACAAGTGTTTTTAGTGTCTCATAAGCCAGTTGTGGCTCGACGCATTGTTCTATATTGTGTACTATGTCCTGTATATAAAATGTAATGATGCGTGTGACACTTAAATAATAAATTATACTACTACTACTACTACTACTACTACTACTGTATTTTTGTTGTATATTTAAGTACTGAGATGTATATATGTATTTTATGTAAATGTTTTACATATGTGTAAATTAATGAATATTTGATATTTTGCACTAAAATATTAAATATGAGTTTCCTAAGTTAATTGAAAATTATTATGTACTATAAACGATAATATTTGAAAGATATTTTAAAACGGATTTAACATATTTATGAAATTAAAGTAATTTCCAAAACCTATTTGTTATTGACTTTGTATTGTAGATTCCTTAGGTTGCGATGGACAGAGAGCTTTATCTTTGGACTTGGTTGAAATATTTATTCTTCTATTTGCAGATGATATAGCTCTGTTTGACTTTACCCCGAATGGTTTACAGAAACGTCTTAATAAATTGTCAGTTTTTTGCAATAAATGGAAGTTAAATGTTAATATAGATAAGAGTAAAATCATAGTATTCAGGAATGGTGGACGTGTAAGTAAATTTGAAAAGTTTAGTTATCAAGGCGGATTTCTTGAATGTGTAAGTTCGTATAAGTATTTAGGGGTTCATTTCTCCTCCTCGGGCTCATGGTTTGTAACTCAAAAAACATTATCGCAGCAAGCTTGGAAAGTAATTCATATCTAACGCTCCAAAATACACAATTAGAAACCTGCTTTAACGCTTTGGTCGATGTACTTACCCGCTGTTGAATGAATGCAAGGGTTTGTAACTTCATATGATATTCCGCTTAAAACGATCGTACCTCATTTAAAAGCATTTGTAGCGGTTGGTTTGCTACAAGGTGTTTTCTGCGAACTTTGAAGCCCCTTCAGTAACGGTTTTAAGATTTTGTATAAACGTTGTATTTATTTCAGGACAACTATGTTGAAAAGTAATAAATCTTTAAAGTGTCCATTTTAAGAGATCCGAGTTGGTTTATTTTTATGCTGATAAAGGCGACGACGGTATCATGTAACAGAAAATTTAGATGAACTCGCACTGGAAATTCTTTGTTGTGATGGGGAAAACTATATACTGAGGTAACTTTAACATTTTTTTCTGGTTTTTTATTCTTTATTTAGTCAACTCTTTAAATACAACAAAATCAATGAAATGAAACAAACTCACCTCATTCGCCGACCAATACAAATTACAATTATACAATGCTACTATCCGTTATGTCGTTTATACGTCTATACGTTAGTTTCACTAGTCCAAATAACCTATACATCTAAGCACAGAGACGTTATCTCTCGCTGTTATCACACATGTTTACAGGCAGGACATCTGTGTGATAACGTTTTTTGTATTCCCTTACTACTGAAATTTGGTCTGTTTATCTGTCAGGTAGCATGTTATCTGTTTATGAACACACTTACTGCTAAGCTAATACCTGATATACATGCCATCTCATATTTATAAAAATGCACCATGTATTTTCTAAAAAAGTTGATATAATGTGAAGCGCTCGTAAAATCAATTTAATTTCCTAATGTTTCCGACTACTTTTCGGCAGTCATTAACTCTTAAACATATTAACTATCATTTCCCAAAGCGTTAACATCACGTATAACAGATCCGAAACGAATACAATACCATATCCGAAGGGTGTGCTGGTCTTGTAGCTTTACAGTTTTAGTAATCGTAATTTTAAATGCATGTCGACATACATTTATTTAGCTTAATCACATTCACAGATTCTGTGCAATAAAATTCGCACAACTAGTGTCTACATATCAATATTTCCCTGTGTTTTATAGATGATTATTATCGTAACAAACTACATACCTGTTATCTATCAGCCTCAGCTGATATGATTTAACATTTAGCGTTGAGAATCTCTAGTGTTGACATGTCCTATATGTACAGGTCTGATGACAGAGATAACGCGGAAGTGATGACGTACCATGATGAGTTTCTGTGAACACTTCCGCGTTTTGGGTAACTTATCATTTGCGCCGTTTATGGTTAATGCTACAGTCACGTGGCATCCAAACCGAATCATAAAAAATAATGTTATCAATAAGTTAATGACAAAAAAACACCCTGAAATTATTTGTTTAATCTTCAATGTCCGCGGTTGAAATAAGTTCGTATAAGTATTTAGGGGTTCATTTCTCCTCCTCGGGCTCATGGTTTGTAACTCAAAAAACATTATCGCAGCAAGCTTGGAAAGTAATTCATATCTAACGCTCCAAAATACACAATTTTTGTAACCTCCCCGTCAATATACAGTTTAATATATTTGATAAGAAAGTCTTACCAATTTTATTATATGGCTCAGAGGTTTGGGGTTTCCATCCAGCTCCGAATGTTGAAAATATCCATGATAGATTTTGTAAACTTGTACTTAGACTTAGCCGTTTCAGCCCTAATGTGTCTGCTAGAGGAGAGCTTAGCAGGAATTCTTTGAAGGTTTTTCGCTTAAAGAGAATTTTATCATACTGGCTTCGTTTGATAACCCAACACAGGAATGTTTTACTAAAAGCAGCCTATATCTTTTTGAATATAAAAGGGCCGAAAGTGGTATGAAATGTTGGGCATTTGAAGTTAAGTGTTTACTCTATAACTATGGTTTTGGTGATGTGTGGCTCCATCAAGGTGTATGTCATGTTAACATGTTTCTGCGTCAATTCGTTCAACGCTGTAAAGACATAGATATGCAACAATGGCATGACAAAGTTATTAATATCCCAAAGTTAGATTATTTGTGCCATGTAAAGCCTTATTTCTATCCTGAATTTTATATATCTTGTGTGACTAATGCAGCTTATAGAAAGGCCTTAGCAAATTTAAGATGCTCGGGTCATAATCTCCTCATAGAAAAGGGCAGAATGTTAAATATTGAAAGACCTAATCGATTTTGTCCATTATGTATAATTCGATTTGTTGAAAGTGAGTATCATTTCTGCTTACAGTGTCCATTTTACGATAGCTTACGGAAACAGTTACTACCGCAATATTACTATATCAACCCAACTATACACAAACTTGTACAACTTTTTAATAGTAATAATCATAATATAGTCAATTGTTTGGCAAAATTTGTATTTCTTGCATCCAAAAAAAGGCGTATGTTTTTCAAATTGTAATTTCCTGGCGCTACAATGTTATATTACCATGAAATGTACACGTGAAGTGGGCCGGTGGCCTGTTTACTGAATAAACCATATCATATCATTAGTAATTAATGTGACCCTACGAGTGCCTTTTGTTGAAAGTTTACAAGTAAACTAATCGAAAAATACATAACTTTTCCACACACTAATTTTTTACATGTCAATGAGCTGTTATGAAATAAATGGTCAACGTGACACATTTCTAAATGTGCGATCATCTCAACTTCAGTTCAATATCTTATGACTAAAGGGAAGTAACTCTCAACCTGCAACTCTTCAGTGTAGAGATACGTTTTTAATATTTTCATGTGGTAGAATTATTCTGCACATTGAAACCTACACAAAAACAGCTTAAACATCATCTTCAGGGCATTCTCTTACTTAGGCATAGTTATGGCGACAACTCCAGTAAAGAGAAACGTGAGCAAACAGCTTTCAAATGGAACAACAACTTCGTCCACGGTTTCCAAAGCGTTTACTCAAGATGCTCAGTGGTCCGACAAGGTGGGTGACCGAAAAGACCAGCTTTGACTTTGGAAGGATCCAGCAACTATATCCATCTATAAATATTATGAGAAACATATTTTATTCTTTAGTTTTGATTTGTTAACGATTGATTTAGGTAATTAATCATTACAATTTACATGAAATATACGATGTTCCTAAAGTAATTAAAACCACCTGTTAAATGAAGCCATTTATAATTCAAATTTTCTGGGTTTTTTTGTTAAATTTTGAAGATGATATTATTATTCAAAACCATGTTACGTTTTTAAACTGAATGTGTAGGTAAAGTGCTAGTGTAGGGTAATGTTACCTAAGCTGGTTTTGGAAAACCTGAAAAAGACATAATAACTCATCAATCGACATTATAGGCTGATCTAGATAAACAAAAATTGTTTACCTAGATTGACATATATGATATAATGCAAAAAAAATTTATCAGATGTTTCGTGTATGTCATTTTCAAAGTATTTGGCAGATGGCTAATTGAACACACCATTTATCACTTTACAGATTATATATGTGATTTATAACTTGAAACTCTTGACTTTTTTTAATTTTAAGGCAATAAAATCATCTCAGTCGAAGAATAGAGTTTCCAAATGCAAAAAAAAAGAAAACCAACCCTAAAATTTCCAAAACTTAAGATAACTGCTATATCGACTTTCATCAAGGCAATAAAAATCACCATGATCTGTGACTTATCATCGTCTTCTCAAAACTAGAAGTTTTACTAGTAGACAAACTAGTGTATTTGGATGTTAATTAATAAAGCAACACCCAACACAATTAAAGTATGCAAACTGAGAATAAGATAATGCAATTTTTGACAATATGATTATATCTTTGAATTTCAAAATAGGCAAAGGAACCAATTAAAATCAAGAAAAATTGTGTCATGCTTATTTGGGAACTTGCTGATGATATATCCCTCTAAAATGATATATCAAAAAAAATTTATAATGTTGACACACAAATCAAACAAATGATAATTCTTTTGTTTCCAGGATGAATTTCTTGATGTGGTGTACTGGCTTCGACAGATTATGGGTGTTGTAATTGGAGTCATTTGGGGACTGATACCGCTCAAAGGAATCCTTGGACTGGCATTGTAAATCTCTCTTTTTGATATTAGAAACAATTTCATGTTTGATATTTGTCAATTTTCCTTGAAGGTGACCAGCTGATAACATTCTGTTACAACTACCAACTTACTGCACCCTGACAATGTTATGAATTATCTATAAAAGTCATTTTGACTAAGTTGAATGTTCTGTTCCCAAAAGCGGTTTTGAAAAAAACAAAGAGTTTGTTTATTGACACTCAATGGCAAATTTTTTTACAGCTTATGTATTGATTAATTATTACATCTCATTATTGTTTGAAAGAAAGTTGCAGCAATTCATGCTAAGTTTTTGTTTTATCTTTACAAGAGGAAAATTAATGTTAATATTTTTCAGAATAGCATTCGGGATAATCTGCCATTCTGATAACGGTCATTGATTTTATTTTTCAGGTTTGTTATCATCAATGTGGCAATAGTTTACATCTACTACAACACCTTCCAGAAAGTTGATGAAGAGGAATATGGCGGGGCATCAGAAATTTTAAAAGAAGGCTTGATGACGTCATTTTCATCTTTTATGGTACTTTCATAACATTCAGTTCAAATTTATACCGATGTTTTGACAATATACTAGTAATCCTAAAACAATTAAACTAATTGGAAATCAACCAAAAGTATTTATCTCAAGATAAACCAACAGACAGAAGATTTAAATGCTAATTGATTAGAAGAAATATTTGTTTGTTCAGAGTAGTCTCCCTTTCATTATAAGACAGTTCATTTATATTTAAAAACTCATTTAAAATACCAATGAACCTTTCCATATGCTTTTGCACACAGAGTTTGTATAAATGTATTATATACTTTATCTTTAAAAATAAATTCAGCTTTTTAAATGTATTGAGAATATAATGACCCTTTTCAATTGGAACAAAACAAATTTTGTATTTGTATTTTTGAGTAAGTGGGACATTTTATTTTACAGGTATCTTGGATAATTCTGTATTCATCGCTTCATACAGACTCCTAGCATTGCCGTGGACATGAACTTTTCTCATCTCATATGCCATTTGTTACTAGAATGACAGTTTGTGGAGTCCACACTCACAGCAGCAAGATTGAGACTCAGTGAAAGATAGTTATTTGGTTAATTTCTGAGTTTGGTACTCACCTCAAATATGTCTGGAAGCGATTTCCAACATGCGTTCCCTACCACACTTCATGTGGTATGGCTGGACAGTAGCTTCATTTCTCCAATTGGTTCTTTTAAAGAAAGCCAAGACACCAAAATAATGTCAAATTGATATGAGAACAAATAATGAATCACTTTAACAACCAACAAATCTATCTTTTGAATGATTGCAAAGTCTATTGAAACACTTCTATCTGAAAAAGGCTATATCTTTATCTAATTCACGATACAATACTGAAGTTTTCTTTATCTTTCCTAATTCGTGGAAAATATAATTGATCTCTTTTTGAAAGTGACCATATAAGAGATGAGAGGAGATAAGAACGCTGACCTCTGATTGGCTATATTAAACAAATCCTCATAGATTATTTCCAAAACTGCCTAATATTGTAAAAAATATTAAAGCTTTGTCTTTCAGAAGTGTCTTATGTTGGAGACCTGACTTGACAGACAGACAGATAATTTTATTATTGTCTCATTCGTATTTACATATAACATAAAATCACATAAAAATAAGTCAGCCATAAGTGTGGCTACGACCAGTCGCTCAGCGACTTATGAGAGACAATATCAAATGACTTGTTAATGATACATTTGAAAAGAAAAATCTATTTACAATGTATGTCCTCTGTTAAACTTTACATGAAGGAACACTAGACTCAGAATCCTCTATGATAAATGTTTCCTGTTCTTTGCACTGTGATTTGGTAAAGACCCATGTGACCTCATCTATTTAAAATATTTATGGCCACATTCTGTATGATCTATGTAGTTGTGAGGATATGTCATGGACAATATATAGAACTGCATATTACTGAACTGCAATGATGTATATATTCAAGACTAGTTTCTATATTGCATAGTGTTCTTGTTCATGCAAAGATAAGAAAAGTTAAGATCTGTTGTGGTTACTCGCTGTTTTATTTTGTATTGAAAGGTTTCATTTCATATTGATAACTGTTTACTGAATATACATCATCATGGTTCATAATTGTCAATAAAATGACTTCTGATTGATTATTAAATTTTACAAAATATCGTTTATTTCAAGCATAGTATGGTAATTGACAAACCATGGAGATTTGGTTTTATTTGAATATATTTCCTTTATGCCATTACTTTAGATGCTTTGAGAAGTCTTGTAAACGAATATTAAGTAGCAAGTTCGAGATCGTACATAAAAGTACTAAGTTCATAAGTTCAGGTTTTAGGTAATACTGTATTTTAGAGAGACACTCTGTTAGTTTTTTGAGTCACATATAACAAACTATGAATGATCTAATTTTATCACGAAGTACTGATTGATACTGGAAAAGTATCATGTTAATACTTGATGCTGATTGGTTCAGTAAAGTGACAATTTATAAGTACAATATCACGATTCTAATAGAAAATTGGACATTAACATGCATTGTCCAGCGTTAGTTTTGAAACATAAGTCATAAGAAAAGAAAATATAATTTGATAGGGTTTAAAAGGTTATATATCTATAATTTCTGTAAAATGGTATGCAAGATTTCAGCTTTCGTTTTTGGATACATAAGGTAGTTGTCATTTCATTGAAAACTTTAGTCATTGTCATATATTTGTCATTTTGGGTTGAATATGTGAGATGTTTTGAATGAATATCAACATAATTGCTGTTTTTACAGCCAGAAAATATATCAGACTGTCTCTTTAAGGTGTAGCAATTAAGTGAGATATCAAAATAAAGATATGATAGATAATGCCATTGTTTAGTGTAAGGTCTGAGTATCAATAGATTACGATTTCCTGCTTGATCCTGTGGGAAATAATTCTTATAATCAAATAAACCTCATCTTTATCCATATGAGTGATGAAGAAGAACATTTGATATTGTCTATTTCAAACTTGTTAACATGCTTGTTTATGAAATCTGAACAAAGCTACTTTTCTTATCTGCATAATTTTTACTCAAGTAAGATTTGACTTTTTGTTGCTTCACAGTAGAGCTTATATTATCTTGTACAGTTTGCCAGGGCATTTTTGGGAAAGTGGTATATTCAAAGACCAAATTTGTGAATGTAAATTTTTACTTTTAAAGGTATGAGTGTGTTAAAGTATGTACAACCAGAACAATAAATAGTTAACATCCAAAATTGTGTTTTTTGTTCACCTTTTATGATCATCTTTGATGCTAAGTTTTATTTTATGTTAATGTTACTTCTGAACCTAAATAATTGTGGAATAGTAAATATAGTTTTAAAGTATTTATGCTTTTAATGTGCTCTAACATTCAATCCACTTAAATTGTGTGTAATTTGATGTTATTATGATAAACATCATTGAAAAATGAAAGTTATAAAATATCTGGTTTATTTTCATCCATGGTCCCAATTATGAGACACCAGTATAAAGAAAAGAGCAAGAAAGAACTCGGCAGATAGAGGGTTAATGTCAGTAAGATGCCTATCTTGTCAACAGGTGTATCCTTATTGAAGAGTTTTTTTTGTTCAAGAGTTTGTTCTTCGCATTAGGACAAAAGGTAGGGTTGATTTCTTGTTACATATTCTTTTTTTCTTTTACTTGTATAGCTCTGATATTTAAACATCTTAAACCTTGACCAAAGGTTTACCCATATATTTTAAATAAACCATCATGTTGTATATACATTCATTGTAGTGTTTTCATTGACAAGAAAGAATATATGATTACCAGATTAAATCACATGGAATCAATACCAGGCTAAGTTAGAGTGCCTTTTTCCCAAAAATCACAAATTATTTAAAACCTTAGGCCGAAAAATGGAAGTATATGTGAATTTGAATAAGAATACATATAGAACATTTCAAAGTAAGTATAATATTGATTTCCTTTCAAATAGAATCATCAAGTTAAGAAGGGGTTTGTCCATTTTAGCTGCTCTGTTATAAAAGGTCAGCTGCAATAATCATCCCTAAACATTTGACAATTACGACTGCTCCACCAGAACTGCTGCATCTCCCAACTAGATACCTTTCACCTAGGGGATCCAAGTTTGTGACCAACTGAGCTGGCCTAGATGACTGGCTACTCAAGTTCGGGAAAGGAATTGTTAAATCATCATGTTTTACCTAATAAACCATAACAGTATTAGATTACTGAAGTCGTATGGAGACATTACATGACTAGCATATTATATTGTGTGTTTTAACAAGATTCAGTATATGTATTAAACCTATTGATATGTTTCGATTTCAAGCTTGTTTAAGACGTGTACATCATTCAAAGGCTGATGAGCTACAGAGCTACAAAATGTTTAGTTTAAGGGTCAGGTTGGAGAGAATAGGGACTATTTATTTGCAGATTTTCATGTGGCATGTACTGTTTATAATCACGGGTCAGAAGAGGAGAGGGTTTGTTTGTTGCAGTAAGCCTATTAATTAATTGATTATTAATGCTTTTTAGAACTCTTTAACGGCAAAATACATTAGAACGCATTTAATAATTCGTCTTTAGTGACCAAAGAATCTAACTTCAAAACTTGTCCAAAAACTGGTAATCCCCTTAAAGGTACCATAAATATGATAACTTTTTCACTGAACTAGGTCTAATTATTTTAGAGTTTTTGTCCGGCAACAAAATTATTAGATGAGTTTGTAGATGGTAAGGGTATAAAATTTAAAAGATGCCCCTAAACATGTTGACTGTTCAATATAGCAAGTTTCATTCAGCTGGGCATTTTGGTTTTTGAGTTCTGGTCAACTAAAAGACCTCTGTGATGAGTTTCCATGGAAACGATCAAATGTATAATTTGAAGAAGTTGAAAACCTCCTAAAGCCCTATTATTTATTTAATTGTTCAGTGTACATCTTTCACCGAACTAGACCTTATGATTTTACAGATCTGATCCGAAACGATAACCTGACCACAATCACAGTCCAGTAGAAATTCAATTGACCCGAACATTTAGTATTCCAAGCAAACTAACTGACCAAATGGTCCAAAGTAGTTGGTAAGCATTGAAAACCTTACCATATTCGACTTCTCGAAAATGGTAATTTTGGGTAAAAAAATGGACGGGCGGTTTCAAGAAAAAATTCCTTACAGGGTTCTTTCGAATGTATTTTTGAAATGACTAATGAATGGAGTAATGTATTATCGCAAAAAATTGTTTTGATTAACTTCGTGTGTCTGTCTCGAAGACGGTATTTGTTACTGGTTTCTAAGTGTTGATAGGTTTTTAACGGGCAGATATACACAAAATGTGGATCTCAATTGACGTCACATTGACTGCATTGTATCGTTGAAAATATGTCCCCTGTCGCAAGATCAGAAATCAATAAACATCTATAATAAATAAAGCGTTCGGACATGAAACTATTATGTTTGAACACTAAGTCATAACAACGAAATGGATTTTGTGCGCAGTGCAGATGTGAACAGAGAGTCTCAGCATCGCTACAACATTGATCAATACGTGGACACAGCCTCCCATCTGGTGTTATCATATCGGAGCATTCTCATGGTCGTGGCCAGGTCTTATTTCGTAGGAAACCTCAACTCAAATTTCTTTTGACAAATCAAAGAATAACGCTACGTCAAGCACATCATTTTTCAGTAGTGTCTAAACAAACTGATTGAATCAAATTCAATTTTTTTATTCTCTATACACAACAAACAAGAGCATATGGATATGAACATGAGAGTTAAAGAGCCACTCCGTGAGTTGTTGGAGTCATATATGCCAAACGTAATCTATGGTGTCGTTTGATCGCGAAGCATCGGCTGTTACCAAAAAGACACATTCTAAAGCTTATTGTTTTTACAGTGACAATATGATGGTAGAACGTCGCAATTGTGGTCGAAAACCGGACAGTGGCGCGCGTCTAATAGTCAAACGTAATTTTGGAGACTTATCTAAAACAGCCAGGAGGGCAGTTAGGAGTTGATAGTGTTATATAACTAGTATCCATGTATACTAGACGTGATATCTACACCTCTGTGCATTAATAAGGCTCTTTTTAGGTTTTCATGGAAAACCAGTATTTAGGTTCGCATCAAAGGTAAATAATATGTTATGAAAATCACGGAGTGGCTCTTTAAGGTACATTCAATGTGAAGGTCCAGTTACACCAATTATTTCAATTTAGCATTAAAAATTGTCATACATTTTGAAAGTTCCTTAACCAAAGAGAGCTTATTATAACATAATAATATTTTCATTTCTTGGCATCCATGCAAAGAGACATCAACCACGGTTTGTCGAAGCCGCTGTGCGAGTGAGGGTAAATTTCATTTAGAAAATATAATGGAGATTAAGTTCGCGACAAGGATTTTTATTGCTGAAAAAACCGCCCTATAGGGAAATAATTCGTTCATTGACAACCATTAATAGCGCAGTGGTTAGCGCGTTCGGCTTCGGATCAGGAGGTCCGTGGTTCGTATCCCGCCAGGGGCTCGGCAATCTTTTCTGCAGTAGAGAACTGTTCTACACGCAGTTAGGTTTGGGAGCGATGCTACACTGAAATTCAGCGCAGTACCACCCATGGTTCGCTAGTTCCAGCCGATGCTCGTAGGTTTCACCGCAATACATAGCCACAATGGTGTTGCGGGCTTTCTCCCTGCAGTAATACTAGCGGCCGCGATATAAATGAAATACTCTTGAAAAGGGCGTTAAACACCAACTCACCTCAAGTGAGGTCAGGGTGTCAGGTCTCAAACCCAAGAAGTTTGTCAAGAAACTATTAACTCTAGATATATCAAATTTTGAAAGTATCATCTTTCTAGTATGGAGACTGAGATGTGTAAATTCCATTGTCCTACACCCAAGATTAAGGGGTTCCTAAGATAGTAAACCACACCCAAGATCAGTTGGTATAGGAAGCTCAAATTTTTAGAATAACGTTTTACTGAAGTGAAAATTCAAGTTTGTAGATTTGGTCTTGAGCCATCTTCAAAGCGTGACAAGGTGCCCTCCGTCGAAATTTGTTTTTTTTCCTGGAGAATTATGTACCATAGTCTTGAACATCAAACAATACAAAAGGCTGATGAGCTACAGAGCCCATGCCTCTATTTTTTTATGTTTAAGAAAATATATATGCAAAGGCTAACGTCATAAAAGAACTGAGCATGGTTATGTGCTCGACCATGATTTCGTGTTGTTTGAATGTAGTTCATGTAGCCTATATGTGATTGAGATTCACTTGTTTCTGAATGTACACTCTCCTATGTATGTCTCGTAAGCCTTCACAGCTCTATTGATATATTGAAAATGCTGAGAGTCTGACAATAAATAATGATTAGAATTATAACCATAACATGTATCATTTCGTACAATTTAATATGCATTTGGTGTAAATCATTAATGTTGTAATTTTACAAAAATGTCTGAATATATTTGTTTTGTTCATTATTTGAATTATTTTGGATATTATGAAAGTTTCTGTCGTTAAATTCAAGTTATAAAGCCTTTGACAGAGCATCTGACTGTAATATTGTTACGGAAGCGCAACTCTTCGTATCGTTTTTCGTGATTTTAAAAATATTTTAGTTGCATACAACAAGCATCGAACGATGAAAAACCTTACATGAATATCATAGCGGAAAGTAGTTCCGTTTTAAAGATTTAATAACGTTTAAAAATACTTTAGATTATCATTCAGCAAAAATATCAACAGGGTCATCAATTAGTAGCTATGATATATATTTCCACATTCTCCATGTCATGCGATATGCCAGGATGCAGGTACATCATTAAATAAACAACTTGTATTTTGAGAAGGAAATTTTTAAGTTTATTCTATGCCACGTGGGGTATATCATGAATTGGTAATGACATTCGAAAGTTAGCCACGTCTGAACTACCCACGTGGCCCTATAGTTGCCTGACGTCACGTTTTCCGTATCTGATTATAATCACCAGAAAGTGATCCCTTTCAAATACTTCGTCCTCTGTCTAAACGTTAGCCAATTGTCCCGCCAAAGGTTGGACAGTTATGAATGGACTCTACCATGTTTGTAGTGTAGAAGTAAGGTATTAACATCTGATTGTGTATCCGATTTCCGTGTTCGACTGTGTTTATCATGTTAGGAAGTTAGAATACTGTATTCAGAACTCATCACTCGGTCTATTGTTATTTCGCAGATGGGTGTCTTACCATTAGTTAGATGTATCCATGATGTAGTTTATGATTCATTATTTGATGTTACTTACAAGACAGAAGGGTCCCTTTCGATACAGTGAAAATGTTGAAGTAGGATGTGAGGCTGTAAACAGTTCAGTGTATCTTAAAGAGCCACTCCGTGAGTTGTTGGAGTCATATATGCCAAACTTATTCAATGGTGGCATTTGATAGTAAATGTCGACTGTTACCAAAAATAAACATTTTAAAGCTTATTAGTTTTGTACAGTGACTATATGAAGGTATAACGTCGCACTAATGATCGAACACCGGACATATGTTATGAAAATCACGGAGTGGCTCTTTAATACGTCATCTGCATCAAATAGGCAGATCTATTATACCTTTAACAATTGTCTCGTGTATAGAAATATGAGCTTATTTGCTTAAAGAGCCAGTCCGTGAGTTGTTGGAGTCACATATGCAAAACTGTATCAATGGTGTCATTTGATCGCGAAGTATCGCCTGTTACCAAAAAGACACATTTTAAAGCTTATTGGTTTTTTTACAGTGATAATATTAAGGTAGAACGTCGCAATTATGATCGAAAACAGGACAGTGGCGCGCGTCAACTAGTCAAACGTAATTTTGGAGACTTATCTAAAACAGCCAGGAGGGCATAGTGTTTGTTAGGTTATATAACTAGTATCCATGTATATTGGACGTGATATCTACTCCTCTGTGCATTTATAAGGCTGTTTTTAGATTTTCATGGAAAACCAGTATTTGTCATATATATGTCTTTTGGACATGAAAAGTTCAGATGTTTTGATTTTATATCAGCAAGTACGACATTTAGGGCCGTATCAAAGGTAAATAATATGTAATGAAAATCACGGAGAGGCTCTTTAATGATGAAACTGTATGACCAAAATAAGAGGAGAAATTGGGTGGCTGATATAAATAAGTTGTTGTTGTTAAACAGGTGATGGTCATGCTTGGAAGCTTCAGAATACTCAGCCATGCATGCAGTTATCTGCACATGTTATTTTATCATTTATTCCCAAAGAAGGAAAGATATATGTATCTATAATCATGGTCGGATTCAATACTTTTGCATGCATTTATCTGCATATTTTATGTTACCATTAATTCCCAAAGAAGGAAAGATGTGTATTATAATCATGGTCGGAATCATTCTTTTGTCGACTAAATTTTTTGTTTTATAATCAAAGGAAAGCCATACGCGTTTTAAAAACTGTTCAACTAAGTCAACGTGAGGAAATTTCGAGTATCACATTTGATTTTGTTGCTTTTCTCCTAAATCATTCATTGAAACTGGCAGGTATTCAGGAGTACAAAAGAAGAAAAAAGAAAAAGGTAAATCAGCTTAAAGAAATACAAAAGAAATAGAGTTACATGTTTTAATTTCAAATTTCTTTCGCCTTCTTTATATACATGTCAATGTTTAATATCTTCACTGTTTTGACACTGCTTTGATAGCGGATATAGCGACAGATCCGTGCTTCAACGTGCTGTTTTATCCTCGTCTTTATCGACTGGGGGCTTAGCTTCGCTTGTAACCTGAGACAACAGCATGTGTATTTTTCTTATCGATTAAAGCACGCCCTCGTCACGAAATATTCTTAAGTAACTTGAGTATAGGTTTAAATTAACTTTTTAATTAATTGATTAATTCATGTAAAGGATTATAAGCATTAGCGGTAGAAAGCTATAGTGCCTATATATTCTCATATGCCTTGAAATAGCCAATTTGAACCGAAAAAGCGTGCTATAGTGCCTAATTACTCGTTTAACAAAATCATTATGAGGCGCATATTTTCCAAGAGCACATTTAGATATGTATTGTTTTATCAGAAGGATGATTGCATTTACATTTACAGGATCATTATTACCACCTTTAAAACCAAACAACACGTTGTCACAAGAAAAACGGATAATTACTTCTTCAGATTTGAGGAACTTTTCCGACAATATTGGTTTTACAATTTCACATTTCCAGAAGAGGTGTTCTAGTGCATAAGAAATATGCTGTGTATTTCATTCTGTGTAACAGACACTTTGTCGGCAAAATGTTGTAGTTAATCCTGTACTGTAACTACCTTAGTTCAGTACTTTCTACACATGTGCAAAACTTTTTCGAATGTGAAATTTGGTTGTTTATAGAAAGGTTTTTTAATCATCCGAGGTAGGGAAAGAGACTCACATAGCTTAACCGATCATGGTACGTTCGTTTTAAAACTGCTTCTTTCTAAAAAAAAACCAAAAAACCTCGTTATCACAAATTTCGTTTTCGTGGAAAACATGCTACTGTGCCTTTAAACGGTTAACAATTACTGCAGAGTTTGATGGTATCGTAAGAGACGGATTAATCTACTTTAATACAATTCGACTCATATCAATCGAATATCAATAGTTTTCATCGCGATCGTCAAAAAAGCAGCTGTTGCAATTCGTTTTTCCAGGTGTGTATTTGTGCGAGGCTGCAATTATTCTTTACTTTATTGTAACAACATTCCAATTACTATATTACACTTCTGAGAAACTTGTTACGAATCGATATGCAGGCTCATATGCAGTTAGGGTTTCTATTAGTGTGCCTATAGCCGGATCTGATTAAAGTATGATCTATTATGTGACATATGGTATGTAAATCCTACAAGCAGATGTGCTTCACGTGGTATATTTGATTTCTTTTCACATCTACCTGGACGCTTACATTGCTCTCAGTAATAACAAATTTCGTCAGCATTGTGTTTAAATTAATTGTGGCTGACTTGGTTGATGATTCAGTATATTTGCCACGTCGAATTGTAAAAACCGCTTCCAATCTTGTTTAAAACAAAAAAGAGACCCAAATGCATTTGCATCTTGTTTGATTGTTAATACTGGGCGGTGTATTTGTGGTTTTGTTAGTTATTTTTTAGCACGTGGAATTATTTCGTCCCATCTGTGAAACATCATAAAATACATGAAAGGGTTTGCGAATCTGTTACAAAAAGTTGAAGAAATATGACTAGGCATGTCTACAGCACGCACATTATGATTGAGAATACTCATTATATTTGTATTTAAACATTATCAAATGCATATACTCAGATGGCAAATCGCTAGCCACATCCAATCGGGAAAAAAGTGTGGAGCTTAGGTTACCACTTTCTAATTCCCCATGTCTTGAGATGTCGACTTTTTAAAAGAATAAATGCCATACGACGGTGGAAACTGAAGTTGCTTTTAGAAATTTATTTATATCCAAACACAAATGCCATAGGTCATCTTAAGAATCTTATCGTCATGTTAAGACACGCGATTTAACAATTGAGTTATTACAAGAAGTATCTATATAGTTTCGTCTATTGCATTTGAAGACGGGTAGGGCCTATACTTTTCATCTTTTGGTGTAAATATCACATCTGTACAACATAAATGACAAATGACTGAACGCTGAGTTCAAAAGACAATGTACTTCTCTTGAACATATGTTTTAAAAAGGTTCTGGGCAGATTCGAACCTAGCAAGTAAATTTGACGGATATAATTTGTGCACTTGTGTACTTCCGGTGGTAGGATCTTTGCCGGATATATTGGCTCACAATATAATGCTTCAGTGAATTCTCCAAACAACGATAGAATGACAAATATATGTGGAAATATTTAACTTGACCCATTATTGAATTAGCACGAAATATACTGATTTGATGTTGGGATTTTTTAAAGTTTCGAATAATATTATCTTTAGATCCGCGGACGAATACAACGGCACAGTCAAACCAAAATGGCGGCGTTCGAGCGACGTGTCGCTGGGCTCATGCTTTTATCCATCCTAGCTATTACGATTGTAAATACAAATGGACAGCAGTTAAGCAAAGATGATTTGGATGATGGGTCTCATATTCGACAGAAAAGAGATCTAGGTGGAAACAATGCTGGTGCGCGAATGAATGGAAACCTTGGTCCAAACAACCTCAACCAAAACGAATTTGTACCAAGAAATCTGGGAAATATTGCGAATCCAAACATCGCCAATCCTCAAAACGCAGCTATTAACAACCCGCAACCGGTCCTGCAAAATGGCAATCTCAAGTTCAAAGGAGGAAATAAGAAATTTGGAATGGGGAACGATAACATGAATCAAGACACGAGTCAAGCAAGGATGCACAAAAACAGGAAACAACAGATCAGAATATCTGACACTGAAGAATGTGGAGAAGAAGTGAGAAAATATTGTACACGTAATATTTGGGAAAAGAACTTTATGGTGCTTGATTGTCTGCAAAATGACTTGAAGGTAAGGAGACTGTTTTTTATATCACCAATAAAAATATGCTATGAGATTTGCAGACCTGTATAATTACTATTTACCACTACCATTTTACCAGGCTAAACTTAAGCAATAAATATTTAGTAGGTTTAATAAATGTCTATATTACTTGCACATGTAATAGGTAGTTCGGAGTTCTAATGCGCATCTCCTACTGTCAGAGAAAACTTGATCTTGATGACGTCATCTAATGATATGCAATACTCTCCCACACGTGGATATGTGCTTCTTTGTGCGCTGTTTTAATATTCGCCGTATACATTTTGGGTGAATATTTTAAATTATCTAAATAAATATCGAAAGCGTTGAAACCCACCCATCCCGCATCTGTTGGTTCTAAACACAGCGATCACACAATATTACGTGACACATTGGATTGAGGGTCAGGGAAACTTTGGGGGAATATATTTTAGAAAATGGTGTGTCACATGATCATGATATGTTCTATTAACACCACCACAAACTAGCGACAGCATTAATAATGTTTCTAATTTTCTTTGAATAAATATTATGGGATAGGGACCAATAATTGTTCACAGAGCACAGCAAGTCAGTTGATTAATAAAAGTACGGGAGTCGTCGTAAAATATTTCATATATTTTTGAGTTCATGTGTACTGGCCGTATCGTTATCACTTGTTCAATAGTTTTAGTACAGTGCATTAAACATTTGTGGGGGTTTTCTTCTGTGATGTCTTTTTAATCTTAAGAGTAGTACAAGAGAGATAAACTTAGTAAATAGATAGTAGCCTTGTTAATGATATCTTAATTAATTTGACGGTCTGCTGTATATATACATACCGCTATAAATATGAATGAAATAGTAAAACAAATTAGCTAAAAATACACATAACGTTCACAAACAATTAGACCCTTAATTTTTCTAGATTTTTGCAGAAAGAAGTTGAAAATGCATATTGAAAGTTAGTATAGTTTTGTTTTTAGCTGCGTTACATCGATGTGCGGATAGCAATTTTGTAATAGGGCATGGTTACTCTGACATTTTTAAATGAAAAATTGATACTAGAAATTGACGCTTATTCTTGAGTTATTTGCATACAGATCCTATTTGAAAATAAAGGAAAGCTTTTTCGTTTGCACTACAAAGTGCTTGAAATATTTTTCAAAAGTTGATATTTTACGAATGATTCGCGTTACAACTGTTTATTGTTAAAATATTTTAACACTTTTTAACGACTGGTCCCTGAGATATTCAGGGGAGCTAAGCCACTTCGTGTCCGACACACATATTTGAATATGCAGAAAAGGGGTCAACCAGTAAATAGGTGGGGCTTAGCTGCTGTCGGGAGATCAAAACAACAACTAACAGTACACACCTTTCTGGGCAATAAAGTACATTTCCCCAACGAATTTCGCGGAAAAACGGTTAGCTTTCTTCTGTTGAGCTGTTTTTTGATCAGGATATAGTAAAAGAATTAAGTTTTTATGAATTTAAGTTTTTGATCTGAACTGCCTACATGTAAGATACTGCAGTCTAGTATTTACTTGGTATTATAACACTAGTATAATACTGCTGCGCATATGACTGTGTGTGTACTTGTCACATCACAATATTATCACCGTCATCACAATGGCAATGTTAGTTGGTAATTAAGTTCAGATAATCTAAACTTCTGTTTATGTGCAATGACTGCGCACCTAGACGGAAGCCATTTTTATCTATCACATTTTTCTGATGATTTTAATTGGGAATGCTACGAATAAAAAAGACTACAAAATAACTAATAGATGCGTTATATTACTGCCTCAACTTTCCTTCTCAGTCATCATGTCCACTTTGATTGGTGTGTGACAATGCAGTTTTCTTGCGAGATCCACCTGTATTGTAAAGCCATTTATGTTTTCTTGAACCGTATACTTCTAAAATGGTTACAAATACATAGATGTTTACTTAATATTGTGGGGACATTTGTATCATATTTTGCAGAAAATTTTCCTTTACTTTACTTTACCTTTGTGACAACTTAGTACTAAAGTGGAAGGTTCTATTGTAGTTGTGTAACATATCTTGTTATCTAATATACTCACACTGTTGCTATGTCTCTGTCTTTGAATGTGACAATCAATGATAAATCATAGCTGGCTTCAGTTGGAATCATAGAAAAAATCTACTTTTTTAAATGGTTATCATCTTTGATAGAAAACCATTAGCGCAATATCTTTTCTTAATTTATTGGTTGAACATATATTATGCAAGTTCATTGAAACCAAACCGTTCAATATACATTTTCTGAGTATAACTTAATTCAATATATAGTAGCCAATGGTGTAGAAGTATCGCATCACGCGACAATCTTTAACAAATGAAATCTGCCTAGTAAATTGATACTAATTTTAGAACAGATGATCGTGTGCTATACAAGGACTATCTTCTTTACAAAAGCTTTTTGGTACTACGAGTGCTACCAAAAGCCAAGGACATCAACTGACTCTACGATTTTAAATAAAAGTACTTTAAAGTTTTCAAATTTTGACTCCCAAAATTTTAATGTCTAGGGGGAACCCAGGACTAAGAATATTTTTGGTCAACTTTGTTTGCATGGTATAGTTCGCGCCAGTCTCCTTTACTGGCTAATTTCAGCCTTAAGTTACAGCATAGTTGTGGTTATCTGCAATAGGCAATAGGTTGAAGTTAAGGTGTTGTCAATAATTTACTTTTCCAACCTGAAGTCCTAAATCTGAAATGGATGGAAGCTAAAAGCTTCCAGAGTTGGCAGTGGGATTGTAGACTGAAGATTTGTTAACCTTTAGAAACTGTTTCTTACATTGATACATAAAATTTGATATAAATTTCATGGATCCTGATGATCTACAAAGCCAAATGGCTCTTTTTTTGTCCATGTTTACAAAGTTGTTGGAACCGGTATGGGCAAAATATCTTTGATAGGGGAAATCTTGCTCTCTGCAGATAAGTGTGTGATGACAATATCGTTTGCAAAAACTTCTCTTTTGAAAAGCAATCAATGCATTAATGTACGCTAATGTGTTTAAAGTGTAAAAACAGAAAAGTACATAGGTTAAGAATAGTTTTAAATGTTCTCTTAGATACAATGTTTTCACGACCTGTCACCAAATTTTGAATTCAAATCAAGATTGAATTATCATTCATTATGATGTTTTGTCACATTAGTCATTGTCACATTAGTCAGATGAACCAGTGCATTTAGTGGCTCATTCCCCTTTGTAGCAAAAGTAAAATTTCTAATTTAAATGGGCCATCATTTCATCTTATGTCCAAAATGGCTCATGGCCCCTGCCTGTCCCAATCCCTGTATTATATACAGATTTTGGAGCTTTGTCAATGAACATCTATCTGAGGGGTATTGAATGTAACAACAGCTTAACTGTACTGCTTGTTGGACCATGATTTTAGTCGAGGTGAGTTGGTTAGCTGCTGAAATGTGAGTGCTGGCAGTGTTGCCTGACTCTTAAGGTTGTGGGTTCGAATCCTGCAGAGTCAAATTCTTTTTGATCTTGAAATTTTTCTGATCAATTAACTAATAGGTGTTTTTTTTCATGATTGCAGATGGATGAAGAACTTGGAAAAGAATGTCAGCACGTAAGTAGAATTGGAGTGTTGTATCGGTACATCTTTATGAACTGATCTATAAAGGAGATTCATTAACTTGCATCAAACAAATGCTCCCGATGTATTTCTTTGATAGACATACTAGAATTGGTAGGTGGAAATGCTAGCTTCATAGCGCATCAATGTTGAATAGTCAGGTTTGTTGCAATAGAAGTGATACAGAGAATGACAGTCGACAATAATTGGCCTGCCTATAATTGATATGTTGAATTTCTAATTACCTACAAGCCCAATTGCCCCTGAAGACAGTGAATATTTTTAACTCCCTTTTTGATGTCACTCTCATTGGTAAGGCTAATGGTTTGTCATCAGTTATTTGTCACTATTTTCAGTTTCTGTGGATTTACAAGCGTAACTTGACAACAGATGAAAGATTTGACCATGCAGCCAAAGAGATGTGTAAAAATGATCTCAATTTGGTGAGTTTCACTTTTCTTTTCTACTAGAATTTTTCTGTAAAATTATAAGTTTTATTTTTAAATAGGATTTATTGACCATCCTGTCTTTTGAAACAAGTATAATTTATTTTACCGAGCTATTTTTGTCATTTATAAGGGCTATCAGTAATGTAACTACTTTTGACAATATTTTTAGTTAAAAAAAACTCCAAATGCATGCCATTGACATGCTGGAATATCAGTAAAGAACTCTTGAGTTCATGACACTCAAACAGTTTATATGAACAGAGATAGAGTATGAAGTATGTCTCATTACGTGGTTGAGTTGGCTTAAAATATTTCATGTTCCATGTTTCAGCTTGGCGAGTGTAGAAATTTGGAGCGGGGCAAAGGACAAGTTATTCCATGTCTGATAGAATACTTTGACAACGTCACATCCTCAGCGTGTAGGCAGTTCCTCAACAAGATGGCCACCATTGTGTTCAGCGATTATCGTCTGATTTACAAGTTTGCTGAAGAATGCATCAGTGACATTCAGAAGTTCCATTGTGGGAGAATGGAGGGAGATGATGACGAAATGGTTAGTGGGAAGTGCCATCATATTACATTGAACTGAGGCTTTTCTTATTTAAAGAGTCGGACCTATTGGCTATGATCCGCCCTGTTGCTTTTAGGGAAAATGCCATGAAAAATACTTTTTGTGAATTTTACAACATTATTAGAATAAACTATAAGCAAGGATAAAATGCCCACACATCTACAAGTGATATACGATATATGACTCGTAAATGCCTTGTAATGCTGTAGCAAGGCTTTTCATGCTCAAAGCACTGATGAATAGCTTCACTTCTCGCTGTTTTATTTTATCGAATGTGCATTCTCGTTTATCTAGTTGTCAAATCTCAATCTCAAGTATCAACCAAAATAATACCATTAGTAACACGTTTCAACTGGGTTAAATTAAAATCATGTACAAATAAAATACATGTATAAACTGGATTGTCCTCTTGAATTTCACTCCCACAAAAAATACCCAATAGAACTGTCCTTTTAAGTAACCCCAGTAAAGACAAGTCACAGCTCACTATTTGTTCTTTGTATGTTTGAAGTATATATAAATGAGTATACTTACATGTCCAAAACCCTATTAAAAGTTAGTTATTAAACTTTATGAAAAGGAATTTTATTCAGAAGGAATGTTTCTCCACGACATTTAACACTTTGCTGAAGCTTGTTTCTGTTCAAAAAGTTGTCAATGTTTACAATTCAGATTCACTCTCAAGGACGGACTCTATCATGTCTGGCTGAGAAGATGACACAGCTGAACGGTCCATGTAAACTGCAAGTTCTAAGGACATATGAGCTTCAGTCAGATGATTTCCATCTGGATAGACCCTTGTTTTATGCATGTCGAGATGACCGGGAACGTTTCTGTCCGTCCATAACTGCAGGGGGCGGCAAGGTCTACAAGTGTCTGGCAAAGCACGTCGTTGAGAAAACTATGTCTGCAGAGGTATGTGTCCATATATTGTACTGTATTATTAATATGTATTAATTTAAGTGTATTCACTATTGTACAGGCTAAATAACAACCCTGATGTATTTCTTCAGTTAGAACCAAGATCCCTTTACAATAGACAAAGTATTTGTAATGGGGCCATAGTTGAAACTATCAATTATTTGATAACTCAACCCATTTTGGATTCATTTACATAGAAGTTAAGAATTCATTTCATTTGAAATCATAAATATTGGTGAAGAAATAGAACTGATGAAATTTTTGGGCAACAGCTTAGATATTAAACAAACTGTGCGACTGCACATATTGACCTCCTTTTTTCCTTGATTGGCCTGAGATTATTTCTTATTAAAGCAAATTATTCAAGATTTTGGTTTTGTTATTATTCCGTTGCTTACTATATTGTATCTTTCTGTCAGTCAAATGTTATTCAAGTGATAAATGTATGATTTTCAGTGTCGAGAGAAGTTAGAACTACGAGAGAAGTTGATGGCTGAGGATGTCAGGGTAGAGAAATCTTTCTTCAAAGCCTGTAAACGTGACATCGAGAATAACAACTGCATTACAGTCACCGGCATTCATGAGGATGCAAAACGAGCATCAGTCCTTCTCTGTCTGGAAGATGCCATGAAACAAGGTAGGTTGAAATTGTATGTTCAGCTTTCGTACAGAGTGTATGATCTGTTATAGCATGTTAATGTCTCCAAACTAGTGGTCAGATTTGATTTTGAAATCAATGTTGATGAATAATTTGGTATTTTGTCGGAATCAGTAAAATCATTAGAATTAATTGATTTTTTTGTATTTGTATTTGCAGGTAAGAAACTAAAAGGAAAATGCCTGGCAGAGATGGAGGACGTAAGAGCTATGATAATGGAAGACTACAAGATCAGCCCCGACCTTGTTGCTAAGTGTGCAGATGACATTGATAGACTCTGTCCAGATAAAGAGATCGGAGGTGAAACTCTCCATTGTCTCATGGAACATGCTACGGCCAAATCTCCCAGGTCCAAGATCTCTACTCCGTGTAAAGCTCAGGTATCTTAGCTTTGCTTTGATATTCATATTTTATTCGCTTTATTTAGTGATAGCAGAGCAGGTTTTAGTTGTTGTTCCCAAAGAAAAAACTCCATTTTTGGGTGTTTATTTCCCTTTGGTTATTAAAGATTTCGAAATTTATTATCAAAACCCTTGAATGTCTTTGTGGTGCTTTTCATTATCAGTAATCTCAAGTACAAAATGTTGATAAAATGAAAATAACCATACTCCTTTTTTTTGACCAGAACATAAAGAAATATTGTTACTCTTACTAACAGAAAATAAATAAATAAAAATGAAAAGTATCACTTGACAATACTCAAATTGTACAATACTTTGTGTGAACTCTGTAAGTGAAAACTTTCGTAAGTTTTAGTTTAGTTTGTTGTGATACCAAATCAGTGACTTGTTAAGTTAGAATATATTTGTAGACTCAGTATCAAAGTTGTCTGTGCATCGCAGGTAGAGGATCTACTGCACGAGGCTGACGTAGGATCCGACTACCGACTGGACCATTCTCTCCAGCGAGCCTGTCAGTCTGTCGTGGATAAAGTCTGTGATGACGTGCCTAAAGGAGAGGGAGGGTAATACTTACACTCTACTTATCTTCTCGCTATAGATCCACACAGATTTCAGCGTAAATAGTAATTCTGAAGGGTTACAAATCTTGGACTTCATAGAGCATGAAGTACAAGATTTTATAGATGTTCAACTTCTTTATTAACAGACTTGTGATGTTTCGATATAGCTCCTTGTACCTTTTTCAAGCATTGAGTTTCATGCTTGAAAATGGTAAAAGCAGCTGAACCGAAAGTCTCGCAAGTCTGTTGAATATCTATTAACCCTTGTACTTCATTACCACTACAACATCTTGAATGCAAATTAAAGACTTCATACAACATTTCCTTCAATAATTTAGAATAAACATTAAAAGACATTTTCCCCCAAAATATATTCAATTATTTTCTTGTTAATCAGTGTTATCAACTGCCTGATGGAGAACATAGACAGTGACGAGATGACCGACAGATGTGAAGAAAGATTACTGGAAATACAATATTTCATTGTGCGGGATTTCAGGTAGATTTCAATATATTTCCTCACCCACTTCTTGACAGTCCTCTGTACTTGGCTTACCCATGAATCTTCAACCTGCTCCATCAGGGAATTTTATCTGCATAGCTCCAACAATTCCTTGATAGTTTTAACTGCATGTGCCTCGTATTGCCATAAATAACCAGTCACTAAAACGACATAAATGACTATATCAAATATTGGCAGTGCCGGGGTGCAACTACCATTATGTTTGTAATACACTGCTTCAGTCTCCATGCAACACAACATATCATTGGCTGACACGACGTTTACTATTTAGAGCCAAGAATGTAAACAGAGCAATGTAAAGACTATCAAGGGATAACGGGAGCTTTGTAGATAAAAATATCCTGAAAGAGCAGGATTATCTGTCACTATGGCCAATTCTACCCGGATGGATGAGTCTATTTTTGAAAAAAAAAAAAATTCAGATAATGAAATCTCTTGATCAAATAAAAGACAATTTTTAAATATCCCTCTTTGTTGAAACACATTTTTGATTAAAGTATTGATATTTGTTTTGAAAACAATACTATCAATGATTGTGATGTTATTTTATATGTTATTCACACAACAATCCTGTTGGAATTAATTGTTTTTGTCCCCAAAAAATAGTGGAAAATGATTTTACTGATTTGTGCTTTGTTTTGTAATTTATTTACTGTGATAATTAGGTTAATGACCTAAAAAAGGGAATATGACAATTGAAGAAAAAAAATATCAGTGATAGGCTTACAATCTTTAACCAAAACCATGACTCTTAAATACCCAAAGAGTTATTTAGCTGAAAAAATGTAGGACTAACAGCTTTATTTCACAATAATTATTTAACAAATAAGTAAGAATCACGCTTTGTTTTCTTTTGAATGACATCTGCACCTTGGGTCCTTGAAGTCCTTTGGGAGTTTCTTTTCCCTTCCCTGCCTTCTTCACAACTAATGCTTTATCCTCAAACGTTTCTTCGAATTAATAGATCAAATTCTTTCATAGAATGCATCTCCTTCGCTCATTGTTTTTATTTTTCAACTGAATTTGATCTTAACTTGCAAGCACAGCATTCAAAGTTTTATGGTTTCTTACTTATTTGTGATATGGGGTCTAATTGAATGGTTTGATTTCTGCAAGAAACTTTCATTAACTCTTACGTTGCTGAATATTATTTTGACCAGTTTTGCCCCCGTGGCTGAATTTTCCAGCACTCGCCTCGCTACCATTATAGCCCAATTAGCCCCTGTGGCCGAATTTTCCAGCGCCGCCAGATGCGATCGTTTTAACAACATATTGCGTGTTTACATGGCGAAATACGGACATTATCGTCGTTTTATACAAAGCTAGTCGGCGAATCCCGTGTTACCAATGGATGATACTTACTTGACACTTTGAATGAAATTTCTATCACCCCTGGAACGGTTTCTACAACCGAAGTAAACTTGTTTTCAATTCGGGCGCCATAAGTCAATAAATTCCAAGAGCGCATGCGCGAAATCAAAACGAAACTAAAGATGAATAGTTCCTCTTCGCATCGATATAAAAATTATTTTTAGAACATGTCCAGAACGAATTTTACAAAATTTTAAAAATTGTCTTCATTTCAAACATTATAAAATCATTTAATCACTGAGTGCACACATGCAAATTATATACGGAATTAAAGCTAATGTCTTGCTCTATATTTCACGATAAATTTTATTACGATACGCCATTCTAAACGAAAGATATAAATTACGAAAACAGGGTAGTGATAAATCCCGATAACTTTCTGACCCCACAGTAATATTACTTAGCTAATAGCCCCGGGCAAACGCACGCGCTCGGCAAGTGCAGTCGGGGTATCCCCGCTGAAACATACACTCACACACAATATAAATTGTCTTTATTTCCAACTTTATAAATCATGTTATTCGCTTTGTATACATGCAAATTATATATGGAATTGAAGGTAATTTATTCTTCTTTACGAAAAAATAAATCATAACAATCTTTTGCACTGTAATTAGAAGTTATTACCAACGTAACGTGGGTATAGCTAGTAATAAAGTCTTTGATAATCGCCTTACCGCAACATTTGTCGCATCATTTCCACACGTTTTATTTTGATGCAAATATGGGCAAATTACAGATGAAAATGAAGGTATTTATTTCTTCTTTACGATGATATGAAAATAATAAATATGTACCACTTGGTTTGGAATATATAAAGTTTGCAAAGATGGTACCCTCGGGTATTTTAGAACAGATTTTGATAATTGCGACATCACTAACCGCTCCTTTATTGTCTAATTGTAATTTGCAAATTTTATATAGAATTGAAGACGATCCTTTCCTCTTTATTGTGATATAAAAATGTTGATAATGCGCTCTGCCGTTAAATGGATAGGAAGTGTAAAACTCAGTTTAAAAAAATCGCTTCTCGGTAAATATGAATAGAGAAATTGCCTGTTTGTGCGATGCGCGCGGGGTCCTTTCTGATTTTCTTGTACATACCAATTTTATATGGCAATAAAGATCATCCTTTTCTCTATATTTTGATATATGAAATTGCAAAATTTACTGAGAAGTTTATGTGATATAAAGTGCGAGAAAATGGTAAAAACGTAAAGAATAAACTAAAGTCACAATTTTGCGGAACTTGCTGTATATTTATTCTATATAGTGTATATAATCTTTTTATATCAAATCGAAGACAATTATTCCTTCTTTATCACGAGGTAATCAATTTCAGTATACGCCTAGCTGTTGAGAAGATATGAACGAAAGAAAGGCACATGTCAAAATCGCCGTTCAGTTTACAAGATTTGAATCGAGAAATTAGCTTTTTGTGCGGCGCTTGCTGTGTCTTTATTTATTTTTGCGCATGTACATATTTTACATGGAAAGAAAGACAATCTTTCTCTCTGTCTTATGATATGAAAATTGTCAAAATACGTTGAGCACATCATGTAAAAATTAGTGGGACAAAATGGTGTAAAACTAAAAATATGTAAAAATCACCTTTTTTGCGGCACATGCTGTATCTTCAATTCAGGTAGCGTAGTTATGTATTTTATATTGAATTGAAGACAATTTTCTGCTCTTTCAAATGATCCAAGGGCGTGCGATATAAGGTTGTATGGTTGGTGTGAGTGCAGGCTTGTAAGCAAACGATAGCACGCGCGGGACGGTAAGCTCGTGCAAGAGGGGAGAAAGTGCCCACAGGCTATTAGCACGTGCGGCGGGGAGTGGGGGGAAATTGAGTGATTTTAACGCTTATTTTCGGTACGATAAACGGTATCAATGTTTGCATAATTTTCGGAACATGTACGCGCATTATTTAGAACACCAACGAAACAAAATTCGGTAGCTTAGCGACAGACGGACGGAAAGTACTAGCGTTGAACTGACACTACTGCCGTACAACAATTGCCCGTCCTTCGCTACTGGGCACTACAGCGATAATGAGCTAGCGTGAGAAAAACTGAGTGTGGTTGTCGCATCTCGCCTGGAGGACATGCGGTCAAAGCTAATTTCAACCCGGACAGGTCCGGGCTTAGCATCTTAAGGGTTAAGATTCATCTTACAAGTAATATGGCATAGGGGTTAAGGACACAATCTACTTGCACCATAAAAGTTGACAAATACTAATCAAGGGAGACAATTATCAACCAAAATTGTGAACACTGATTAGTTCATAAGTTTAGGTATTTAGTACAGTGTTGTGTGTAAGAATTGTAGTGAAGATGGTATTTCAGAGGTTGCTAATATAATCCTGTCGTGTATTGGCTTGCAGATTAGATTCCCATTTGTACAAATCTTGTAAAACCGAGGCTGTGAAACTGTGCAATGCCGACCCAAACTGGTACAAAAAGTCGATGAATACCCAGAACGATCCGTCATTGGTTCTCTCGTGTCTCCATAGGAACATGATGCAACCTGAGCCTAAATCAGAGATTCAGGTGAGGTGCTTGCTCGTTAAGTCTGTCAGGTAGGGGAACAGCTGGCCCCAGTGCAACAGGTGAAAATGCCTTCCTGCTCTGATAGGATTGAAAAGTGTAGGTTTTTTATATACCCTGTAAATTTTAAGGTTTTCTGCCACAAAACTATTCAGTTCAAAGCTCCTTCACCCAATAATACCTTCTGTTACCTCAAAATGACTTAGTTTAAAGGCAATTAGAACAATTGTCATTGAGATCTCTGTTATTGGTTGAAAAAAAATTTGACAAAATGTGTAGCAAGATTTGGATGTCATAACACTTTCATGATACTTTGAATAAATATCCTTTAAGCTAATTCAGTGGTGTCAACATTTGGATATTATCAGAAAGTTTTTGTTTTAGTTGTCTTTCGGTCCCATGCTTGAACAGGAAGTGCATTTTCTCAAAGTTTGCCGTGTGCCAATGTAGTCTTCCCATGGACATCCACAGTACATTTCGATTTCTGCATCCCCACTCCTTCAACCTGTGTATTTCCATTAATGCTGATACCTGTTTTTGTTTTAACAAAAAGAAAATGGCCCCAGTTGGATCTTTTGGGATATACAATCTTTGAAATTCCAGCCCAAAAACCATTTCTAACCCTTGTGTAGATAAGACTATGAAAAACACTTGTTCCTTAAAAAAGTTCAATTAAAAATGATTTTTTTCAGTGATAAGCATAAATTCTCAAATTAGTTAGACCTCTAAGTGAAATATCATGGCGAAACTGTAATATAGCTGGTTTGCAAGAGAGAAAAGGAAATAACTGTGATTTCGCGCCCCTCTTGCAGAGTGAGGATATTGAGTCCCGTATCTGGGACCATGCGTGCCTTGCCTAGCTTGTTACGCCGCTTGTTGCCAAAATTATGTTGATTTTACTGTTTCATGAATGTATGTTTAGGTGTGGTACTTGCCTAGATCCTTGGCATGAATTTTTTATGCTTTTAAAAATGTGGCATCATTCAATATTTTACACATAGTAGTGTGAAACGATGGTTCCACATTTGACAAACAGCATGCTCTTTGATCAAGAATTAAAGAAAAATGTTTGACCATGTGGTATATTTTTCCTATAAGAGTATAAGACATTGGTCCCACGTTCAAAAATCAAATTTCAAATTGTAATGTCAAAGTATACATTTGATTAATAAAAATTGAAGTTACAAAAACCAGTTCAGATGGAATAAGAAATATATTGTTTGTATTAATTGTTTTCCCATCAAAGTTTTAATTCTTCTTACTTTCACAAGGCACTTTTCCATCCATCCATCATATAGGTAAACGATGGAAACTGTTCAGGATTATTAATTCAAACATTCAAACTGTGAAGTATGTTAACATCAATGTGAAACTACTGAAATAACTTCAGATGGAAAAAAAAATAAATACATTATTTCACATAGTTCTTTTAACTCATCAACATTTAAAACTTGTCATTTCTGCTACAAGGTCTTGTTGAAATCCATTTCATAGTTTATGTTTTGACAAAGTTAGATTATGATAATTTTATTTCACTTTGACTTGACATTTTGGGGGTCATGTATTTTAACCAATGAAATACATATGAGCTGTAAATTAGCTGTGACCTTTGACCTGTTTCCAACTACCAATCATAAGAGAGAGCTCATTAATATTCATGAAATGTGTCTTTTGTATACATGTATGATAATAAATAGCAGTTCCCATCTTGTCCAGTTTGAGAACATGTAAAATATTATTTCAAATTGCCTTTTATGTGAAAATAATTAACTCTGTTCTGGCAATTATCTCACCATACAATGAAAACATACTCCCCCGTAAATGTGAGACCACTTGTTGTGGCCACATAATAGGAAGCGACCTGGTGTTCCCACATTCTCATTCACAATATTTGTATATAAAATAATCAGGGAAAAAAAGAAATACTTTATACGTGAGAAATGATTTTACTCAAATTATGTTATAAAAGTTTTTACAAAGTCATATATTAAGGGACATTACAAAACCAAAAGGCTTGGCTTCAGTGTAAATCACAGGAGTTACTTCCCTTGGTTTCTAGCGAACCAGCTATAATAATAAGACAGTTTTTGTGAAATCCTCACACGGTGGATTGTTGCTGGGAAGTGAGTTCCCCTGCTTGACATGTGTGTTAGCAAACAGTGTCTCTCCTTATGTTTGAACCTCAGAGAGTGCTTTATCCAGAAATGCCATTGCCTCATTAAAAGACCTGCTTGTTGTCATTTCTTAGTACTATAGTACTTTTCTTTTTGAATGATCATGGCTGTGTTCTGTGTATCATAATTATGAATCAAAATCTTGTTTGACATGTCATTGACATGACTTTATTGGAATTGATCGGTGATATCCTTTGTTGAGATTTCATTTTGGAAACAATAATTCCAGCCCAAAAAGACACATGATTACTGGCTAGTTCTGTTCATGTAATATTGAAAGAAATGGTTTAGAAATGAAATTAAACAAGTCTTTCATTGAGGGAATAAAATGTTCTTGTGATATCAAGAGTATTTATGTGGATTATGCCAATACCAACCCCTGTACACAGGGCGACAGACTAGATGAGTGTTCACTGCTTGTCAGCTGAGAATTTCCTTTTCAGATTTAACCACTTTTGTGCACAATGCCCCATCTGTTCTGAATGTAACACGGTTATTCTTGTTAAGAATTTACTTTTAGCACCAGACTGATGCATGTTAGCAAGCCTTTACATGATTTACACCTAAGTTTTATATTTTTATAGATGCAATTTATTTTTCGTTTGTTGATGCCTTGCCATCACTCAGTATAACATTTACAAATAACTAATAAACATTATGAAAGTCATAAATATCAAACTTCATCAAAAAGTACATACAAGGATTATTTCATTTGAGAAATACCAAAATAAATTGTAGGTTGATATGAGTTTAGATCTACTGTATTTGTCGTTGATCCAAAACCCTTATTAAAACCTACTATATCATTCTCAGAAACAGGATCATTGTATGCATGCAAGTCTTATCTTAATGATTTCATTGCATGTACTTGTAAACATTTCGACTTTGAGATATTCAATAAGAAGATAATGAACAAAAAGCTAAATAATTACTTTAACAGTTTTGAAATGTGTACCATCTGCATATATTCATATGTACCCTCTAATTCGAAATCATTTGCTTGTATTAATTCTTTAAGCTTATGCTTTGCAAAGATGAATAGTATTCAGAATTTGTTAGTTGTTAGTTTTTGCAGGCTTACTATAAAGACTTATATTCTAGCCTAAATAAACCTTTTCTACCTTAGGTATATAAGAATCAACTTTAAGGTAAACTTCTTTATAAATCAGTGAAATGATGTTGGCAGTTAACTTTCTTTGTTTTCATTCGTAATGACTTAATATCAGCAGTTAAAGTGATTAATAATTATGTCATGGAACGTAAGTAGAATTAAGGAATCATAAAATTAACCTGTACCCTTTCAACCATGGATGGGAAACAATGCATGAAAACAATAGAAAGAGGCAGAGGTCACGTGACGTACTTCCGGTTGATTAAAAATAAGAACTGTAATGAGATGAATAATAAAACGAACAAGTGATTATGCAATATAAAAAAACAAAACAAAAGATGAAGTCAATACATGGAAATAGCAGAATCCTAAATACATAAAAATAGCTAGAAAATGATAAACTGTTGTTGCACAAACTAAAATTTCCAAATTTTCATTTAGTAAAAAAATACCTTAAAAAACCTCAAAATAAGTACTAAAAGTTATTTTGATCAACTTAGATGCCAAAATGTGTATGTAAAGGATCCTTTGTCGTCATTTACCTGTAGGCTTTGTTACAGGATGAACAAAATATCTTGAGTGTCATAATAATTGACTTGCTCTAAATAATTTCAAATCTGCTGAATCCAAAAATAATGATACTGTAATAACTTACCTGCCAAAGTCATGTTCAGCAACAAAAATTATTTAAAATAATTTCCCCAATAATCATTTCTTCAAATTAACCCTCAAAAATGTTTTGAACATAACCTCCTTAAACAGTCTATAGATAAGATAATAAGTTCTTCAATGAGTGTTGTCAGTAAACAGTACATATCGTTTCAAATTCTTCAATTTATTTTTTCATTTCAAACCCAAAAGTCCCAATTGAACATTTTCTCTTTAATTGTCCTATAGACTAGATAATAAGATCTTCAAGAAGTGTCGCCAGTTTGCGAAGGACCTGTGCGGGGTGACTGGCAACTGGCACCACGTAGGATTAGGAGTAGGGGGAATAACTCCGCAGGAAGCTGGACAGGTGCTTTCCTGTCTCTATAGCAACATCAGGAAACCTAAGCAAGCAGAGAAGAAGGTTTGATAATGTTCTGGCACTATCAACACAGAGTATGCTTGAGCTATGTAATATTCTGAAGAAAAAAATTTGCTTTTGGCTAAATATGCTGGTTTCTTAGATCTTCTCTCTGTTACTGTTTATGCAGAGAAAAAAAAATTTTCTAGTTGCAAAATATTTTTTATTTGGTAATATTTTTTTGTAATTGTTAATTTTTTGTCTCATCCTTTCACTCCATAAGTGAAAATTTGTAGTAAGGAAGTCATGTCCCAAATTTTGTTGTTGAAAGTTCAGCAATTAATTAATATAAAGCTAAATTTACAAATATTTCAAATATGATTTATTGTTTTCTGAGATAATTCAATATGAATCTCCAGTGTAATCTGTGTGAAGTGTCCTTGACCTCTTGACCCTCCGAAGGTTATGGGTCTCCCCTTGCACCACCTCCAAATGACTCAGTGGATATGGAAATTGATCTAAAGTGATATTCGTAGAGTTTTGTTTTACATGTAGAATTGTCAAACTTTCATACATTGTTTCAAGAAATGATGCAAGAATATTTTAGAAAGGATATTGTATATTTTTTTCTCTTATGGCAAATTATTACCTTTGAAACCCAGGTTGTTGTAATGCAAATGGTTGGAAGGGGTAATGACAGATTGATCCATTGTTTTTGAGACTAGTTGAAGTTTGACAATTGCAACATTTTTAGGCAGGAGACCCGGAAGGCTGTGAAATCCCACTGTCAGCATTTCATTTGTAGTTTGTAGATGTTTTATGTTTGTCCTGTCCTTGTCAACATTGATGTTGAACCATGTGTTCATGTTTAGATTATTTGTAAGAATTCTTTTGGCAAAGTCACTTTATTACTTAATGCCATGGTATTCTGAAATATTTCTGCTGTATCTATGAGATACAGGATTGTTATGAATTCATGCATTTACTGGTGTTTTTCCTCTCACATTGTAATTTGAATAAAACTAACTCTGATTTGTTTCCAACTTCACATACTGCCATTAGCTTGCAGACAAAATTAAAATGTTTCTATATCAATTTGAAATATCCCCCCTAAAAGTAATCTCATTGCAACAAATTTTCAAGTGTCTTTCTGAGAGATTCAACCTTGAAATCTGTGATTAAATGAATCCAACGTAAATACTTTAGCTGATTGTCAGACATTATGAACCTGAAGCATCAAATATTGAATTGTGAAGAGTCAAAATATGTTGAGTTTGTTAGCTTCTATTTGTAAACGGCAGGTGTCGCGAGCATGCAAGAAGGAAGTGAAGCGGGTGATGAAGGCTCAGGCACTGAGTGTGGAGCTCAACCCCGAGATACAGAGGGCCTGCTTGAAAGATCTCGGCAGTTTCTGTTCTGAGGACAAGACAGACACTGAAATCGGGGCTGTAAGTTGACATGGCTTACATTATCTCCCTTCATTTTGTATATGTGTACATAATAGATGAATGATTACATGATGACATTATCACCCTTTCAATGGCTTTTTGGTCGATCATTATTTGGGAAAAGTTCCTTTGAAGCAAATTTGAAGAAGTTTGTAATCATTTGTTACTTAGTGTCAAATTGATTGTTATTATTTGATGGAGATATCATGTTTGTGACTGTGCTTGCTTAGGATACTGCTTTATGTAAAGCACTGACTTAAAATGTGTGAAGGCACGAGAATAAAATTATGTTGTTCAGTCAAAAACAAAACCACTGAACATTTTCTTAAAACCTGGCCTACAAACCACTATCAAAAGCACCTGTCCATATGGATTTACTTAAGTACCTCGAAACAAAGAAAAAAGATTCTGCTATAGTTGAAACCCTAATGTTGAAGCAACTCGTGTGGTCTACTCCAGGAGATGGCGTGTCTGCAGAACAACTACGACTCCCTGGAGGAGGACTGTAAGAAGGCGGTGGGTGAGCTGATAGAGGAGGAGGATGAGGACTACGAACTGGACCATATCCTCATGAAGGCCTGCACTCCCATGATCAAGAAGTTCTGTGAGGTAAGTCTAGTCTACACAAATCAGGACATGAGGCCCCCAATGACTTTAGCAATTTCAATCACTATCTAACATCATGTACTGTTCTCACTTTGTAGTGTGACATCACCAAATTTTTATTAAAATAAGAATATTTTCATTATTTTGCTGAATAAATTTGTGAAATTCGTTTGTCAAGCTTGAAACCCAGAATCAAATTAATTTGAAATGGTAATTTTGATATTGCAACTGACATTTATGTAAAGACATCTTGTCTCATTAATGATTTTCAGTTAATAATACAATGCTTTTGTAAGTGGTAAGTATATTATGACAGCAAAATATCCTGAAATTTCCAAGTACCATTTTGTCTCACAGGATTTACTGGAAAGTGACTCCGACCCTGCCGATGTGTTGGAATGTCTGATTGAACACAAACACAGCAGAGGCATGGACCCCAAGTGTGCAGCTGGCGTCGAACATCACCAGATTGTATGCTACCTTACTACCAGTTACTACCAGCCATCTCTTTTTTTCTACCCTTAACTTATTTTACGTAGGGCAGGGATGCCCTCTGTAACTCTTTTGTGGTTTTCTTCTTCCTAACCTATGGTTTCCTGCATTTGAAAAGAAAATGACTTATCCGTGCTGTTTTTATCACTTTATGTTTGATAACAGTTTAAAGTAGGCATACATTACACATGTATATTGGTATTAATATTGTTCTAAATGTATCATTTTGATAAAGAAAACTCACTCAAATTTCTCATAAAGAAAGTCTATAGATACCAAATATTTTCCTTAGGCAGTGTGTTATTTGTCATACTAATACAACTTGCAGTTTTCAAAAAAATTTTATCAATTACTGAATTTGAATTAAAAAAGATTGAGCATGTGTCTTTTGAAAGACAAAAATATTTTGTCCCAATAGTTTCATCTTGATGAAGATTTTTTCACTGCTGCCTTTGCAGATCTCCCAGAAGGAGTTCAAATTCAATCACAAGTTCAAGGAGGCATGCCAGGAGTCAGTGAAGATGTACTGCATGAAGGCCAAAACAAAGTGAGATTACCATCTTTTCTTTAGAGAGTTACAATTTGTAAATGGGTGATTTATGCAATAAAATGCAAGTTGTTTGTATTAGTTAAAAGTGTAAGCTTACTTAATGAAATAACTTACTTTCTTCATATGAAATGATTTTCTTATACTAATTTGCAACCATAAAGATTTCTAAATGCAATATAATTGTGACGCTTTTATTTTGTTTTGTTTTTGATTTGATGGAAACAAGAGATTTTGTAACTTATGTACCTATATTTTTTAAGTGTTGCTAAGATAGTTGCACACACCATATATTAGCATTGACCTACGGCTCTCTTTGAACTAAGAGGGCTTTGAAAATACAGATCCAGGTTACCTTTGTAATACCTCAAATTAATTATTCAAAAGCAGACCAGGAAACAAGTGTGAATGAAGCATCAGTGTTAAGTCTAGCAGCAGCAGGTGTTGTATAATTATTGCAATGTTATTAGTGCAACTGGGGGACGCACTTGTTAGCGTGTTCGGCTTTGGAACAATAGGTCAGTGGTTGGAATCCTGCCAGGGGCTCGGCAACTTCGTCTGCAGTAGAGAACGGTTCTACACGCAGTGAGGTTTGGGTGCAATACTACACTGAATTTCAGCGTAGTACCACCCATGGTTCGCTAGTTCCAGCCGATGCTTGCATATTTCACTGCAATACATAGCCACATTGGTGTTGCAGGCTTTCATCCTGCAATAATACTAGCAGCTGCAATATGACTGAAATCCTCTCATTAAAACCCCACTCACCTCACCTATAAGTGCAACTGGCCATGTGTCAGCTGGTTGTAATATGCTTTACTCATCATTACCATTATTCATCATCTTGTTTCTCTTTGTTTGCAGACCGGAGGTTGTGTCATGTTTGAGTGAACATGTCAGGAACGACACCCTCCTGGAAGAGAGACACAGGATTGATAAACCCTGCAGACACCAGCTCAAACAACAGATCTTGCAAAGGGTCTGATCATTTGTTATATTCTCAGCCAATGGCTGAAATGTTGCACATGGGGCTCTAAATAACAACTTGCTCATTCACTCATTTGTTTGAAATATACTTTTTTTACCCTGAAATTCTTACTCTGAATGTCAAAAGTAGGTAAAGTTGTCAGTGGTTTAAACAAGCCTTTTTAGAACACTTCACTTTGTATGCAATAACCTTTTCTCCTTTTGAATATTTTCAAAACTTGTTATGATTGTGTCAGTATGGTTGTCATGGTATTTTGAATATACACTCGAACTTATTATTACATATTTGACATGAAAGTTTAGATAACATAACCTTCTGTAATTTTAGAATATATGATGGCTTTTTATTGTCTTCACATTAGTGTTATATTTATACTAAAGTAATGTAAGCTGAGTTTTAATTGCTTTAATGAATTCGCTTACAGGCAGAAAACATAAAACTTGATCCAGAGCTGCAGAGAGAATGTTTGAAGGATATCAACAACTTCTGTCATGAGATGTCACCAGGAAATGGTGCTGTAAGTACACATGTATATTATATATATTTGATTACATGCTTTATTTGCATGTAAATGACTAAAATTGAATAAGAAACAAATTTTGAACTATAAATTTGTACTGAAATTTTATAAGTTCTCTTGTAGATGGGTTTTTGGCATCCTCAAAGGGTTTCTTCAATTTTCAGTTGAGGTTTGTTGATTTCTTTAATTGCAGATTATTGAATGTTTGAAATCTAAGCAGAAGGATTTAAGTTCCAGCTGCCATATGTTGCTGTTTAGACGTGAGGTAAGTGTTCAGTTTGTTTATTCCCCTTTCTTTCATAATTGTTGCATTTTAAAAGAGCTTCAAATGCTGTAAGTCAATATTCTAACAGTCTAAACTTTCCCTAGAATTAAGAAGCTGAATAAACATTCATCTTTCTTGTCCTTGATGAAATGAGATATGTGGATATATATATATATATATATATGTTGTTGAAATAATGAATTACAGAAAGATGAGTTTGTTATCGCTGACTATGGACTTCTTAGTGCCTGCAAGAAGATGATCAAGGTAAGCTTTAACGTTTGAAAATGTGCATTGAGGTTATTCCTTTTGATAACTCTTATCAAGATATATCTCACCCAAGTGTCTTCTGATATCAAATATGTCAACACGAGCTGATAAAAGTTACAAATACCCGAGGCTTGCCGAGGATATTTTACTTATATCAACGAGTGTAGATATATTTGATATCAGAAGACACGAGGGTGATATTCTATTTATCAACCAAAATAATTTTTTTATTTCGATTTCATGAAAAATTTATATTTCTGAACACTGCTACTTTAAAACTCTCAGTGTGGTGATATTATAGCACTGTGACGTGGTCATGTTTATGATGTCATAGCATTATGTCATTACTTGGTAATGTAAAACAATTGTGATGTAATGAACTTGACTGTAATAGGGCATTGTTCTAAATCTGTTTAAACGATATCTCCTGTGGAACACAGTTTTGGATGATAAATTATAATCTCTATTACCAATTTTATTCCATTTCAACCTCATGGAACCATTCTGAAAACAACCTGCTTCCCATGGAACAGCCTGAATCACAAACAATGGTTTTATGACATCATAGACAACAAGACTTGGAAACTTGCCCTGAAACAGTGGTTTCCTGTCAAAAGCATATTATGCACATATGAAAAATGTCGTTACTTATTTTAACCATAAAGTTTTATAATTGAAAAAAATTCTATTTGAAAACTCATGATATTAATATATTTAAGAAATGTAAGAATGTTATTTATTAATTCCATCTGTATTTTTCTTCCTTGTAGGAGTACTGTGAGGATACAGATGATGAACCCTCGGTGCTCCGCTGTTTGAAGAAACATAAAAACAATCCAAACTTTGATACAAAGTGTGGAAATGTAGTGACTAGAAGAGAAGTTATGCAGAGCCAAGGTAAAACAAATTGGCAAAATTTAGTTCTTTGAAGAATTACAGACAAATATGTACGTGCTTCTTCTGTGTGTAACTTCAGTGCATTGATATGCTGTTTTACATGATCAATTCCTACCATAGGGGGAGCAGTATTTTGTGTTTGGTAGCAAGACAACCTATCAAGAATAGGAGACACCCAGATTTTTGTCAAGAACTGTAAAACTAGTGAATCTTTAATTGAGAATGATGGTGTAAAAGACTCTACTTGATAATTAAGTCATCAATGTGTGCAAAGATTATTGCCAGAGCTGAGACCTTTTTTGAGCTATTATATGAACGAAGACAGTATCTTTAAGAATTTATTCACAGAAACATTGTAATAGAAAGGCAAGTAAATACCTGCATACAAATGAACACTTATCATAATACATGGTAAAAACAGGCTAACGGGGGAATCCTCACAACAGGCTAGTCATCAAAGAGTCAAAGATTGCATTTTAAGAACAATATAGGCCTTTCATCATAGAAACTGGATGATAGTTTTAGCTTTCATATTTGGACAGTTGGGAATGAAAAAAAGAAAAACCTATAAAATTGGAATTTGTTTGTGTTTGTTTAAGATTATCGTCTCAATCCGTCCCTGAAGAAAGCATGCCGTTTGGATATCGGGAAGTTCTGCAGTAATGTGGTAGAGAAACACAAGGAGGATCCGGAACTGGAAGGGAAAGTTATCCACTGTTTGAAGAAACAATTTGCTGTCAAGGTATGTCCATTTTATGAGGATCACTACATTTGATTGGTTGTGACACTCATCACAGTTGAACAGCAGCTCAAATTGGAATGACAAACCATGCATTTTACTTGTAAATGGATTTCACTGCACTTGACTCGGCACTGATGATTATCATCTACAAAACGTTACAAACCCTCAACATAGTTAATCTAACCCTTAAAGATCATCGACAAGGGATCCAAGGGCAAATGAAAATACTATAATTACTCTGTAACGTGTACACGAGAAATTGAGGGGTCAAAGAAGGTTTTTTTTTATTGTGACCTAAAAATTCTGAAGCCATGTGAGAGACTGTTTACACCGGAAGTCAGATGCACAAACATTTATGTCAAGTCAACATGAATTTTAAAAAAATGATTTGAAATTCAAGATACTTTATTATGACTTTATTGGCCACACGGCAACCAAATGCTATCAATCCTCAGTGAAAAAGTTTAGTTTTATGTCTAAAAGAAATTGTATTATTTCTGATTTGTCAAACTGAAATTACATTTCAATGAAAAGGCATATATATAAAAAGCTAACATCAAGTTTCATGCTGACCCCTAAAGCTTGGAATTTATCACAATAATCCACTCAAGACAGATAAACCGTAATTCTGAGCATCTCTGAAGAAGGGGTATTTAGCAGTCATTCTGTTCTGTCAATTTTCTCAAAAACCGTTTTGCTACTTCCTTAATTGTAGTAGAAGGGGGTCGACTTGTACCTGAGCATATATAAAAAGCAATCTGGATGATTTCACTAAGATTTTCCACAATATATGTTGTTGCAAATAGAAAAATATCTGTAGGATGTCAGGATTATTTCCGATTTTAGAACCATATGCCCATAAGGCCAGAAATAAAATGTGACTAGCACACGGGGGTCTGACTCTAAATCAACCATCACCTATCTGTTGTTGCAGCGACTGTCGCGAGACTGTGACAAAGAGATAGAGGAAGTGGTGAAGGAGGCCGCAGGAGACATCAACGAGGCGCCTGTCCTCGAGAAGGCTTGTATCGACGATGTATGTCCAAGCTTTATGGGAATTGTCCTTTTAAAACACCATCAATTAGTGATGTTATCGATAGATCAATCATAAATGGACAAGAAAATAACCATCATTTCTTAAGTGTGATATGACTAATTATTTTAATAGCAATTTCAAAGTGAAATGAAGAATGAATTTGTTTTGTTCTCTAAAGAAAACTTTTTATCATGTTTGACTTACAGTTGATTGACAAACGATAAACTGAAAATTTCATTGATTTGTTTTATCACTAATGACCACCAGTTAACTCCTCTATTCTGCTTTGTAAGTTGTTATTATGTCCAGGTTATTCTGTCCAAGTAATATGAAATCTGAGATAAAAATTCTGCCAGTTGACGATATCAGTTGTAGTACATGACATGAGACTTATCCAATTTCACAACACATTTAGGTAGGAATTGTTTTTAACTCAACTAATGTATCCAATTGCAGATCTACACGCTGTGCAAAGATTTTGTCATGAACAAGGAAAATAAGAAACATATGAACATAGTGGAGGCAGGGAAAGGTGGAGTGGAGGAGTGCCTGAAGGAACAATTCCGTCGGAAGCGCATCAAGTCCAAGGAGTGCATGAAGGTCAGGGTCATTCCATGGATTTCTCATAAACCTGGTATTTTTATATGTATTTTACGGTATACAATTTTGTCATGAAAGATTTATGAGCTACAGAGTCAAAGGCTATTTATGATTTGTGAATGAAAGGACAGATGGTCTTATGGTATGTCCTGGTTTCCTGTGTCAGCTATCGTCAGAGAATTTCCACAAGATATAGGAGCAAATATAAGTGTGTAATTGATTCAAAATATAGTTACTCCCTAATTGCTATTTATTTCTAAAAAATATTTTTTCTACTTGTATTATGATTTAAGGAATATGATATGGTTTTATATTGTTTTTAGCACCAGTAGATGCAACCTTTTGTTTCTCTTGGAGACAGACAATGTTTGAACGATTGATTGATTGTCAGAGGTCATGCTTTTCTGAGAAAATCTGTTTGACCTGTAATTTAAGGCCAAATATAAAAATTATTATATTTTCAATGGTGAAATATGCCATTTATCAGTGAAAATAAAATCTGTATTTTCACTGAGTGAAATATCATTTCTACTTCACTCGATGAGATATACATGGAATTCGACGAAAAATGTCAAATATCCTCTATGTATTTTAGCTCTAATAAGGAAATAAAAATAAAATGTGTTTGAAAATCAGAGAAGTGTTTTACTAGATAGCGAGTTAATTTCAAAATAAAACCAAATGCATCGTGACAAGGTTAAGGACGTCAGAAACACTCACTAAAAAACATCATTGTATTGTGGCCCTTTTCGATGGAGTCCTGCTGCATGCCTTGTAGCAGAAATTTAGTATACGCTGATTGTAGAAAATATGACATGAACTTCAATCAAATTTCTTGAAACATCATAAATAAAATATGATTAATACTTTCAAACATGTTTTTTTCGCTTAAAAGAAGATTCTGAAGTTACCAGTCGGATAGTTCTGATGCTAATATTTATTAATATGTAGCAGAAGTGAAAATCTATTATTTCCACTACCAGTTTAATTTGAACCTGGGAACCCAATTTGAGTTTCAGGCACTAAATTCACCGCTTCAGCTAAAGAGTCAGCCTAAGCCATTAGGAATACTCTTATCTCATATTTGTCCTGATCTAATATTCATCTCATAATATATTTGTCCTCAAGTCAAACCTGTTAGAGTTATAAAACATTTAGGTTCAACATACTCAGGGTGTAGTGAGCACTTGGGAGTTGCCCCGTCCCCACATTGGGCGCCAAATGTAAGAGAGCAGCTTCAGTTGTGAATTGATGCCTAGCGAATCGGACAAAATATCCAATCATGTTCGAGTATCCAGCACTTTCATGTAGAACGTGTTTTGTTGTTGTTACAGGAGGTGTCTTTCCTGATCCAGGAGGAGGAAGTGGACATCAATGTGGACCCCGTACTGAAGACCGGCTGTGAGAGGGAACTCAACAAGCTATGCAGGGGTGTCCGTTCTGGAGAGGGCAGATGTAGGTCTTGTTGTTTATTATTTTCAAGTGCAAACATATTAAGATTCATAGCTATCAAATGATGCTGAAAGGAAAAAGAATGCTTTGTCGTGGTAAAAAAAGACATGATTTACATGTTTTTCTTGACACATATTGTCTATGATGATTAATTCTAACAGTTTTTAAGATTATTTAGTAATTTCCTCAAAATCATAACTTCTGAATCAAACTATCCATTCCATTGCTATATCTGTTTGTGTTGCAGTGATGTCCTGTCTGCTGTCAATACTTGAAGATGATCCAAGATCTCTAACATCAAAATGCAAGACTTTGTTAGAGAAAAGAAAAGAAATGTGGGAATATGCTGCTCAGGTATGTAAATGGTTAAAGGAAAATATATCAATAATTCTTTTCAAGAGTATGTTGTAGGTTTTGAAGCATATGAAGTACGACCACAAGCTACAGTCTTAAGATTGATTATTGTTTGTGTAATGTGATATTGATATGTTAACAATGCTTAGATATAATTTTAGCCTAATTATGTTTGGTTTATTTAAACACCCGTGAATGAGTCAAGGCCTGGTGTTTGAGTGGACAGGGTGATGGTACGGTCAGTGCTAGCAATTGTTGCCTTATACAAAGGATATGGGTTCAAATCCCCTAAGGAACTTGGAAAAAAAAGTGCAGGCATTTGAACTATACAGATGTTGCAAACCCAAATATAATGTTACCAGTATGTTGTTATCAGTATGTAAATAAATAAACATTTCATTTTCTTACATGTAACTATATCCCTAACTACAAATGTCCCTTTATTTGTGTGAAACCCTGAAATCTTTTGTTTCAGGTTGCCCCAATCGAAGGTTTCCAGGAGATCTACACCCAGATATCGGAGTCTCCAGCCCAATTCTACATCCTCGGAGTTCTCTCCGCTGTTGTGTGTATGATCTTTATCTTTGGGCTCGGCTGCGGCAGGATTACGAAGAGAGTGCGGGCGGAGATGAAGAACAAATAAGGAGAACAAATTCTTGGTTGAATTCTGCTATGAGAGCAGTTTTGATGTGAACAAAAATACTTGCATTAACCCTTTCAAAGTGATTACGCAGACTTTGTGGGTTAATGTTTAACCTGATTTTAACCCTTTTAAAGTGAATATGTTAACTTTGTATTATTGTGTATAATTAATGACAACCTTATAGAAAATAGAATTGCTAAGATTGTTAATGTTTTCAAAAAGAATTGTTTACATGTTATTAAGTTAATAATACAGCTAAGATAAGCTTAAACAAGTAAAGGAAGTAAATTTTGTTGATTTTGATGGTAAAACTTTAAAAATATCATATTTTAACAGTCTTTTTGTTTTTTTCTGACTGTGAATCGTCTGACTAGCTCTATCTCGTGCTGTCAGTCTTGCAGCCTTTCATTATCTGAATTTGCGTATCTTGAATGTTGACATTTTGAAAAGGTGACTGCTTTTGATCCTTGCAGGGATGCTCATGCTAAGTTTGGTGGGGGCACTTTCATGTGGGAGTCCCTGACATGAACTCTAGGTTTGTCTACTTTGTAAGGGTTCATGTCACATCATCTTCATGCAAATTTCTGTGATTTTGTGAGATTTTAATGGAGCAAAGAACATCATTTTGACCATGTTGAGGTGAACCGTCAGTGTGATTTGTTTTAGCAACAGTCATCGGATTCTTATCTGTATTTCAGTAACATTAATACCAGAGTTTACATTTTTCTCGGCAGTCAATTACAGATCTCTGTCAAAATAAAGCAATTTTAGTAGATATTGTGGAATTAAGTAAGTTATCTTGAAGGCTCTTCATTTAAAAATAGAATCTGGCAAGTCAGTGAGTGACCTGATGCCTACGTGGTTAAGATATATCCTGTGTATACATATTTATTGCTCTTGTGATTGGTAACTGAAAGGTTGAGTATGATAACTGATTAACAGCAAGTGATGCTTACCTGAATATTTCAAGTAACTGTTGATAACTTACTGTTGCACTACTAGTAAGGATAGTAATACAATCTCAGAGCTCTTTACAACAAATGTTCAAAGAGTTAAGGAAAACTCTGCTCTATATGTGTAGAGGTCGCCGCTCCGACCTTCACCCTTATATTTTGACATAAGGTAATATTTGTGAGTTAAAGAATTATATAAAAGGAGGCACTGACAGAAAATATTTAATGTAGACTAGAACCGTAGATATTATAGTAGGTTGCAATTGATACAAGAATGTAAGGTTTGAAAGATCGAATGTGTTTGAACGCCGCTAATGGCTGAAATATTGCCCAAGCGGCGTTAAACAATAACTCACTCACTCACTCACTCACTCGAATGTGTTTGAGTTAAGGGGTACACCTGCTTTGAGCATGGCTCTTATAGCTGATGTTATAACATTGATGTTTGAATTGATTTGAAAATGGTAGAATACAGTTAACATGTTTGAAAGGTTAGTTGACCAATAAGAGTCTCATAGTTAGCGGAATGATGATAGATTTAGATACATAACCTGAGCCGTTACCCAAACACAAGTTTGAAACAATTATTTATTAATTTCTTGAAACATCTCTTTTCTTTGTATGCTGTATCTTTAAGTAATGAATGAAAATTGTCCCTTATACACTATCTTTCGAGGGAATTTTTCAACGAAAGGATTTCTCTAGCCCTTTTTGGTTGCCCTTGAAAGTATTTTCTTTTCTAGTTCTCTTTGTGGAGTAAACTTAATGGCTTTGGTCAACCATTTTATTCATGCAAATCAGTCTTATGTGGAATCTTCCTCTTCACTATCTAAATTCCTTGCGACTTTGCTATGTGTAAAAACCATGACTTCCTGTTTGGTACATTCCTGCTGTGTCTTCATCCAGTATCATTCTTTGGTATCAACACTCAAGGCAACATTTGTTTTAATTCTCAGGTTATGTCTACTGATTTAGTTAAAAACCTCACTCGCTCATCAGAATATGGCAATTCTACTTGACAAATGACTTGATTATGCATAGTATTGTCACATATAGTGTTAATTCTAATTTTCAAATAATTTGAACAAATGGGATTTCCAATAATTTTAGAAAAAGACAATTTTAAAAACAAATGTCTGAAAGTGTCTCCTTCTAGTCTTATTATTTCCTTAGTCAAAGTTCTGTTTCATCTTTCCGTTGATGACATTTTAAATTTGCAAGCGTAGTTTCTAGTTCTAATTTTCGTTTTACTTGCAGCATTTGTTGTTTAATTACATAACATTGTAAATGTTTTACAATTGGTGGCTGACGTGTCAACAAAGATTTTAATAACTTTTTCAGTACATGTGCTGAAATGATGATAGTTTGGTGGTGATTGTAAGGAATGTTAATTATGTTAGGGAGAAATCTTGTTTTAGACAGTATGCAACTGTGATATACTGAGGGTGCTCGGGAGTGAGTGATATTCTTGATCGACCTCTCCTAAATGTAAATTACACTTTCACAATGCAATCTTGTAACTAGTATTTTCAGTAAGTTAATACAAATATTTATTCTCATAGGTACTATAGACCCAGGTTTCCAACAAATGCTATACATGGTGATCATAATAAGGCTTTAGTTAGGTTTAACCCATGCATGACTGAATCTGCTGATGTCAACGAGAGCAAAAAGTTCCTTTGATGAACTAAGGTTGCTTCCTTGTATAGTATTCTGTGGTTCATTACATTAAAAAAAAATTGTTTGTAGAAAGTAAAACATTTAGTCAAGGGTATGAGTATAGCTAGCAGAATTCTTCCTCTTTTAGTCAATTCATAACTTCAATATCATTACTTGGTTCACAAGTTTATTTGAAATTTCATTCATAAGTGAACTCTGAAAATATTTTCTGGACAAAAAAATTAAGATAATTTGCTTTTATTATGCATTTAGCAATGGTTTTATTGGCTGCTGTGGTTAATAAAGTCATTTGGGATTGAGTTTTAATTTCACAAGTCCACAATTGCACATTTTGTGACAGTGCAACCACTTTTCTGTTTTTATAGTGCTTACTCCAACTGCAATGGTAGTATAAGTTTGCCACATTCAGTGCTTCTTTTATCGGAAAATGCTAGTCATGTATACTTATAATAGCTTTATTCCTAAAGGTCACTTTATTACTATTCTAGTGCTACAAAAACTGGTTTAATATTATTCTCTATAATCATCAGAATAACTCCATGCCTTTTAAGCTTGCCTTTACAATTAATTGTTATGATTATTTGATCATTTTCACTAATCAACCAAGTAATTCAAATAGTTTAAAACATTAGATAAATAACAAGATTTTCTTATCATTGTTTGAAATTTTTGTTTTTGGAAAAGATGTGAGTTAATCTTAAGATGATAAAAATATGTATGTTCTTTATGATTTTGCCATTTTGAACAAACTGATATTATTTCATGCTAAATGTGTGCAGTGAGTTTTTGCTAGAAGTAAGATAAGCGAGATACTCTAATGTCAGTCCAGTGACATGTTTGTTTGTCCAATGCCATCTGCTGTGGTGTATAGATAGCTTATCTCTCAGTGTAATCACAGAGTATCTGGTGTACATATTCATATAGCAATTAACATAATTGATTACTGAATAATATCAGCCTTGCTTCTCACTTGATCATGTGACCACAATATTGTTAACATGACCTTCCATGCCACAGACAAGTTACAGGGACAGTTGTACTGCAGTAGTTTTTATCAGAATGAAAACTTAATGGATATTTCTGTTTGTGTATTAATGCTTTTTTAAAAATAACATCCTGGACAAAATGTCTTATTCAGACCGTCTATTTCAAATATTCACGTCATATGTGCTCAAGCGGTGATATCCTATCAATTTTCTTTCATTCAAAAGTTACTCCAGACCTATTGTTACTCTCTCGTGTGTTTGTGTTTTGGAGGGATCATTCAAAGACTTGAACTTGCATTTGTATTTGTACAAAACACTAGCACTGAGGTACGTATTTGTTGTGAAATGAGTCATAATCACCAGAGAGCTTTAAGTGTCTCCTGTCCAATAGTCACTATGTCCCACACTAAGAACCATTTCATCCAATCAAACTGGGGCAAAACTTCACTCAACATCCGTGATTTAAGAGTTTATAGATACTTGACCCCAATGGTTGTGCATTACAGAAAACACTACTTCATATCTATTTCATCAAGAGAACTGTAGCCCAAATTCTAGCAGTCTTTTGATAACTATCACAGTTATATGTAAATATTGTTATTCAATTACTTTTTGATATCACTTGAGATTTTTTTTGCCAGGACACACAGCTTTTGGTTGATATGATCAAGTTGTAAATCCAGCATTTTTCATCAAACATCTTTTAAAGAGAATGGTTGTTTGTGCTTTGAGTTGTTTTGGACTCTAAATATTAACCATAGAAATTTACAGAAAGAAATTCATGTTGAATTATTAAAACAAAAAACATTTCCCTAGATCTCATCTCATTTTGAATAAGTTATTTTTGCTGACCTAATCGGTTAAATCAAAAGTATCTATTGGCAAAGTTCAATTTCAAAACACTTGTCTATATCAGTATTGTCCTTGTTGTTTTTATTTGTTTATATTTGCATAATACTTTGTTCTTGCTAGTTACATATTTTAGGGATAATATGGTAAAACCATTACAGTGATCATATTCATATCCTACATGTTTAATCTTTTGGATTCTCCTACAAAAATTATTCACTCATATTTACAATAAACTTGTTTATAAAGATTTGACATCGGAATGCGAGAAAACATGGAGGTTTATTTGTAGTTACAGCTAAAATTGTACCAATGAAAACTGAACAAATAATCAATTACAATACCAGATATGATCAAAACAAACAGTATCATGTAATCTTTAATGAATTTAGAAAACATCTATGTTATATATAGTGGACTTCACTTGTTTTTATTTTAGCAAAATATCCACATCTGAAAAGATAAACATGTACAAATTAATTGTCAATTGTTACATAGCATTATTATTCTACGTTATCATTCATTTTTCTGTTAGTAGTAATAGTGCCTTTGTTTGTTATCAGTTGACACTTGTAAACATTTGTAATTTACTTTCAGAGTTTGTTTGTATTGACGTAATTATGTCTTCAAAATTTGAATTGGGATAACCACTCGACACTGGTCACAACTTCAGAGGTGTTTCCCTAAGATGTTTTTCTCATTGTATTTATGATTTCAAGCACTGGCACTCTACTAGAGTAATCGTCAGTTGTGATCATGTTATGTATAAGAGGTGTATATAGTCTTGCAAGAATTTCTTGTTTTACTTAATAAAAATCTTTCATGTGTCCATGAATTTGGTAGTAGGATGTTCCGATGGATTTGTCAAATGTGAATTGATAATATGAAAGTGGTGACAAATTCATATCATTTTGGGTGTTGGAACAAGACACGCTCAGTGTTGAATAGGGTGGTTATTTATTATTGACATGCATCAATATTGTTCATCATATATACTAACTCTGTAAATACCTCTATGCCACAGTTGTACAGCTGTCCTATTTTCAAGTATTTGAAGCTAAACCCTCCCCATGAACTTATGTTGTTGATGGAGTCTTTTATAATAGAAGTGTATCTTTCCTCAAGAGCTTTCATTGACCAAAGCATCAAGGGATTAACACTTTACCTGCTGAACGAGGGCTAGTCTGGACAGCACCTGATTAACCCTTTGATAGTTTTCAGTAAAAACCTTGATTAATTCTTTCTGGCAAGAAGCCCAGTCCCCTCTGAGTTTTAGCTATGTTACTTCTAAATTTGCAGTCATTTTTTGCTAGTCATGTATGTTTATGAAGGTGCTTAGAAATGTTAAGATCAATGCCCTGTACCACCTGAGATAGAGATATGTTTCTCCAAATTTTGCAATCATTTATGACAAGTCACATTATAGTTTATATGTTATTGAACATGTTTACAGTTGTTCAGTTCGGTGTTACATCCAAGACCCAAAAACCATTTTCATAACTAGAAAATATTTTTAAGTTACACCTCCTGGTGTAAAGGGGCTCTAAAACATGAATGATGGAGCAAATTTTCCTCTTTCATTAGTAATGCTCTAATCCAGGATAATATCCTTTTATTGAATAACTCTTAAGATCAGCGTCCACGGTCCTTATTGTGTTGAAATGACAGTTGTATTTCAGTTGTGAGCAGGTGAAGAGTTAACAGAAGTGTATATATCTTTCCTTGAGCTTTCAATGCCACCGGCTCCCAGCAGAAAGTGATAACCAATGCTGCTGTTTCAATGTGGGTTACTTGAGGAAACCTGTGGTCAAGTTGTGGTAGTTATGGGTTGAAACATACCACTAACCTTGTGAGGGTGTCAAGCTTACGGAGGTCACTCTTATTTTTCTACTTGTCAATATCATATGCTTGTTGTAACAGGGGTGTGTCGAATGGAAGAGTTTCTATAATAAAGTTATTTCAATTCCCAGTTTTCTTGTTTTCCCATTTCAAGCATTATCTTTAGTGTGGGACATAAGATTCCATTTCATTTATAGTTCCTAAAACATTTTTGTTGAAATGAAATCATTTTCAAAGTTAATCTTCATAAACTTTGTATCTATAATCTCATCATCTCAGACGTTGGCTGGTTTCATTTTGATGAGAAAAACATTAATTACTTTTGCTTTCTCTCCCCACGGAGTACAACATTCATGTCTGAAGTCTATTTTTGATACAGAATACCAAATGACCTCTCATATCAAGGCAAATTGGGAGGGTTGGATAGTTGTCCTAAAGTGGATTCGACCCAAAAAGTACAGTGATTTCTACTATTGCAGATAGTGTTTATGTAGAACCTTTTTTTGCAAGCAACAGAGAATAAAGGAGAATTATTGAATTATGGACAGAGGCAAAAACATTGTCTCGAGGAAAGCTTGTGGGTGTCATCATAATTTGAAGGTCACCCAAATTGAAGGCTGGCATGTTCCCAATAAAAAGCTGAAAGTTATGAAGAAAATCAAATGAATAGTTTTTAAGATATCCCATCGACAAGCTTAAAGAGCCACTCCGTGACTTTCATAACATATCATTTACCTTTGATGCGAACCTTAATGTCATATGTGGTGATACGAAATCAAAACATCTTAACTTTCCATGTCCAAAAGACACATATATCACAAATTCTGGTTTTCCATGGAAATCTAAAAACAGCCTTATTAATGCACAGAGGTGTAAATATCGCGTCCAATATACATGGATACCAGTTATATAACCTAACAAACACTATCAACTCCTAAGTGCCCTCTTGGCGCTTTTAGGTAAGTCTCCAAAATTACGTTTGACCATTTGACGCGCGCCACTGTCCGGTTTTCGATCATAATTGCGACGTTCTTCCTCCATATTGTCACTGTAAAAAAACCAATAAGCTTTAAAATGTATCTTTTTGGTAACAGTCGATACTTGGCGATCAAATGACACCATTGATTAAGTTTGGCATATTTGACTCCAACAACTCACGGAGTGGCTCTTTAACATGCAGGTGTCAATGCTGAAAACTAGAAAGCACAACAGCAACCCTGAAAATAATGTAAATGTAGTCCAAATCGACTGGGCCTGACATCTTCTCAATAAGTAGCCATGTGTAAGTTAGGAAGAGAATCCAATATGTTTCTTGATATATGCTGACAAGCTTAACGTGCAAGTTTCAATGCTGGAAATTTCTGAGTCTTTCTGTGACCTTGAAAATGGTTCTTGAGATATTAACTGACAAATGTATAATGTCATTCAGTGTGTGACCTTCAAATAAAGATCAAATCACAAACATTATTCAAAGTTATACATTTTGTACTGAATCTGCCAAATACTACATCCTCTTTTTTTGCGCTTAATAGTGGGATAAAAAGGATGTATCAGTGTTGCATAATTAACAGGAAAGGAGAATCTGGCCAAAATGTAATAGAGATTATGTGGGAAATATGAAGTACCTCTATAGAAAACTTGTGGAGAGAAAATTGTATTAAGAGTTTGACCATAATGCCCCGACGCAGGGCAATTCCACAAAGAGGTTTCTAACACTTTAACCAATTCTCAGTGGCACGTTCCTCTATGTTGGACTCCTCCACGGAATGCTTCTTTCTCTATAATGATCACTTTGCTGTCCGAAGTCTGATCATGTGGAAATTTCATTTAAAAACAGCATGATCATGGATCATTTTTCTTGTGTAAGGACATAACCATCTGATACAGGTAAAATCATATTGCGAACGGGAGATGCAGACAGTTTCATGGACTCATTTGACCTTCAATTGGTGCTTTTTCACGGGATTGTTGAACTCATTTGAAAATGTCATATGCTCTGTATACATTTTTTTTTGTCAGGACATAATGAATAAACTTTTAACGAGAATTAAACTTAGAAGTAGCAATCAATATCTTTTCCACAAAGAGATACATTTTGAGGAGAAAAATATGTTTGGTAGTATACAAAACTTTATACTAAGAGGTTGAACTTCATAATTTTCTTGTCACTGAACCCTTCTTTCAAGATGGCACAATAAATCAATTTACTTTCAGTGTACTTTAATCATGACAAGTCTTTAATTCTAAATATTAAACTATCACCGATGTTTTGCCTTGAGAATGGTATTTATATTTATTTCGACTCGCACAGCAATGTCGGCTACTGATTGGCCATAAGCGGTCACGTGCCGTAAGTATATTTTTCTATGTTAAACTGGGTCACGCGCAACCCCAGTAATAAGAGACGACGTACTGCCAAGAGTTATTTCAAGTCAGGAATAAAAACAATTGTCAATAAATAACAGTGTAAATAAGGAACAATTTTTCTAAATATTTAATAATAACATCTTCAAAACATGAACTAAACATGACTTCATTTTGTTCAACTGTGATTTCCTGGAATTGCAAACTGCACGCTCAGCACTAAATTCTTTGAACAAGAAATCTGCAACACTTCTAAACTAAATAATTCTCTTGCATTGTATTGCGTTATCATTACGATACTTGCTGTAATATATATATCTATAAAAGATTAAAACAACAGCCTTGAAACAAGTACTTGTTGGTACCGTGTTGTCATTGGCAGAACATCCACATGTAGAACACCGTCTGTACTTCTCAATCGAGGACAAACCAATCAGAGTAACTCCTACTCACTCACTCTGCCTCAAGAACAAAATGTCTATTGGAAGCAGTAAGCAGTTTTGCCAAAATCCCGGAGATCATATCTTCCATTTTTTGCCAAAAAAGCATGTCTTCATGCTACATACTCCTGCTACCACTGCATCAAAACAATAGCAAAAACACATATCACAAGTCACTTCATAATTGATTGCCTTTCACACTTGACCTTTTACCACAAACTGATTTCATCAAATCAATGTCACCATTCCTGTCAGCCAAAGCACCAGTAACTCTCAGATGTGGTGAAATATTTTGCAATTTTAATCAACAAAATTATTCTTTTGGCATGGTAACTTTCAAGTTTCAAAAACTGTCGTCCTTCTTGCCTTACCTGTTTTGACTTATTTATAATTCAGTTTCATATGACACATTACTGTTCTGTCTATAAAAAGAATTTGAACCGGGTCGCTCCTGATGTTCTAGAGAGAAAATGGAAGACGGGGTCCGAGACTTCTCTCTGTGAATCTCCACAGCACATGTCACTTTGTTCTCCAAGGGAATCTCATGCTTCTCTTCCACCACAGAGTTATCTCCCCTTAACAAGGGTGTCACACTTCTGGGCGACTGAGCGCCATTTGCTTCCGGGGACCGAGCACTATTGCGACTGTCACTTGAAGTCTTTCTCCTCGTTCCGTCATCTTTTCTTTGCTTTCCATCTTTGCTTTCATTTGAAATCTTCCTTCTTGTACCATCTTTACTTTCTGTTGATGTTTTACGTCGGGTTCCATCTTTACTTTCTGTTGATGTTTTACGTCGGGTTCCATCTTTACTCTCGGATGATATTTTTCTGCGGGTTCCATCTTTACTTTCAGTTGAAGCTTTTCTTTGAATTTCATCTTCCTTCAAAACCTTCTCATCCTTTTCCTTTGAGGTTTTCCTTTTACCAGTATCCTTCTCTGAAGATACCTTAGGTTTTGTTCCATCGACGATCTCTTGTATTGGCTTCTCTGCTTCAGGAGACACGGTCGTGACCTCGGGAGGGTCGGGCTTCTGACTGGCTCCGCTGGGGTTCTGACGAATCTCGTCAGGAGGTGGTTCAACCTTTGACCTCTCCTCGATGATGTCCACGAGGTCAGCAGTGTTGAAGGACTCCTTGCTGTCCTGGTTACTGAGAGATTTCTCTGTGGACTGGGATGTGCTCTGCTTCATACTGGGGATACCTGTAGAGAAAAGTTATTCGTCACAATATGCTTACAATTATGCTGAATATTCAGGTCTTAATAGTTTATGGTTTTTTGTTCTTAGAGTTTTCAGACTGGGGAAATGGTTAGTCAATTCCTTTTAACATTTGTTAATTATTTTTTCCATAGCGTAATCACTATTTCATCACCCTACATTTCAATGGATAATTTCAATTTTCTGGATACTTTATCCATTGATAATACATATCACCTTAAAACAATTCAGTTTACATGCAGCATGACAGCTGAGATGACTTCTTGTTGTAGCTACATGATCTCTGGCTAGCTGCTTTACTGTACTATACTGCAACAAAATTCGTAATTTTAGAACAGTGCCCTTATAAGTGATTTTGATAGGACTATCATGTTCAGGAAAAGCTGGCACAGGTGTGCATGTTGACTAATTACAGCGAAGCTTAGATAAGCCAGTAAATGAATCTGGAACAAGCTCTGCCACCCTGGGGAATTTGCACGATTGCAAACTGACCAGAATCCTGACTCTCGAGACTGTTGGTGGTCTTGTCGAGGTCGTCCTTGAGGATCTGTTTGCGCTTGTCCTGGATCTGCATCTCCCTCCGCACCAACTCCTCCTCCTCCTCCTCCGTCAGCGGCCGCTCCAACCGCTCCACCACCAGCAGCTCGTCGTCAACATCATCATTCAGGCTTGCAACGTCCGCATTGTCGTCGTTCGGGATATCTGCTAGTGATATCTGGAGATGCAAAGAGAAATGGTTTGACTGAAGATTTTCAACAAGATTTGTCAATTGGGTCATATTAGAAATCAAAGTTTTTGTAAGCTATTATAATTAAGAACCTCTGGCAAATGTTTTTGTGCACAAAAATATCAAAATTTCATCACCAAGCTCTTTGTCTTTATATGAATTAAGTACATATTCTGTGTTATATTCCCAATGACGTTATATACCATTGGATATGGATACATTGAATGAAATGCTTTTGGCAATCTTATAAGGAGTGGGAAAGAAATCAATAAATAGATCCGTGCTAAAACTATAATTGGTCTAAATCAGCTAAGATCACACTGTCTTTGTTGTTTTGGAAAGGATACTTAATCACTCAGATGTCAAAGATATTGATTCTTCATGTTGAAAACAAAACAGGTTTAAATTTGCTTTACTTCAACCTACCTCAGATCCGAAAACAAAGGTGGCCTGTTCCTTCTTGCTAGCTTTCCTCTCCAGGTCGGTGTTACCTTGGTCTTTATCGCCGCCGCCGCCGCCACTGCCAGAAGATTTGTTAGACTTGCCTGAACTCGTCCTGCTGCTGTTTTTAGTCAACACAGACCGAGTACTTGAGCCCTTCATAGACGGGTCCAACTGGCGCACAATGTTCGATTCAGGGTCCATCACCTGCACCAGAATGGGTTATTGCAAGTTACTGATTCATAGACAGATAGAGATAAAATCATTAGTAAAAGTGGCTGTGTAGGTAATTTGTAGAGACAGTCAGTGTGCAAAAAAATTCCAAATTTGTTCAAAGCATACTCAATTTGTAACATCATATATGAAATGAGCCTAGGTATTAATCTCTACATCCAAAATGTGAAACCACCTCATCAAGCTATCAGAAGAACATTTCAAAATGACACTGGCAGCATATAATGACCATGCCAATAATTTTGTATTCTCTGATTACTAATGACTAAAGTTTATATGTCCAATGTGAAAACATATGCCTACACAAAGATGCCCAAAATCATTTAAAGATTCACTCCAGATGATTACTGCACATGACTGCAATCACTGAAAGAAAGTGTTTTCATTTAGTAAGTATATTCAACAAAATAAGTTGAGAACCACCCTTACACCCAATACAGAAATATTCTGTAGTTCACATAATGATCCATATGATGCTTACATAATGATTATTTGGGTGGTCCTTTACTTATTTGTTTAGTATACTTCCGTGGAGGAACAACTGCAGACTGAGGCTCCACGACCCACCTTGATGACAGTTTTGACAAACTTTGGCGTCTCGGTGGGAGTCTTAATGATCTCCTCGGCCTCCACCTTCTGACTCTTCTTCTCCAGCCGCGCGTTTTCCTTCAGCAGCTTCCTGCACATCACATCAATAGGATAGCTTAGATTTATAAACATATTAGCAAATTTTCGAATAACATCAAGAAAAAACAGACTTTACTTTCTGCTATGTGATTCTAAAATCTGAAAAGTACTAAAATTTATAAATGATTTTTTGTTTTTCAAACATATTCAGAATACTTTGACATTGCATCATTTTACTTACTTGGTAAGTTTTATAAAGAAGCCAATGAATATCTTGCAAATAAAATGAAACAATATATTTCTTTATTGTCCCTCTTCCTAAGCAGTTGTTAATTCTAAACCAGTGTCTAGGGGTTTGAAATGAATTCATAGTTTTCAAAATTTGTTCAAATGTTCCAAACATATCAAAAGAATTGATTATCAGGCAAATAAATTCTTCCTTACTTGGCTCTCTTCCTGAGAAGTTTCTGTGCCTCCGGGTACTCTCTCATGGCCTCCTCGAAGTCAGCCTTCGACAGCGTGAAGACGTTGGTGAAGCCTTTACTCCGCACGTTGGCGGTCCGTCTGTTGCCTCCCGACATGGCCAGAAGACTGTAGAACAATGCGTGATGAAATATAAAAGCAAGACTCACTTGGCAATTTATTACATGGTCATTTTGCTATGGGTTGGCAGAGACATCTTTCATAGCCTAGAATGTAAGAGATTCTTAATGATTACAAAAAGTCTTAAACTAAAGTTCTGGATAGAATCTCTAAAAGAAAGTAAGAAATGACACCTGTCCAACACTCTGAACCTGGTATATTTTCATCTGATCTGGAATCTTTTGAGGTTTTTCTTTGATATTAACATTTTGACTGACAAAATTGCACTTTTTAACTGAAAATCTCTTTTTTACTGTTCTTAAGAAAAGTGGCAAAAGCTGTGCTTATGAAAAACATCAAGCATACAGACTTCTAGAAAGGAAGGAAGAAAAGTAATGCCTACCTGATCTCCCCAAAGACGCTCCCCTCATGTAGAGTGGCGAGCACCGTCTCTCCGTCCTCACCACCTACCACCTCCACTTGACCCTCGCTCACGATGTACATCTCTTTCCCTACCTCACCCTGCAGCACGAACATGTCAGAGTTATCCCCCTTGATGTCATTGACCTTATGCTATTCATCCAACAACAGGTACATTTTCAATCTACCTAATGATCCATATAGATGAACACAAGCTTCTCATGTAATAGTTTTTTGTGAGTGTGAAGTCTTCACATATTGAAACATAATTTTTTGTTAGAGCTAGTAATTTGGGACTGTTTAAATTTAACACAAAGAAAATAGCAATAATCATAAGAGTCATGTATCATTTGACTCTTACTATAGATACATGTTTTACAAGAAAGTGATTTTATAAGGACTATCCATCTTTTCAAATAGTTCTAACGTATGTTTAGTACCATGATCTCACCTTGTAACAGATGTAGTCCTGGGGGAGGAAGAGACTGGGTTTGAGTTTGAGGACGAGGTCGTACAGCAGGTTCTTGTCACAGTCGGAGAAGAGCTGAACCTTGCTGAGTGTGTTGAAGTGGACGCTGATGGCCAGGTCTGTCTGAAGCTTGCGGGGAAGGGTCTCCAGAAGCTGACCTTCATCTGTGGTCAAAGGGAGATATCAAGTTATTCATGCAATTAAAAATATTTTATTACCCATGTGGTACTTCTAAAGGGGTTTCATAACAATTTGCTATGACACATATGTGCCAAGGCTGGAGACAAAGCAAAATAATTTCACGGGTAACATAAACTTGACATGAAAGGGGAAGCCTGTTAGATATCCTATAGATATATCAATTTGTGGTCCAAGAGCATCTGGGAGCCAAGTCAGTGCTGGCCATGGTATCCAGCAATCAACTTTCAACTATTCAAAATGGAGGTAAAGCAAGATTTTCTTGATAACAATTAACTCCTTGAAAAGTGTATCATTCATAGAAGCAATGCAAAAATATTTGGTATGAACTTTGATTGTGAATTAACTTCAAAGTCTTCAATGGCAACAGGGCTTTAAGTTTAACAACCATCAACAGCTGCAACCAACCAGAACAGGTCAAAGGGTAGAATCGAGATTTAAACTTAGGTTGCTAAAATTCTGTCTATTCTCTGTGGGGATGACAACATCCACGTGTTAAATAGCTGAAATATTACTGAAAACATGTTAAACCCTGATCACTCAATGGAATGAGAGAATATCATCGTGTTGATAACAGTATCATGTTCTATGCTAACACAAAAATATGTTCAATTTTGTTGATCTGAGATTAATCAGTGGTTGTTGAAAATGAAATACAAATTAGGGGTTTTAGTTTATTCATACACCCTGCACTATTTGTATCCGACAAATTCGTGGACTATAAGATACATACTGATAGTTTTGGTTTGTTCCCAGTTGTAGAGGAACCACACTCGAACCCTCTCCTGCATGTCCCGAGGGATGTTGATGGACTCCATGTAGCGCACCGTCATGTCAACCTGCTTTCGGTACGCAGCCTTCACATGACCTGCTGCTTCCACGATATCTCGAATCTGGGAAATTAAGGAAAAACCGTCAGACCCTATAGTAACAGTAATGATTATAGTAAAACCTCTTAATTATCCTAGTTACAAAGTAATGTCAGCCTCCTTGGCTGGTTAGATAGCTAGTGATACAAGGGTTTTGGTTTGAAAGAGACCAGGGTATTAGGAGGGAGCGAGAGGGGATTCATATATGCAGGATGTCTATATGCACCGAGCAGTGACAGTGCAACGCCATTGTTCTATTCTTATATCCTAGCAAGGTTTGGAATCCCAGGTGATAAGCTGATGCTCTACCAGCTGAACTACATCCCGGGTCAATTCTGAGATGCCAACTCTATAGAATCTACTTTGTTATTACAAATGCTGATTAAGGTGCTATTCACAGTTGACCTGACGAGGATATTTTGTCAAATGGCTTTGCTCCAACATGTGATAGAGCTTTCTTATGCAGTTTTGGGGAAAGTGAGTTTCAAACCTCAAATTTGACAAATTATGTGGACACCTGACCAATGAGACATGAGACTGAGAATTATCATGTGACTGATCATGTGACCTACCTGACCAATGAAACTGAAAATGGTCATGTGACTGACCATGTGACCTACCTGACCAATGAAACTGAAAATCGTCATGTGACTGATTATATGACCTACCTGACCAATGAGAAGAGCGAACACAAAGACTCCAGACAGCCAGTACAGAGTCATAAACAGATACTCCAGTTCGTTCTGTGGTTTCGGGTTGTTTCCAATTGATGTTGCAGTTTTTGTAGCTAGGTAAAAACATCTTATATACCTAGAAAAACAAAGAAGCAGTCCAAAAATCATTTTTATTCATATCTCTGTTCTAAGGCTTGCTCCTGTTAAAAAAAAAGTAATTTACGAGTATAAAAATGTGTACATAACAAATCATAAATAATATTTTCATATCTCAAACACATTTGTTAATGGGGAGTATTACTAAATTGAATATGGAAGAGGAAGGTTTATAATCTATTTTATTGCTCAATCTCTCATTTGAAAGTGTTAAGAAAGTTTCTCAGTTTAAGTCAATGCTTACGCGTTTCCAGTTCCGTTATAGACCCACTCGTTGGCATCGAAGCCCTCGTAAACAGACACTGCGTAATAACCACACGTCTCAATGTGGATCAGAAACAACATGTAAGTCATCGTCTTGATGATTCTGGAATAAAAAAATTTGAGATAATTGAACATGCCACAACTGAAAAAAGTCACAGTTTAGTATTGATACTAAATAATTCCGAAATTTTAGATTCTTTGAAAATAACATTTAACAACACTCAATAGATTTGAAATAATTCAGTACTGATGATATATAAATCAGAAATGGATTGATATGTAAATGTTGCTCTGCTTGTCTAAAGTAGAGTTGCAGATATTCTACAACCACAAAGAAAGTTGAAAACATCATGATTATAAAGCTACAAAATGACACTAATGCATAAGGCTATATGATATAAAATATTCAATATCAATTCTTGAATACCAAATTAGAATTCTTTTTACTTGAAATCATCATGTGCCTAACATCATTCATTTGCTTTACTAAAATATTTCAATCAATATTCTTTATAAAATTAATTTTAAAAAAGAAGAAGGTAAATTGTAAGAATTCCTCCTCGTTGTGTACCTAATAGCATGAGCGGAGGAGTTTGCTGCCTGGTCACATCTCTCGTAGAACTCCCAGAATGTCTGCACCTGGGGACAGCGAATACACTTGAAAACGCTTGGGTAACATTTGTATTTAATTAAACAAATCCAATGAAAATGGCAAACTAGTTGGATATTCAAACATCAAAAGGTTTAAGAAATAATTATGTTCTAATTAAAATGTAAGAAGGATATGTAACAAAAACATCATGCATATTAGTTTGACATCTCTAGAGATGCATAAACTAATCTGCCAGTGTTTGAAACAGCTGCCTGTCATTAACTAGCTTGTTGGAGAAAAGGTCAGCGTGTCAGCCTGGCTTTGGTGATTTCATGTATAGTGTCTACATACTACAGGTGTGTCAAACTTCAAGCTCATTAATTTTAAAGGAGTTATGGTTTGTTTTCAATAAAACTGGAATAAGCAAAAAGGAAGGATTCCAGATGCAGCAAAGATCGAAAATACTTTCACGAGGTTAGAATATTACTGCATTGGCAGCAGAAGAATTATTATTGATATTGATTTTACCTATTTTGATTAGATACCTATTCATTGACCTTACACTTCTAAAAAATAAGTCTTCTGGTTCTGTGGGACCCACCTTAAAGAGCCTGGGTATTCTGAGCCAGGGGTTGACACCCACCCCGGGTATCAGGTACAATATGTCCAGTGGGAGCAGGGATACCACGTCCAGCTGTAATACATGTACAATTATAGCTTAATTCATCAGTTCACTTACATAATACACCATAGGCACAAAGGTTAATGACTACATATATTTCATACTTGTAAACTGAAAATGATTTTATCACGCAGTAAAGTCTCATAAAAAAGGAGAGTTTATTTACTCAAACAAATTTGCTTATTACATCACTAAAAAGACCATAAAAAATAATGTTTAGAATTTTTAAATGATACATTACTCTGTAAAGAGCAAATTCAGAATGATGAAGTTGTACTAATATAAAAGCGTGTTCATTCTTCATCAATAAAAGCGTGCTCATTCTTCATCAATAAAAGCGTGTTCATTCTTCACCATTAAAAGCGTGTTCATTCTTCATCAATAAAACCGTGTTCATTCTTCATCAATAAAACCGTGTTCATTCTTCATCAATAAAACCGTGTTCATTCTTCATCAATAAAACCGTGTTCATTCTTCACCAATACAACTTATTCTTTCTCGTTAGATAAGTAGGTCAATAATATCACCCCTAAATACAATATCTCAGTAACCTGGCCTAATATTTTTAATATTTCTGGTATAAGATGTATATATAATTACGCCACAATTTCTTAGAGCAAGATGTTACTTCAATCATCAAGTAAGACACTCTTAAAACAAACTGACTAAACTCCCACCTTGAACATCATTTTCTTCATGTAATGCTTCTTCGTAAGTTTTCTATCACACTGCAAAAAATACATAAATATAAGACATGTACATATGCATTATTTATACATTTGGAATATTTTTCCAATCATTATTAAAAATCAATAAGAAGAAACTGTTATCATCATTCAAAATTAATAAAAAGCATTTATCATCCACAACTTAACTGTGTTGAGATCAAGCAATATCTCCTAGGAGATATCGTTATGACAGTTGATTTTGACCAATGCACTATTACAGTTAAGTTCATAACATCACAATTGTTTTACATCATCAAGTAATGACATCACAATGACGTCATAAACATAATGAGGTAACAGTGCCAAGACATCACATCTTATAGTAGTGCAGTGTTCAGAAATTTCCATTTTTCACGTAATCCAAATGAAAAAATGATTTCGGATGATAAACAGAAACTCACCCACATATCTTCTGATATAATATATATCAACACTCAAGCCTCGTATATTTTAACTTTATCATTTCGTGTTGATATATTTGATATCAGTAGACACTTGGGTGAGATTCTCTATATATCAATATTGACTCTTTAATTTTTTAAAATTTTTATGATGAATCTGCATGCTTATACCTTAAAGGCACTAGTGCACGCTTTTACGGTTTAAATTGGCTATTTTAAGGTTTAAGAGGACTTATGCATTCACTTAAGCTTTCTATCGATGCAATAAAATACTTAAAATTCTTTACAATTGACCTGCAATCAACAATGAAAAAATTTAGTCAGCCGCTGTCGGCTTGGATATATAACAAATCTAAGGTTAGCTGTGCACAAAACGGATTAATTATAGACAGTTTAAAGCGGCTGAACTATTATTATGTGCAGCTGTTGAATTTACCTAAACTCTGAACTGAGAACAAATAATGAATTATGTTTTATGAAACCCATGTTGTAAATAAACCGATTTAATAACACAGCATTAGCATTGCTATTAGATTAACCAAAGCGGCTGCCGTTTCCGCTTTTTTGGTTATAAGCAAAATCTTCATATTTCCGATATCGTAGTTCATGCGGATTTATTGTAGCGTAACATTAAATACTTCCGGTCTTTAAAAATCAACTTTACTACCTGAATACCTAAATATTCGTTAAATAACTTACGAGGTAGATTGCTTTAGTGAGGATCTTGAATAATATCGAGAGATATGCAGTATCTGTGCTTTCGTTGTGTTAAAGAAATATTGGTGTGCACTAGTGCGTTTAAACCTTGTCATCACCATACAGAGCCTCAAACCAGACTCTGACATATCCAATAAGTTTATTTTCTTTTATAAACCCAAAAATGATCTATCACCAATCTAAAACTTGAAACTATCATAACAATTATCAATCATATTTCAGGATATATATGATTATTGTTCCGATCAGTAACTGCATTTCCTGATATTTGTACGGCATTGTCAATACAGAATATAATCAAATCGTCAAAGTTACAATTGACTAAGAACTTGTTTGCCATTCTATGACATGATATTTTGTCAATATTGACCTAGCTATCACTAAAAATCTGCAACCAAAAATCAAAACAACTTCCTTGACACTTTGTGATTTGTATCTGTATCACAAAGCCATTATTACAAAAAAATGGACTTGAATTTCAAGCACCTGTCATTTCCACACAGGCGTGATATCAATGATGTATGACCCAGAGGTTATGAAATCTACTCAAATTCAAAGTACAAATAACATTTTGAACAATTAAAAACAACAACACTTTCAGTTTGACAAATCAGCACCGATTATATTTGTATCTGTAAAATGTTATTTCCATAAAGTATCACCTACATTAACCAAGCCACTAGTTATAGATATTCTGACAGGCAAAAGAAAGTATAGACAAAAATGCAAAATATTTCAATCAATGAGAAATAAAAACAACTATAAAATGGATTAAAAATTGTTATAATAACCAACTAAATTAAATTTTAAATCTTTCTCAGCTTTATTTGTTCTTATTTCTCATAAAATGCTTTTAAGTAATCAACGTTTCCAAATGTTTAACTAGGCAAAGTAGAAGAGTGAATTAGGGCTTTTTTGCCTGTTTTATAATATATTACAGCAATGATCGATGCGTAGAAGAATTAAACTCCCAGAGGGAATATTAGGTAAACAGTATCTCTTATCAACATAACTTCCAAATATCATCTATATTAACAGAGCAATGAATAAAAAATAACATTATTTCTAATAAAATATCAACCTATATCAAAGAAACCTTAAAGGGGCGGTAGCACGTTTTTAGATACTGTAAAATCATTTATTTTCGCGCATAACGACTAAGCAATAGCAAAAATATGGTGAGCAAAACTACATGCACCATGCAGAAAAGATTACAGTGATGCTAATAGTAATTAGGTGTCTTCTCACATTGCCATCACCTATTGTTCTCCACGTTCATCACCATAATATTTCGCGATGTTTTATTATTCCCGCATTATGGCTTTGCGCGAAAAGCCCAAAAATTAAATCCCCGTGAAGTAGAATGATTTTACAGTAAACAGTTGATCTCACAGACGAAACATAAATGTTACCAATCGCAAGGCAATCTGGTTCAATCAGAAGACGTTCACAAAGAAACGTAACATGTTCGCTTCAGCTACGTAAATCCATTCTATTTTAAATGATCAAAAGGTGTTCACACTAAAATGGCAGCCAGTAGTTTTTGCTTGATACTCTCTTCTACAACTACGGATAAATGGGCTGATTGATAAGGTGTATGACCCTATGAAGAAAATGCATTTTGCATAAATATATCTTTATAAGGTAAAATTGAAGGAATAAAATTACCCCCCCCCCCCCCCCCCCAAAAAATGTTTTTGTCCATTTAAATCAATTAGAATGTACGTGTAACAACATTTTTCCCCTATGAAATATGGTAAATGAAACCAAGCCATTAACAAAGCATAGTGAACCCAAACTCCAGGAGCTAATCTACCCACATATCAAAACACAAAATCAATAGATCTAAAAGTTGACAAGAGTCGAAGACACCACCGGACATCATCTATGAAAACAGCCTCTGATTACCTCAATTATACCGTCGTTAACGAATCTGATCCTGACTTTGAAGACGGCGATGTCGAGGATGTAGATGAGGTCACTGGTGTAGTCACAGATGAGCCAGAACCAGAGATTGGTTGAGGTTTGGTATGGGAAGAAGCCGCGGAGAGGGATCACCCATGCATTGTACATGTAAGCTAGGGTCACCACGAACAGCCAACCCACATACAGCTTACCTGAAAATTCATATCAAAATAAAAATTGTAAAAATAATATTTTTAACATGGCAGTTAATTAATGGCAAGGCCTAGTGGTTGAGTGGATAAACTGATGGTGAAGTCAGTGCCTGGCTTTGAGGGTGTGGGTTTGAATCTGACATAGGACTTTACCCATAAAAAGGTAAAATAATATGTACAAAATACTAACTAAGGATAGGTATCGCTCCTCATTTCCATATCGTTACATATTATGATACAGAAAAGCGTATTGCAACACGTATTGCAATATATTGGTAATTTTTACATTTCAGCATTTCCATGCTCTCTTGACTAAATAACAGCAATTGGAACAATCATAATTGCTTAACTGGCCGTCATTTTGTTAGGAGAGATAATTCAGTGACTGGTTTCGAACTTTAAACATGACTGTGTTACGTTCACTTTACAAGTTCACACTTTGTTTACAACTCTCAGTAAAATGACGTTCTTTTGTTTAAATGTTTTTCTGCAATTTTACATGGAGATTGTTCATTTTAAAACCTCTGATGTATTGGATATTTTCAGAAGAGTACATATCATGTTGTTTCTGTAATGCAATATACCGTCAAACCGTGCATCCTTGTACTAGCTAACAAAGCAATAGTAAACCTGAATTGTCTTCATTTAGATTAATTAAATAAGAGCTAAACCCTTATATGAGGCCACTCCTAAACCTGTTTTAAAAGATTGTGAGCTCTTCCAAAATATTGAATACTTGATAGATGCCAACTTGTAAATTAAAATCTTTGTGAGGAAAGGTAGTGATCAAACACTAAGGGGGAAAAAAATAAGCAGAAAATCATTACAAGAATCCACAAATAGATTTTGGGGGGCATTTCTCCTGAAATTAGGCTAACTAGTTGAAGCTTTTTGATGCCTAGCTGCACTTTAACATGCAAATTGTCAGGAAACACTTTCGTTTTCCACTTCTAATCATTTTCTTAGAAAGAAAGGGAGCACTCTAGGACAATGAATTAAAAAACATGTTACTTCAAATAATTTCTTTCCAAAAAAAAGAGTGCCATTAATGACAATGATTTAAAAAATCAAAAGTGCCAAATATTAAAGAAGAATTCCTCTACTACAAGGCTACACGTCTGTAACAAGAAGACATTATTTCACTGTGATTGGAGGGTTTACACATCTCCTGTCTTATACTGACACTTCCATCTAACATTGGTCTCAATCAAAAACCAATCAGCGTCAAATAGTCATAGAAAAAATATGGATTGCTTCAACTTGTACAAATCCTACAAAAACAGGATTTTTTAATCAATTTTTTGTATAGAAATGAATTCAAAGAATCTTCTGAAAACAATGGCATTCCTATTTCTACATTAAAATCAAAAACGTAATTTTCCCCATTGTCCTCGGGATTTTATTTCTTTTTCAACTCACTACAGACCTAAAGTTTTGATTAAAATAAATAATTTACCCTCCTAAAATCATACATTTAGATATCAAAATCAAAAAGAAAATCCATTTCTTTTCATACTGTTTTTAATTTCTTTCATTCAAAATCACCACACCTCAAGAGCGCAAAGACCTAAAATACACAATAAGAAATAAGAAAATGGGAAGACCAGATCACCTTCTACTGTGTGAGATGAAAGTGGACTCTGCAGTGATCTAGGAATTCTGGAGAAACATTGCCTTACACATCTCATCTCATTAACCTCATTCATGTGTGAATTTAGAAAATCCATCTATAAGGAAAAAGATCTCACTTTGTGTTTTTTTATTGTTTGGAAAGGAGAAAACGGAAAACTTAATACTTTTTTAGCGGGGCACAGAGTATGTTGTTGAGGCTAAGTATGTGGAATTACACAAAGGACGTTATTTGATCGAGAAGTAGTGATTGTTTCTGAAAATAAGTATCTTGATGCTCATGAGTTCAGTACAGTGACAATAAACAGCCTAATGTCAAGAAACTGGTCAAACTGGTGAGTGGCACAATCCAATGACCCGAACGTAATTTTTAAACTTATTTACATCAGACACAATGACAAACATAAGCTAGGTCATTTAAGTTATATACATGTAATTGGCAGGCAGATATTCAACTTCTTAAATTTATAAGGCTCTTCTTCTCATTATAATAGAAAACAAGAAAAAATCATAATTTTGGCATTTAAGAGATAAAGATGAAACTTTAGACAGGTGATTTTGACTTATCTCAAAACATTTGGTATTTTAGCTCAATTGAAATCTTTCACCACAACAAAGCTGCAAGACGGCAAATTACCCAAGCAATGAGATTAAGAGCTAAAACTGTTTTGAAAGTGATACACAAAAGCACCTCCTTGTTTAAAAACTTCAAAAGTAATCATTTCAAATACAAAAGATACTTCAACCAATGCAACAAGATTCTTTTAGGGGCATTTTATAAGTTGGAATGACGATAATGACAAGAAATATATGGATAACAACTTCTTTATTCATTTTATGCGACCTTTCGACACAGATTCTTGTTACCATTGCTTGAGAACGATACAAGAATCTGTGTCAAAACATCTTATAATATGAATAAAGACGTTGTTATCCATATATTTCTTTTCATTAATGCAACAAGAGGTTGTACAGTCAAGCAACAAGATCAAGAGCTCACTTTGTGCTTCAATAGTATTTGGAAAGCGGATCTTGCGGAAACACTTGGGCATTCTGAAGCGACATTGCCAGACACCAACGAGCATCTCCTTGTTGGCCTCGCTAGTGTCCGAGAAAGCCTCGCTGGTCTGCGACCCCATCGGCATGAAGGAGCCCAGACGGATGTTCCTGGGGGCCGGTTCCTCGTCCTCCTCCAGAGCTGATATTGCTGGAAAATACAGAATATATTTCATTCACATCTATCTTATATCGATTCCTATTTTTTTTTCTTTGAACATAAATATCATTTTTTTTAGAACTGACTCCATTAACCCCAAAAATTACTACATGTGCCTATTTGACCGAAAAATTGCTGTGTTTATTTGACAAATTTGTTGTTAGTTGTTCTCACAAAACCCTTTCAATGCCAAAGTCATTTTGGTTTGTTGCATAGCATAGAGTTTCATCCCCTCAAGGACTCAGTCCAACCAGGCTCTGACTTATAATCTCCAATGGTCTGAAAGAACTCAAAATACAATCATGATGACCATCTCTGGACTTAGACCTCTCTGTCTAGAATCTTACACAGGATTCAAATAACTACTTCAAGCACACAGTACTTAGAAACTAATCTTCTTATACCAGCAAAATTGTCTGGATAACAACCTTTTTATAGTTGTTATCCAAATTAATATCGGTGTTCCTATGTATGCCACTTCTAAATGCCCTTCGAAGATGTCTTTTACAAGACTCGATCCAGACTGGTAAGTTTTTTATTATTTTCATTCACATTTTAATAAGAGTAGATCGAAAGCGAGCTGAGCTCCCATACCTTCACTTCCTGCTTTGGTCGGAGAATTCCAAAAGAGGAAACAATACATCAATGTGAATTGATCAACAATGGGTAAAATTGTAGGACAGTGGAGTTTAAGAAGAGGGAGAAACTGTCATTAACACTTTCTTTTCATTTATTAATTTATCCCCTTGGCTATGTTACCTAATTCCAAATTTGTACCTCCCATTTCATAATAAGTAACATAGCCACTTCGGCGACATCACCAAAGGTGGAAGCAGACGTTAAACTCCAACTCAACAACAACAACAACAACAACAACATCATCATCAACACTTGGAGTCGGCAGCCCGAGGAGCAGAAGTCACTTGTAAGGCCCCTTCATCAGACTGGCTGAAGTTTACTGTTTAAGAGGCGTTTTGTGCCATTGTCAACTTTTCAAATTATTCTTAATAGATATTTATATTCTAAACCCAAATTGTACGAAAGAAACATTCAGTCATTTAGATATTCTTGTCTTTAGAGACATATAATGAAATATCAATGTTTCTTTTCTCTAATGTTTCCATGGTGTTGCTATCATGTATAGTATAAGGTATATGTTTCAGATGACCTAAGTTCCTCGGAGTCACTGTGTTAGTCAAGTTTTCACTGGAACCATGAAACAAATTTCCTTCATTGGTTTCACCCTCAAAAGTCACAGAAAGGAATGATGTTTGATGTGTATCAAGTTTGGCGTAGATATCTTGTAAAGTTTCGGAGTCACTGTTTTAGTCATGTTTCCATGGAAAAGTCAAAAGATAAAACTTTGATATAAATTTTACCCTAGAAATGTACATCAAGGGATTATGCTTGACAGATGTATTAAGTTTGGTGTATCTTTCATGTAAAGTAAAAGAGATATGATAAAAAAATGAGTTTCATAGAGTACTTGTTTTAGTCATGTTTCCATGGAAACCGCAAAAATCAGAATTCAATTGCAGGTCTAACCCTCAAAAGGCACATGAAGGGATCATGAATGATATATGTATTAAGTTTGGTGAAGCTAACGTATATAGTTTAAGTAATTGCTTCAGACAAAAGATTTTGTCACAGAGTCACTGTTTTCTCCATGTTTCCATGGAAACTGCAAAAATTCATTTGCAGGTCTAACAGTCAAAAGGCACAAGTGGGGATCGTAACTGATATGCGCATGAAGTATGGTAATGCATGCATGTGTAGCTTAGGAGATATGGTCCAGACAAAGTTCTAGTGCAGATGGACGGACGGATGAACAAAATGAACGACATATCCTTCGACTTATGCTGTATAATCAAAACTGAAAAAAAAAGACTTTTCCGCTGACAAGTTTTCAGGCTTATTTGATACACTTTTCATAATTAATCTTCTACTTAGTCAGTATCAGGGTATGTAATTTAGTTCTATTGGGAAAGTGTCTTTCTTTCAAATTTCAGCTGCAAATACAGTGAAACTTTGACAGTCTTTCATTAGTTTGGATAAGTAATATAAGACACACTGAAACCCAACGGCTGAGTTTTTATTCAAGCTGTTTGGTTCAATGTTAACCCTTAACCAGCCAGATAACTAGCAACAAACCATCTCTGGGTTGCTGAACTACTGGAACTATGACGCACTAAGCTAGCAGGGTTAGTCATGCACTTAGGAAAATCAGCCATACAGTAAATCCTTAAAATTGTTTTAGGTAATTATTAATTTCAACCATCTATTTAACCTTGCAACTGTGTTTAAGGCAAGCAGATTAAGGCAGGCGATTACTTCTTTCAAAGCTATAAAATTGTATACCCAGTTTTTAATGATTTACACAAACACATGATATGAATTTTTCATTGTGACAAGAAAGATTGAACGTCACATTGATATACCTATAGAAATCATTACTGGTTTGTTTCATTTGCAAAGTAAAACCTGGGGATTACTTAAGGTAGGTACATAGTCATTTCATTAAGGGGATAAATCTGTTGATTATGTTAGACAGATAATCATTCCAAGATTTAAGAGTATCTTAGAACCACTTGTTGATGGGTTACAGAAAGAACAAGTTGAACATTTCTAGACCAGTAGACAAAGGGTTATTGTGTTTATGTAAGTAGACTATTGATTACCACAATAGTTTGTACAACAGTCAAGATCCTGATTAGTTTGCAGTCGTTCATTTAATACAGATTGCTTCACATTTCATTGGCCCTCAGAGACAGCTCCAGGCTGATAACACTCATATTGAATGTCTGCAGGGGAAATAACTTGAGCACAGAGAGAGGAAAGGTGACAGTTTAAATCAAGCTTACTTAAAAATTGTTCTGTAAGTGATTTGTAAACTTAATTTATACAGGATCTGCTTGAGAAAACTAAAATTTAGTTCAACTGAATTTTCTTTTAAAGTAATTGACCTCAATTCGTTTTGTTTTTTTGTTTGAATTGAAGGATTTTAAACACAATTTAAAGCTTAATTACATGTGCCTTTTCTCAAGCAACCCCAACTTTTTGATCGGTTATAAGAACATTTAACAGACCTGGTGGCATTATATGGGACTTCAGTTTATCATTGCTCTGAGCTTTGATGCAAAAAAAAATGTAACATCATCTTGAAAATGCAAGCTGTGTTAACTGTAGCTGAATATGACAAACGAAGAGAGGTACTAACATGAACTATCCTAAAGGCATACAAATTTTTTAAAAACTTTATCTTCTATAAATATTCTCTACTGCGCATTACAAAGTTGATGTTCGTTAACTTCTTGATTAAAGCCAAAAGCACTTACCGGTATGACTCTACCCTGCCCTGTTACATTTTAAAGGCACTAGTGCACGCTTTTACGGTTTAAATTGGCTATGTTAAGGTTCAAGAGGACTTATGCATTCACATAAGCTTTCTATCGATGCAATGAAATACTTAAAATTCTTTACAATTGACCTGCAATCAACAATGAAAAAATTTAGACAGCCGCTGTCGGCTTGGACATATAACAAATCTAAGGTCAGCTGTGCACAAAACGGATAAATTATAGACAGTTGAAAGCGGCTGAACTATTATAACGTGAAGCTGTTGAATTGACCTATACTCTGAACTGAGAACAAATAATGAATTATGTTTTATGAACGCAATGTTGTAAATAAACTGATTTAATAACACAGCATTAGCATTGCTATTAGATTGACCAAAGCGGCTGCCGTTTCCGCTTTTTTTGTTATAAGCAAAATCTTAATATCTCCGATATCGTTATTCATGTGGATTTATTGTAACGTAACATTAAATACTTCCGGTCTTTAAAAATCAACTTTACTACCTGAATACGTAAATATTTGTTAAATAACTTATGAGGTAGATTACTTGAGTGAGGATCTTGAATAATATCGAGAGATATGCAGTATCTGTGCATTCGTTGTGTTAAAGAAATATTGGTGTGCACTAGTGCGTTGAAAGTGAATTTTTCCTTTTATATTTTCCGAAATAGTTTTTATTAGAGAAATGTGATGACATAGCCAGGATGAAAGGTTATGCTGTCTGACACCAAAGTTCAATTTTTATTGTTGATAAAGATAAATCCAAATTCTGTATAGTAAACAGAATGCATTTAACAAGTTGGCAAATTAATTCTTTATATAAGTCAGAATGTGTTCAGTGATGCATTAAGATAATAGCCCTGACACAGTATTTCTAGTTAACTCTAACATTAAGGAACTAAAATTCCCTTGGCAATATGTTAAAGAAAGTTTAAGGTATGTCTTTTTCCATAGGGTTGGTCTTATATTTTCTAAGAGTCCAAAAATACTTTTTATTCCATCCAAGAACATCCAAAAAGCATATCAATCTCAATAACGCAAATGCATTCAAAATATTTTTTTATAAGAGCTTTAAAAAAAATGAAGTGTACAATAACTGCCAATCACTTTGACAGGTTCCATGTTGGAAGTCCGGTTTACAAATAGACATTGAGAATCTTGAGATGGAAAAGGTGATGGATTAATGTAGTATGTCACTCTCCTTCAGCCACTAAGTTTCTGTGACATATTGCGCCTTCAGCAAGGAGATAGTTAATACAATTTGCCATCTACATAATAACTGCCAGCAAGTTCTCATTTTCAAAAAGCCTGAATACTGAGCAAGAAGAAGAGTCAAAGTAATAGCTGTGAGTTATTTTTTAATTGGCTTCTCTGATGGGGAGAGACTGTGACGCCTGTCTGGGTGGGCTGAGAGGAGACACAATCTGAATACCTCTTTACTTACCGTATTCGACGTGATAAGCGCCCAGGGCGCTTAAAAAATTGGTAAAAGGGGGCGCTTAATAAAACGATAAAAATTGTCCTTAAGTTTAGTCTTCAAAGTGTTTTCTTACGATATATATGTCTTTGAAATATGGTTTTGTAACTTTTATCATTTTGATGGTGGCTGGGGGTCTTGAAATACTCTGTACACTCATTCTCAGCAAAAGGGCAAATTTACAAATGTAATTGTCAAAAAATAAACTTTGCAGATATGTCAGGAACTGTTAAATTTAAAAAACTACATCATCTGTAGTTACCAAATCTATCCTTGGGGGACCCAAATCGTACTTGATAATTGATCACTTGTGTCATCAATACACAGGGTATAAATCAACCAAGTCAGATACGTTACGCGCCACGGACCTGTTTCATTGCAAAATAAACATTTAGTTTTAGTTACTATTAATTTTGAATTGGTCTGTTGTCAGAAGAAGAGTTTGATCTATTGATAGGATGTAAATTTTGTATGAAAATATCTAATCATTGAGACCTGTGCGGCATTACAAAGCTATATTTCAAAACACATTTGTAAAACGTTTTAAAACAGTAACTACAAAAACCATATTATTGCTGCAAATCCTTTTATTGAAAAACCAACAATATTATCTTGATGCCAAAGACATTATCTATGAACACCCAATATATTTCTGGGTTTCTAAGAAACACAAACCTAAATCAATGAAACTCTTTATTGGTCAAAACGTAACGTAATTGATGTGAATTATTGATAACCAAAGTTGTTAGTTGGTTAGTCTCCTATGTCAACCTCAAGAACTCTTCCAACATACAATGTCCCATCATACATGGAAGCCAGATAACTTCAACAACTGGTATGTGCGTCACAGGAAATGGCAAAAGAGCAGGTCCAGGAGCTTGTCCAGCATCAGTTTCAGGAACTTGTTCGGCGGCAGGTTTAGGAACTTGTCCATTTTCTGGAAGGAAGTCAGGCAATTTGATTTAATTTCAGCTGAAAGTACTTGTAGTTGAAGTTAAAAAATTCAAAGAATACACTAAAACAATTAAATACGCCATACAAAAGTTTCATCAACTACGTGACGTAATTCATCAAATACGTGACGTAATCATCAAATACGTTATGTGATCATTCAAGTTTAACAATGTTTCTGTCAAAATAATTTACGTCTTAGCATTTATCTGAAGCAACTCAAAATAAAATAAATATTTGAAAATAAGATAACTGCTTTAGAATTCCTTTCAGCTAACTTCATAGCTTTCTCAATTACGTTACGTATTCATCAAATACGTTATGCTTATAAATCGTCTAGTGTGGTCAAAATTGGTGACCCAATATACTCCATTTTGTCATTTAGAAATCAATGAATATCATACATATAATTTGACATAATACAGATAGAAATTAAGATGAGAAAGAATCTGTCAGATGACACTTCCTACTTACCAATTTTGAGTGTTTTTTTCCGAACATCAAAGTCAGTGCAATGGTCCCCTTGGATGAATTTCGGAAGTAGATGATCAAATTGATAGGTAGAGTCTAATTTCTAACCCGCCGCAATCGGATTATGCAAGATGTTGTTAATCGCCAATGCATTACTGAATGTTATTAAAATAGTGTAACGTATTTGACGATAACGTATCTGACAATGTTTTCACAATTTTCAATCTGATGTCAAGCATTATTCATTTCTAAGTTTAAGACTGGTCTTCCTAGATGAGTAACATGTTTTTCTATGCTAGAAGAGGCCAGAATGGAATGAACTTTGCACTACCTGTGGTCCTAAACCATTAATGTGCGTAACGTATCTGACGGAAATCAGCGTGCCCACTGGCATTTCTCGGGGAACTTATCGTATAACATTTTTTCTGGTCTCCAGTTAACAATGTTTGGACAAGTTATTGATTCCTCATATGTAACACAATTGTTAAGAATATTTCCTTTGCACCATTGGTTTGATTCTGTAAATTCTTAAATATAAGAAAATCCATAACGTATCTGATGTGAAATTTCGGGACAAGTGAACTTTGAATATCAAATATTTTTTCCTGGGCTATTGTCTTACGAACTGCCGAATTTTATGACACATGGTTGTTATGTACCATAAAACACTGAAATATTTCGACTATCATTCCAAATTAGAGTACTATCCTTGTATCAAACAACACATATGCAGAGGGACATGTCTTTTCGAGATTTTTCGTGACTCATTAATCGTTTTTTAGTGAAACAAACTATATAAACTTACCTATAAGTGATATTTATTTCCTTTACCCCATCAAGGGGCATAAGATAAGCAAGGATTAACATATCAAAATAGAATATTAACGATGTTATGATAATGGGACAATGATTCAGGTGGATTTGCCTTTTATCTGAGAATGAGTGTGTATTCTTCACTTTAGTGGAAGTAAAAGACTTATTGAAAGACTGAAAAAACCTTCTTCAATGAATCAGCATGCAAGGTAAGCAATGTTGAGAGGTTGGCGCTAAATCAGAACGCATATTGTTCAGTCAAAAACGTGGTGGGTGGGCGCTTATAGGGGAGTGGGCGGTTATTAAGTCGAATACGGTATTTTCCTACTGTTAAACTCAAATTTCCTTCACATCTTATCTTTCGAAATATTCAATTAGATTTTCATTTTAAAATACATCATAGACCATAGATAGAAAGAGGGACAAACGGAAAACCTGTTTTGCAATTTGTTTGTTTGAGGGTTGTATATGGTCACCTACACAGGTTTCCACATCAACACAGATTCGTCATATCTTCCATCTCAGATTTTCATTTTGAAATAAATATAAGGCTGAATAATTCCGAGTAGAAGTAGACATGAACAGAAGACCACAAAGAATGATTCATTTATCCACAGACTGTCGTCTAAAAGAGGAAGTTACTGACATGACTTTGAGCATTTACAACCGAAAAATGAAAGAGACATAAAAAGAGAAAAAAACTTTGGTATATTCTTTCTAAAGTCCAACTATCATGTTGCGGAAAGAGAATTTGATTTGGTTTAAGATAACCAAGATAACTATAGAAGTTCATCATTTCTGTGTTCCAATTTTGACTTTTTCAAGATAACAAATTAATATCATGGATGATCAAATACTCAGTAAAATCTTCAGGAAACTGCCCCTCTTATTGTATCATTTACATTGAGTACTTTTCAATAAAGAAGATGAATGAAATATTAACAAACTATTGCAATGAATATCCCCCATTTATGAAATTTAAGTGAGAGAAAAAAACACAAGAGTGGTCAAGTAAACTCTTCAGTGGATCTCTTGTGTTTGTGATCTTTTCCTAAGCAAAAATTCTTAAATAAATCTGAGAGGAATTCTTCAGTAGCAGGCCTAGTTATTGAGCTGAATGATTCAAATACACAACATAATGCATGAATTTTCTGAAAGAACAGATCTAGAGACTTCAGTATTAAATCTAATGTTAACGGAAAATATATGATGTGGATTGATTAACCTTCATCAAGATAATTCTCCTTATCTAACTAAAATCAAAACAAGAATTGAATTTTAGAATTGTGATCATTCATGATACATTATAACATTCCTGTCAACAATTACAAGGGCTTAGTTAAGATTGTCAACAGCATCAACTGTGTGTGATGGATCAGATCCTCTCTGCCTGGAACAAAATAACTCGCGCAACAAACAGGACAGAGTAGGTCTTGTTAGATTAAATAGATTCAATATCATCAGAAATATTTTGATTTTAATCTTCATCTTGATTCCATGACAACAATCTCAATCATAATCATTTCACTGATATTTGATATTGACTACAGCTTTTCAGTTTTCCAAAATGTTAATTCTATCAACAAGTGATTTTCTATCCTAAAGAATTATATGCCATGCTAAGCACTTATTCCTTAATCATTAAACATAAAGATTGATAGTTGTATAATTAAATAGTAATGGTCAAAGTCAACAAACTTTCATCTTTCAACACTTACTTGTTGATCAACAACATTTGGGTATAAAATATTTAAGTTACAGAAGATTTTAGTTGAGTGAGAATGAGACGAGTTGATTTGGGGTTTAACCCACTTTCAACATTATTTCAATCATGTTACACCTGCAAGTATTATTTTATTATAGCAGGGAGAAAGCCTTCTTCACTAATGTGGCTATGCACTGCAGTGAAACCTGTGAGCATCGACTAGTGAACCATGGGTGTTACTGCACTGAAATTCACTATAGCATTGCACCCAAACCTGCATGTAGAACAGTTCTCTACAACAGACAAAGTTTCAGGGCTCTCGGTGGGATTTGAACCATGGACTTCTTGATCCATAGCCGAACGCACCAACACTGGGCTATCTCGCCCCTGAATGACAACAAAGAATTTTGCTTAAATTATAATCTTAAACATCTACAAGTGTGTACAGGAAAACATTAAACCTCATAGAAATTAAAAAGTTTTAATTAATACAATTATGATTGTCTTGCCTTTAAGGAAGTTCTTGTGTTTACTTATTCAGAGATAATTTGTTTGTTGAAACATTCATCAGTATTTTAAAATACATATTCATTTATTAACTAAATTTCATAGAATTGTAACAAAAAACATTATTCAATATTTCATCAGTGATAAATATTCAGAATTCTTAATTTGTGATTAACTTTAGTATTTTTCAATGGCCTTTATACAAGGATTATTAGACGTTCCTTGACTCCATCTTACACAAATCTCTTCATCGGATGATGACAAATAGACGACTCCAACTATGGAAATGCCTTGAGGTAAACTAATTACTGGTGGGCAAAAATATGGTATGAATGGTCTCTATAAAATCTTTACCACTTCAGAATTGTGGATGTCAAAAAAAGATTCTTGAAGGACTTATTTGACACAAACAGGTTTAATCAATGAGAAATAAGAACATAATCACCATGGATCAATATATTTTTTGAAACAGTAATGGCTATTGGCATTATTCAGTCCATCTTTTTTTTATCAAAAAATGCTACAAAAATGCTTGGATGTCAAAAACCTTTGATTATTCTTGCTCCTTGAAGATTTTCTCTTGATTACATTTGAAGCTGTATGTTAAACAGAATTTTAAGGTTCAATAAATATATCACTCCAATAATGTCAGAGTCACGTAAAACAAAAGAAAACAGCAGAATTAAGTATAAATACCCCTCAAAAGATATAATGAAGAATGAATATGTATTAGTCTTTATGATGAAACAAATAATTCTTGTAAAGGCAACATTATCAACTTCTGCAAACTAGCAAATCAAAATAAACTTAAGAAAAGGTTGTCTTTGGGGGTAAGGTTAGGTTAGGTGAGGTGAGGTGAGGTGAGGTGAGGTGAGGTGAGGTGAGGTGATTTTGGGTTTAATGCCACTTTCAAGAGTATTTCACTAATATCACGACTGCAAGTAAAATAGCAGGGAGAAAGCCTGCAACACCATTGTGCCTATGCATTGCAGTGAAACCTGCAAGCATTTGCTGGAACTAGCTAACCAAGGGTGGTACTGCGCTGAAATTCAGTGTAGCATTGCACATTAACTTTACTGCGTGTAAAACAGTTCTCTACTGCAGACAAAGTTGCCGAGCCCCTGGCGGGATTTGAACCATGAACCTCTTGATCCGAAGCCAAATGCACTAACCACTGCGCTATCCTGTCCCCATCGTCTTTGATGATGATGATGAATGTCAACAGCATCATTATCATTTCAAATTCTCTTGGTATGACGGGGTGTGGTTATAAATGCTTAAAAAGATACTTGAAATAAAATTTTAAGACAAACCAGCAAACCAATTTTTATTACATGCTGACTCGTTATATACAAGTTTGCAATTCTGAAAATATCATGCATTAAATATGTAAATACCACCTATCATATATATCAGATCTTAAATTATTATGAACATATCTAACAGCATGAGACTATACAGAATGTGTCCCTTATTAACAGTACTGTTTCTCTACAATCACCTCCCCCAAAATATTTGCATAATTGTCTTGAAACCCACACATCTACAACTAACTATACTATATGGAGATAGAGACACAAATGTCCTCCTTATGACGATTCACCGATAATCACACCATTCAACCTATTCTTCTATTTATACCCTCTTGCTATGGACACTTACCTAACCATGGCTTGATCGTCAATACTATAGGTATACTCCATTTCAAAGCTGTTAACAGATGTCGTCTCCATAATTACAAACAATTCCACATCCCTTTCACAGAAACTATTCCAAATCCTCTTCCATAAACCTCAACGGCTGTGAATTACAGCAAGCCATATTCCTGAAGCAACTGTAGGTATAGCACGAGGCTCAAGTTACAATCTTCTAACTTGGTGGTTTGTCCAATGGTCGAGCTCTAAGCCTTCTCTGCCAGGCTTGCCAAGGCTAAACACAGAGACTGTCATGCTATGAGTGACTTTGATTCCATATCTAGTCGTCACGTTCGTGTTCCTGTCCACTTCCTCTTTATTAATGTCATTAGGTTTGAATTCCACAAGGGGAGAAGGGGTGCATGTACCCTTTTTTTATGTGAAATTCAATCAATATTTGTAATTTGATTTCTCTAATTCTTCTTCGGTGGGAATTTGCTCTAAATTCGATTGAGCCCTGTACTTGAGTAAGACAATTCAATTGGTGGTTTTCTTTCGATTTCTTGTTATTGGTTAGTCTCCCAATCACAAAGGTAGAAAAAATATGCTAAGTTGATTATTAGGACTCTTCCCTTTAAAGTCGGCATGTGAATTTTTGGTCACTAGAAATCAAGGCAATTGATCACTTTGAAAGAAACCCATTTAGGTTTAAATGAAATCTATTTTACCTGTCTAAGAAGGGCCTGAAGATATTTTGTTAACAAAATATGCATCAAATTAATTTAAAAAAGAAGTAAGCAGATAGAATTACCAAAGTTCAACTGAAAAAGTTGTAACTTGATTTCAACTATCCATGGATTTTTTTCTTCATTAACTATAATCTAAACTTTTGATCCAATTATTAATATCAAATAATGTGAATTATCAAAATCATATCAATATACTTTAAGCTCTATCTTGAACATGAATAATCCTCAGCTGGTAAATCTGTAAGACTATCAAATCTATATAAGAATAAATGTTAATGATTTCAACAGTTTCAAATATTTTCCTTTTCTAATGTGTAGGTTATTGTCCTGTATTGTCTTAAATCTAAACATTGTTGAGCAGCCAGCTGCCTGCTGAAGAACTAGAATATAGCACAATGCTTTACTATTGAATTATTCAGTGCAACTATGCACTCAATTAACAGCAATTTCAACAATATTGAAACCTCCACTTAAAGATAAGACCCTACAGGTACACGTAAATGCTTGAACTGTAATGACTTTCATATTTTTAGTGTCGTCTTTCATCTTTCGAAATACAAATTTTGCATTTAGTAAATTTCACATAATTGCACCAGATGACCAACTAAATATTCAGTGTGCAATTTGTTGAAAATAACTTAACTTTTCACCTTTTATCAGCATTGAAAAGGTCAATGAATCAAGTATTTGTTTATTTAGAAGTGAGCAGATGTGATTGATGATATTAATAACTTGATTTATGTGGATAATTCTTTAGGCTTAAATATCTCAGTCTCTCGAATTACGCCTCCAGAGATTCGCCGCCAGGACTGATGTGTTTCGTGTATTATTCCCTGACCTTCCGCAGATTCTAAAACCTGTGTCCAACATCTGAGGTGCTAAACCAAACACTAATTAATTGCAGAGAAAGTACTTTTCTGTCAGAATATTCAATAATTAATAGTGACCGCAGGCTTGATTTACTGCCAATAAAACACAAATTCGTTTGCTGCACAACTGCTGCAGATGGTTAGAGTACGACAATATTTTCTGTGAAATATTTCTCATCTCAAACTAACATTATTCATAAATATTTAAGCTAAAATCATTAATAAAACAGTTGACTCAAACTATGACTTACAAACTTGCATTCTAGGAGCTAAAATCATGACAAATGAAACAGTATGTTAAACATTGTGTTACAGCTTCTTTATCATCACATCATTACATGGTGGACCATCAAGACTATCCATCTCTGTCAGTGTTTCCGCTGGCATTTTTGACAGCCGGTCATCATGTCCGACGGCTTTGAAAAATACCGGACATTTACATTTTTTAACGGTCAGATAAATGTAGCTAATAAATGTTTCATTTGCTGATTTTTTTGCTAGTAATAACAATACCTGCGTCATCTTCTGATATTCTCTTTCATTCGTTTAATTGACTGTTTTTGTCACCAAAGTAGAAAGAAAGATTCGTCTGCTTTTTCATTGTCGAAAAAACGTGTTTACATTCATAAATGATCGGAATAAGTCGATAATTTCCGTATACATTTCACGCATACATTGAAATTGAGGTCAATAAATTCAGCTGCAGTTATTCGAATGATTATGTCATGCGCACTTCGTTGCGTTCTATTTCAAGCTACTGAAGCGAGTGGGATTTCTATACAAATACGATCGGGGTATCGCATCACTAGATGTTACAAGTGTTTTTTTCAAATAACGGTTTATGAAATGAGTTCGACAGCTTGATATTTAATCGGACATCATGTCCGACAGGTTTTTTAAATACCGGACAATCATATTTTTTATCGGACTATGACCGGTATTTACCGGACAATGGAAACACTGTCTGTCATAACATGTGAGGAATTTTTTTGTTTTTGGAATGTTTATCTTTGTTATATAGTTTGACGGTTTAATATAGTTGAAGCTCTAGAAGAAAGCCTTTGAAGGCAAACCAGAAAACCTATATAGGACATTCCATAAAAGGTGGATCCCTCATGTAGCCAGTAGAACAATCCCTTTAAATCAGGTGTTGAGCTGGAAATTCCCTCGTCTGTAATCAGCATCAACGATGATGAATGTAAAGAATTTACAATTATTTTAAGGGTTCTGCATTTTAACAAAATTTATTCTGCAAATAACTTTTGGTCAACATGAGACATTCAAACAGACTTCAGACAATACACCACTAACAACCTGGAATGGGTTACTTTGAACAGATCTCTAACTTTTCACTGCCAAGAACCATCTGCAAGAGCACAATGGTAATTGAATGGAACCATCTCCAAGAGCACCATGGAAAAGACTGAATGCACCTTCAAGAACATGGTTTTCTCAGGAACTATTTCCAAAAACACTATGGTAATTACATGGAACCATATCAAATAGCACCATCAAAATGACTGGATACACCTTCAAGAACATCATGGTTTTATCAGGAACCATTTCCAAGAACATCATTGGAATTATATGGAACCATATCAAATAGCACCATCAAAATGACTGGATACACATTCAAGAACATCATGGGAATTAACAGGAACCACCTCAAAGAGCACCATTTTCAGTATCAGGAACCACCACTATGAGCACATTTGTGATTAACATTGGCAATAGCAACTCATATAAGACTAACAAATCAATTTGATTGTGACGTGCAAAGGAATTTGATTCTAATTTACTAAATGACACTTGCATATGATAATTTTGTCATCATAGAGATTTCATCTCTCTGAATTGGTATAATTCATGTGGTGGTTGTAACACAAATTTATTCAATTATTCAAATAGAAAGTTAACTAAATGTCATATTATTTCAATATAAAAACCTTACTCAATTCATACTGTCTATTAGTTCTGTCAATTCACTTGACATCATATTTATAATCATGACTAATCATTGCTATCTTTGTAAACTTTATGTTCCAACAGAACAAAGATAGGTCTTATATTGTCCCAATTCCCAATTTCAAGCTCCCTTGAAAATCCTTCATATGTTCAAGTACCTGATACAGCTAAATGTTGGAAGGTGAAGGATATAAATCTTAAACCGAAAGTAGTGCTGTAGTATTCTCTCAACATCATATTTCTAGTGTTTGTAGAGTACTTTGTTCTGACAGGCTTCAGACAGATTTACTCTCACAATAAGACTTCTCAATATGGTCTTGGCTGACGTGCTTTGTGAGGTTTTTCTCCTGACAGATCTCAGACAGATTTGTTCTCTTACAAGAAGTTACAACAACATTTCCTTGTCAGTTGTGCTTTGGCAATTATCTTCATCCATAATGACTGTTATTGATTGACAAACTGTGGACATTTCCTGTCTTGTGTAAAAATATTTAGCAATCTTACCAAATCCTCCTTTGCCAATATGCCTCAATGTTTTTCAATGAAGTTGATTTTCCAAATCCAATATTTTACTGGTCAGCAATACTATGGTAACTTCCTAAGCTGGTCACTGATTAACTCATCAAGACACGTCAAATCAAATTTGTTTCTTATAATGAAGTGGGAAATGAAAGACCACAGTCGATGAAGTTCCCTGTGATATTATAATACACAAACTAGACACCGGAAGGTAGGGAAGGCACGGTTTTCAGAAAATAAGTTTTTATTTGTGAGAATTATGACGTTTCAGAGTATATGCTTACTCCTTCATCTGGCTGGAAAGAAAAAGTTGTTATCAAGAAAATCTTGTCTTCCTAATGAATATCTCTTCCAAATGCCCTTGAAAGACTTCAGCAGAGGATAGGTATAGAATTGTGACCCAAGTTAGACCACTGGATCACGGTGTACAGTTGAGTGGTAGAGTGTTTGAAAGGTCACTGTGAATGTGATGAGTTTGTATCCAAGAATGTTAACAAACTGAAAAATCATGGATGAGACTGAGTCTGCATGGGTTTTGATCATCACTTTTGTCATCACTTCGGAAATACAATAGTATGATGTCAGCTGTACAACCAATGCAATGTCATCACCATTTATACATGACGGTACAACAAAGGGATGACAATGTCAGATTTCCCTCAGAAACCTCATCTTCAACTGAAGAAGAATAATATAATTACCAAGATATTTTGTGTTTTGAGAGGAACATCACTTATCTCTCATCTTGAGAAGGGGTAAAGCCTTCATCTACACTTGTCAAGGAGCCTGAGTTTGAATCCTGCCAAGTGCTGATGAGAACTGTCCTATTGCGGTTTGTTTAGTAATCCATGCACAGGCTATGGTTCAACCAGTTTCACAAAACCCGCCACAGTGGCGCTGTTCTCTCAAGAATGGTGTAAAAATCTTTGAACAAAACAGAATTCAACAACAAATGCCTTGCCAGCAGGACCAAAGAAAACTCTGCTCCACCCCACAACGGCCAGCCTATCAACTTCACCTGTGACATCTGTAACACCAAGGGCATTCCTAGCTAGATATGGTTATTCAGTAAACAGGCCACCGGCCCCATCCACGTGTACATTTCATGATAATATAACATTGTAGAATTGGTCTCATCAGCCATCTTCGCACCCACAAACTACCTTGAAGTCATGGTCATCTTCAGATATGGAGGACGAACCATATACTGTAAAATCATTTATTTTCGAGGGGTGTAATTTTCGCGCAAACATAATAAATGACTGATTCGCGGGGTTTAATTTTCGCGCATATCGACTAAGCAAAAGCAAACATTTGGTGAGCAAAACTACATGCACCGTGCAGCAAAGATTACACCCTGAAACTAGTAGTAATTAACAATAAAAACAATAATATTTATTCAAAAAGTAAATGATGAAAATTTTATTTATTTATTGTCATTAAACGTCTTCAAGTTTTGAAGTGGTAACGATACCTGTCGCCAAGTTTTCCCGGAAGTAAACATTCGGAACGATTTAGTTTGATCTCCAAACAATAGTGTTTGAATGATGTGACTCCTCGAGATCTCGTTCAAAGAAATATCATACCGAACCGAAAATATATTTGAAGCGAGGGTCCTGTACCGCAATACGCACCGAATCGAAGCTCAAGTGTACCGCAATCAAAACATCAGGACACGCATATTGGCGATCAAGAGTTGATTCCGCCAGGCCGGATTATTGTGATGATTGTGTTTGCACAACAAACAACGTGCATATCGGCGTGCACGCTTGTGAGAGCTCTCATCAGCGACTCGTCATTAATGAACAAACCAAACATTCCTGTGAGTAATAAAATGTGTCAACCAAATTATTTGTCTGATATTGGTTTTCTTTACGTTCATTACCATAATATTTCGCGATGTTTAATTATTCGCGCATTATGGCTTTGCGCGAAAAGCGCGAAAATTAAACCCCCGCGAAATATTATGATTTTACAGTATATATATATATATATGGTTTAATATATTACTAGCAAATGCTACCCACCCTATGAAACTCTGGGTTTACTTTCTTGAATGATAATACTAGCTGCTGTGACGTCACTTCTGTGAAAGCCTCATGCATGTGGTATTAAATTCAAAATAAAAAAGATACTTTGGAGTTACTAAAGAAGACAACTATTATTAAACGTTAATATAGGTATCATCCAAATAAAAGACAAGCCTTTTGCCATGTATTTTTCTTCATAATTAATAACTATCAAAGTGAGTGAGAGCATGAATATTATGAATGTATCTATCTTGTTCATACACTGGACAAATAAAGTAGAGAAATGGTAAATTTTCTTTTTTCATTTAATATCCGAAACATCTATTCACTGACACACTTATAAAATATTAAACACAAAAATACCAGTATGCAATATGATTGCAAGATCTCAATAGAGATCGTCTTGAACCATTTCTGTACGATATTCCCTGAAAGAAAAAGAAAAGAAAAGAGAAAAGAAGATGAATATACCTGATTTGGCGTCATGACTGGAGACAGATGACGGAGAGGGGGGTTGAGTTGTCTTCTCTTTGGTGCGCTGTGTTCGACTGGAGAAAGCACGGACCAGCTCATGCATACGCTCGCTCAGCGTACTGCTCACATTGGACAGGCTGTTTGAGTTGGACAAGCTGCAAGAGAACATGATATTTAGCCAAACAAGTTTAAAATGTCATCTAAAATTCAGGGAATTTATAAAAAAACTGCATCAAAATCTAAAATTACAAAGCGATGAAAGTGTGTAATGTTGTTAGTTAGAGTATGACAAACTAACTTTATTGATAACTTTATTTTATCCATGAACAGGATAATTTGTTTGATGATCTCAAATAGAGATTTTACAATGTATCTGCTGGTTGAAGTGTTGATTTGCAGCAAAGTTCTACGCTGACCAACCTAATACGACCCAAAGAATAGGCTCGATGGTAAAAATTGATTCCTCATAAAACTCAATTATAGAAAAAGGTGAAACTCTCACTTCCTTTATTTTGTAACAGGAAAAAGTAAAAATACTATCAGCAAAATTTTTACATGTATCACTAGTCTTGATAAAAGCTTTCCACAGGGGTTAGCTCTAGGGATAGCTGTCATATTTTACTTGACATTATTGCTCCCCCTTATCTATTGATCAACTCATTTTAATTACAAGACTCAATGCAGCATGGTGGTTGAGTGTTAAAAACATCATTTAGTCATGAATAGGCATATCAATCAACTCATGAAATGTCTTAAAATTATACTTGTAAGGAACCTGGACCTATGATTAAGACATGACTTTCGGCAATCCTCATCTTGAAATTTGACAAATTTTATCACAGAAATATCTGGTTGGAGATTTACTTTGTCTTGAATTGCAGAAAATATTGCAGAGAATATACACAACAAATGATTTACAGTCAGTATTTCAGAAAAATCTCTTCTTAAAGAAAAAATGTGAAACGAGATGAAAGGAATCTTAAACATAATTTTAATCAAGATATGAAGATATGTTTGATGCCATATATATGACAAAATGAAATATCACAGGTTACATCCAACAGCTTGAAAGAAAGTCAAACAGTTAAATGCGAGTCAAATAAGTTTTTAAATAAAGTGACAAAATATCAAATGTTAATCTATAATCCAAAGGTTATTCTTAGAGTATGTATAAAAGATCAAAGACATTTTATGGCGAACATTTGTGGAATCAAATATCCTTCAATTTTAATTTACATCGCATCAATCACACCGAAAGATCAAAGAACTGATAAAAATTATTTTGGTACTGCAAGATATGTAAAAAAATTAACAATTTTATTTAATTTTCTTTTAAGTATTTGTGTTTATCAGTTTACTGATGCTGATTCCTAACCTATATGTATAATATCACTGAACTAACTACACTTTTTCATTACAAAATACTCTTATCTTGTTGGTCAAGAAACCTTTCATAAAAGGTCCTGTTCATCCGAGACATCAGGATGGTTTCTTCAATATTATTGCAGTAGACAGAAATCGAATTATAAAGAATAAAAGCAAGAAACAAACATGGCCTTTGTACCATGTCACATTTTTAGGAATGTTCGTTGGGTAAATATGAAAAGATTTATTCAATTTCTATAAAATTACAGTGTTGATATATAGCTGTTACAATCTGTCATCATATCTAGGGAATTACTGATCGAGATCACGTTCATCTGAGCTTTCATGAACTTTGAACCGACCACTGGAATTGGGGAAGGAAGTCAGCTAATGAATCAAAGACAAGCTTCTCCTTATATGCTGTTGTTTACCCTACGTTTGTTTGTCCTATTTATCCTTAAAAACTTGTGTATGATTGTCTGACCTTACTTACTTTTGCACAAATTAATAAATACACTACACACACATATTCCATCAACAATATCTGCACTGAATTGATGTTGCAATCATATTTAACAACTCAATTCACTGCAATACATTGGTAACAATCACATTTTTACTGAGGTGCTCAAGCATGGCATAATAATCGCTTTGACCGGTGATTTGAAGTGCTAAGCCAACTCTCTTATGATTTGCAGTTTTCAGGCATGTTTTAAAAATTGTGTTTGGGATTACACTATCAATAATAGCACAAATTCTTGTATCTTTCAGGAATAAATCTCTTCCCACATTTGTACCAGCACCCCAGAGTCAGGCGGTACCTCGTCTGATCAACAACCACGATCAAAGTATCAGAAATTTGTAAAGCCAGATATCAAGCCTTGAACAGCTTCAATGCGGGATCTGGATATTCCTGATTGGTTGACACAGAAGGAAGTTAATCCTCCTCGCCCCAAGCTATCAGAGAAAGATAAACTATACTTAAACATCACTACTTGGTTTCTGACAGTAACTCGTCAAATCATTAGGAAATGATTGAAACAAGTGCAGAGAGGTCAATCTTCAGTCAACATACTTAGCAACACCTCTCTGATAAGGGTTTCTATTTTAATTCAAACAAGTGCCACAAAACCATCCTATAATTTAGCAATAATTATGAATCATTTGCCTTATTTGTCTTTAAAGTTCTCAAAAATCTTTCTTCAAAGCAACAAAAAAGTATTCATATACATCAAATGTCATTAATGCATTGTTTTTCAAAAATCGGTGCAAAGAAGTTATTTCTATTCAGTTACAGATAAGACAAACACTTCACTAGTGTACTCGCTCAAAACAAGATCAAAATTACTTTGATTACTCAAAAGGTTCAACTTACTTATTCTATCTTCCCATAAAACTATTTGGTATTTGGTTTTACGCTCATAGATATGTCATAACCAGGTATTAGAGTCTTTGCTCAGAGAAAAATCATAGGCACTCTTACTTAATTTATCAGTATATTTAAACAAACCAGTGCAGAGGAGTAAATGAAATAGTTATGAAGGAAATCTAACTCTGGTTTCTCTAAAGTATCTGAGTAGGTCAGCTAGAAATCAAATCTATCTGATGAATCTGTGTACAGAGGATCATATTCAGTTTATCTGTGTAATTACTCTTGCTGAAGAAATAAGCTTTACTTAAATGGAATTAATTTGACATTCTCTTGATACAGATCAAACTCATCTTCTACTTATCTTGATAATATGAAGAAAATATTGCTTCTCTGTGAAAATAAATTTTGAAATAAAAATACACTGAGTAGAAGTTCTCAAATGAATTCATAGCTTTTTTTCTACTTTTTTTTACATATTAGCATATCATTAAGATATATCAAAGTTTAAGGCAGCATATCAGCTAAATATATAAAAGTTTTAGCTATAACAAAATTGAATCTAAATAAATAAAGAATCGGCTGGAAGTAGCAAACCAAGGGTGGAACTGTGCTAAAATTCAGTGTAGTATTGCACCAAAACCTTACTGTATGTAGAACAGTTCTCTACTGCAGATAAAGTTTCCCAGGCCCTGGCGGGATTCGAACCAAAGACACTTTGATCCAGAGCCAAACACGCTAACCACTGCACTATCCTGCCCCTGATTTTAAAGTACAAGACATATGTTAATGGTACCTTGATCCAAAACTGACAAAAAGGACACACAACTGCTTTCTATATTTCTCTTCATTTAAATGTCATTCAAACTTCTAAATGCCTCTCAAAGAAAATGTCTCCCAGTTGAAGCACATGCCCTTCAGTTTCCAGCACCCAGGAGAGTGTCTATAACCTAGCTGACAAAAATGTCTCGGAAGTGACGATATTCCTAAACCGACGGAATAATAACTTATCAATGTGTTCGATGTCAGATTCGATTAAAATTCCAGACATATACACAGACAGGAAACTTCCAGACTATCCAGTCCTACCAGATCTGGAAGTATTGGATACCATATCAATATAACCCAATCCACGACTTCTCTCTGTCACAAATCAACTGTCTTGTTAATCTAATCAGATTTAAACACCAGACAATCACAGACAGTGAGACACTAGATACAGTAGATACAATAGATAGTGATACTAATAGACCTACACATACCTAGATACAATCTTATTGATGTGTCTAAACGTCTGTCAATCAGATCACATTCATTAACATTGATACTAATGAAGATGTTAATGTCATTCTGAGCAGCTATTTACAGGAAACAAAACTCATGAACGAGTAAGTAGGTAAGTAAATAAGTAAGAAGTGTGTAAGTAAGTAAGTGAGCGATATATCAGCATTCTTTTATCAAAACTCATGAGGAAGTGACCGACTGACCGATTGAGGGGGTGAGTGGGAGAGAAAAGGAGTGTGTTTTGTGCCATCAGCAATGAGCAAGATAGTCCTGGACAAAGAACAATGGGTTCTGGCCTCTGTAGAACAAGCTATTCCAGAAGAGTCTATGACCTGAAGGGAGAGATAGCTATTAGAAGAAGATATAGACACATAGCTGTAAACCTTATTAATAAAGGGTGACAATTTGTCTCATATTATAATTGGTATGAATGTCAAAAAAATATGTTTAAAAACAGTGAAGGATCCAAGGTAGGAGTGGATGCCTCTTTGGGTTTGAACCTTTTTTTAAATTGTACAGATAAATTGCACATGTGATGTCACATAGATAGAAGAATGGGTACTACAGGTGGACGGCACAACCAAGCGTTATTATGGTGGATACGTGCAGCGGTATTACACTATTTTGATATGGCTGTATAAATATTAGACTGATGTATCTTACTTGTTGAGGAGCCAAGCTTAACTCTGTACATGAACTTAACAAAATTACTTTTGCCAACCTCCCTGCAACAGCCGCGAGAGCATTGAACAATGACATTTGCCTTCTGTGGGGTGGAACACGATCGGTTGTAATTTCTGATAGAGCTCTCTTGTTTATTATGAAAAGGACTACCTTTAGAACCTTTGACAACAATAATTATTTCATACTGAATTATGTTAATTTTTATTTACCTACTTTCAAGAAGTGGCATTGCACAAAGTGTTGCTATTTTTAGAAAAACGTATTCTTGTTTACAAATACTTCCGTCAATGGGCGTGGCTTAAAATGATGTGACGTCACGAAATTAAGTTTATGGAGGTATGAACTTAACTTCTATTACCGTGTTCAGCGAATCAGATTGACGCAAAGCAATTGCTATTTATTTATTAGGAGATGAATATAGTACAAGGGAGATTGAGCACAAGTGCTCCAATTGTGCTTCTAGGTAAAAATGTATTTTCTAATTACAAAAATATAATTGTGTATCATTTTGCTATTATCTAAGTTGCAATAATTTAAAAGTCTGTAAGAAAGTTAAAAATATTTAAGTTATAGTAATGTTCTATCATTAATCTGAATTAGTTTGCCTTTGAGAAATTTCTATTCTTGTGGAGTGTTGATAATGTTTTCCTTAATAATTATCAAACTCATATCCTTTGATGTTGACAGAAATGATATTTCTATTCAAAGCCCTGTTCTACTCAAAGAAATGAAAAAGCGAATCTGTCAACAGATAGTTTTCAATTATTTAGAATTTGTTATTACTTATTAAAATGAAATTCATGTTCACAATCTGAGGAAATAATGGCGTAAAGAATTGGAAGTAAGAACAAAGCAACCAAAATACAAATCAATAGAAATGTAAAAGTATCAAAGACAAATTGTGGAAGAGGGGGCAAAAAGTAGCCTAGAAACGTCGTGAGAAATCACATAAAGAAGTTGTTTAAATAATATTTGCCTTGAAGTTGTAGCTTAGTCAAGAATCATCACTTTATTTTTTTTAAATCAAACAATATATTCTCATAATGTTATCAAAGAAAATTGATTATAAAAAATCATGTGTCTACATTTTCTCACCATTTTAATGAACAACAATTCTAAAAAAAATATCAGAACCTACCACAACTCCTCCCCCAAAACCACAAACTTTCATACAAAAATGTTCATCCTCTTTAACTTGATAATGGTATGAGAATGTGATTGTTTACAAGTCCAACATTGTGTAACATTGTTGCACTGTTCTATGTGTTACACACTTGTTTGTAAAGATTATGTAAGCGAGCTTATTCTAGGGATTTCAAAGACTTGAATATCTAATACATGTCTCCATGAGGAAGAGATGGATGCTTCTAGAATCTGAACAAACTTATGTAAGGGCTGAAGAAACATAGTGACATATTAAGCTCCCAAGATTCTGTATCAGACTTTGAATTCATTATGCGGCACCATTGTTCTCCATGGTTTTTTTAATTTACCAGCCATATTTTGAAAGACAGGACTGCTATCTTCTCAACTGCTGTTTTATAATGACTTAGGTAGATATACCTTTCGCTTGCCTATTGTGACTTCTTTTGATACTTGTTTAAGTCTATATCTTCTGGGCACTTTTGGGCGTTTGTCTCATTTTAATAACTCTTTTCTTCCATCAACTGTTAACGCTTGGAACTTGCTGGATACAACCATTAGAAATGCAGCCTCACTGACACAATTTAAAACTTTGATTTCATGTGACAGGACTTTATCTCCTACATTTAAATATTATACATCTTATGGTCCAAGGCGAAGTCAAATTCTTCTCTGCCGCATGCGCCTCGGTTGCAGTGATCTCAATTCCCATTTGTTTGATAGAAGGTTGTCAGTAAATCGCTCCTGTTCTTGTGGAAACATTCGGGAGGATCCTTTTCATTACTTCTTTAAATGCCCACTATATGATAGATACCGATCAAATCAATCCTTTTTAAAAAACGATATAACATAAAATCTATCTTGAGTGGCAACAAATCCTTGTCACAGAGTGCTAACGAATTCCTAATAATATCTGTATATCACTTCATAAATGATACCAACCGATTTTTATAACTCTTTTATAAAATCTGTACCAAATGCAAAGGTAGACAATGCTTAATATGATTTTGAGTTTTGTAAAATAATTGCAAATATATATTTCCATCAATGTATTTGATGTCTTAATTGTTTCATGTTTGTTTCAGGAGAAGCATTTATATAGGCATTTGCTGCCTGTTTGCTAATCCTTTTTCCTTTTTGTATATATGTATATCCTGAATGTTGTGTATTACATGTTTAAATCAAATTGATACCATTGCATTCAATTGTTTGTCATATAATGCTGGTTTAACTGGGAACATACCTATTCTAAATACACCTTAACAATAAACACACAATATATCTATTCTCAGTAAGGATTGACTACAATGAAATGAAATTAAATACAACTTTTATGAGAAACTGAAAACATTTGTTTCAAATGACAAGAACAAATTTACTCATGCAAGCATGCTTCTATCAAAAACCAAGCTTATTACCGTAGATTTATCTTATCTTACACCATTGTTTTAACTTTTTAATTTGACGAGCAGTTTCCAGTTCATGCAAGAAGAGACTCATAAACATTATATCTATTGACTAAAGCTGCAGCTCTTATTGGCCCAAGAATAGATAGATTTAATAAGTTCTGGTCATCATGCCATCTACTTTTTATGTCCAAATAGCATATTAATTTTATGTATCCATCTCATGTATGAAAATGCAACAAAACAAAACAAAAAATTTTTAAATTTATAAAAGTGTCGATTCAGTGTCTCAGCCAGATTTGCAAACAAAGAAGTTAAATCAAATATTGGCCCCATAAGCCTAAGAATGTTTTTACTTTTATCCTGAAACATCAAAAAGGAGTCTTCTCTGATTGCCTTGTATTTCTCTCAACTACGATGATCCCTGATTTCACTACTAGAAAAACTGGTTTTACATCTAGACCAAATTTAATAAATTGATAGTCTTTGATTTCTCTGCAGTCAATAAGAGCTGTCAATTTTCATCTGTGAGGTCCAATATTTTACACCTAGTAATAAAGATTTTACATCCCGTAATAAAGTCAGGACTGGGAAGTCTTTGATTTCAGAAAGCTGTGTGGAAATGTCAATAGTTATCTGGAAGGTGACATATTGATTTGTGCGAGGACATGAGATGAGTTGTAGGAAACTAGTACATTGTCAACTAGATTTGCTGGTGGGTATCGACTTCTGATGATGTGTACACTTACTACCCACTCTAGTACCTGGCTGGCAAACCCTACTTATATAAATGTTGTAGATGAATTCACAGAAAAATGGTATGTGATGGAATTACTCTCTTCCTAACTTTAAAAATGATATAGTTTAAATGCTTGGAAAAGGGGCAACCATTCCATCCCCTCTCCTTATTCTTTGTCATGTAGATAGAAACTAACACATCATCAAAAAGGGGGCTGCATAAAAATATTCCTTTTCACCTAGACTTATGCATGGACTCAGCCCTTAAAATAACTAAATCGGAAAATTCCATCTCTACAGAGATGTAGAGTCGGATTGACAATGGTTCCACAGAAATTCTGCAAATCTGCAGAAAGTTACACCAATTGGACCAATATGTCATAGTGTGATTGATATGCCGCCAGTGTAGATATGACTTTATTAGAAGTGGTATCTCTCTGCCTGTCAAAGAGGTGTCACTTGAATTCTAAACCAGACACTTTCTGCCACTCTCAACGAAGACAGTCTCAAGAAGAGCTATTATTAGTACTTCATAACAAAGTTAATTGGATATAGACACGGATAATCGAGACACAAAAAAGCCTTCTCAGTTGGATCAATGGAGATGAAGCCTAATTAGTCTTTACAGTTCATCAAAAGCTTTATTTGTATCTTTGCAATGCTAAAGTAATGCTTAAGAAATGCTAAAGTAATGCTAAAGTAACTCTACAGTACATATCCCCAGGGAGAAAGGCATAGTAATTATATCAAAAGAAAAACTTTAAGAAGATATCAATTTAACTAAAAACATTTAGCTGAACAGAGCAAACATGTTAACCTATGTTAACATCACAGTCAGATTAAACAAGACATTTTTTAAATGTGCATAGTATGGAGCAAGGCCATTGTTAAACAATCTATCTGAATTTGTATAATTTTGTTACATCCCAAGTTTTTTAAATCAATATCTTTCGGTAATTCAAGAAAATACAGAGTTTACTATATATATATAACAATTTTCACTAAATTATAATCATACTTACACAGTGTGTTACATAATAATGCCTTTCTTGATATAATTTGTTGAAATATTTTTACATCATACATAAAAATGAAATATAAAAAAATTAAAAGTTTAAGTAACATTAATTGTATCAAGCCATTTTCTTTAAAAATACACTTGGAACTAAGTTTTAGTGAAAAACCTGTTTCAATGACTTAAAATCAATAGGTAATTTCAACTATAAATTTTTTCTATGAAATCTGAATTTTTTTCTATCCATTCTTTCACAAGTGTTAGACATCAATATGAAGCTGTGCCAGCTTTAATCTGGTTCAACACCACAAATCAATCAGCACACAAAGCCACATGTTCATTCACACAATCTTCCACATTTGTCAGGTGTCTTGTTATCATACATCAATATTATCTACAACACCTCTCATGCAATGTTGGAACACATTATGGCTGGGACTTTATCGTGGGTGATCGTCTAGCGCCATCAATACCTCACTCAAGTAGGATTTATTCAGAGTCATAGTGTGCTGGGGAAAAAACTATTAAGGTGTAAATCCACAATGAATCATTCTAGACAATGATCTATTCTGTAGGTCAAATATTATTTCACCCTTTCCCTGCTACATCATTATCAATATGTCTTTCTTTTGTATCTCTGATAGAATTCCCTCAACCTTTCTACAATTCCATAGGAATATTCCAACCATAGTTCTAGCAGCTTTCAATCACTTGGATCACATTAAAATTTGAAAAATATCCATTACCAACTGAAATATTTTGAAATATATTTTTCATTTGTAACTCAACTCCGAAGGCTTGAGTAAAGCATGAGCTCATTGTATAGTTGTTAGTTGTTTATCCTTCTCTGAGGTATTCATTAAGGTTGTCATGATAAAGATATACCTTGAGTAAAGCATGAACTCATGAATAAGTTAGTTGTTTATCCTTCTCTGAGGTATTCATTAAGGTTGTCATGATAAAGATATACCTTGAGTAAAGCATGAACTCATGAATAAGTTAGTTGTTTATCCTTCTCTGAGGTATTCATTAAGGTTGTCATGATAAAGATATACCTTGAGTAAAGCATGAACTCATGAATAAATTAGTTGTTTATCCTTCTCTCAGGTATTCATTAAGGTTGTCATGATAAAGATATACCTTGAGTAAAGCATGAACTCATGAATAAGTTAGTTGTTTATCCTTCTCTGAGGTATTCATTAAGGTTGTCATGATAAAGATATACCTTGAGTAAAGCATGAACTCATGAATAAGTTAGTTGTTTATCCTTCTCTCAGGTATTCATTAAGGTTGTCATGATAAAGATATACCTTGAGTAAAGCATGAACTCATGAATAAACTAGTTGTTTATCCTTCTCTGAGGTATTCATTAAGGTTGTCATGATAAAGATATACCTTGAGTTAAGCATGAACTCATGAATAAACTAGTTGTTTATCCTTCTTTCAGGTATTCATTAAGGTTGTCATGATAATGATATACCTTGAGTAAAGCATGAAATCATGACTAAACTAGTGCTTTATCCTTCTCTCTGAAGAATACCTTGTTGATAACTTTAGGCAGGTCACATTGTGGTAATTTATTAAAAGTGATATGCATTAATCCACAAGAAAGTCTTGCAATTGTAAAGACTATGTGTTTTATAACAGTAAAGGTATCATACCAAGAATGACTCTTTCGACTTCAAGGTTTTGTGGCCACGTTGATTTATTCACCATTTTCAAAGTCAATGCCATTAGATAGTAAATAAAAGTTATGAAAACGACATCAATAAGGTTTGATACTGTGTAAATTGCTATACCATTTCAGTAGTTCACTTAAAAATGACAACAATCTACAGAAGCCATAGGATCAAACATTAGAGAGGCAGGAGGAGGCAGACAGAAGCAGATAAAGATTTGGACCAATCTATACAATGTCAAACAACCAAGGTAATTCTATTGGAGGCCTATATGGCGACACTTCAAGCCTGAATGGTCATCAACAGAAGCATTGAAGCAAGGAGGAGGAGGCATCAATAGAAGCAACGAAGCAAGGGGGAGGCATCAACAGAAGCAACGAAGCAAGGGGGAGGCATAAACATGGCAAGATATATGTATACTGCTTGACCACGGCCAATTCCTGCCACAACCATTGCTCAACAGGATGTTCAACTCAACCACTTGATGTCAATATCATGACCAACAGCTCTGTAACATGCTCCACTGCTCGCTCTAGCTGGCTTGTTAACAGCGCTGGTAAATACTGATTGCTCTAACACCTCCTCAATGGATTTGTGACTGCTTCAGCGAATTTCTATGCTTTATCTGTTTTTTCGACAGTTTAAAAAAAGATTGACAACTGATAGACTTAACATTCTCTTTTAGTAAGATATATGTTTAACTTAGGTTCCTTTTGGTAACTTCATTTAGGCATCCTTAACTAAGAGTTTTCATTTTAAACATTATAGCTCTTGTAGTTAAAACATTATTAATCCAGCAAACTGATGAATGTCAATAGTATGAATCTTTGAAGAATGCATACTTATATATCCATTGGATTTTCAATTAAGTATTTCATAGGTTACATCAAAAAGGTCTAATTTCATTATCAACGCTCTTAAGGCTCTGCAATTGGATGTCCATAACATTACCAATTGACCAAATTATCAAACGCTTACATTATCATCCATTGGGTTATCAATTTTACCATTAAAGATCTTAAGTCTCATTCAAATAAGACGCCGCAAACTGATGTCAAGAACATTACCTAGCATGCTTCACTGCTCTTTCCCAGCTAGATCATAAAGAGGGCTGGACAACATCTCACTGGATTTGTGTCAGCTCTATTTAATTGCAATCCTTCATCATACCTTAGGATTCTTTCAGAAGCAATTGCTTAATTAGCATAAAGGTAAAATGACTGACGACTTACTGATTTTTTAAAACTGTATTTAAACTCATGTATATGACATATATTCTTGGGAGTTACATGAACTTAACTTTTAGTAAGCTTTCAGATGAGTTGCCGCAGAGGTATTGTGATTACTTCATGTCTGCCCCCCTCTAACCTGTGTTTGAATTCAAGCATTTTCCTGTCAAGAAGTAGAGAAACCTAATTACTGTAAAATCATAATATTTCGCGGGGGTTTAATTTTCGCGCTTTTCGCGCAAAGTCATAATGCGCGAATAATAAAACATCGCGAAATATTATGGTTATGAACGTGAAGAAAACCAATAATAGACAAATAATTTGGTTGACACATTTTATTACTCACAGGATTGTTTGGTTTGTTCATTAATGACGAGTCACTAATTAGAGCTCTCACAAGCGTGTACGCCGATATGCACGTTGTTTGTTGTGCAAACACAATCATCACAATAATCCGGCCTGGCGGAATCCACTTTTGATCGCCAATATGCGTGTCCTGATGTTTTGATTGCAGTACATTTGAGCTTCGATTCGGTGCGTATTGCGGTACAGGACCCTCGCTTCGAATATATTTTCGGTTCGGTATGATATTTCTTTGAACGAGATCTCGAGGATTCACATCATTCAAACACTATTGTTGGGAGTTAAAGATCAAACTAAATCGTTCCGAATGTTTACTTCCGGGAAAACTTGGCGACAGGTATCGTTACCACTTCAAAACTTGAAGACGTTTAATGACAATAAATAAAATTTTGATCATTGACTTTTTGAATAAATATTATTGTTTTCATTGTTAATTACTACTAGTTTCAGTGTAATCTTTGCTGCACGGTGCATGTAGTTTTGCTCACTAAATTTTTGCTATTGCTTAGTCGATATGCGCGAAAATTAAACCCTGCGAATCAGTCATTTTTTACGTTTGCGCGAAAATAACACCCCGCGAAAATAAATGATTTTACAGTATATACAATCAAAGAAAGTAGTGCAATTGGCAACACTGTTTCATAAGTTAGCATTTGAGAAATCCTCAGTCATTCCACAGAACACAGTAATGTAATATGGCAACTGAATCACTCAGCAAAGGTCTAGATTTTAGCAACACCTAGAAAGCTCTTTATGCAACAAGCATTGTCCTTGGATGAAACCTCATTTGCAATGCAAATTTTTGCCGCTAGAAGAATCCGCTGTATTCTCAGAAAGTGCTTGAAGGAAACATAGGTTAGTATAAGAAAAAATATGACTTACTCTACCTTTACAGTGAGAGAATGATAACTAGATAAACAAGTAAAAGAAGAATGAGAAATTAATAAAGAATTTACAAGGACTTTCACTGAATCATAATCTTAAGAGAGGCTTCCATTGGGCTACTTATCCTTTTTGTAGTTTTGAATTTTTTAATTCACACTGAATAAAGACAAATTTTGATGAAATATCCAGAGTTAGCAAGTCTTTGTCATTCCACAGAAAGCTTTCCTAATTCAAATGCAAATTTTGGCTTCATTTCTCAATGACGTTTGTCTTATACTATAAAACCTGTAATTAAATTTATTTTTCTGAAATCAAATATTTTGCCATCAATTTAACTGACTGAAAACTAAATTTCATCTATTAATTCTAATAAATTAGTTTTTTATCCTAATTGAGAAAGATTAAACTAATTAAAATTTTCTTCAAGAGTTTAGAAAGGGAGAATAAGGGCATAAAGGCCAGTGCAAAGAGATACCAAAGACAAAGAATATTAAATCTTGATCAGCTCGAGATTCATCTTGAATAGTTCAGAAAGAGCAAAGTTCAAGACAACCGATAGTATCATTCACCTGTTGAAGGAATGAATGTATATTATGAAATGCCAAGTACCTGAAAATAGTTACACCTGAGGCTCAGCTAATATCAATTACTGGAATTAGCGGTAGAAATGATCATCTAATGATATTACTCCTTCCTACATATATTCTCATGAAAGGGCAGATATACAGTTCAATATCTGAGTTGCATTTCACAGTGCTAGTCTCTTAAAACTATTAACACAGGTATGAAAATAACAACCACATAGTTAATCTTACAATTATAATAAGAATTCTTGGTTTGGCATTGGCAAGTTCTGGGGATTAATAATTAATGAGACAATTATTACTTATATCTACAACTTCTTTGTTCTGATCAGTAAAGATAATCTTTTATAGATCAGATAAGAATCTATATCAACAAATCACCTTAACAGAACAAAGAAGTTGTATATCCATCCATCTTCAATTGTTAGAGTAATGATCCTGATAGTCCCTAATACTGTATGCAATCTCCATTGCCATCAAAAACATAATATTTTCAGATCCTAAATCAATTCTCTAATTAGGATTGTTACAATTTGGGCACATTGAAGGTTCCTTGATAGCAAGATCAGACTGTCCTCACCAAATCATGGAATGTTTTTTTATAATTACACAAGTACACAAGTGTGTTTTGATAACAGTGTAGGCGAAATGAGGTGTAGGCGAAATGAGGACAGGCCAAGTACACTTATCTGGATCTCTTTGTAACGATTACAGTCAGCAATTGATATAGTATAGAAACATAATATATAAGCACTGAAAACACTCTTTTTTTATGTTTTCTTAAGATGACATCAATTCTAACACAAGTTGACCATTGCTCGCTGACCATCTTACTAACCATCTACAATTAATCCTAAAAAGGGTTGTAAAGTTAACTATAAGCACTTAATCATGCTTATATATTAATTTCCTTCTGGGTATTATCAATACTTCATGTCTGTCTTTAGATTTGTTTTGATTCAATAAGAACACACAAAATTTATAGTTTCTTCTTGTCCATCCACATTATCAATGGTTCTTTGATAATAAAATGCTTTAAAAATACAAGTTGAGGAATTTTTCAGCTGAGAACATGATTCTAGTCTTCTTACACTATCTATAATCAACTACAGTCAAAACTATGATAAGAGCTCTGCCAACAAAAACCTTCACCGGTAAGAGTGCTTCTAACATAGTTCTTATCTTACAATTTCAACTACTCTATTGTGTCATTCTTAAAAACTTCAAAACAATTCTCAGCACAGATTGGTAACTGGTCAATCTCTATCATCATCTCTCTAAATGATTAATGGCACTGATAACGGACATAGGCCAAATAACATCATCTCGCTCAAACAATTCTTAGCACAGATTATGAACTAGGTCGTCTAACTAAGCCCTCTTGAGAAGCAAAGTAGACCACTGTCCTTTTCATACTACAGACAGAGCCATGAGGAGCTCATAGACTCAGCTGGCTTTTTATTCCAGAATTTCTTAAGTGGCATTTCATCCTCCTATAGCTACCACCCTGGTATTTACACTACTTCAAATGTGTTTCTGATTGTCTTGGTTCCATGAACTATAGAAATACATAAATATCATATATAGTGGTATTCACACTACTTCACATGTGTCTCTGATTGTGTTGCTTCCATGAACTATAGAAATACATAAATATCATATATAGTGGTATTCACATACTTCACATGTGTCTCTGATTGTGTTGCTTCCATGAACTATAGAAATACATAAATATCGTATATAGTGGTATTTACACTACTTCAAATGTGTCTCTGATTGTCTTGGTTCCATGAACTAAAGAAATACATAAATATCATATATAGTGGTATTCACACTACTTCACATGTGTCTCTGATTGTGTTGCTTCCATGAACTATAGAAATACATAAATATCATATATAGTGGTATTCACACTACTTCACATGTGTCTCTGATTGTGTTGCTTCCATGAACTATAGAAATACATAAATATCATATATAGTGGTATTCACACTACTTCACATGTGTCTCTGATTGTGTTGCTTCCATGAACTATAGAAATACATAAATATCATATATAGTGGTATTCACACTACTTCACATGTGTCTCTGATTGTGTTGCTTCCATGAACTATAGAAATACATAAATATCATATATAGTGGTATTCACATACTTCACATGTGTTTCTGATTGTGTTGCTTCCATGAAGTACAGAAATCTAGAGAATACTAAACGACGTCCTGTTTGATAACATTTCTATGAAACAAGTGAGTGGTAATTAAGGTATTTAACGAGCGAAAGCAAGTTGGATACCTATACCATTCACGAGTTTCATAAAAATATTATTAAATGGGACTGAGTTTAGTATTTTATTTATTACTTGCAAATCATATCAAATAAAACATAAAAATCGCTGGAAATAATTACTGCTACTGTGCCGCTAACATTGTGATGTCATACTTGAAGATTGTGATGTCATGTGACGTCAATCAGCACGCAATGTTATGACACATTGTGTTATAACATTGTAGATTTATTAAACGGCGGTAACTTAAACGTGAGAATAATAAACATAAATATCATATATAGTGGTATTCACACTACTTCACATGTGTCTCTGATTGTCTTGGTTCCATGAACTATAGAAATACATAAATATCATATATAGTGGTATTCACACTACTTCACATGTGTCTCTGATTGTGTTGCTTCCATGAACTATAGAAATACATAAATATCATATATAGTGGTATTCACACTACTTCACATGTGTCTCTGATTGTCTTTATTCCATGAACTAAAGAAATACATAAATATCATATATAGTGGTATTTACACTACTTCACATGTGTCTCTGATTGTCTTGGTTCCATGAACTACAGATATACATAAATATCATATATAGTGGTATTTACACTACTTCACATGTGTCTCTGATTGTGTTGGTTCCATGAACTATAGAAATACATAAATATCATATATAGTGGTATTCACACTACTTCACATGTGTCTCTGATTGTCTTGGTTCCATGAACTATAGAAATACATAAATATCATATATAGTGGTATTCACACTACTTCACATGTGTCTCTGATTGTGTTGCTTCCATGAACTATAGAAATACATAAATATCATATATAGTGGTATTCACACTACTTCACATGTGTCTCTGATTGTGTTGCTTCCATGAACTATAGAAATACATAAATATCATATATAGTGGTATTCACATACTTCACATGTGTCTCTGATTGTCTTGGTTCCATGAACTATAGAAATACATAAATATCATATATAGTGGTATTCACACTACTTCACATGTGTCTCTGATTGTCTTGGTTCCATGAACTAAAGAAATACATAAATATCATATATAGTGGTATTTACACTACTTCACATGTGTCTCTCATTGTGTTGCTTCCATGAACTATAGAAATACATAAATATCATATATAGTGGTATTCACACTACTTCACATGTGTCTCTGATTGTGTTGCTTCCATGAACTATAGAAATACATAAATATCATATATAGTGGTATTTACACTACTTCAAATGTGTCTCTGATTGTGTTGCTTCCATGAACTATAGAAATACATAAATATCATATATAGTGGTATTTATGTTACGAACAATCTGGGGTATATCACAATCTGCAGATTGTTCGAACAATCTTCAGATTGTTTGCTCACAATCTAGGAATTCCTAGATTGTTTAAACAATCTGCAGATTGTGCGACCTGAACAATCTGGGAATGATCACAATCTAGGAATTTGTGTTAAAGTAGTATCCTAGATTGTCAAGGGCTCATAGCTCGCCTATAAACCAAACTGACGAAGTATATGGGTCGATTCTCAGATTGTGAAGAGCTCTCAACTCGCCGATATGTCAAACTGAGGGAGTATAGGGGCCGATTCCTAGATTGTGAAGGGCACACCACTCGCCTATAAATCAAACTGACGAAGTATATGGCTCACCGCTCGCCTTTTTTTAAACTGAGTGCGTATAGCAGTCGATTCCCAGATTGTGAAGGGCTCACAGTTCATCTTTATTTAAACTGAGAGTGTATAGGAGTCAATTCTGAGATTGTGAGTGGCTCATATCTCGTCTATATGTCAAACTGAGGGAGTATAGGGATCGATTCTCAGATTGTTAAGGGCTCGTAGCTGGTCTTTATGTCAAACTGAGGGAATATATGGGCCGGACGATTCCTAGGTTGTGAAGGGCTCAAAACTCGCCTATATGTCAAATTGAGGGTGTATAGGGATCGATTCCCAGATTGTGAAGGGCTCATAGCTCGCCTATAAACCAAACTGACGAAGTATATGGGTCGATTCTCAGATTGTGAAGAGCTCTCAACTCGCCTATATGTCAAACTGAGGGAGAATAGGGCCGATTCCTAGATTTTGAAGGGCTCACCGCTCGCCTTTTTTTAAACTGAGTGCGTATAGCAGTCGATTCCCAGATTGTGAAGGGCTCACAGTTCATCTTTATTTAAACTGAGAGTGTATAGGAGTCAATTCTGAGATTGTGAAGGGCTCATAGCTCGCCTATATATCTAACTGAGAGGGTATAGGAGTCGATTCTCAGATTGTGAAGTTGCACAGCTCACCTTTCTTTAAACTGAGAGGGTATAGCAGTCGATTCTCAGATTGTGAAGGGCTCACAGCTCGCCTATATGTCAAACTGAGGGGTATAAGGGTCGATTCCCAGATTGTGAAGGGCTCACAGTTCATCTTTATTTATATTGAGAGGGTATATAGGAGTCAATTCTGAGATTGTGAACTACTCATAGCTCGCTTATATATCAAATTGAGACGTCGATTCTCAGATTGTGAAGGGCTCATATGTCGTCTTCACGTCAAATTAAGGGAGTAAAGAAGCATGTTTACACAGATGAAAATGGAAAATGAAGATGGAAAATGACAGCATCACATTGAAAATGTACTACGCAAAGCAAGTCCACTTATTGTTGTCATTAAATCCCGCCTGTTCTTGTGGAAACAATCGGGAGGACCCTTTTCATTACTTCTTTAAGTGCCCACTATATGATAGATTCCGATCAAATCAATACTTTTTTTTAAAAACGATATAAAATTAAAATCTACCTTGAGCGGCGACAAATCCTTGTAACAGAGTGCTAACAAATCCCTAATGATATCCGTATATCATTTCATAAATGATACCAACCGATTTTTTTATTTTAGTAAGAATAATTGCAAATATTTATTTCCACCAATGTACTTGATATCTTCATCGTTTTATGTTTGTTTCAGGAGAAGCGTTTATATTTTGCTGCCTGTTTGCTAATCCTTTTTCCTTTTTGAATATATATATTCTAAATGTTGTGTATTACATGTTTCATGGAAATTAAACATTGTTTAAATCACACAGATGAAATTAGTTGTGTGCCACTCCCGTTACTATGGTCGCAGCACGGAGTAGAGACGATGCCATTATATTACTCTTGCAGCGTAGTAAATAATCCATCCACATCAAAATATTCTAAAAATATTGAATCATGAACAGATAATAAATAAATCAAATAAAACATTTCTTTGTTAATTTCACAAACCGATATAACGGAAACTATTAAAAACGTTACAGAAAAAAACATGTGTCAAGATGTTGACCATAGTGTGACCGAAGAGCAATAAAACATTTTACTCCAGTCAATTCATTATTGCATAAGCATTTGCCCCATAATATCGTGCGATAGATAAACATAAAATTACAGCGAGGAAGTTAATGTGATTGTACGCGAATTTACGCGCAAGTCTGAGTAGAGACGCGACACAGTGACACGTTGCTTTGATAAGCAGACCCAGCTAGACATCTGGTCTAATTATTCACGACAACACAAAATGCTAATTGTTCGAGTATTATAAATATTTATGGTTTAAACATATTTTTATTCAAGAAACGAATCTGGTTTGGTAAACAAGCAAAGCTTTGGTCATATAAATACCGCACCAGTACAAAGATGATAAATATAGTACACACGAACTATTTTTATAAATTCATATATTTAAAAACTGTTCATATACAAACTCAAAAGATTAAGTAACTTTCCGATTTATGCGTCGTTCGTATAAAAACTTTCAATGTCACGGTCCAGGAAAATGAGGGGAAAAGGTAACACTTATCAAGTTTCCATAATGAACAATAATTATAAGGATCAGAGTTTGTTGTCTTTGATTTTTGAAACTCTCTTTTAGCATCACGAGACTATTTCCTTCATTGTACCTTGTAAGTTTAAGTGTCTATGCAAGTAATTCATACCAAAGGAGATTATTGTTTTGTGTTGATACAGATAGTAATTATGCTCAATTAACCTAACGTAAGTCAAATAAGCGAGAATGAAGAATCAAATTTCAGTGTATACTTAACTTTTCAGATATTTAGTTTACTTTTCATAGTGAATCGTTATTTATTGATTTCCATATGCAAACCTTTTATACAAACAAGAAATAATTCTTACTTCTACATGAATAGTAACACCCTCAAAACAATGTTTATGATTAATTAAAATCTAAAATCGCAGAATCGATATACATAGTTTTCTACCTCCACATTTTCACAATTGAGAGTTGAACACTCTACTAGCTAAATGAATCACAAAAACAAGCGCAATGCCCTTTACAATCTAAGAATCGACCCCTATACTCCCTCAGTTTGACATAAAGGCGAGCTATGAGCCCTTCACAATCTGGGAATAGATCCCTGTACTCCCTCAGTTGGAAATATAGGCACGCTGTGAGCCCTTCTCAATCTAGGAATCGGCCCCTATACTCCCTCAGTTTGACATATAGGCGCGCTGTGAGCCCTTCACAATCTGAGAATAGACCCCTCTACTCCCGTCAGTTTCAAATAATGACGATATCTGAGCCCTTAACAATCTGAGAATCGACTTCTATTTCCTCTCAGTTTAAATAAAGGTGAGCTGTAAGCCCTTCACAATCTGAGAATCGACCCTTATACTCCGTCAGTTTGAGTTAAAGGCATGCGGTGAGCCCTTCACAATCTAGGAATCGACCCATACACTTCCTCAGTTTGATTTATAGGCGAGCTATGAGCCCATCACAATCTGAGAATAGACTGCTATTCCCTTTCAGTTTGACATATAGGCGAACTGTGAGCCCTTTACAATCTAGGAATCGATCCCTATCCCCTCAGTTTGACATATAGGCAAGATATGAGCCCTTCACAATCTGAGAATTGACCCCTAATCTCTCTCAGTTTGATATAATGTCGATCTGCAAACCCTTCACAATCTAGGAATCGATCCCTACACTTCGTCAGTTTGATATATAGGCGAGCTATGAACCTGTCACAATCTATGACTTGACAATTCTCATGCGATAATGCAAGATATACTACAAACAAGCATATTCCCAGATTGTGATCATTCCCAGATTGTTCAGGTCTCACAATCTGCAGATTGTTTAAACAATCTAGGAATGAAAAAAATTCCTAGATTGTTCGAACAATCTGCAGATTGTGAGCGAACAATCTGCAGATTGTGATCATTCCCAGATTGCATGGAACATTTACACTACTTCACATGTGTCTCTGATTGTGTTGGTTCCATGAACTATAGAAATACATAAATATCATATATAGTGGTATTCACACTACTTCACATGTGTCTCTGATTGTCTTGGTTCCATGAACTATAGAAATACATAAATATCATATATAGTGGTATTCACACTACTTCACATGTGTCTCTGATTGTCTTGGTTCCATGAACTAAAGAAATACATAAATATCATATATAGTGGTATTTACACTACTTCACATGTGTCTCTGATTGTGTTGCTTCCATGAACTATAGAAATACATAAATATCATATATAGTGGTATTCACACTACTTCACATGTGTCTCTGATTGTGTTGCTTCCATGAACTATAGAAATACATAAATATCATATATAGTGGTATTTACACTACTTCAAATGTGTCTCTGATTGTGTTGCTTCCATGAACTATAGAAATACATAAATATCATATATAGTGGTATTTACACTACTTCACATGTGTCTCTGATTGTGTTGCTTCCATGAACTATAGAAATACATAAATATCATATATAGTGGTATTTACACTACTTCAAATGTGTCTCTGATTGTGTTGCTTCCATGAACTATAGAAATACATAAATATCATATATAGTGGTATTCACACTACTTCACATGTGTCTCTGATTGTGTTGCTTCCATGAACTATAGAAATACATAAATATCATATATAGTGGTATTCACACTACTTCACATGTGTCTCTGATTGTGTTGCTTCCATGAACTATAGAAATACATAAATATCATATATAGTGGTATTCACACTACTTCACATGTGTCTCTGATTGTGTTGCTTCCATGAAATACAGAAATCTAGAGAATACTAAACGACGTCCTGTTTAATAACATTTTCATGAAACAAGTGAGTGGTAAGGTATTTAATGAGCGAAAGCATTTTAGATACCTATACCATTCACGGGTTTCATAAAAATATTATTAAATGGGACTGAGTTTAGTATTTTATTTATTACTCGCAAATCATATCAAATAAAACATAAAAATCGCGGGAAATAATTACTGCTACTGTGCCACTAACATTGTGATGTCATACTTGAAGATTGTGACGTCATGTGACGTCAATCAGCACGCGATGTTATGACACAATGTGTAATAACAGTGTAGATTTATTAAACGGCGGTAACTTAAACGTGAGAATAATAAACATAAATATCATATATAGTGGTATTCACACTACTTCACATGTGTCTCTGATTGTCTTGGTTCCATGAACTATAGAAATACATAAATATCATATATAGTGGTATTCACACTACTTCACATGTGTCTCTGATTGTGTTGCTTCCATGAACTATAGAAATACATAAATATATCATATATAGTGGTATTCACACTACTTCACATGTGTCTCTGATTGTCTTGGTTCCATGAACTACAGATATACATAAATATCATATATAGTGGTATTTACACTACTTCAAATGTGTCTCTGATTGTGTTGCTTCCATGAACTATAGAAATACATAAATATCATATATCGTGGTATTTACACTACTTCAAATGTGTCTCTGATTGTCTTGCTTCCATGAACTACAGATACATAAATATCATATATATATTGATGATTATATACATCATGTTAACCATGTGCACCTAGTTTTCTTTAAAGAACCATTTGAGTAATGCAAAACATTTTCATTCCAAAAATAAATGATTGACGACATCAAGTCTATTTTCATGAGATATTAATGAGCTTTCATTTATACTAATTATACAACTATGATCATAAGCACATAAGCACATACCATTTTAGAAAGTACTTCAAATCCATGACGCAAAATGAGAGTCACGTAGCAAACATCAAGTCATAGAAAATAAATTTATAATGTATCACAGACTATAAATGAAACCAAAAATAGAATAAATTGAAAACTTAACACTGAAAATATATGTATTTAAAGAATATTAGTAAACAATAAATGTATACATGAACTCTATGTAAGTGGTATACATATAGAATGAAATTGAGTAAAATTTGTGATTCTTCGACATAACAAAATACACTTAATCAATAAAAGTTAATAATAATATTAAATAACAAGCACATAAATCTATGATACATTTAGATATTTAAACAAGTGAGATGAGGAGACACATCAATCAACTCACCCATTAAGTGGTAGGGGTATAGTATCCACTTCCCTCACTTGCTCCATACTTTGACTTTCACGCACCATACCGCTTTCCTCAATACTATTATTTATTCAAAAGCATTCCATGAAATATGGAAGCCTGGTATGAATGTGAAGCAATTCAAACATAAATCAAATTTTTATTCCTTGCTGAGGGCCTCTAGGTATATGTCATTTCCAATCATATTGTCAGCAAATATGTCTGGGGTCTACTCTTCTCTGAGGTTTTATTCAAGTCTTTCAGAAAGTATAGCTTGTCTGTCAGATCCTCATGGATGAGTTTTGTCCTCAGACTCTCAAACCCATCATTGTTGAAGAGACAGAAGTTCATCAAGCCGAGGGATGTCTGCTCAAACTGTCGAATCAAGTCTTGATAGGTTTTATAAGGTTTCAACTCATCTGTCATTGAATGGAAGATTCTTAAATCAAGATTTCAATATTGACCAAAGTAAATTAGGTTCATCAATGAAGCCCTAAATATAAGAGAAAAATGCCGGAAGATTTCTTGTACAATTGAAGAATTGACAAAAGACCAGAAATTGAGGGACACGAAAGAAAGAACGGGTGAAAGGACCTATAATGCAAGACGAGTGCCTTGCCAGACTCCCTCCTACCTCCACAGCTGGAGAGGGCGACATGCTTCAGTCTTCAGGCCCTTCCAGCTATCACAAACAACTTGAGACGAACTGCCACCAACCAGACACATTCTACACCATGTGCTAGTAATGAGAAATTTCCAAAAACCTTAAAGGTTAACCTTCTTCCTACTGAAAAATCTCAAAGGTTAACCCACAACTTGGTGGAAATATAAAAAAACTTGCGATCACCTAACACCATAAACCAGACAACCATAACACCATGTGCTTGTAGTGAGAAATTTCTGAAAACCTAAATGGATAACCTTCTCCTTAATGAACAAATTTTAATGGTTAAGCCTTGACTTAGTGAAGATTTTTCTTTAAAACCATAATGTCCCCTTTAACATTACGCCTATGGGAAAAAAAGTATATGTCTTCAAATGAAAAAGCGGACTTCGTACGATATATTTAGCGCGATTTTACGGACAGATTGTATACAGAAAGAGCGATTTCAACGGATTTAAAAATCCCGCTGGTGGCCAGCGGAAATTCGCTGTTGACATAATCTAGGTCAAAGCCCAGTGCGCATGTCCGGACATAAGGGAATCACCAACGTAACTGGTTCGCGCGTTTGTATGCGCACAGTGACAGCAAAAACAACATGGCTGCACTTGCTGAGTTTGTCTGCGGGCGAATTTTGAGCGATGTAATTTCCCGAGGAGGACGGCTGGGCTTTAGTCACGAGATGCCGAGGAAACAACTGCTAAATGCCTGGTAAGAATTGGTAAATTCCAAAGATAATCTTGCTGTGAACGTCGCAAAATTGAGATTTTCATAGCGATTGACACTAGAATATGACCCGTCGTGTCTATTTCACTCTAAATTGTTAAAAAAGGTCCACTTCAATTCAGTTATTAATCATAACTTACATAACAAAATCATTATTTAATCATTGATTTTTACAGGTCTAAATCCTTTCACGTGGACAGATGGGCTACTTGCTTCAGGGATGAGAACACACCGGATGAATGATTATTTTTATCTGCTTCAGATGTGCGTGTACATTACATAATGAGGTCCGAATATTAACATTGGTTTTCTCAATTAAAACTAATAAAATTATTAATCTAGTATTCATTAAATTTGTATCAAATTAGTAGAAAAGTAAAAATATTTTTATGCAAAATATTTTTCAAGAGAAATCTGTTTAGTAAATAAGTATAAATTACTATTTGTTGTAATTATTCATCGAAATGTATGACACTTTTGTGTATATAGTTCTCAGTGATATGTATTGATTTTACTTTATCTCGATTATATAAAAATTAATGAAGTGAGCCTTTATAAAAATGATGAATAACCATAAATGTAAAACATTCTTGTCTTTATCTTGTAGATTTATTTATTGTGATTTGATTTTGTATGCTCTTGGGTCAGCAGAATTTCAAATTAATAACAATCATTAAATCTCTGCAAATAGATGTGTGAGGGAATTAGAGGAAGTGCCACAGATGTCCATATACACTACCAGGATTCAGAGTCTGTGACCTTCTTTTTGGATGGCCTGAAGCAAAGCTTGGGTGAGTTTTGCAATTGGCAAGTACAAATGTGTAGTAAATTATTGGACTGTGCAATAAATATTGCAATAATTTTTTTTTATTGCAATACATCACAGTAAATAATTTCAAGTCATATTTATTCAGAAAGCTTGTTCTGATTTGCTTAATGTGTAAGAAAAGCTATTTTGCAGTGCAAAAAAAAGTGATTGTTAACAATTGTTAAATGTATATGCTATCAAAATGTACTTGCATGCCTTATCATTTTAGTAATGGTCTTTATTTTGAAAGATCTCAAGGCATTTTATCAAAATATATTTGAACATTGACCTTTGATAAAGTCACCTTTTAATGAAATCTCAAGTCTCTATTCTTAATATATTGAATAATTATAGGCTTGTAATCAAAGATACAAATCAAGGGTGCCAGTTTTCTTATTAGGTAGAATCAGTCTTCAAAAAAAAATTGTTTTTTTTCAGTGTTGAATTTATATCAAAACTTGTTTTTTAATAGTTTAAGATGAGGTATTAACTTTAATTTGTAAGTTGAGACAAAGGTAGATTTTATATTAAAATTACATGAGTTTGTTCATATTCTGCCCTGATTCTGAAATCAGCATGCTTATGGTAGTCAGTATCTAACCTTTCTTGTTTTGTTTCAGAAAGTTTGAAGAAAGCTGTTTGTAGCAGATCACCACTGTTCTGTAACAAGTTTTCATCAAGAAATGTATGGAAGAAGGAGATAGATTGTTATTTTCTTTCATCCTATAGCAGACCCATCATGTGCTTTTGGGATTATCATGGAGACCAAAATGAACTTCTTTATGTGTTATTTAATCAAGTGACATTTACATAGTAATGTGATGAGTAACTTTACCTAGAGTTTATTTGAAAATCTGTGGGAGACCAAGGTTCGAAGCTTATCAACTCTGTTATGGTCATGTCATTGTCATCTTAACCTGCTTATGTCATTATATGTATATTATTTTTTAAGTCAGTAAAATAATGTTTTCAGCAGTAAATAAATAAATTCACTGTCAGGCCTATGAAGCCAGATGGGTTAATGGCATAGCCCATTATCCATTATCAGTGATCAAGCTGAGTCTGTGGTGTGAATACTGCCACAGACTCAGCAACTTTGTCTGAAGGTCTGGGTGCAATGCTACACTGGTTCTCAGCGCAGTTTCACTCATGGTTCACTTGTTCCAGCAGTTGATCGCAAGTTTCACTGCAATGCATAGCCACAATGATACTAGAAGTTGTTCTATATATAAGTGAAATTTTCTTGCAACCGCGGCTTCAAAAAAACCCATATCACCTCACGTTGTCTATTCACTGCACCCCAAAGTTAGAGATGTGACATTTTTGGTGAATAAGTTTCATGTCAGTTGACAATATTTTCAAAGCTGAATATATGTATCGATGAAGTGGGAAAATTTACTGATTTGAATTTTGAAATAAAATAGATTTAATCAATTAACCATCCATGTTATTTTTTATGTGATATTATATACATATATGTTTATTGTTAACCCATATTTGTAATGCCATATAGGCAGAAATCTGTTAAGTCATAAACAATTCCAAGAACAAGAGAGCATTTTTTGGATCAAGAGAAACATGAAAAGAATTTTGTAAAGAATTTTCAACCTGCTTCAGTCACTGTAATAAGCACTGGTAATTTTTTGTTGCAGATGTATTCAATTCCAAGCAACAATGATGTCATAGTGTTTCTCCCTGTGATTATTTAGTTTGGTTTTTGTAGATAATATTTAAAATTTGATTTACAATTGATTTGAATTGGGTCTGCATATAGTATTCACATGGAAAAGAATAGGTAACACATGTATCAACTAAAAAAACTCTCCTCTAAATAATGTTCAAAATTTATTTAAATATTTGAAGACAAACGTGAACAAGTAGAGAGAGGTTAAAAAAAATAACATAAACATAAAATAAATAAATAAATCTATAAATTTCATTTACATAAGTTAGATGCACTTGAATGATTAGCCGCACCTTTTTTTATTTTGATTATATCTCACTATCATGATTCATGAACAGTAATTTGTCGGTACTATTTAACATAATCATTTTATTATTTATTTCATTTTATTTGGATAACAACTATTGTATGTTTTCGTATAGGTCTAGTTGAAAAAAGAATATCGATTCGCTCTAGTCTGCGTTGGGTATAAATTTTCACAGGACTTAATTTCGCACGGCACTAGAATTCAAGGGAAGCAACTCTTTTATTTCATTACTAACTACGAATTCAAGGACAATTTAAGTGTAGATAGGAAAAAAATAAGTTTTATTTACTTGTTTGTTGTATCTTTCTTTTATCTCAAATATGATTTACGACAACATAAAATGTGAGTTTTGTGCAAAAGTCCTTTAAAAGTCACAGGCAACAAACTGACATCTCACCGGTCACTCGGACGAAAGTTTTTCTCCCGAACAAAACAAAATCTTCCTGTTGCATGTGTGTGAAAATCCCTAATATTACCAATAAATTTCACACGCAAGGACTTACGAGTGGAAAGGAGCACCCCTAGATTTACGACTGATATCGCTACTAGTTTACACCTGCACTTTTTTGTGAAACGCATCCAAATCGTAGATCTACGTTACGTGTGAAAAACACTCGTAAACTAGGTTACGATTTTTTGTGAAACGGGGTCCAGATTTGTTAGTATGCATTAATTCTCTATCCCATCTCTATAACAACATCTCTCTACATGCATATGCTTTACTTACCTTTGTTTCGGCGTGTTGTTTTATTTGATTGAGAAAAAAAACGCGAGGTCGTGTGATCTGTCAGAAGTTACAGACTTGGTCCCGTATTCACATTTTCTAAGGTCAAGGTCGGTTTGCGCTTTCCTTATATGGACACGGTGTCAAATATCTAAAAATAGTGCGGGGAAGTCCTTTCCGTTAACGGAAGAATTTCCCGATAATTCCTTAATTTTATTGCAGGCGAGAAAAATGTTTTTGGTTTTAATTATGATTTGCATTTACTTTAAATTGAAATCAGGTCAAAATTGGGACAGTATGGTTTTAAATGTGACACCATGTGTTTGATTTAAAGAGCCTAGATACTTCCACCTATCATTCGCAACTTGACAGAAACACCGACCAGACAGATTCTACCACATATGCTTGTAATCAGAAATTTCTGAGAATCCAAAAGGTTATAACCTTCTACCAATTGCAGTATTTTCTTAAAAAATTGACAACTTTGTCTTGTACTTCAGAGCCTAGATGCCCTTCCATGTTAACCTTTGAAGCACATTAGAGAAAAAGAATACAAAGCAACTTCATGCATTGAACTAATTAACCAATTTCAAAGCGTTTCTCAAAACCTTTCTCCTACTTCAATTGCTTTATAAATAGGCTAACATGTTCTGGGACATTCTCGGTATCCCAAATAACATTAATAGTCCATTTGTGGAGCATGATTCTCCCTGACATCATGTTCAAAGTGCTTGGAAGTTGTAAATGTAAGCCAGTTTGAAGAGATGAGTTTTGAGAAGTTGCTTGAATGTTGAAAGTGTTTCCGCAGATTTGATTTCAAGGGGGAGTTCATTCTACATGGAAGCAGCACAGACGAAGAAAGAAAGAGCTCTTTCTGAAAGTTTTCATCTTAGTAGGAGGAACATAGAGTAGACCCTGGAATTATGATCTGAGGAACTGAGGCCCTGAAAATTTTCATCTTAGAAGGAGGAACATAGAGTAGACCCTGGAATTATGATCTGAGAAACTGAGGCCCTGAAAGTTTTCATCTTAGCAGGAGGAAAATAGAGTAGACCCTGGAATTATGATCTGAGGAACTGAAAGTTTTCATCTTAGTAGGAGAAACACAGAGTAGGGAGGAACACAGATTAGATCCTGGAATTATAATGATCTGAGGTATTGAGAACCTGAAAGTTTTCATCTTAGCAGGAGGAACATAGAGTAGACCCTGGAATTATGATCTGAGGAACTGAGGACCTGAAAGTTTTCATCTTAGTAGGAGAAACACAGAGTAGGGAGGAACACAGATTAGATCCTGGAATTATAATGATCTGAGGTATTGAGAACCTGAAAGTTTTCATCTTAGCAGGAGGAACATAGAGTAGACCCTGGAATTATGATCTGAGGAACTGAGGACCTGAAAGTTTTCATCTTAGTAGGAGAAACACAGAGTAGGGAGGAACACAGATTAGATCCTGGAATTATAATGATCTGAGGTATTGAGAACCTGAAAGTTTTCATCTTAGTAGGAGGAACACAGAGTAGACCATGGAATTATGATCTGAGGTACTGAGCTGGAACATAGGGTTTGAGTTGCACTTTCAGCTTCAACAAACAACTACCAAACCACATTCTGGTAATGACAAATTACCTCAAGGATTAAATTACACACTCAATAAAGATGAAAAAGTCAGATTCAAAATCATCCGCTTCTCAGAAGGCGTGTTTTGGTAACCTATCATCACAATAGACATCACAAACCTAGATAATCTCCTGGGCAGGTGTATTAATTACAACACACCTTTAAACGTTTTTTTTCTTACTTTTTCTCATTTTCAATTGCTGGACAGATCATTTGCTAGGTGTATTGATAACATTGATAGAAATAATAACAACAATAATAAATCCATTTCCATTACTTGATAAACCATCTGGTAGTAATTCTTGAAACCTGTCATCTACTTCCATTGCTAGAAAGACTTCCTTTGCTCTGGACATTTTTCAAAATTCATATAAACTCTCATCCTCAAGCAGACATCTACATCATGTTGCTGAAACAGGCGACCTTCAGAGTTAACTGTTTTGTGAGGGTTCCATACCATTTGTGTCTAAGCAGGGATAAACAGCTTTTGATTCTGATAATTCAAAGTCATATATATTTGGGCAACTCTGTGGTATATACTACAATAGCTTCTTCAAAGTGTTTTTTTTCAAATCTCTTATTTTTTTCAGTCTGAGCCTCCTAGCTATAGCGAGCAACATGAGAGGAATATTTTCAACCACGTTCTACGCCTTGTGCTTGTAAGGAGTCTTGTTATGTTACCAGATGTCTGATTTCTTATATACTGTACATACATACATCATTTAGTATGCTTTGCAATGGTCCAAATAAGACAAGAATTACAAAGATCATATATCTTGTGTGTGTTTGCTACTATCTTCAACAAATATGAAACCAACTTTCTTCATCTCTTTTTACCTTCTTATTACAAGAAAGCATAAAAAATTCAAACTTCCTGTAGGAACAATAGTTAATCACAAACTACTGAATGAAATATACAAATTATTATCCTATAACATTAGATTGGCTTTCAACATATTACATACCGTTAAGAGTTTTAAAAACTATACAAAAACATAAACAGTATTAGACACTAAATCTATATACAACAAATATTTATACCATTTTGCAACATCAGCAATTCCAATACTTTCATGACGTATTGAGTCTATGTCAAGAAGGTACCCAGGGGCATGATCATGGAATTACACACATTATTACCCGGATGAGCTGGAAATGATAACTCTGTCTCAACACCCTGGGGAGTATGAGCCAAGAGCTGCCGCCTAGAGGTAAGCAATCACATTCTGACAGTCCTGACAAGGATAACAATTACACTGAGTCTGACTGGAAAGCACAATTCTGACAACTGAGACTGCCTAAGGGGGTTCCAGGGTTGCCAGTCCCTATGTCCTGTGTCTGGAAAGTTCAGCATTCTAAAAACCATGTCATTAGGAAAGTAAACTGGAATGGATAATATTGCTTTTAATTGAAGTTTGTCTTTCTGAAATCCACATGTCTTGTACACTTGAAATCCTTAAGTTTCAAAGAAAGAAGATCATCCAAATATGAGCCACAGTCCCAACTCTTTGTCTTATTTTAATCAACTATCTACATTCCAGGTTGATCAGTTTAAATCTGGAGGGAGACAAAAGATGCATTAATGAACAAACTTCCTTTTTCAATGAACAACGCTGAATGATACACTGTTGATAGAATCAGAAAACCAAATGCAATTCAAAATCATTGTATTTGAATGAGGTTACGCCATGAACGTTTCATGCAACCACTAAACCACTAACATATACACACGTCCTGGACACTCAAGCCAAGCCAAGCCACACATGATCCAAGTCAATGATATTTAAACCTGGAACACATGTTCATATCCATTTTGAAATAAGAACGATCATCAGTTCATGATCGATCGCTGTAGATAAATTTCTGGAGGCAGTGTTTGAAAGAATGAAACAGAGCTAAAAGTGATAAACACCTAGTTCTCCCAGAGTTCCAATCAGCCAACTGAAGGGATCGAGGAAATAAGATCATCTTTCTAAAGTTGATAAGATCTGAAATTAGTTTTTTCTGCCTTGATATTCAGATGATCAAAGAACAATCTTTACCAAGGGAGTATGGTTGATAGATTGAGGCCAATCTTTTTCCACCATCATAATTACCTCTTGATAAAATGGTTTTCATATGCAGTAATGAGAAACATTCAATCATGACATGTAATTTTCATGACCAAAACAAATCCATCTCAAGAAAAGTTTGTAAAGATACAAGTTTTATACAGATTAAAGTTGCTTTAGAACTTTTAAAAACCCTTTCTTAATTCCCTTTATAAGAATGTCAATAAGACATAAATGAACATCTACAACGTAAACAACCGTGCTCTTAGCATGAAAGGCCATACTGATAGCAGAGTTTTATTTTAGTGCAAAGGTTGACAATAAAATGAAATATTTCTCCCTGAGTTTTCTTACTTCTCTTCACCTAATGCAATTTCTAGCAATTTCTGAAAAACTTACTTTGCCAACTATCATCAAACACTATTGTCAATACACTTCCCATTTTAAGGACATACCATCTGATAATAATAACACACCGAAGTTGACATCAAGAAAAGGTAAAAGCAGTAAAATATCCCTTGTGCCATCTGATTTCCTTTCAAAGAATTCAGGGAACTCCAATGAACAGCATTGACTCAAACTCCATTGTGCTTGCGATGTAATTACACACTTTCAATTTCAAAGTACCAGGGTCTTTCTTCCTGGAACTAAATGCAAGGCAAACCTAGCTGGAATCTAGAAGAAACAAGACATCCTGAGGACAAGCATTCTGAAGTCAAACCTTCCCAGACTATTCAATAGAACGTCCTCTGGCAAAGTTGCTACTCTTTTGAAGGTGGCACAGTGTTGTTTCTGACCTTGCTACTTGTTTTTGAACTGACAGAAGTTATCTTTGCAAATATGGAAGCCTAGGGCTTCATTCCAATCAAGGTAACCCTAAGTCTCCAGTTGATCACAGTCTTTACTCAAATGGCCTACAGAATCTTCAATGATACTAATTTATGCCCTGAGATCGAAGGCAAGAAAAAGTTGAAAAAGTTATTTCCAGGGAAAGAGATAATATTCTACTTGCCATGAGATGGTTCTATTCTTGAGTTGATTAGGAAATAGATTGGGTAAAAAAAAGGGAGACTATTGTCTTTTTCATCAAGAATATTGGCAATGGCATTTCTAAGGGATCCTTTAAAGAGATTTCAAGAGATGATAATCGACTTCATTATTTCTTTATCAACTTTTGTTGGTCAAATTTGATACCAGGCTCTGCTTGACAGTTGCTTTAAAGATTTCAGACCAAAATTACTGCATAATTGACAATATATCCATATATAAGTCTTCATTCAACTAACAATGGTATCATAGAAATGTTCATAAGTTCTATATATGAAAAAGAAAACAAAATGTTCAATAATTCACCAAAAAGCATATATATGCATGTTTTAGAATAATATGAGGAAACAAATAATATTTTTCAATTTGTAATGGATGATAGAGGTACCAGTGCATGCAATTATGAATTCAGATTCATTGTTGTACTTGATGTGGCTTGATCTTCTATGGATGTTTAAACTATCCTTTGCTATACAACAACAACAATAACAATAACAATAATGATAATAATGAACTTATATAGTGCCTTATTTCCAGCAAGAGCTGCTCAACAGCGCTGGAGAAGGAAAGAAAAGAATACTATAAACATAGGTTCACTTCTGAATGACCAGATTTCAAACGAAAGACATCTTAACACACCAGGAATAGCCAGAAATAGCCTCCAATTGCAATAGAGACAACTGCCATGGTAATCTTACATCCATATAGAACTCGGCAAATGCATTGTAGATAAGTTAATGGGGACATTTGCTGGCATATGATGAAAATAAACTCAGGCCGAGCATTACAGTGTCGCAAACTGAAATGTCAAACACATTTGGGAAGTGTACCAGACCAAGGTATAAACTTCATCAATGTCATCGAAGATTGAACTCTGTAATAAATGAGTATGCTCATAACACTGAAAAATCTCTACGAAATGGTCCCTATTAAGTTAGATAGTGCCACTTAAAGTTTTTATCCCTCAAAGCAGGACTGGTAAGTGTTCCATGCAGTTTTTAAAGCTTAAAAAATGTTTTCTACAGAAAAAGCCTTTGATTTGATAAGATTTCAAGATGATCACAGGCTGAGAACTCATGAGAACTAAGAAAAGTTGTCGCAAACTTTTAAAGCTGTTAGGCTATTTTTGAAAGAACTCTTACTAGCATGTAATCTGAATCGATAGAGGTAAAAATCAGATGTTACACAATGACTATTTAACTATTTTGACAAGTTGAGAGGGTTTCGAATTCCACAACTAGATTTTGAAATAATAAAAAAAATGAAAATTAAGAGAGTCTGCGTAAGAAAGCGTTAATTTATTAATAGAAAGGAAAAAACTAATTTATAAAATTCAAAATTTCTCTATTTTGATTTTTCTATATTTTAGCTTCTGTTTTTTGTCCTTATAAGCAACTGTGTTTTTTGGATTAAAAAGAAAGAAAGAAGATGGATGGACAAGGACAGAGGCAGGATCAATTACATCTTCAAAGTGTTTGTTAAGACTTCCATAAATTTGAAATTCTTGTTATCATTTAACATATTGCAAATTATGCAATCACTTGTTTTATCTATTGACTTCAAAACATTATAAATCAAACCTTTTTTTGGGTGCAAGCAAATGTTTTATAGTTACAAAGGTTTCTACGAAAGGATCTCCTTTAACGATGTAAATTTTGAGGGAATCAAGATATGTTAATTCATTTGAATTAAGTCTTATATTTAAATGAACCTGAAATCTTTATCAATAAAACTTTTTGATTTAAGTAAGAATTTTTAATTCAATATAAAAGAAATTGATCAACATTGCTTGCCAAGATCAATTACCCTTAGAGCAAACTGCCATACAATAGTAGCAGCAAAAAGGTTTCAAACATCTGCGACGAAGAAATGATTTAATTAGAAATCAAAAGAAACTTTAATCCTTGTTCACATAAAGAATTGACATTCAGGTTACACAATTAATCAGCTTAAGCCAAAAATGTAAAGCCAAACTTTAGATAACTCCGAAGGCCATTTGTGCAAAAAAGTTCTCATTTGAGACTCCATGCTTTTTTCAACTCAGAGATGCCTCAGGGGTAAAAGGAAACTGTACATTAGAATTAAATCAATGTATTTGATTAACATTTTCATCCAAAAAAAGGAGAGTTACAAATATCAGAAAGTTTTGTGCAATAGGTGTGAAATAGAAATTGTATGACCAAAAGCCTTGGAACATAATTGTTTCATGTTTCTAGAATTCCTAGCCTTAAAAAAAAGAAACCTCAAAGGGGCATATCCAATCACAGAATAGCATTTCATACACAAGTTATTCAGAAGGTCACTAACTGTAGCATCAAATAAAAAAATAGACAGATTCATATCCAAGAGTTTAATTAACTTCATTCCATAAAAATATCTTAAAGGTAAACTGAGCCATGGTTATTTTATGAGACGTAACAGGGGAATTAATACACAAGAAACTCACTAGATGGAACCTCTTGTGTTCATCATTCCCGGTTCCCACTACAAGGAAGTATTTTCTGATGAAGCAATAAGTAGACTGCCTGCTCTTTAATCCAGAAGCTACCGAGAATAGTTAATGCGCAACATGTATATAGCGAATCGAATAGCACTTTTATATAGCTCAGATACACTTTTGAACTAGAAAGCTGGATGAAACAGAGGGTTGCATAAGAAAAACAATTTCATGTATATATTGCTGTGCCCATCATTTTCCCATACGCTTGAGAATGCTATGAGGATCTATACCGAAACGTCGCAATTGTGAACATCCATAAAATATCCTTGTCTTCCTTATACTTGCAACTTCTAGAATGCCACTCAAACAATTCAAGAAAACACTTTTTTAGGAATAACAACTTTCTTTATTGTGAAAATATTGCACATTTTAAGTGTATTCCCCTACAAAAAAAAATGGCTAGAAAATATGTTGCGGAAGCATTGCCAGAACAGGAATTTTACCATTGCCGGAATGTATCCGCAAGTACTTCCAGACCATCTCGGAAACGTTTCGGAAGCATTGCCAGAAAGCCATAAAACCTTCAGGCCATCTTAGACTTTGTGGAGATGGTTCAGAACCATTGCCAGAAAGCCATAAAACCTTCTCAAACCCTCATTCATTTATTTGTGGACATGGTGCTGAACCATTGCCAGAAAGCAATAAAAACTTCTCAAGCCCTCATAAACTTTATTTGTGGAGATGTTGCGGAAACAATGCCAGAAAGCAATAAAACCTTCTCAAGCTCTCATCAATTTATTTGTGGACATGGTGCTGAACCATTGCCAGAAAGCCATAAAACCTTTTTTAACCCTCATAACTTTATTTGTGGCCATGTGCGGAAGCATTGCCAGAAAGCCATAAAAACTTCTCAAGCCCTCATAAACTTTATTTGTGGAGATGGTGCGGGAAGAATGCCAGAAAGCAATAAAACCTTCTCAAGCTCATCATAAATTTATTTGTGCACATGGTGCGGAAGCATTGCCAGTAAGCCATAAAAACTTGTCAACCACTTGTAAACGATATATGTTGAGATGCTTCGGAAGCATTGCCAGAAAGCCATAAAAGCATACAAACAACCATTACAACAACACACAGCCACCTCACATCCATTTCCTTAAAAAATGTACAACCATAATGAAGTTACATCTACTCTCATGTATACTTTTTGTCTTTTAATTTTCAAACACTAAAAATACAACAAAACATGTGTCTGTATTAGAATATTTTTAATAAACATTCTAATATTAACAGCTCTCTAATACAAACTACTACATGAAATACACATCAAGTCATAACAATATTTTAAGTACAAACCAATGTTCTAAAACCATCCAATCTGTTAATGCACAATGTTGATAAGATGAATCAGGCAGACAAATCGGGTGTAGTGGGTTTTTATGTAGACATGGCAGGTTTGCAGACATAAACTTTTTTGGGTCTGTAAGCATTGTAGAATGTGCCAAAGAAGTATTATTTACAGGCATTAAATATATGACTGATGATTTATCCTTTTTATATTTAGTCTTAGCAAAATTATTCAGCATTGACAAGCACATTATCAGTGATACAATCACTTAAATAAATAAAGGTCAATGAGATATTATCTTGAAATAATATAGAATCATACATTTGATAATGCAAAATTATCTCTTTTAATCTGTATATGAACCCACCTTCAATCTGTTTATGAATTAACATTGTCTACAAATCCATCCACCATCATTTTTTCACAACATGTTATCATATTGTATGAAAAATATTTTGTAATGTTCGATCTTTACTTCAAGACTAATTCACTGCACATGCTGCATAAAAATACATGGAGATGAAGAATTCTTCCTTGTTCCACCTCTCCTTTTCTTGTTCAAATCTTCTTTCTAAAACATCAAGTAAATCAGTTGTGAAAGCAAGTTTAGAGAAATAAAGGGGTCATATATTTATCATATACAATCATCTTAAGGAAAACCATAATTGAAATTATAAAAATATAAAGTAATTGTTTTATAATTATTCCAAGGGTTGGTTAAGAATTTATTAGTTACAGAAAATCCAAAATTTAGTGTTCACCAATAACTTTATGCTATATTAAATCATTATTCAAGTTCAATAGCAGGAATAAATATAAAGTGCTTTAACAATTTGTATTATAATCCCGTATTCCAAATATTTACATACATTTAAGTTCAGCAATACTAACATTTATGAGTGTAAGTTTTATAAAAATAAATTTCATATTCCAATAAGTATACACACAAATTATGTTATGCTAATTATATGTTCTGAAATGAACACATGTGATCAAACTTAAAACTGGGAACAACTTAATGGTTTTACAATTATTGATTGCAAATTTCAATTATCAATTTCAGGTTAAATGGCAAATAGTATCAAGTTCTCCCACACCATTTATTGGACAATCAGCCTGTCTGGGTTTTCACAAAAAGAAATTACAATTAATCAAGACTATCTATTTGTAAATTGGAGTGCACCCTCTGATGCGATTCCTAATCTAACCAGTTTAGAAATATACTGCATGTTTATTGAAGAATTAGGTCAGCAAACTTACAGTGCCAGCTGTTTCCTGTTATATAATGACTTGTCCACTTTCCTCCTCTCCCAGCAGTCATGGTTCAGAGCACACCTATGTAAATAATGCCATCTTTGCTTAATATTGTCAAAGAAATGGAACTACATATAACTTTCATCAAATCAGTGTTAATAAAACACAACTTAACTTGTCAACAGTGGCAATCAGTAACTTTATTACATATTCTACTGAAGGGAATGGACTTGAAATTTTTTTTCATTTTGACTGTCTGAAGCCAACATTTCAATGATTTTTTTATCAGCTCTTTCATGAAATAAGGAAGAGCAATAAGGTTAAGATATTTTACTGTGTATGTAGCAGTAATGGTCTACTTACTTTGGTTTTTGCAACTGTAGATATGCCTTCTATTTCTGTTGGCAACTGTGATTTTAATAATCAAGAATCAGTTGTTTTTGCTAATGGCGGCCATTGCTCCTCGTTAGTGACAGGTCAGGCAGGAAGTTGGGTCTTGCAGTCAGTCAAAGGGGGTAAAGACAGCAGAGATTCTGATTGGATAATAATGTCCAGCCTCATCAGGTGTGAGGCAGAAGGTATTGAATAGTGTAAAGAACCTTAAACTGTGATCTTTTCCAAAAAGAAGAGTCAAGTCATTGAATGGCATTTAGAAGTGGTGTCTTAAAAAACAAACAAGCTATTTCTTGGCAACAGCTTCTTAAGAAAAGAGTAATGGATATAAATTTGAGTCAAGGACTTTGATCAAAATGTATATTCTTAGCTTGAAATAAATAAAATATATGGATGAATTTATAAGTATACATTAAATTCAGAAAATGTATAATCATATAAGCTTTGATATTTTTTTAACAACATTGAACTTTTCAAGTTTATTTGCAACTTATCTGATTTGTGATAAGAATTAAAACAAGAATTTAATTTTAAAATTTTACTTTTCAGCTCAATATTGCCATATTTCCTATATTTGCTATTAATTTCAATATAATTACATGACTTGAATGTGAAATTAACCAAGGATAATCTTTGATCATAACCTAATATAACAATTTAACCTTTTTGTACATGATGTTAGTTACTAAGCAACTAAACATCTAAATAGACTGTTTATCAAAAGTATCACCTCACTTACAAATGTACATAAACATAAGCCTTGAGAACATAAACTTTGATTAAGGTTTGATAAGATATCAATAAGACTCTTTGAATTACAACATGAATTAAACATTTTGAATAACATCTATTAAACAAACTACTATACAAACATTTTAACAACTTAATGATCCATGAAGTGATTAACCTGTTAAGGTAGCAATTAACAAAACTGTTTACTGCCATGGACAATGGGTGGATTTTCTCTCCTCTATTCATTGGTCCCCTTCTTAATTGAAAGCTCAACCCATCATAATCTATATAGCCAATCATGTTTTATTTGGACTATATGCAAGTTGCAAGTTACTGTGTTCATTTCCTCTTCTGTTATTTATTCATAAAATCCAAATCAAATATATGCATGGAATGACTATTCATATCTAACACTACAAATTAGACGAACTAATTAGCATGTTAAAATGCAAAATAAGATAAAAACAATCATGTCCACCGTGTAAATTATCTTCTGGCAATGTTGCGGAAGGGTCTCCACAAGAAGTACTAGGTAGCAAATACATTGCTGCAAATCCTTTTAAATATTTTATTGCCTTGCAGCCAAACGATACCCTTCCAAAGCATCTCCACAGGGCCAATTATCTTCTGGCAATGTTGCGGAAGGGTCTCCACAAGAAAGACTGGGTAGCTAATACATTGCAGCAACACCTTTTTAAATATTTTATTGCTTTACAGCCTGAAGATACCCTTTCCGCACCATTGCCAGAAACCCTTCCGCTAGCGGCAATGGTAAAATTTTGCTCAAAACTCTTGAAAAGATGGTGCGGAGATGATTCGGCAATGTTTCGGCAACATCTTTTTAGGAAATTTTTTTTATAGGGGTTGATACCCCTCCATCGTTCAACCATAGTAAAGAGAAAGAACACCAAATAGTGTACTATCACAATGAAGATGCTGTTATCACAAAAAATCTTTCCCTTGTAGCATATGCAAATCTAAATGCCCTTTAAAGACTTGACTATTACCATGCAACAATACTTTCATAATTTTGAAATTTACAAAAGCAAAAGATACAGACCACTGCCAAAATGTGTTTACAACTAAGATCCAATACCATGCTGCAAGCATCTAGCACCTATGTCCCTTGCAATAATTTCTCCCTTCTTTCTAAACGTGCATGTACTCTCCAATGTTATTTTGGTGTTGCTGTAAATCTCCTTTAATGTGACCATCATAATGATCTTGCCTTGGAATGTTTCATGCTACTTATAAGGATGTTGGATCTTATTCTTTACTGACCTTTGAACTTAACCATAACACTTTCTGAAAATATGCATTTCTAGCTGACCATGGTAGTGGAGGACCTTATCAGAAATGAGCTTATGAGAAATGTTTATTTTAATTTCATCTCCTATTTTGAACTCCATGTGCTTAAGCCTTTATAGATCCCAAAGACACAGGATATCCTACAGCTACAGCTGCCGGAAAAAAAGTTTCTTAAACTGTCAATAACTTCCTATGTAAAATTATCATTTTTGGAAATTCTTAAAAGAACAGTTTACAGACCTAACTTTTAAGGTTCATATCTACACTACATAATCAATATATTAGGTAAGCCAGTGACAATTGTGGCATTAATCTAAGATTTTTATATTTCTGCAATAGAATAGTACTTAAGCAAACACTTTAACAAAAATAGTTTAAAATGGTTAGCGTTATGATACATATTACGTAATTTAAAAAAATATTTAATCAGAAAGTTTAATCAGAAAATCCAAGTATTTTTTCCTTTTTATTTTTAACCACAATGTTTCACAAACCATGCAAAACATGTGCTTGTATGAATATGAATATGAATATGAATATGAATATGAATATGAATAATGTGAAAGAAAAATGATGTTTCTAAATCTCCTAAAAAAATCATACGTTAATTTTGGCAAGAAAATCATTGATTGACTTGAACTCAAGTGAACACCTATTTGCCTGATATCTGCACAGTTTGCAAGTAACTCAACAAACTTTTGTTCACGCAAGTGGAAGATAGAAGATAGCCCCATAAGACAACAATACATGATATTTCTGGGATCAATGGAACCTGTTTTAGTATATTGGTTCGTACTTTATCTCTTACATAAACTCCTATATTCCAATGTTAAAATCATTTATTCATCATATCGTAAAAGATGATAATAAAACAGATAAAGTTATAAAAATATTCATTAAATTGACAGAATGAAACAATAGTTTATAAAGAAACTACTTCAAGTTATTTTGAGCATGTAATCAAAATAGATTTAGAGAATCATTTATACATAAAGCAGAAAAATGTTTATTATAAAATTTCACATTAACGTTACTATAGAAGGCTGAAGCTTTGAAGGCAATTAAACCTCAAAACATTAGATGAATGTAGCTGTAAACAAATGAATTTACATTAAATTAGTTTATTTCAAAATGTTTACTGAAACCAAAAATCTTGTCTATCACCTTGATTAGCTCTTAATTAGAAAGAAAACGATAGTTGATTAATAATATTGAAAGTACAGACAGCAGGTTCACAAAATCATACCAGAGGAATGGAGAAAAACCACGGACATGAAGTCAAAACAATGTGAAACTGTAGGATACTCAATCAATATAGGACTTCCAGAAAATAATTCGAATGGTAAAAATAATAAAATATTCTCTCGTTGTACTTTATCTCCAAGTTAAGACAGACAAATGTTCATAAAAACCTTGTGAGTGCCACTACAAGAAAGACTCTGTGAAGATAAGCAATTTTTATATCACAAATAAATATCGTATTTCTACACAATAAGAGTTATAAACAGGAATATACAGCACAAGGTCACCACAGGAATAAACTGATGTCAAGTTAAGACATTGATGTGGCAAAAACAAATATCATATTCTCTAGAAGAATTTAATAACCATATCACAAGAGACTGTTTGAGACCGTCTCTAGATGAAGGAAACCTCTTGTACTGCAGTCTTTGGAGTTATGTTTTCTCATACCAATCTGTCATCGTAATTGAAGTCATCGACAAGCAACTTGTACCGGCTGGACACCAGTATAAGATGACACCATCAGATTACACACAGAAAACTAATGTAAATACAAGATGGATTTGGTCCACAATGTCATATGTAGTAACAGTAGAAAGTTGATGACCATCATGAATTGTTGTCAATTTTGATTCTCATCTTATAGAACAAAAAACAGCATGAAACATTATTGTATTCAATCACAATGTGAAATATTTTTAACTGAAAAGTTGATAACCAACCCTATGTTTAAATTTAATTATTTCAAATTTCAAATCACGCACTATGGTATACCTTAATATTTAATGTTAGGGTGCTCCTAACTTAATTAATAAAGAGCTTTGTAAAAACCTAAATATACTTACTTCTCACACCGAGAAACACAATGACACTTAAACATTGCAATATGAAAGAAAGATAGCTACTGTCAACCAAAGATTCTTATCTGTAACCTTTGGTGAAATGCACACAACACAACTCACATTTTCAGAGAGGCAGAGACTTTCTTTAGTAACTTTCCAATTCATATTACTGAATCCAGAAGGCAGAGCTTAATCCAGAACCCTTTACACACAAAAACAAAGATATCCTTTAAGAAAACACTTACTTCGAGTCAAGAAGAGCTTTGAACAAATCTTCCTAGAAACTGAAACAACTCAACTTATGTTGATACTATCTTGACAAAAGTAAAGCATACTTCTATGCCTCGAACTACAAGGTCTTAGGTATCTGCAGTCCACCATGGTTTTACATACCAAAAGTCCCAAAGAACTTTGTTTTAACTTTTTGACACTGTCTGCATCATTCCACGGAAATCACAACTGAAACCATGTTTCAACATCTTTAACACTGAGAGTTTCTCCCATGTGCATAATGAATATATGAATTCCTTGTCAAAAGAGATTTGTGCAAATCTTCTTAGAAGACAAATCCATACTTTCTATGGACAATATCTGCATTTGACAAACAAAACAAAAAGGAAAAAATAAGTAGAGAAGCATGGTCACGCATCCACTTGCTCAGTCGAGGAATCCTTAAATACAGAAACCAACTCCCAACCTTATAAGGGCTCTGTACAGAGGTCCAAGGACTTGACACAAAACTTAACCTTTCCTCAACACCATTAGAACTACTCCAAGCTTCAAGCATCTAGTCATAGAAAAAGTGATTGACACAGCCAGCGAAGTGACCTTGACCCCGGTCTCTTCTCCAGTGTCTGACTGCCTACCTAAATTATCTGTCTTATTGACATGCACTCTATGTGATGTTGGCACTTGTAGTCAATGTCACCGAAGGGATTTCTCCCATTCCATTGATTATGACCCTAAAATAATGAACATAATTAGCTCTACATGATTTTATAGCTTTGGTTTCTGATGCACCATATAGATTTATCCCATTCCATTACTAAGTACCCTGAAATAATGAACACAATAAATTCTACAGGATTTTAGACAGGGTTGTCAATGATACCATAGAGATTTATGTGTTCCCATTGTATAAGACCCTGGAATAATGTCCTTTGAGCTTGTGGTAATTGGGTGTTATGTAAAGCTTTTGACAATCTCAATAATGAGCAGTGGTCATTCAAGCACCTGTTCATATTCTCTCTATTGCTTTCTCTCAATAGTCGCGACTTCTACTTCTCAACCAGTCATTATATCACCTCGCTAACACATTTCAGGGGGGATATCATCATAACATGATCACATACATCATTGATGTTGAATAACAAATAAACGGGATCAAGAACTGAGAGTTGAAGCAATCACAGTTTGATCGAGCTGCATTCTGTAGGTAGAAGGTAAATCTACTCTTTTATTCAAAGGTTTTGACTTTGTGTGGGTCATCTCGTCACTAAGGTTTTCTTGTACATTTACGTACTTGCCGGAAATGGTAAAAGAGAATTTTAGATGTCTCAATGCTGATTCCATATAGTCATAGTCAGTTGTTAATTGTATATCTAAAGAAAAAAACTGTTTACAGCTGAATAGAATCAAGAGATATTAACCTGAAAGGACTGTAAAAAATTAGATATCGCCATGGGCTCTGGAAAAAAGCTGGCTTAGTCTGGCACAAGGTTTGAGATGATTTTGAAAATATCTTTAACAAGGTTGGAGCTTGGAATAATGTAGGAGGATTATGAGTTTCTCTGATTCCCTCTCTGATCCTACTGGTTCCAATATCCCCACTCACTTCTTGGAGGGGACTTGAATCTGAGACATGACACACATCAAGGACAGTCCTATCGGGTATTTTATGTGGAAACGAAATTCAAGGGGACATTCAAATTAATACATGTATGTATGTATGTATGTATGTATGTATGTATACTTATAACCTAATTGAAACAAGTTACTGAGGGTAACATTGTGGATGATTTTGATTTGACAACTAGATAAATGAGAGCATACTCTGTAAAATAGAACAAGAATCTGAAGAGAAACATTGGTGCTACAAGCCTAAAAAGCCTAACCAAGGCATTACAAGGCATTTTTGATAAGTCAACTCATACATCATTTGTAAATGTGTGGATATACTATCCATACATATAGTTAATTTTCATAAGGTTGTAAAACTAGTCAACGTACAGCGCCTTTTTCATGTCATTTCACCAAAAACAAGATGGCAGACCGGATGCCAATAGGTCAGGCTCTTTAACCAACATAAAAGATTTCAATGACAACCGAGATTCATTACCATGAGTATATGTTATGCTCAAAAGTATATTTTCTTCGTATGTATATGTTATGCTCATCATTATTTTGCTTGCATCCATTTTACTGTCATAATATTTTCCTTGTAATTATGTTATGCTCACAGTTTACAGTCATGAGAATGGTACATTGTCTGAGTATTTTTTGCTGAAATTTTACTGATTGTATCTCATGGTTAGTGAGAGGTTTTGGTCACAAATGTTTTATAGGAGAAATAACCTGTCATTGCCTACTCTGCGTGATCTCCATTGTTTTAGAAATTAAAATCATGAAACAATCACGATCAAAAGGAAAAACATAGTGAATCGACTGTAGTACAATTTCTTTCAATTTGGTTTTAAAAAAAAAATTCTCTGTTATTCTAGTTCTAATTCTCTCCTTATTCTAAGTTATTGAAAGACAGGAAGACATTTCAAGTGTAATCACTAAAAACGCTTGAAGGATAAATGTAATGGTCTCCGTATAAAATTGAGTTGAACCAATCACAAACAGTCATGAAATACTGCTTGTCCTACAACTACTGTCCTTAAATCCTCAATGGTGATGCTACTTGTCTAACAACTACTGTCATTACACTCCAGTACGTGACTGATTACACACGCTCTCTCCAGACACTCAGACTGAATAGATTCAAATGTCGCTACCAATTGAGTCTTTCACCAGTGACAGACAAGAAACACACCAAATAAAGCTTGTCAGACAACTGATTGCATTCTGATGCCTGCTAGAGTTCCTTTAGAGTCTACAAATCACATCTGTCTTCCGCTTTTGCAGAGAAATACCTGATGTGGTTTTAATTACAAATTTGTCTGAGCTGCATGCATGATAACAAGCTCTATCTGAAAACACACAAATGTAACAAATCATCAAAATTCTCTTGAATCCATTCAATTCAAAATATATGCATGGAAAATAATCAAAAACCGATTAAAATCACCTTCATATATATATCAGATGGATAACATCTGAGTCAACTTGTTTTTACTTAGTTCACCATTAAAGGAAAACTATATGAATATATGGATACCCTAGGCATTTAAATTGCTGATTGCAGTATTTCCTAAACTCAACAGATTTTGTACATTCTTTCTCATTTTAGAAGTTGGTATGATAAAGAGATAAGATGACGTTGTTAGTATTTCACACCGAAACGTCACATCTTGATGCAATAAACAAGTTGTAAATCCGTAAGATTCTTATTTATTCTTAAACTGATTTTGTACCTTTGAAATAATTGAAAGTCTGAAGACAAAGTCAACACATGAAGATAATCCTCACAAATTAACAATACATCAAGCCAAGCATTTGCTAGAAATCTAAATTCTGAAACCAATCTAATCTAAACATCAATCCTCTCACGATCCTCGTCATTGCAATCCTATTTTTCAGACATTTGTGGCTTTTATGCAATGATTGAAAAAGCAGGAGATTTAAAATCTGAACCAAGACCTAAAAGTAATGATGCATAAACTAACAATGCATCATCCCATGCACTCACCTAAAACTATTAAAGAATACAATACATCAGCCAAAATATTTGTCAGAAACATATTAAGTATTTTTGAAAATCTGATCGGATACCGATTCAATTTGTGCTACTTCTGCCTGAATAGTTTCAATTTGTGACATAATCTGAAGTTGTATATAGAGAGTTACGACACACAGTATTTACAGTTGATTAGCAGGTTCAGAAGCCTCGTACAGCATGAACACAATCAACTCTCGGGTTGAAATCAATGAATATCCATTGGGGCTGATGTTGGATCTTGTCTCCATAAGCCTGGACCATCAACTCTATTTACCTGGTTTTCCGTCTATTTTTTATAATAAAGATACGGATTTGAATGAGCATTGAAATGAAGCCTTGAAAATGAAATCGCTAGAGATGAATATTTCTTCTGCTCAAATGTTTTCTTGATTACAAGGGGAGGACATCAACTTAATATCCCCTGTTTGGTCCCGTCTATCAGATAATGTTTAAAATTATATAGATTAGGTTTGATGAGATGAGTTTATGAGATGAGTGGCTAAATATTGGTATCTCACCTGCAAGAGTGAGGGATATTCTGATATTTAGGCTGTCGTACGTGTCATAAACTCATTGGCACGAATATGATATTCTGATTATTTCTAAAGTAAGGAAATCAAAGAAAATAATTAAGAGCAACAAACAAATTGAATTGTCCACTGTCTTTGCAATTGGAATGCAAAGGCAAACTGTGATGTGAAAGTATTATGTGATAGTTATATTTTGCCCTAGAGCATACTTTGAAGATATCAACCCTGAAATATTGCCCTTGTTGGTAATAAAACAAAACAGTTAAACTTTCCAGTTGCAAACGAGCAAACTGTGAACATATCAGTATCTGACATTATATTATTTTAGTTTCCCATGTGAAACACTTACATCATATTGGAACTCTCCAGGGAGTGGTTCTTGTGTTTATCAATAAACAAAATACAATATGTGCGATTCCTCAACAAAACATTAATGCATATATATTTCAGCTATTGTAACGATGTAACAAATTCACTAACCAACTGTTAAAGGATATCATTGTTACTATAACATTCAATAATACACAAAGTTATCTATGTAACATATTCAATAGCCATCCAATACGTCAATAGCCATTCATTGAATCAACAGCCATCCAATTAGATATCTGATATGTAACATAGAAGTCTGTGTTTCATCTTGATTGCATATAGTCATAGCCCTGAAAGATTGACAGAATTATTTATATAGACCACTGGTGTGAAAGTTGTTTGTAGATAATATTCCAAATAAGCATTAATAAACCCAAGAAACCTTTTTTCGATATGTAATACTATAAATAGCTACAATATGTTGCAACACTTATCAAATACCTCAACGATGGGATGAAATAACTCACCATGTGATATATGAAAGAACTCCCTGATGTGATGAAAGATAAAACTCACCCGTGTGATATCCGGGTGATAATTTTCTGAGTGAGTGAAGCAGTAGAACTGACGACCTCGGTAATCCAGGCACTTTTTAACGACATCTCGCTGGCTTCCATTCAGGATACAGTAAGTATAGAAGTAGATCTAAAACCACCAGCAGTGACTGTGATGTTGTGACGACAGCAGTGAGGACATGTCGACACACCTGTCACGGCTGACATGAAAGAGACAACACTGTCACGTACAGGTGAAAAGTGATACCATCATCCACACCTGGGAACTGTACATGTTGTGTTTTAGGAACAACACAGGTAATTTGATGAAATCCGAACGCTTCAAAATACTGATTTGTGACGTCTATCGGTTGAAAGGTCTGAGGATTCAGGTTTTACAATTGATCTGATTTTCAACACTGTCACCATTGTGTCAATTAATTCAAATGAAAAACACAATAGTATTAACATTTTTACCTGCAAAATTTGTCTTTTCATGGAATCACATTTCATGAAACACTGTTAATAGCATCAATGCTGTTTAGCTCGATATTGATGTTTACAAGTCATATCCTTTCAGTAGGGCAAAATGTTATTTGATAGAAACACATCACAAGGCAAATATATCACACCATTAAATCAAACATCCTCAGAGAGTTCTGATTGTGCTATGGAGTAGCAGTCAAAGTAAGCACTGAAAGTGTAATCTGGATTCTCTTATATAGCCAACCAAAACACCTCAAATGACCCAGGTCCTTCGCTCCGTCCGTTAGTTATCCCTAATATGGGAATGGTCTTGTAGATTTAGGATAACAGATTACATCACTTTGGTGAAACACATCACTTGAAGCATCACCACTGAATGAGAAAGTATAATCATCAAGCCGGGACCGTGACAATGTTCTGGATGTTATGAAAGTAATAAAACCGATTTGTTTTCCCACTTCTTATTAAAACCATCTTTTTCACTTCATCAATACTACAACTGTATTACTTTAATCCGAAAACCACTGAACGACCATTACGTGTCCTTAAGGATTCTGTTGTATTGTTAATGTTAAACAATTGCTCCCCCTCTGCCTATCAGTGAAGTTGTGTCTTGATTGAGTGATCAAATTTCTCACATATAAATCTGACTATTCACAGTATTAGAAATGCACCATTCAGAGGAAAAGGGGGAAAAAACTTTCATAAGACTTGGTTAGTTCAGTACTTCCATCTGTCTTTGAAATAACTTATTAACCGAAAGTAGTCCTTTTTGATTGTGCAGTCATTTTCTCCAACTTAATCCTCATAATAGAACCACAATCCAATGAATTTGTCACACAGTATTTTATTGTATTACTTGGGACTGACTTGCAACACTCTGCCTCACCTGTCAACAAATCCACTTCAGTTGAGGAAGCAGTGTCACGTCTGCCATAAACAAAATCTCCTGATCAACACTGGAGAATCCATTCATTGAATTTTTCTCAAAACAAAGGAAAATTTAAGATCTTAACATGAGATACGAGGCAAAAAAAGAGCGAGGGATGTGGTGTGACGTTTCACCTGTCAGGATCGTGCCGAGGTGATGAAGAAATGTCACGTCTGCTCCCAGCAATCCATAGAGGAAACAAGCCTGGTGTAGCAGACGCTGCACATCCAACCTCTCCATCTCATACTGTCATGGGTATTATCAAGATTAAACCTTGAGTACGACCTGCTCCTAATCCAGATTTAACAACGAGCAGGTGCAATGTTTCAGCTCTGTGAGACTGCCAGCTTTATTCTTAGCAGACAGGGAATAGCTGACGAAGTGGGCTGCTGCAGTTGCCATAACAGCCTGCTCAGGTAATTCAAACAGCCAACTCCTTCAATGATAGTAAAACCTTGAGGCAAACAGGTTGAACACATTTCTTATTTCTTTTTCTCTCAAATTAGCTTGACCATTTGCAGGTAAATGGATTGATGTTTGTTGAGTCGAGAGCTCTGTTGTTTGTCTACAGATTAATGTAGATAGTTGTGCTCAAGAGCACGGAAAACTCATTCACGGAAAGTCTTTTGAGTTTGGAAACATAGTCTTACGATCCAATTCATTGTAAAAATAATATGCAGTCATAAACCTCCATCTCTGAAGTTCCAAGAAAAAGACACTATAAATGTCTATTTGGCAAAAGTTACTGTGTATAAAATTTGAAAAACAGGTCTGATGAACTTGATATCAAGGTAATCAGATGTGTAAAGAAACAAACAAGCTTGTGTTAATTTGTTTGGCGACACATTTAAAAAACGATTTATTAGTAAGGGTATGTTCAGATAACTCAAACATGAAACTCCTTCTTGAATAAAACCTGGATGGAAAATGCCTATCTCAATGCAGATGGCCTGTGGTAGCATCAGAGAAACTCAACTATTGATGACGGCATTTGAACGAAGATATATTAGTGATGTTGGCATGCTCAGGTAACTAAAACAGAGAACCAATCAGACTGAAACAAACGTTTCTTCCAAGTCTCAGGCGGAATATCCTCTCCCCATTATAAACTGAAGCTTGTCAATCAATAACTATGTACCGTCAATACAACGACTCTTGAGCAAATCTAGAATGTGGAAACTGAGTTACCATATAACAATCTCATGCTGTTAATTCATTTTATTTAGACACTCTGTGATGAAATCAAACTGAGAACAAACATCTTCTCATGCTATTAATTTCAGTCTTTTTAATGGCTTATGTATCATTCTTTATTCAAAGATGATTGAATTACTACTGATTGATCTTGTATTGGTGTGAAAGGTGTGAGAATGTCGTGTTGTTATTTGTTAACTCCTTATAGCCCTGTTTGAATTACATTCACTGATGTCTCCATTGTCTTTGCAGTTCCCTGGCTGATAAATTTTATTGTAACACGAATTCGTTGTATCCTCGATTCTGATTGGTCGATTCGAAAACATTACCCTATGTTGAATGACAATGAATACCCGCAAATTAGCAAAGGCAAATCACCACGAATTGATACAACATGCCCGAATCAAGTTTTAATTTTCCAGTTTCTTAGAAAATTCGTGCTGTACTCTGATTTGACAGTTGTCTTTGTCCTTTTTTATAATGTGTCTACCGGCAAATATCACATATTCACTTTAATATGACTTATTTTTGAAGAAAAAAATATTTTCAACTGGCTTACTTAGTCCAAGTTTGCTGCAAAGTTTCATGCGGCCTCCTTCTTTCGAATGCCGTTCCTATGGTATGATGTCACAAAGGCCAACCATTTTGATGTCACAATGTTTGCGACGCTTTCACAATGGTTGTGGGTTAGTTCAAGACTTTTGTACTTGGGGTTTTACGATATTTTTCTTTGAGCTTTATAATTGTTGATTTCGGTCTCGAATTAAACCAGTATGTTGAATGCCACTATTTGCTAATATCACAACGATGCTTGTAATGTTACTAATGCCGGGAATTCACATTAGTTAGACCTTATCTCACCTCTTACAGAAAAAGAACAGTCGCAAAGTCCTTTCCACACAAAAATAAGTACGCAAAAACAGAGTTCGCTCTTCAACGTCTAATAACTAACGGTCATGTTACAATATCGATAAATAGTTGCGTTTGTAAAATTTCTGGGATTCATTGTTATTCAACACCCGCAAATTTAGTTTAAAACCAACGGCGTTTCCGGGATTCATTGTTATTCAACACCCGCAAATTTAGTTTAAACCGACATGCTGGAGTGGGTAGAATAAATCATTATTCTCTGTTATTATCTACCACTGCATCGGTTGATTAATGCTCATACACCTTACTAAAACCATAAACACAAAGCTCCAAGAGAAGAACAATGCAATAGGTATGATATTTTTCTGCCACCAGGGTTATTTGATACATTACAAAATCAACCCATATTCTACACAATGTTATCAATTTTTATCATATAATCGAGAGTGAGATACTCTGTTCTGTCAGTGGGAGAAACCATCTCTCTGGCTACAGTGGCGATAACTTAAATACAAATGAAGTCATATAAAATATTACTTATAGATAGAATATTGGCTTCCCCTTGACAAATACCATGTTTATCTCATCTCTTGAGGTGGAAAAGTTAATTTTTGAAATACCCACTTTTCTACCTAAGGATAAGGAAAGACAGATATCCCCTATTTAATCTATATATTATATACACTATTAAATAACAAACTTCCCTATGAGCCAATAAAGATTATCTTATCTCAAAATACCTTCATACGTACTGAAATAATTTTTCAAAATAAAAAAAAATCCTTATTTTTATAAGTTTGTAACTTTTCATGATGTTTTTAAGCTATACAAGTACCTAGTTTGAATCTTAATTCCAAGGCTGAAGGCTGTCACGGAGTTTATTCTAAGAATCTGATTTATTGCTCTCTTATACACCCACACTGGAGATATGAATAGCTGATTGAAAGGTCATGACAAAAAAACCATTCAAGGTTTAAAAAAATCATCTTTATCTCTATAAGTGTTCTAAAAGGCTAACAACAAATATTTCAATAAAAGTTTAGGAGTAGTAAAGATTTCAATAGTTTATAGATCTTTTACTCAGTTGACTACAGGTCAATGTTGAGCAGTCAGACATCTGTGATACGATGTCGCTCTTACACATCATAAAGATATAAACGCTGAGATTTTTCTGTAGCAAAGTGATTGCTACTGATCACAGAACCTAATTTAGATAAATTACATTCCTGCTGCACATCAGTTTCTTCCCCTTGCTCTTAACATCCCACACAAATTAGTTTATTGACGAATCAATGAAGAAGAGATTGGAAGTATTTAGTGATGGACTGTATGGTTACCACTTTCACTCAATTCTGATTGCCCTTGTACAGAGAGTTTATACATGGATGTAAGGGTATGGTGGAGGGGGAGTCGGGGAACAAACAGGGGGGAGGGGGCATTCTAGTCCAAAATCTAGCTCTGAAGTACACAAGGAGTGTCAAGTATTTCATCTTGAGAACAGTGTACCATTCACAAACCAACCGCAGCTGTTAGTACAATAAGATGAGCTCATGATTAAGCATAGAGGTCTTAGATCTATGGTGGAATTGTCCATAGAGGCAGAAAGCAAAATCATATTCTTAAAAAAATCACTAAAATATAAGCTTAAAAAAAATGCTGTTAATTTAAACTGTTGGCTGCAGAGCATACAAGATCAACCAATCTTTAGCCAATAATTGATAAAATTCATCAGCTAAATCAAACAGGACATTGATACTTATGAATTTCCATAGTTTACAATAGCATATTTTAGCTGCTCAAGTTCATAAAATGACTAAAACAACTAAAACTGTAATATCCAACTTTGACCAAGATTGTGCTGAGATAGACACACCCAAAGTTTTTACCAAATATTATCTTAAGGATTTTAAACTCTCAAAATATATCAACAGTACGTACATATTGGAGGTGTCTCTTAATATACTGGATGAATGAAATTAGACCACTATGATCAACAGTTGACCCAATTAGCAAATCTCAATTTCACGACCAATTCCAGACCCTCAGGCATGTTGGAATCTAAGCAGTCGACCAGTGATGATTTGAGATCTTCATTGAATCAATTACATGAAATATGAAGAATTAAAGGTTTCTATGACCAGCAGTTGCAAGCTAAATGCAATGTTCCAATTGCAATATGACCATCCTTTTCTTTGACAATTTTGTTCAAAAAATAAGTGTCAATGTAAAATCATAACAAAATAACATTGATATCAAGCTTTCTTGAGGTGAATGCTTCATCTACCCATATAATGGATGTATATTGGAGAGTTGAATAGGATAAACTGACAAAGAACACTTAAAATTTGAAGAAAATCCAGTGCAAAAGACCAAATCTTCAGACATTTTTTTGGGTCAAGGCATTTTGAGTAAAAATCTTGGATAGATGAAACCTCATTACAACAACCATATTCCAAAAGGAGAAACTGTTTTGTGCAAACTACAGCTTTGATGTAATGTTATTTTGATTGAATGAAAGCATTCACTAGATCAAATTCTTGTACAATTCACAGAAAATCTTAAACCAAACTAAAAGATTCAAGAATCATCCCTCAGGCAATCTGAGCTAGCTGTGCAAATCTAGGGCAAGACATGTGATATATCAATGAAAACGTCCAAACCCAAAACTCATGGACGACAAATGACACTGTTGAAATCATGTACCACCTTACACAAATCCAAAAGAAAATAAAATAAAATAACTGATGAAATAATATGATGATGACAATCCTTACTTAACCTTATATTTACTTACAGAATACAATATTTCTGAACCTTTGACAAAATTTTACACTTAAAGACTGTCAAATGCATTCAAAATTAAACCAGTGACAAACTATTGCATGTACACCATTAGATGATGGGCAACAGGATAGTAGAGTGGTAGGTGCAATTTGCTTTGGATGTAATACTTATGGATTCAAGGGAAAGGCAAATATGTCGACTTGAAGTAAAGAACAGATACCTATACAGTAGGTTCTGATACAATGTAGCATTTAAGTTCAATACTACATTCCCCGATCCAGTGTCATTTTTTGATATGTGCACATGTGAACTTATAAATTTTGCCCAGCAACCATGTTTTTTGCACAAGTATATGTATGCTGATCCTTTATCACCTTACAAAACACTTTAGAGAGAACAAACAAAATCTCGCATTTGTAGATTATCATTAAATACAAAACCTTGATAACTAAAAGAGAGATTTTGTCTTTGATGATGAAACCCAATATTTCTCTGTTTGTCTCCAAATGGACTTAATTAGTGAAACATAATCTTCATAGACATGGAAATGAAATCACTGCTTTGATATCTAACCAGAATGAACTCATCAAAACTCATTAGCTTTTGATTGCTAGCCTTACAACTATTTTCATCAATCTCACTGAATAAACACCTTCCTTTCAAATGGTTTGTAAAAGAGGCATTCTAGAAGTTGGGAGCAGAGATAATGAAGGAGACAAGGAATTTGTAGTATCAATAAAACTTCTTTCCAAAAGCTTTAAACTTTTCCATTCAGAACATAATGACCATGTTTGAAGATCCACATATACATGTCTAAGTGGACAGACATTAGTCTGCTCCTGATGAGACTTCTAAGAGCATGTTCCTTAATAAGAAATCGACCTTTACCTGACACAGGTGCACCGGTGTAACATGCACTCCTCTGATCAAGGGTTAAAAGATCCATATGAACTTCTCCAAAAGTATCTGCAAGGACCAGTCGATACAAACATTATATGCACTTCGAAAGATTTAACTCTTCCACTGCCTAAGACCAAGTTGTGCCTCAACACATATCATGATCTGATGAGAAGGGGAATTGAAAACACATTGACTATATAAGAAATCCTCCAAAGATGGACAAAACATTTTGGGAAAATTTAACCCTATCCACACACAGAAATACAAAATAAAAACCTGGTCAATCACATAGAATAGAATTGTTCAGTTATACAAAACACTTTACCCAAGCATCCTTGAATATTCCAAATAATCTCCTGTCTACAGCCTGTCATCAATCCAAGATTATTTCCTTTGTCATTAAGTAAATTCCAGTAAATTGGCCACTTTAGAAGGGTTTATTCCCACTTTAGGAGACACAAGCTGCTCCTTTGTGATACAAGGTTAAAGATCAATTTCTACAATACAGAATTCAATCAAAAAAATCCTTTGGTTATGAGATTGAAGATTTACTTCTACATACACAAACACATGTACTAAAAGTTCTTCATGACATAAAGTTGAAGCTTTACTTCCCTATACACAAAAACATGTCCAACAACAAGTTCACAAAAACTAAAGAGTCCTTGATATCAGCTTAAAAATTTCCTTTTACCTATACACAGAAACATGTCTGAAAAAGCAGACAAAAAGACTGTTAGTGTTGTGAAGAGGTGAAGAGCATGCTTATATAGCAGGAGAAGGAGGGCTTCAATAAATATGCTAATAAAGAGGAGGAAGTAGCTGGTCCCGAGCAGGAAACTCATCAGTGTCTTCTGACTGTTGCTGGGTACAGTTGATTTATACTGTGATGACACTGATAAGATGGAAATCAGAGGAAACACTTGTATATCTTTGGTACAACATGTTACTCTGACAGTTAAAGATCCTTTTGCAGGTTCGTTCTTAAATCATAACTAAACCCAATTGATTTATGTTTGAGATGTAAATCAGAGAAACACTAGCTTGTATATTTTTGGTACTGCCTCCTTTGGCTTTGGTCTATTACAGGCCTATCGCTCTGATTATTTGAGATCGTTAAGAGATCCCGCACACATTTGCCAATTCATTCTTAAATCATAACTAAAAGCATTTGATTTTTAAATTGTGATAGACAGTGACTAGATGGAAAACAGCTTTCTTTGGATTTCATCTATTAAAGTAACTTCACTCTGACAGTTGTTCAATAGAGATCTTACGCACATTTGCAGGTTCGTACTTAAATCAAAACTACAAGCATTTGGTGTACATTGTGATAGACGGTGATTAGATTGAAATCAGAGAAAACACTTGCTTATTATTGTTACACCTTTCTTGGTGTCGGTCTATCAGAGGTATGGTAAGTTTATTTTCAAGTCCTCTTTTGCAAGACATTTTCAAGTTCTTAACTAAATTATGTCTTAAAACAATGGATTTATATTGTCGATTCCAATACGTTTGAAATCTACTGGCATGCAAAGACTATTTTCAATTATTTTTATTGGATTATCTCTACTTTAGTGATATCTCTATGTTAATCTTGTCAATATTTTAGAAAGTGCGTGGAAGGGTTGGATCAAGTTTCCTTCCTGTCAATCGAATGAGCACATCAGCTTCCTCAGATTGTTCATATAAAATCTTAAACCTGCCTCTGGCATATTGCCTTGCTATTTCTAATATCTATATACTATCAACTCTGTCATGTGCCATCAAATCAAGTATCTCCTGTTTAGAATCAAGGATATGAGCCTTGTAGAAATAGATAGTTATCGTAATAAAAATGTTTATCATATGAATAAGAAATATGAATCTGAGAACACTGTAATATAATCATTGCTATACATTTTGGAAAAAGTTTGTGGAATGAACATTCTTAAAGGATCTTATCCAGCATATAACTGCTTTCAACATATAGATACACATATATATATATATAAGTTTATTTGAGAATTGCGTGATAACTGCATAGAGTACCTTAAGACTGATAGTTGTGTCGGTGGTCGCATGACTTAAACCCATGGGCAATATGCAGTACATTTCTCGATCAATTTGAATTCAGCTCTAGAAATATTCAGCAAAGATTCTATTCACTTGATGTGAATTGTTGCTAAACATTGTGCAAATAGTTTGAAAAGTCGAATCAACTATTAATTCATATGACAACAATCAAGTCATGTAATTGAAAAATTAAATGATATATTGTAATATCTATCACTGACAATATAAAATTATTACAATTCCAGATGATTATTAAAAACAGAATATTGTCTTTTAAGGGTAATCATTTAACTTTTGTATGACCCTTGTGTTGAAAACACCTTTACGTCTTATCTTAGTGTTTTCGGAGAGCAAATACCTTACTGAAAATTTTACACTTTGCACTAATTATTACGAGAATTTTTATACTGACGATCTTGTTAGATGGTTGACATTATATACAACATGATTTCCACTGCCTGCAGCATTTCAGTAAAGAGCTTGATACCCAATTAAGCATTTAATAACTGCAGGAAAGCAAATCAAACAGTCTAGATATTGTGAGGTGAGGTGAGGTGAGTTGTTGTTTAACGCCGCTTTCAAGATTATTTCACTTATATCGCGGCTGCTAGTATTATTGCAGGGAGAAAGCCCGCAACACCATTGTGGCTATGCATTGCGGTGAAACCTGCGAGCATCGGCTGGAACTAGCGAACCATGGGTGGTACTGCACTGAATTTCAGTGTAGCATTGCACCCAAACCTGACTGCGTGTAGAACGGTTCTCTACTGCAGACAAAGTTGCCGAGCCCCTGGCGGGATTCGAACCACGGACCTCCTGATCCGAAGCCGAACGCGCTAACCACTGCGCTATCCCGCCCCCTCTAGATATTGTGCCATTAACATTATATAGTCAGATTCTAACATTTGGTCACCAATCAGCTCAGAAGATTAGAAGCTACTGTCAAAACAAAAGTTTGGATATTTATAAGGAACACTGATAATAAAGTTAAGGACAGTAACACTGAATGTAGACAATATTGGCATTATTATACCCAAGAGACTCATTTAAGGTGTGGTTATGTGTTTCAAGTCTTGGGGACCAATAAATCAAAAAAATAGTTTCCAGCTCTTGAAATGGCAAAAAGTAGAAATAAATGAGTTTTTTCTTCCTGTGCAAAGAAAAATACTTTAAAACTTTGAGGTATGTAAAACTAAGTGTTACAAAATGTAATTTTAAGATTTAACCAAGTAATAAATGGGCAACAGGAGAAGAGTTATTACCAATCATGTAGTCAAAGTGGTCTATGAAACTAAAGAAAATTGGTCAAATTTTTAAAAACTTATTCTTATGTCTGCAACTCAAAATTAATTTTCCAAAGTTATTCCTTACTGCTGTAATGTGTGTCGTCCACTATCCACAACGTTATCCATGATAGAAGAAGATCATAGATGAATTAAGGCACTGAGTTGAACAAAGTTTCCAGAGTGTGGCCAATCAAAATTAGCAAGCAAAATGCGGAAGAATGAATGCTTATTAATGGAATCAGGAAGTCATGGCATGACATATCACACTGAGTTCCGATTCTTACACAGAGGTAAGTAAACTAACATTTTATTACAGAATTTTCACCTTAAGCATACCAATAACCATAAAACTTTTAACTTCTAGTGGCCATTTGGTGAAAGCCACAACTTTGCAAGAACTCAATGCCCGTTTGAATATCCTCCATTTCATTCAACAGTGGGTCATGTAGACAGAAAGTAGGGGATTTCATGGTTTAGTGTACCAAGTACCCAGTCTAGGCTGATTCTCAAGGGACAGTAGTCTTATGGATGAATGGTACATCTTGTTGACAGGTGAGATTGGAGGTTGACCTTGCGTGTTCATCATGTGTGCCAGTGACCAGATACTAGAAGTTGACCTGCAGTATCCACCATATTGAGAATGCTAATGGCTTTCTGGCCTTCATTGACAGAGCACCAAGTCAATATCATTTTTATTGTCTTGAAAGTATTTGGTTTGTAGACACTGGATCTTTCATTTGAGATTGCAATATTGATATTGTAAGAGAAAGTATATTTCAGAAAAAAAACTTCAAAATGTTACCTACTTTTAAATCCAGAGGCATAACAGCACCTATACTTGTACCATGTGGCTTGTTATGAATTGTAAACACCCAAGGGAACTAGATGCTGATCACCAGCTTCAAGGATAATGGAAGAAATGAATTTTGATATCGTAAATTAAGGTCACCAAAGTGTCCTTTATTTATTCAAATGCCATGATCGACTAAATTATAACATGTGTTTGCTGGATATCTTTATGAGATATGTTTAGTTCTATGAAACAAGGGAAATCTGTTCTTTTAAGGTAAAAGTTGAGAGTTTTGAAGTCTTGAACGTGAAGCAGGATCAGTTATGTATCACCAATCTAGTGGAAGAACTTGACATTATACAGACATGTTCTACAAAGTAATAAAACACTTAGATTGACAGTCATTTCATAAGGAATACAAATCCATTTTCATCAGTAATAAAACATGCTTGTGTTTAATATAAACTTAATAATTTTAAAAGTTTGATTTATTCGCTCACTCTCAATCGTCTATGAATAAAAATCTTAAAAAAATATCTCGTTGGAATATTTTCAATTTTCAACGCCAACTTCATGTAATCTCTTTTTAAAAAGGTCCAATTTCAAGAAAACTTTTAAGAAATGTAGTTTTCATTTTCAGTCATAATATGAAGGTAGCATTTCTCACGTTGCAAGAAGGCATTGACTAGTTGATGAAGAGAAAGCAGCTTTCATTGGCTCATCTCGAAAGACAACTTATCAAAGGCAGACATTTTGACTCTCCATCCTAGTATTCACAAAATTACTTTAAAATGTAAATTAACTTTTATCTCTTGTGTTTGTGATATGTTCAACACAAAAATATCTGGGTTTCTGAAGGCTTTCTCACTTTTTGATAAAATTATCTTCCAGTAAGATTTTAGCAAAAACATTCCTCAAACTCTGTTATTTAAGAATCAATGCCCAAGGTATCTGTTTTACTATTGAAGCTGAAATTAGCCTTTGGGATAATCTATGACTTCAAACCAATAAAATATCAAAAATATTTTTATATTTCAACATTGAAGAAATTTAATAAAAACTTGAAAAATTTTATCACAATTTTGAAAGATATTTACACTGTTGAAAAATTCATATCCAAAAGAAATGATAATTTTGCTCAATTTACAGATAAGTGCATGGTTCCCACTATTCCCAATATTTGATCCAAAATCATTCCTAAGGTCTGTTCATATCTTTGCCATATTTGAATATTATAAAATATTTTTTTATTATACAATATATACTATTTGTATCAAATTATGGAATCAATGAAAAAAAAATGTTAAAATAAAATAAATAAAAAAATATCAAAAATGAAAGTGTGCTTAGATTCTAACTAGCTCACAGAGTATCCGCAAGCCGTATGATGGCATTTATAGATCAATTATTCACCAGGAGAATCCCAGTCCTACTATTTAACCTGTTGAATTGTTATTACTTACTTGTCAACGACATTAGAATCTATGTCAAAATTTTGCTTTTGAAGAACAAAGAAGCAGCTTGTCAACAAAAAATGACCTTATTGATCACTAAATCAATTTCTTAAATGCCTTTCAAAGAACTGTTGGATTGTGTACAGATTAAACCAAGAGCATTACAACTACAAAACAAGTTGGCTGTATGTCTGTCAAAGGATAAAATGTCACTGAATCTGTAAGAAAAACTTATATGAACATCGCAGTAGCAGTAGCGAAACAACGTAAAAGGTTGTTTTTTTAAATAGATAAAATACCTATATTTTAAAGGCATGCAAATAGTTAGGATAAACCCATTTTTAAACTACATATCTTTAGTCAGTGGCCTATTCTTTTTATTTCCTATAAACAATTTGCGATTCATCAACATTTACCACTCATCCACATTGTAGAAATAGAGAATCTCACTGAAGTGTCTTCTGATATCAAATATATCAACCGAAGTTACAAACATGAAGTTTTTGTTAAGGATATTTAAACTTTAATCAACGAGTGTTCATATATTTGATATCAGAAGACATGAGGGTGAGATTCTATTTGTCATCCAAAATCATTTTTCATTATATTCTTAAAAAAAAGTAGTACATCTCTGAACACTCAACCATCTTTAGACTCCAAACCCGATGATGTCAGAGCATTTTGACATCATCATGCTTATGACATCATAGGGCTAGCATTGTGATGTCACTAAATGATGATGTAAAAGAATTGTGATGACATGTTCTTGACGGTGACAGGGCATTGTTCAAATTTTACTGTCAAAATGGCATCTCCTAAGAGAAATTGCTTGATCTCCCACAAGCGGTGTCTCCTGTGGAACACAGTTTTGGAAGATAAAGCGATTTACCGTTGATGGTTTGATAATCTAATCTTTCACAGGTTATGGTTTCTGTGAGTTCCTTCTTCTTATTAACATCATTATCAACATTGGCTTACTATGAAACTGGTACTTAAAACAATGTTGAGTCTCCAATTAGACTGGTAAATGTACCGTACACTGTGTGTCGGCAAGACAATACGTAGTGTCAGAAACTGAATCCTATCAGACTGTACACACTGATTGGTGGTGGGCGAGCTGACAGACTGATTTGGTGGTGTTTCATTCCTCTTCTAGCAAGAAAAACCCAAAATGACCACACTTGGTATCTTTTTGCAAATTCATTCTTCATCGAAAGGACACAGAATTTAACATAAAATGTTTGAGTATGGATAATGCATAAGCTTCTTAATTTAATCATTTCAAACCATTCCTTGTTGCCAAATTAAAGAAATGACACAGAATAAACCATGTTTAGTCATTCTCGACTATAGCACATGTTGAAGTTATTTTCACCAAAATGAGAACACTGTTATTTTCTCTCATATTTTTCATTAAATAATATTTCCAGATTATGAATTTCATTTAACTTTGTTTGTTGCAGCAATTAATTCTAATGTCATTTAGAAGAGAATAAGAAGATAATCTCTTTTGACATTGGTATTTGATTGGCTAATGCTGGCACTCTGAAATGTACCAATTAAAATTTGTTTAAGGATCAGTTAAAGAAACAGAATATCCCGATGCAAAATCATCTAAAACATAACAATATATCAGCTATCTTTGTCAGTTCTCTGCATAAATGTCATTTTGTAACCCATTTTAGCAAAATGAAAAGCTAATCAACCTTTTGTCATAGCAAAGCATCAAAATAATGTCATCAAAATTGTAAAGGAATGGAAATATTCTACTGGGAAAGGATTGGTGAATTGCAATTCATTTTAGGAGTTTTCAAGAGACAGCTAGCTCTAATTCATTTTGTTTTAAAACAGAAAAGCACATTTCCTGTAAACCTTTGGGAATAACAGAATGATGCGAGCTATTCAGTGTAATGCAATTGCTTCATCTTTTTTCCTGCAGAAATGCTTAAGAGTTGTCAAACCCACAAATCAAAAGCATCAATGGACATGGATTCAAATTGACAATCCCTAACTTTTAGAATTATTCCTTGATTCTATCTAACACATACTCATATGGATTGTTTGCAAACCATTAACTTTTCATCCAAATTTGCATTCAGTCCAAAATAGGTATTCCACTGTTCACATGCATTGCCCTTTCAGTCTTCTAAACCAAACGTGGTCATGTTCTGTTACAAATGAATCATGGTTTAAGCCTAGGTTACAAAAGTATGCTTACCATGCAAGAAGTGTTTTCGTTCTCCAAAATTTTGCAGATAGTTCTATTACAAACTTTGGCCTCTAACGAAAACTGTCAAAAAACAAGAGAAGAGCTCCTATTAGAATAGAGGTAACTGTAGTTTTTTTTTACTTAGCCTGCTCTGTGGGGAGAGAAAGCCAAATTTGAGAGATGATAGAATTTTCCATATTCAAACTAGATATGACAATGCATGCTGATGTTTGTTTAGATAATAATAGCATACCATCCACAAAAATATTGAAGAAACTTTTGATGTAGGCCAAATAGCAACCATCATTTTTCAGATATTCTGATCATAAAACCAAATTAGAATTAAAGCTTGGACAAGTAGGTACAATGTTATGCACTAACTACAAATGAAACAGAAGGTTTATATTCTACATTGAGAGTTTGAAACACAATCTGATCACTGATGGATAAAAATGGTATCAATTACTACAAATAAGGGCTGTCAAATTAATACTTTAGTACAACATTGTTACAAAGCCCTTTGTTTACTCAGAGCTTATCAGAGCAACTCATTGAAGGAGCACTTATTGCTTGGCTTTATCTCATCTCAGGTGGGCCAACACTAATGTGGCAATTCATTGAATATCATATTAATTTCCCCAAGGTTATTCACCAAGCGAATGATTAATCCTGTTATTTCCTGACTCCAGCTTATGCAGCTTGGCATGATAATAACATAATGGATGGGCGTCTGTCCACTGAATGGATGGTCCAACTACAAGAGCAGTGTACACAAAATATCTAAGCCTACATAAGTACACACTGTGCCTGATTTGTTAGAGATCCTTCTCATAAACAATTATACAGAATGAAAGAAATAAATGCTTTTGCTTAGTGTTTATTTGTGATCAAATGACAGGCTTGTGGCTGAAAAAGGATGGTTGCGAGATCAAAAGCCTCTTAAGATTTGAGATAAATATCATCTCCAGCATTTGATAGATCTATAGAAATATACATGGACAGCTTTACGCTAACTGTATAAGAAAATTGTTATAAACTATTAAACATACAATAAGAGAACACTTTTTATCCACATATATCCTTGTATATATTCATATAAGCTTGTAAACGAAATCACAATACAAAATACAAAATTGTTTAAAATGAAAAATGAAGAAGTTTATCACCCATAAAATATCCTTGCCTTCCTTACAAGTGTCAAAAAAGTTATTAAGTTTGAAAAAAAACCCATCAAGCTCATTTATTGAAGCTTTATTTCATTAAAATTCCTGCAAGGCATATATATTATGGAAAATTAAAAGTGGTGGATGACATTAAATGAAATCATCCTAAAAAGTACAAAGTTATGAAGAATGCAAGATAATGATTGAGGAATCATTGCATAATGTAGGAATGCATAAAAATATCTGCCCGTCTCAAACAATGCCGACTTATGTCCCAGCATGCCCTCCTCTTCACAACCGGACTAACTTCATACAGAGTGAAGGCATTGTTAACAAGAACTACCTTTGCTTTGAGCTCTATCCATCCAAAATATTGATTGAATTCCTTCATAACAAAGTTATCACAATTTCATGTTAATGGTTTGAAGCCATGCAAATAAAATGTATTCATTTCAGGGAGAACAACCATTTCCTTTTCAGAGAGTGGATAATATCAAACTTCAAATGTCAGATGTCTCATTGGATTGATGTTTGACTTTTAAATGTGATCTGAAATGGATGAAGCGCTATTGAAAGCATAAACTACAATCAGCCTGCTTTTAACTGTGATGCTAACTCACACTATTCCTGACAGGCTTCAACATTCGTGAAAATTACTTTCAATCCAAAACCTGATGAAGGTTAAGAGATAATTGGAAGCGTATTTCTAAGTTAATGATACTGACATGTTGCCATACACTATTGTAGAAACTGAAGTTAACTGAAGTTAATCTCTAATGGTATAATAGAACAAGGAGCAACCCGAAGTAAAGGTGTCAATTTCTCAATAAAGGATAGAAGGGGGTGGGAAATTATTTTTTTTGACCGCCTAGGGTGAACTTCCTTTGAATAGGTGAATCTCCCCTGTAAGAAATTACTGGATCCACCACTGATAGAAAAGTTACTTGCTCAAAAACATATTCACTACAACAAATGCTAAATGAATTTCTATTAAGATATATCTAGATAATTCTAAATGCTAAGATGAGTTTTTATATAAACATTAATTGTTTGTACATTCCTCTAAAACTTATGATTTTATTCCATACTCTAAGAAAGAATAATTTCATTTAATCATTCTAAATATGATAGGTTCTTCATTAACATGATCTTATGGTAATAATTATATAGGCAGTTAAACATGTCACCTTGGATAATAATTCTTTCTGTGAACCTATTCTTTTCATTCAAACACTAGCTAGATAGCCCTTTCCCTCAATGTTTTCCCAAAGCTATGAATATTCACGAACATAAAACATAAGGAAATTTCACTTTCAAATAAAGCCTGGTGCTTCTGGGATCATTCATAATTCCCAAATGTTTTTATGTTTCTATGCAGACATTTCATGAATAACAATCATGAAACTTTTAGAGAAAATATGGGAGTAACTGATAAAGTAAGCATCTCTTAATCTTAAAAATGAAATACATTTTATTTTTACAAAACCCAATTGTTGCTAAATATTTTACTGTGGCACTAGGATGCTTCCGTAATGATGAAACATCATTATTTCTTATAACATTATTATTTACCAAAGATTACAAATTTCTTGGGAAATTTTTTTCATCATTTAATAAACAACACAGGGAAAAAGGAATTTATAAATCATAAATCAACTTAAATAACTAAATAAGATAAAACTGTACTCCTAAGGCTATCACTAGTATATCATACATGGCATATTACCCGATTTCGGCGGGTTTACCCGATTTCAGGCCGCCTAACCCGCGTACCCAATCGGGTATGGAAAAAACCCGATTTTAAGAGAAGTGCTAAGAATGATTTTTCTGAGGCTGTGTTACCTATTCTAAATCTTCGATTTAATAAAACTTCAATCATATCGATAGTTTTTAGTCGAAATTAAAACAAATATTTGTCAGAAATACGATCGCAAGAGCACATATTCGTTGTTATTGAACACCGGTGATTCGAGAATTAATTATCGAGTAGTTTTTATTTCTATAGGATAGCTGAGGCTCGATGAATTCCGTTTAAGTTAATGATAAGATATTACAATATCATTATGATAGACTATTAAAGATCGACAACATACCTCTTAAACTTCAAAGATTTAATAATCGCACAAATTACCGAAAATGAACGTTGAAGTTGTGAACATTATCTTACAGGAGCTTTAAAAAGGAAACACCGTTTGGAAAATCAATGCCTTTTCTTAACGACAAATAACATTGAAATTATTCTCTCGTGTCCATGATTATCTTTACGATTGTCTTTCTTCGAGTAATATATGAATAAATAAAAGTATTTATTGTATGTTTCATTATTTTAATAAAATACGAATTACTGCTTAACAGATTATGGTTTATTTAAACATTGTATGTTGTATCGGTAATATGTTGCCATGAAATTATCACGACCACGTGACCAACTCGTAAAATTTACTTCGGCAGTCCGGAGTCGTATTTTCGTACATAGTTTTAGAAACACGATCTTATTCATGTTTTTAGGAAGAATATTTGTAAACAAAACATATTATTGATGTTTTAATGAGGCAAGTACGATTAAACTATTTGAAATTTCGGTTAAATTTACGTGGAGTAAATGCCCTCATTCATTCAAGCACTGTCGATAAACCACCGTACATCAACACTTCTATTATTGCAAGAAGTGCATTTGTACACAACGTCCTCTCATCGATCCGTAAATAATTATAAACGATCTGTAATTTTTCAATTTGAATGTGACGATCACAGAGTTGGACTTTTCTAAATGAAGTCTCACTCAATTGATATTTTCAATTAACTGTAAATTATTTGATGTCAGATTTAAGTGATAATTCAATCTAAGTTGATAAAGATAATAATAACCAAACTGCATGACAGTCACAAACTTCTCATGTTAGTTATTGAGATCCTTTTTAAAAGACTTATATTATGATTTATGTTAGAAATAACTGTCTGGATTCTTATAGATTTATATGTAACAATATAAAGTTATTTTTCAAATAAAACATATAGTAATTTATGGATAATTAGGTAATAAGCTAGTACCAAAATTCCTGCAATGAGGTTTGAAATATTATCTTAAAATAATTAGATATTATCTTGATAATTATCTGCTAAACAATGAGTTCTTATTTTTTAATACAATAAATCATATGTTCCTCAAAAAAGGGAAAACCCCCATTTCAGACCCTAAAAACCCCCATTGAGAAGGAAAAACCCCCATTTCAGTCCCTAAAAACCCCCATCGCCTGTTGGATTATGCCATGTATGGTATATTATTAATTTGATACTTATTTGTTGATATGTTAAAAAGGTGTCAACATATTTTATTATATGAATGGATTATTTCCGTCTTTCTGATTGGCCTACTTGGTCACATGACGGCAATGACGTCAAGCGATGTCAACCTGTGTGGATCGCGAGAGGTTGATATAACAATCCAAACACCTCCGGTGGATAAAAATAGATTTCGAAAATCCCGGTCTACCGGAAATACCAGAAGAATGGTAATTCAAGACCTAATTCATATAATAAAACAATTATAGACTTCAGATTCTTCGCCTCTGTGAATACAACATGTCCAAGGTCGATAAATCATTGGATCAACCTCACTTGAAGTCAATAATTGTTTAATATACTTTATTCATCTCCTTCAATGTAAAAAAAACATTCAGAAATGGTTATTGCCATACTTTTAGAAGCAATTCAAAAATGAAGTAATTACGAATTTCGCTTGTGCTTAATAATTTTTCCTATGTAAATTGACAACAATAATAGTAATTAATACTTAATACTAACAATTTGCAGCAAAATTTAGCACTGCATAATTCAGTTAAACAATACACATTTTCATTCCAAGATTTAATTCAAATTTACAGTCTACCTGCTCCAAGTTTCCTTGTATTTTACCTTGTCTCCAGATAAGTTGTATCAGCAAAACCAGACAAATGGAGAGAGGCAATTGGACTGTGTTTTAGATTTCATCAAAGGATACAAAGTGTGTTGCAGTGATTAACTGTCCACTTAACTTCAAATGGAGGTTTCTAACCATTAGCTAAAAACTAGGGGTTTTTTTAAGCATAGACAGTGTTAATTCATTCTTATGCCAATGGTTGACTCAGATGTCAAATAACTTGCAAAGAAGAAAAAACTATTAAATGTTTTGAAACTTTTTTGTGTTTTGAATTGTTTTCTTAATTCAAAGGTAAAGTTTTAAAAGCTCTTCAAAGGGGTAGTTGTGTTTAAAAGGAAATGAAGACAACCATGGCAATCATTCTAACAAACAGAACGTTTGTGCATGGATTCAAATAAACGAGAAAGTAGTATCATTCTAATCATCATTAAGACAATTGGCTGTTTTTATGTTGATTAAAATCAGACATAAACATTTTATATTGTCACTTATAAGTCTAAATGTCACCTAGGTTAGACAGAATTAAACCTGACTAAACCACTGTCTGCCACTTCATTTTCTCAATTAACATCACATCTGACTTCTTTGCTTTTCAACTTTTCATTCAGCCATAAGTTTCTAGTTATAGCTCGATCTTTTTATCTTCCTCTTCATACCCAACAGCTTCCAGCTTTTGCTCAATGATCAATTAAAATTTTTACATTTCCTGCTCATCAGCCGAATCTCCCAGTTGTTTTTAATTTATTCTTTTCTTATTGATCCAAAATTTCTTACATTTTCAATCCTTTTCTCATTGATCCAGAAGCTCAATCTTTTTTTCTCATGCTTCTATTTCTTATTGATCAATGTAACTTTTTTTTATCCCTGATATCACAATCGTTCTTATCAAGGAATGATAAAAAAATAAACCCCTTCTCATATATCCCTAAATATTAATTTATTTTTCTTACATTTGCATAATATAGAGACAGGTTTATAAGAGTTTATTACTTTCTATGTCATAGATCAGGTTTTCCCCTATTGATCAAGTCATGTTTTGTATACTTTATGTTTATAAGTTCAAGGTTTGAAACCAAATATTAAAATTACATTAAACAATAATAATCTATAACATCATGATATACTTGGATAGTTAATATGTGAACATGAAGAATTTTTCAAAATGATAAGAATGATAAGAATTGAATATTCTTACAAGAATGTTATTCAATTCTTATCACTGAACAAAATACTTTTCCATCAAGATTCATATACCTCTTTTATAGATCTATGCTGTAAGTGAAATAATATCATATCTAATGTCTCTATAAAGTACCTTACTGTATGAATAAAAAATTATTTTTTAAAGTTATAATTTTCTACACTATAAATCTTGTCCTTTCACTTCTACCACAACAAAGTTGGCTTACTTTATTTTCTGCAACTATGCACATCACTTTCTCAACTTACACGCCAGGCAAGCAGGAGCTAACAGTTTGAACTGGTCATTATCCATCACTATATATCCTCCCTGCTAGCTGAATAACTGCTATATTTCCTTAACCAACGACTGATTACGGCTTTCACAGTTCAGGGACTGTCTTCATGGCTATCTGACATGCAACCATGGCAATTCAATTATAGAGATGGAGTCAGTCAATCTGATGACAGACGATTTACGTAAATAAATCATTGGAAGCAATTCATAACCATGTCCAAATTAAAAACACAGACTTCTCTTTGCTATATAGAACTCCAAGGACTGTCTATGTATACTCACTTGGTGGCAGTTTCAATAGCAATGATTAGAGATGTAAATCTTCCTTCAATTGCACTTTCAATCTACCACCAAGGGATTAAGATATTATCTTTGCTATAAGGTTTCATTTGGTGACAATTTCCAAAATTTCTTATTCAGACTATATGTTGAAGGTTGACACATATTGTGTAGCTTTACTTGCAGCATGATAACACTTTCTAGTCTATAGGTGAAACTCTTCACCTTCTAATCTAGTGGTGAACCTCTTCACCTTCTAGTCTAATGGTGAGCCTTCGCCTTTTAGTCTAGTCGCGAACCTCATCACTTTCTAGTCTAGTGGTGAACCTCTTCACTTTCTAGTCTAGTGGTGAACCTCTTCACCTTCTAGTCTAGTGGTGAACCTCTTCACCTTCTAGTCCAGTGGTGAACCTCTTCACCTTCTAGTCCAGTGGTGAACCTCTTCACTTTCTAGTCTAGTGGTGAACCTCTTCACCTTCTAGTCTAGTGGTGAACCTCTTCACTTTCTAGTCTAGTGGTGAACCTCTTCACCTTCTAGTCTAGTGGTGAACCTCTTCACGTTCTTGTCAGTAGGTGACATCTTGAGTTTTTTGTGATACTTTCCAGTCATTTAGTGACACATTGTTTTCATGACACTTTATTTGACACTTTTTAGTAATAGAATGAATAGATTGAAATGAATAGAGTAATATTAATGCCAAATTAATCAAACAGACATTGGCTTTGTTTACAGAATTCATAGCATGCATATCACTTCATCTTCTGGCTTGGCGGGCTGATGACTCCAGTATAGAATAATAATCTTGTCTGACAGTAATACCGGTACTAACACCTCGTTGTATCTACAGAGAGAGACCAGGTCTGTCTAGAGGAGGTCCACCACTGTGTTCTTACATTCAGCAGGTGTCAGTTCTATTTGGGAAACTTTCCCACTCTCGAGGAGACTAATCATCCGGTGAGCAGACAGTATGGACACGTTATTATTTATGTGTGTCTGAATCAAAGACACTAACAGAACCTCCAAGACATGGGCTGTCAACCTCTGGTTGGTTTGGGCAACTATCACCAGAAACAACTGATGATTTTGTGTTTGATGACTACAATAAGAATTCTATATTCAAATACAAGTGTAACGTACAGACATGCTTTGATGGGCCTATACCTGTACTAATGTCTCTAAACTCACATTCAGGGTGTCAAGTTAGTTGGTTTGTGACATAGCCACCTGGTGTGATATATGATACACTGCTCTGCTAAACATGAACATACAGTGCCTATTGATATGGAATAAGTAATATTTTTAGGCTTATCATGTACAACTGTATTGTTAAATCTTAACAGGATGCATAGAGAAGTCAGGGGAGAAAATATTTGTGGTTTTGTTTGAGAAAGTTAGCTCTTAGTCTTGAGAAATAGGGTCAGGCCTTTGGTCCTCCCCAATTTCTATCTATTTGAACAAAATTCCTACAATCTGGACAATAAATAAAAGTTGGCAAATGAATAAATAAAAGAGTTCACATTGTATCACAGAATAAATAAATAAATAAATAAATACATCATTTTAAGTCAAAGTTTTTGGGCAGTCCATCTTTATGAGGTACACAAGGACATTAGCTAGTAAAGAGTAAAGGCACACACAGCACTTATTTGTCAACTGTAAACCCTAACACTTTGGTGGAAAAAGGAAATACATTAACTCAACAATACTAAAAAAACCATTACAGTGTCTGCACCATTCTCCTTGGCAAGATTCTGAAACATGATCCACATTTACTGAACACTAACAGTCAGGTTAGAATACAGTAAGTCTTTAAAGGGCATTTAGAACTGTTATACTTAAGAAGTGATTCACAATGAAGAAGATGTTATTCAGAAAATCTTGTCTTCCTCAAAATACAGCTAGTTATTTTGCTATTGGGATAGACCCTGTAAAATATTATCATTAAAATGACACTTAATTCGTCCTGCTAGTTATTGTAAATGGCGCAAGGGTTACTAAACCTGTCATCATGATCAAGACCTACTACTACTACTCTCCCCGCAAACTAAAAAAACAACATCGATCTTGAAACTTACAATTTCAACAAACAGTGCTGATACTTCCAAATTTTTAAAAGTTTTAGTTTAAAGGGCAGTAGCACGTTGATTGGAAATTTTTTTCCTCCAAATTTTCCCAAATAGATACATGCTAATGCGAAATGCATTATCTTCAAAATTTCAAGCAAAAGCTGCTGTTGGCCATTTTAGTGTGACAACCTTTTAAACATTTAAGGAAAGGAAATGGATTCACATAGCTTAACTGTACATCTTACGTTTGTTTGAGAACTGCTTCTTTTTATCAAAAAAAGATTGCCTTGCAATTGTTAAAAATAATTATTTTTTTCATGAGGTCACTTTCTCTACCTCAAAAAATAAGCTTCTGCCCCTTTAAACTGAATACATCATTTTGGAACTTATCGGTAGAAAGGTGAGATCAAGATTGGTATCATTTACCAAAAACTTCTTCTTTTTCCAATTTCTTTTCCAAAATATGTAAAAGGAATTTTAGTGTGAACCAATAAATCATTTTAAAGACTTTTGGTAGCAAGTTACCACGAGATTGGTAGAGCTTACAAATTGAACGAGAACTGTCCACTCTGCTCCAACATCATACTCCCCAAGGGGTTGAGAGTAAGATGACAGAATTTGTCAGTGTCAAGGAGGCAATGGCAGGAGTCTCATGGGGCAGTCAGCTCTCATTGGGTTCAAAAAATTTTCTTGATAAATAAACTGCAGCACGTTCTAAATCAATTAGATTTTGAAACTCCTTCAGCGATAATTGATTAATTGATCTTGTAGAAATGCAATTAGGATGCACAACAGCAAACATGTACAACACTCTGTTTAGAGAAAGATTAAGCTAACCACATGATGAACTGTTCAAAACAAAATTCCAGAAATAATCAAACAAGAAGAGGGTAATTATGAAGATACACATCCTTTTAGAAATATATTATACACAAGGCTTGAAATTTAAGAAAGAAACTGGAAGGAGTGCAAATACGATATTTCAAGTTAACAAATCAAACATTGCATTACATTATTGTCAGGAGAGAGAGAATTGGGGTTGGCATTGGGGATGGTGTGATAGAGGTTTGGGCAATTTTAGATTCATTATGCGCAAAACTTATTTATACCACTTTTTACTTTCTTTTTTCCTCTTATCATTAATCAATTTTAAAACTTCCCTCGGATGTTATTTCTTTATCACGACAACTCTTCTTTGTCCCAGTATTCTTTCAAGCAGAATCAATCACTGGACTTGTTAAAGTTTGAACACATCAAGTTTCTCACAGCATCAACTCATCCTGGCATCATTCTTAAATCTGTTTTATACTCGTCGTTCAATGCAAGATGAAATCTAAGCATGATTGGAATCATCTGAACTGTGAGGCAACTATCACTCTCAACATAAATCTTTGTCAATATCAAACATAAATGGGAAATGGTTTTACATTGTCTTCTCTGTTTATCTTCAATTCTGTCACTGATCAACATCACAAACTGACAATGATAGCTCGAATTTTAAAATTTATTTTCCAATCCTTTTTATATCGGTGATGAATTCAAGCGCTTACATTTCAGAGGCGATTGTGCTAAGCTGCTTAACACCTTAAATTCCAAACCATGCTGCAGTAAATTGAATTTATATTTTTCAACACAGTAGACCTTTAAAGGTTGAACACTTAACATGCTAGTGTGCAATTGTCAATTCTTGGGTTGGCTACAGATGACCTTAAAAAAATACTCAAATGAGAACACAACAGCAGATAGTATATATCAGACAGAAAATCAGTATTTCTCGATATCAACTTCTTAATTGTGAAAGTCAACAGATCTGTGCTTACCTTGAGATAGACTAAGGAAGATGATATTTTCTGGATAACAACTTCTTTATTTATAAGTGATAAACATAACAAAGACAATATTTTCTGGATAACAACTTCTTCATAGGCATCACTTCTCAATGTCAAAACAATACATAACACTATTTTAAGATTTTTTTTTTAAAATCTCAATTCTAAATGTATTTTTACATTTTTCAAAATTTTGAACATCCTTAAGAAATTCCTTAAGTGCTCTTGTAATGAAAGTTAACTCTGGACAGCACAAGAGTTAATATGAAGCTCCATAATGAAGATCTAAGCTCTCGACCTCACAACCATACACTAGAAAAACCAAGGAGCAGGAAATCTCTGAGCTGAAGTGTTTTCCATTCAACCCTGATCAGACTTCAAGATGGAAAAAACAAACATCCTCAATCTGTTTCACCCTGAATAGAGCCTGGCATGTTTTATCTCAAAACTGAGAGTTCCCCGTCAGAAATCATCCAAGTAGAAATTGATTTATTGACGAGATCTGTTCCCTCTATTCACACTTGATTCACCCTATTGTATTTATTGTATTAAGTACTCTTTAATACACCAATGAGAGCCTTAGTTTTAAAGAAACCATTGGTTTCAACCTGTGTCCTTGTTTTCCAATAAATTCTAGCACTACATCAGCTATGGAGAATATGAGCCAGAGATTCATAGTTTTTCCCATCAGTGTGAACACTTTTAATCACTCGATCACCGATATGATTGAAAGGAGACAATGAACCTTGACAGGAAAGATTCCACTGGAAGAAGCTTTTAAACATTCAAAAGTTTCACTTAAATCTTGATTGGACTTCAAGATTAAAAATCTAACTTCCTAAATCTTTATTTGTTGGACAAGACACTGACAAGTATTATCTGAACTTGTCACTAATAATCTGTCTTCAGCATTAAAGTATAAGGATCGGGAAAGATGTGCATTTCAATGTTGATAAGTTCTCATTGCAACCTTAATCAATCTTCAAGATAAAAAAAGATTTATATAAAGTTTAATTTCTTTCACATTGCTAGGACAAGAATTATCCAATATTTCAAGTTTACAATTCACAATTATCTCTTAACACTTCCTTTAGAGAGAAGACTTTCAAAGATGAGATGTTTTCACTTAAGTCTTGATAAGTCTTCCAGATACTGATTACACTTTATTGCATTGGCAGAGCTTCAATAAGTATTGTCTTTGTTTGGAATTTAAAGTTTTGTAAATATTTCTCTATTGCTAAAGACAGAGAAAAGCATTTCAATGATGAGAAGTTTCCATGGAAATTTTTAAAACCAGAAAAGTTGCACGAATATATAAATTTAACAGGCAGATTTGCAAAATGACTTATTGATTGATTAATATTCAATTTTCTGTATTACTTGCATTTGTTGTATTTGTAATGAACTGTTTGTTTCTGCATATACTTATATCATATATTGTAAAATCACCATGACATGTACTGTATGTGAGCAGTATTCACATAAGCCTATGGCTTGTTTACCAATACAATTCTTCATTGAAATAAATATGTTTAAACCAAAGTTTATATACATGAATCAATGTTACTGCATTGACAATAAGCTGTCAAGGATATTAAAAATAAAATTGGGGTACATCCTTGGTGTACGTATGTCAACAAAACGACAGATTGATCACGTAGATCATGTTTTATATCCATTGTGTTCACACTTAAGGATTGATTTCAGCAACATTTTAAAAAAACATTGAGTTATCTTTCATCTTAGTTGAAGGACAAACATAACTCCTACCTAATAAAGAGGTAGTACACTTTTGGGAAAAACATCCAAACTTTACTTCTGGACACCAACAGATTACACAATCGTTGCTACATGTTGAAGGGAAAACATGACTTCTTAACATTGTTCATGACTTTACAGTAACAAGGCGTTGATCAAGTGATATCAAGATCTATTTATTACTTAACTAAGTACCATAGAAGAACAAGTGATATTCTTGTGTTTCTAGATTGCGTCAGTGACTTGTTCTGCAATTAATGTTAATGACCATGTTTACAAAAAAAAAATTGTGGAATGACATAAAGCTTCAAATGTAACATAAACTATAGTTTTATAACAAGTGATTTACTTATTTTGAATCTGTGTTAGCTTCTTGTTGAAACCCATGTAACATGAACGATGGTTCCATACCAAGTATGTACCTACTCTAAGAGTGTGTTGGCTTCTTGTTGTAACCCATGTAACATGAACGATGGTTCCATACCAAGTATGTGCCTACTCTAAGTGTGTGTTGGCTTCTTGTTGTAACCCATGTAACATGAACGATGGTTCCATACCAAGTATGTACCTACTCTAAGAGTGTGTTGGCTTCTTGTTGTAACATGTTACATGTTCAGCTGACCTTTGACGACTTTGAAGGCATCTTGGTCACTTTTTCTTGGTCGTTTTCTTACATTTGTTTTTAATTGTCTTTAATAACTTTTTTGTGATCGTCTGACCTTATAGTTGATTTACTTTTTACAAATGAATAGATTAATAACACACACATATTCCGTCCCTAATATTTGCACAAAATTGATGCAGCCATCATTTTTTCAACACTGTTCACTGCAATATATCAATAACAATTGGATTTTGTATTAAAAGTGCTCAAAAACAGCGAAACAGTCGCATTAACCTGCAATCTGAAGTGCAGGGTCAGCTCTCTTTTGATTGGCTGATGTTTGTGCCTGCAGGACACGTAATAGGTGTATAATTCTGTAATAACGAACCTTGAAATATAATATTACAGCTTGCTTTTGTAAAACTATGACATGAACTATGGAAGTACTCTAAAGACACGTGCACTACTCACTTTGAGACTGTGTCGGGATCCTGTTGCCGACTGGACGGCCGACTGAAGAGGTCGCTGGTGGACCACATCGAGTGCGTGCTGAGCAGACCGGGACTGGGCAGGGGTTGAACCTTTGCCTCGCACGCCATGTCCGTAATGCTCAGCGAAGAAATCGGCTTCAACCGCCGATGAGACAGTCCAGAATCTCGACTCCATGTTGATGCTACACTTGACCGACGGACACCTGAGAGGAAAAACATTTTATGTAAAAAAATAGGATAAGAAAAGCAAAAAAACTCCCATTCCTTGACATCTCTTGATATCAAACTGCCAGGTTTCAGTGTCATTCCTGGAGTGATTAGGTCAGAATCTGAATTATATCTTGGTAAGTGGTAACAAAAGTTTCCATTTGTTTTGTATTGTGCACTAACTGAGCAAAAACAGCCAACTTTCCATGAAATAACTATAATCATTATACACAATTCAAATAATCTAACATAGATTTGAGAATATTTGGATATTTTTGTATTTACTGCTTTGTTCAGTTGCCCAACATTGTAGTATTATATTCTTTTGTCAGACAATCCTACTCAGTTTGTAGTAGTGTAAAGAAGATGGCTCCAGTCATATAACCTTACCATTTTGATGACATAGTTAGCTGGCCATCTGAATTGATCCATGAAAAAAACAAAAACTGTGTAAAAAAATAAACTTTCTCAATTCCTACTAATAATTCATTCTGGAGCAGAAAGGAAACATCAGCACTATTTTCTTATTTTAATATGTCCAAATCTCTTACCTGTGAAATTAGAAGTAAAAAAGAATAGTGAGTAGCAAGGATCTCAAATACTTAACAAATATCTTACAAATGTTTAATGAATATCTGTCTATCCTTTTACCATGTACAAGCACCATGCTAATCTCATCCAGTATGACAGAATAGTAGATAAATAATTACCTTGTAACTTTATTTATTATATTACTTTGTTTAATCATCCACAATGAAATTGACCTTTTTCAATGGTGTATTTGCGTCCTCAGAAAGGCAGTACCAGAAATCTATGTGACGTCATAGCATTGTTCTAATGTTCACTTGAGTGTTGATAAACATTATTGCCATTCCATAGAGTAATGATAAGTGTTATTGTCAGTGTAGCCAGACAGAGGTTTTATTTCACTGATAGGACATGGTATCTCACTCTCCATCATGTAATAAATTGATTCATCCCAAATATTTAAGCAACAAATGATAACGGTTGTGTATTGCCCTAATGCTAAAAACTTATTTGACAAAAGAACAATAAGATGATGTCACACATATTATCTAACAAAGAGTTTCTTTGTTTTACATCTACATCTCTATCAATATTCAGTTGGATTTCTGAAAGAATTATGAATGCCTTTAGAAATATTCAAGACAGATAAAAATCTTTCTCATACAATTATTTATATCCCATCTCTATCTAAATGACTGTAACCATAGAAACAAGAATCAATTTGTTGACCCAAAGTGATGAAACAAGTGGTGAAATGATCGCCAACGAATATGTTTTATGATTCATGGAATATTCAATAGATATACTTCCGGCTGCATTGCATGAATATGGCTGGTCAAAGCGCATTAAATGTCTCTAAAAATAACTGAATGCAGACAAATTTGACATTAATGCTGAAAAATTTATCAGTTAGGGTAATGATTGGCTTTTCAACACTTGGAAACATTGCCAGTTGAATTTGCAGGTTACTAACTTAAAACAAGCCATTGGCTCTGTAGCTCATCAGGCTATATATAATTTATTGTACAAACAGTCACAGGGTCTCCGTATGGATCCATCAATCTATGAATTATAATGTACACAAGGTTTAAGCTTTCCAGGCATTTTGCTTCTGGAGGAGAAGATGAAAATAGGTTTTTAGGGTGTGTTCCCTATGGTCCTTATTAAGAGTCAGAGAAACACCAAATCTTTAATTATAATCACCATCAGCTAAGGTGTCTGTACACAAGGTTTTTAACCCGAAGAAGATGAAAATAGATTCCATAGGGCAAGGCCCATGTGAACCTTACTAGGGTTCGTGGGGTCACAAAATCTATAAATCAGAATCCCCTTTAGCTCAGGAGTCCCTACACAAGGTTTCAGCTTTCTAGGCCTTTTGCTTCTGGAGAAGAAGATGAAAACATTTGTTTTTTGGGTGGGTCCCCGTGGCCCTTAGGGGTAACAGAATCATATTATCTAAAAATTAGAATTCATTAAATTATTAAATCCTTGGTTTAACCACTCCACTTCTACTAAATTCAGATCTGACATGTATACTATCAACCACATAGTTCCTAATCTTAAAACTTCATCAACATGAATCAAAAGCTATGTTCTTGAGCCTTGACCTAAATATTTTTTAAGACACCTTAACATACAGCACTATAAATTATGGCAAACACATCCCCTGCTGAGAACATTAGATACTTGACAAACACTTATTAGATTGAATACGGTGAAGAAGTCTATATATATTTATATATATATGTGAGTGTACCAACTAACCAGATATTAGGAGTATTCCATGGTTCACAAGGCTGTAGATATTGCCCAGCCATGCATTAACACATCCGACCCACAAGATCACAGAGCAATTGGTACACAGAACAGCCAATTGCTGTCTATCAAAGGACTAATAGCTTATCTTCATATTGAGAATTGCCAGTCAATAGTTGAACTTATGTACATACACATCACTCTATTGGTCAATTGGGTATCTATATCATTCAGAAAAAAAGTTTTGGTAAATACAAGAGTGATCATTATGCTATTCCATACCCTTTGGTACAATGGCGCTAATTATGGTCAGAAGTTCCAAAGAGGTCATCATGTTCTTTATACATATGCTTCAGGCAAGGTTTTAAAACCTACAATGCCCCATAATAACTTCCGACGACACTTAAATGGCTTAATCAGAAGGTCTTTGTCTGACAAATATATGATACCTGAGCTTCATTTGATATTTTACCACAGGTTGACATGAACAGTCTAAATTTCAAGATGATTCATACTTTATAGAAAATGATTTATGTTCATTAATTTTATAGCATACTGGTAAAACCAAAAAAACATGAAAAGTTTGGGCTTTAGGCTATGAATAATAAACTGATAGTTTTAGACGAGTCGTTATTTTGTGAATCAGGGATTAAAAATGAGAATTGAAGTATTTTCTTGCATATCCTGATTCCTTTTCCTGATATGAATTTCTCCATCAGGTGGATGTAGCATTAACCAGCATATTCTAAGATTAAACATGGTATAACTCACTTCCATATATAGAGAATCCATAGATAGCCTCTAAACTATATATCTATAAAAAGTTCCCGCAAGTCATGAACATCAAATAGTATACTTTGTGGATATTTGTTCACACTCAAGTAGAGCTATTTTATGCAATTATGTCTATCTCAACAAAAAGCAATTGATCTAAAGAGTTCAAAGCCACAAGAATGGATATAGGTAGTGAGAGGATGGTATCAACATCAGGTACTTTAAATAGTTGTACGTGGATATCGGATACAAACTCATGATGGTGCTATCAGAATGGAGAACTATTACCGATCCAGACACTATCTGGAAAGTGGCATACACACAACATCTTATATGATAAAAGCTTGCATTCCTCTAAAATGGGATAATGGATAAAATCCCTATAGCTAGTTATCTTAGTTCTATTATTTTATAATAATAATAATAATAATAATAATAATAATAATAATAATAATAATAATAATAATAATAATAATTTATTACCCCGAAAGGAATTCAGTTTGTATCATTACAGAGCTTGAACATATAGGAACATACATGTGATATCATTTCATATCTATATATACATCTAAGAAAATAAAACCTTATAATAATTATAATCGACAAGCCTTACTTAATTTTAGATGTGGTAATTATAATTTAATGGTAGAAGTAGGACGCAGAACTGGAGTTGATATTGAATGTAGATTATGTACTCATTGTTCGCATGATGGATTAGATTAGATTAGATGTTGAAAATGAATTTCATTTCCTATTGGTATGTGCCTTTAAGGATTTACGTAAAAAATATATCAAAAGTAATTATACTGTAAATCCGACAAAGGGAAACTTTTCAAAACATAATAAATTCCAATTGTCAATCAACTATTGTAAATCTTGGTAAATATATATATTTAAGCTTTAAATTTAAACAGTAGTAAAATGGTTATCACTTATTTCAATTGTAAATAGCATGAACTGTTGGTATGCATATCTAATTATTCTTCGGGACGAATGTTCATATGATTATTTTTCAAAAACTTATTTATTTTGCAAATGTTATGTATGTTATGTCCTATGGGCCTGTGGCCTCTTTGACAGAAATAAACTATCTATCAAGAAAATAAAACTAATTATTCTGTCAGTATCAAAATCAACACTTTATTAACTTAGAAGAAATGAACATATGCCTGCAGCCTCTATGAAACAAACAAGTTTAACATTAGGGCGATAAATAGATATTCTCAACTAATTATGTCTTACATATCAACATGATAGGCCTGTAAAATAGTTCTAATTGGCTAGTTTGATAGATGTATTACTATACCATGACCAAAACTAATCAGTCAGCGTCAAAATTGATATGTGAACTGATTACCTTGCATGGTCAAAACGGTTAATTAATGTCTAAAATTGTAAACAATACACGTCTTTCAAGCAGTTTTCTCAAATGAGCTGTTCTTCATATTATGTCAAAAAGTGCTAATGCAATAATATTTCAATATATTGAATGAATTCTACATTCAACTTTTTATACTTCTTTATGCAGTTAAAACATTATACATTTTTAAAATGTCTTCAGATCTTTAGAAAAATAGACCAAGACTAAAAAAGATGAGGTTTGTAGGTAAATTTTGGGTGCATACATATTCAAAAACTGTCTACTTTCATTTGTAACACAGCAAAACACGTACGTATTCTTGCACACCAAAATAATTGTTCTTACACGTTAATCAATTTAGAAAGTTTTCTGAATGAATTTGACTTTAAATTAATTGGTGTGAAATATTGTGATATATCTTATATGAAATATAATATTCTAATAATTGTATTGCACAAACTGTACTGCAATTTATTAATATCGCAATAATATTGCACAGCCCTATTGTCAGATATATGGTGTTCTTTATCTTCCTTCATTCCTGAAGAGTAAGGTTATTTCCTCTGCTTGTTATAGTCAACTGTGAGCAACTATACAAACCTTCCGAAGTTCTACAAGGAAACTAATCTGATGAGATACTGAAATGTCATGTTTAAAAAATAATCTTCCTTTTTCCAATGATACATAAAGTGTTTCTACAAAGTCATATAATTTCACAACATAGACAGAATATATCTGATAGAATCAATGAGCAGTTAGATCTAATTTATGCATTAACAATCCATAGTTAAATGGTCCAAAAGTGTCATATAAACCTGGAAATAAAGAAACTTCAATTACCAATTTCTTCGATTCAGAGAACTTAATCATGCACTTGTACTTACAGACAACCTTTGTGGCAGTCATCTGAGCTGATCAATGCAACGTAACATCCAACAAGGGCAAGAACTCTGATTGCCTCCATCCATTCCTTGTCCTTCGTGCATTCAGCATGGGCTCTATCAATCACAGCCTAACACTCTGAGGCAGTCACACTACGGAACTCTCGGTGAAACTCAGATGTGGACCTATGGCTCTAGTAGTTAGAAGTGCCAGTGCTCAGTGCTTAACTCACAATGGAGTCAACTTTTACCTCATGCCTGCAGTATTGGTGAGATCTTTCAGACACTTCACTATGCTGTCACTGCACAAACTCTAGGTTAGATACTCAGTTATGGACCTCTGGTCAGATGTGTCAATGCTAAGTAGAGGATTCACCATGGAACCAACTTTTAACTCATGCCTGCCATATGGTCAGATCTTTCAAACACTTCACTGCCGCCACATGTACTCTAGGTAAGACACTCAGATATGGACCTCTGGTCTTTGTAGTCAGATGTGTCAGTGCTAACTAGAGGATTCACAATGGAACCAACTTTTAACTCATGCATCCGGTAATACCTTGGTCTCTCAAAGCTAGCACTGAGAGGCAATCACACTAAAGGGAATCTGTGTTACAACCTGAGTAATGGACTTATGAGACAGATATGTGACATAGAATTGTTAGAAAATTCACAATGGAACCAACTTTTAATTCATGTGTAGAGTACTGGCCTCAAAACTAACCCTGAGAAGCGATCACACAATAGGAACCACTCAGTAAACCTCAGAAGACTGTTGTGAGACGATGCCGCATCAGCAGATATTCAAATGTTGATGGAAAGCAGGGCACAAAACTTTTACCTTGGGATTATATAACACTCCAAACACATCCTTACATATATATGCAGAGCATCTGCTTACACTCTCTGAATAACTGATTCAGTTAAAAACTGTTGTCAAAGGAGACCCGATCAGTGCCACAAGAACGTTCCCTAAAGTAATCCAGAGTTACCTCTCGTCCAGATAAGTTTGTCCATCATCACAAACTTACATCAGTGATTTTGAATATTTTCTGGTTATAATTTATACCTATGTGACTAGTCGTATGTAACATTATCATATCCTTGGCATCATTACACAGATTCACATTTGAGAAAATAAATAGCAGCTGTAACGCAAAACACTATGATTGAATTAAAAAAGTCTTCTTAACAAACAAGGATGCCGTCACACTTCACAACTCATAACAAAAGTTGAATCCATGCTTCTTGGGAATCTAAATATATCTCATTTGTGATGATCCTTTCAAAAATATCCATCAGATATGTAACTGATTAGACTTCAGAAATTTTAAGATCCTCGGTGAGCTCCTACTAAGAAGATTGACAGAGCCAGTGCCAAATAAACAATTGAGGCAATCAACTCCTACGCTAACTTTCCAGCATATAATATTTTTCACTCTCAGGGTTAATCAGAAGAAGCTGTAAGCTTTCATTTAGAGAATCAGACATGAGACTACCAGAGACAGAGGTGAGGAGATACGGGGTTTAACACCACTTTCAAGAGTATTTCACTTATATCACGGCTGCTAGTATTGTTGCAGGGAGAAGGCCCAAAACACTATTTTGGTTAAACACTGCGGTGAAACCTGCCAACATCGGCTGAAACTGGTCAATCATGGGTGGTACTGTGCTGAAAACCCAATGGAATGGAAAAATCCTTTTCTTGAACCTTGTTCTCTCAGGATCTCTACTTTTTGCTAATGGTCTTTTCTCTAAGAATGGGATTTACAAGCAGGGGCAATGTGAGCAAGACAAGTCACATTGGAAAAAGTGGAAAAAGTTGAGGAGGGATACAGCTCAATCTATAGCTTATCTATTGATCCTTGAGACCTGTGTAGTTTCCAACTCAGAGCAATAGAAAGGGTTTATTGGACCATTGTCCAGGTTAGATTGGTGTTTAAAGGGGCAGTTCTTCAGATGAAAGAGCAGTGACAAAGCTCATTAAGTCAAAGTGTAATAGGAAAGTTGCCTGTTATTGACCAAATGTTGCTCCTTGCAGTATAACCCATGTATTGATCCTTGGCCTTGTGTGTTTTCGAACTCTGGCCAATAAAAGAGGTTCACGAGACCTTAAAGTCCATTTTAAATGAGTCTGGAATTGTGATTGAGAAAGTGCCGCTTCACCTGTATGAAGGAAGATAGACACCCTTGGGCGACAAATTGTCACTTATGAGAATTCCCTCTTCATTGATCTTCACACCTTGTGCCGTAGGAATCACTGCCTTGGGCTCTTCCCCTATGAGGTCAAGTGCCTGACATCTGTGGCAATATCAGATGGATGATTTACAAAAGATCTCTTCAAATTCTAACATGTGGAACATGGTGAAAATAATATTACCCCTTTGACACTGTAGTAATACAAATTCACAGTTATGGCTACCACTTTAACTGCCAGTTCTGGACATCACAGCATAAGTTATTGATCTCTGACCTGTGAAGTTTTGTAATCCCCTCCTGGTCTAAGTGAACAGACGGGTGACATGTCAATACTTGTAAGTGTAGTCACAATGGTTTGTTCCAACTGTATCAGTTTGAGAGGTGACTCGACTTTCCTCACATCATAACACCACTATTGATCTTGGTACCTGTGGCTTCATTTGGAATCATCGCTCCTGGACTAAATAGCCAGATGGGTGACAGTGTCCACAACACATTGAGCACCAAACCTTCATGGAACAGTTCTAAGTTACGACAGCTGACCTTGTGGATCCAAGGAGTGTCCAACATTCACAAGCTTATATTTGAAAGACATCCCACTTCACAACTTGATCACCAGAGTCTCATGGGCTTCTGGCCTAAATAGCTGTATGTGTGACAGCATCAGTGTAGGAAGCCTCACTGCTCTTTGGGAAACATTTTCATCTTCTGGTATGAGCAATTACTCAAGAGGCTTCAGTTCATTCATTTAAGACACAAGAGCTCTGTATCAAATGTTTGACAAATCTAATACCTTAAGGCCATACAGGATACTTATGAAGTCAAATTAGAACAATGTGTATTGAACAATCTTGGTACACTGTAACACAGGAAATTATGGATCTCTAGATCTTGACCTATTTTCTCTTCTGATGAAGATTCAGTAACTCTATCAAGGTTTCTCCAAAGGTAAGAACCATTTTTTTTAACAAATGCAAATGGTTTGAATGTAGTGCAGTAATGCCATTGGTAGTGTAGAGCAATCAAAAAGAAAATAAGTCATACAATGAGAATCTAACTCATGGCAACAACAGCAGTTAGAGTTGCTGTGTGTGATATGCATTTCATTATTAAAGCAGGAAATGCTTGTACCTCGAACACACCAAGTTTAAGTATGATACAAACAAATGGAGGCTGTTTATTCATCAATCATACAAGAGTGTTCCTGCAGACTTCAGTTGTCAGTATCAATTTCATCAAATCACATATAGGCACATATAGCAACTGATGTCAATTTAATAAACTGTAGACAAATGATGAATTGTCTTTAGATGTAAGACAGCGCCAAATAATTGCCAATTCAAATTGCTAATACCCATTCTATTCAAGCTGACACAAGTACAGATTGTATAAATTGATATATTTTAGTCCTTCCATAATATGTATTCAAGTCATTAAATGGGAATCACAATTATATCAACTGAAAAAAACATGGGAGTATTGAAACATAATTATCAATTCATCCCAGCACGAACAAGCCCAACTTGAAAATACCAGAAGAAAGATAATATGTTCATGAGTTTATCAACCACAGATAAAAGATGCATTCTATCATTATCATTCTTATATTCATGAGGAGTCTAGGACCATTATGGAGTTGTTTCCAAAAAAATTTCTTTAAGTTTGTTGCAAACAATTTTATGAGGGCACAAGGACATTCCAAAAGTTATTACATCCTTGACTTGATAAATTTGTGAGGCGCATACTGTGCATCATCAAAATCATCATTATCATCACCATTACATAATGTTATATTCATGAGAACACACCAAGAATTGGAGAGTAATTTCATCCTTTCCAAAGTTGTGAGATGCCTACTGTGTATCTCAGCATCATCATTATACTGATATAAGACTTTAAAAGAATATCACTCAATGACAGTTTCAGAGTCATTACTTCTTTGATTTTTCATAGTTGTGACAAGATGGGGGGGGATAGGCAGTGGTTAGTGCGTTCGACTTTGGATCATAAGGTCCGTGGTTCGAATCCCGCTAGGGGCTCTGCAACTTTGTCTGCAGTAGAGAACTGTTCTACACGCAGTCAGGTTTGGGTGCAATGCTGCACTGAATTTCAACGTAGTAATCAACCACCCATGGTTCGCTTTTTCCACCCGAAGCTCGCAGGTTTCACCGTAATCCATAGCCACAATGGTGTTGCAGGCTTTCTCCCTACAATAATACTAACGGCCGCGATATTAGTGAAATACTCTTGAAAGCAGCGTTAAACCCCAAGTCACCTAACCTCATAGCAGTGAGGAACACTCTGCCAATCCTGTCATCGTCCCAAAGTTACCAATAGTTTGAATAGACACACAGACAAATGCAGAAGTTGTGTTGCAGAAGAAATGTAAGAAGTTGCTGACTTCTATTTCACTTCGTAAATGAACCGTTACATTTATGAGAACAAAACGACATGTGTGGTGCTTCCTTCCACTTTACCTATCCTAGTTGTGAGCTGTCTACAGTTGTCTTCATCAAAAATATGCTGACGAGACAAAAAACTGACCAAGTGTGGATAGCATCAGTTAGACTACCAGATACTACCCTACAGATTCTATAATTATGAGGTCTTTACTTTGTCTGAGCTGAGCTCTTTCCTATCAATTCCATCAGAAACATTGACAACAGTATAGAATTCAAACTTGTACACAAAACCTCAGAAGGTAATGAAAGTTAAAAACTTTCTGATGAAATAAAACTAGCTTGTAACTTGAGAGGTTCCTTCCATGATAAAAATAGAAAGATAACAAAATCTATTAATAAATTATATATATATATAATAATTTATATAATTGTTCAGAAAGAATTAACTTCTTAATGTATAAGAAACTTAACTCTGTGCCGGAGTCGGTGAAACTCGTCATCTATACACGGTCATTAAGTGGAAAATATATTATAATGTTTTATGCAGTCCAACACATACTTGAAGTAACACCCAGCAGAAGTATAAATGACTCAATCTGTGAAAGATATGCCATATCAACTGTTTTTAGTGAGAGGTATTGAGTCAAACACATGCTTCAAGATCTTTGAAACTGGGCTCGACTTGCTGTAGCTTTCATCATGCAGTATACTGTCATTACTTAGAGAACTATCATTGAAATTAAGGTTTACAAATGTGTGAAGTTAACATGTAACAAAGTAAAGGTTTTATTTCAGTTGTGATCTAGTACCTGTCAATTGTAAATCATTCATCACTATAGTTACATATATATTGTCAATCTTACCAGAGACTGTCAGTCAGTCAGAAGAAACACAGATTATTACTCGCCGGTGTAAGATACTGCAGTGTAATATTTATATGGCGATATTGAACTAGTGTAATACCGCTGCATGTATGAAGTCATAATAGTGTCGTGGAAAAGTTTCGTTCAGTTCACTTTTGGCAATCATGCTTGATTACTTAGGTCAAGTAATAAACAGAATACTAAAGTTCCTTCAATTTAATACTATTTTTATTAAACACATTAATTATTTGGTATCAAACTTGCTTTTGCCCGTTTCGTAGTTTATCATTAACTCGTTAAATAAAAATAGTATTAAATGGAAGGTCATTTAGTATCCTCTATATATCCACCTTGGCAATGACGCCAATGCCAGATTCCTGTGCTGATTGAACCAAAGCCTGGATGACACTGAATGAGACTTGCAACATGAGCAGTTAATTCATTGTTTAAGTAATCATGTCACGGTGACATGCACTTGATCAACAAGATCAACTGAGCTTTGTTCAAGATTCCACACGCAATAACTGTTCAACAATGTCTCTGCTTAACATTTATGCAAGTAAAATGCTTTTGATCAATGGAGAGAGATCAGGTTTGCTTTAAGTCAACCTATTTTGCTCTATGTAAAAAAGCCTTTTTAACTTTAAGTGACATTCACTCTGCAAATGACGTCTATGTTGTACTATGCTTTAGTTAGAATAGAAGCTAGCATGTTATCCTCCACTGAAATTGGACTCATTGATAAATGATAAACATTTGTATCCTTAGTGTTCTGTACATAAATGAGCTCACCCTGTCATTTACTCCGAATGTCCAGGAGTTATTGTGTTTATCACATGAGGTTTGGTTGTACACCTTAAGTTTGATTTATAGATCATTTAAGATTTAAACAATACTGAAGTTAGATAAAAGGCAAATCAAAAAGTCTCAACTGAAATTGAAACCGATTTTCACTGCCATTCAACTCCAATGTTATTTCTTTTCCTGACAGTTGGTGCCAGATCCTCTCTACAACAGGTGCTTGTGTGATATAATCCGTATTCACCTCATGTCCATTCTTCTCCTTTGAAGTATCAATCACTTTCAGCTTACATTTTGATTCAAGTGTTTGTGACTGTTCTAATTCTACAAAATGTGTGGAAATGTCAGTGTCAACCAAATTATTTGAATTGATTGGAAATCTATTATTAAGAAAGAAGAACTTCCGTTGAACTGTACCTAAAGGATAGCTTGTGGCATCTTTGGAGATTGGAAACCTTGTTAGGAAGTTATTCTTTAGAATTGCAGGAAGCAATTGGTATGAGAGTCACATCTCTGGTCCCAGAAGAATGGTAAAGAGTAGTTCAATCATGTCAAGATGAAAACCTTCAATAACAGTGTGTGACAGATAGCTCTCCATGGAATAATCTCTCAACGTTATTGTGTATGCTTTATGTAGGGTGATACCTCATCTGTTTCAACAAAAACTGTCAAAGCTTACCCTTGGAGAAAACTGAAAAATATTAAACATCAAATTTCATTTCCTTTCATTATTATTCTCTATCTCAAATATAGGCCTTTTTGTCTAGGGTAGGTTACAATATAGGAAGGGCGATTGTCTATAAGAATTGCAAGCTTGCTAGTAATCAGATAAAAGATCAAAAACAAATACCAACTGATACATAAGGATTACACAACTTCTAATTTAACATTTGGACACTTATAACATGATTGGAATGAAAAAGTTTTAATTTTCCATTTTTAAATCTAGAAATTTTCCCTTGACACTATCACTGACAGTCTCATGCAGAGGTTTTCCGCACATGTCACTCAACAAGAGCAGGACAGAACTAGCACTTCCCTCAAAAGAGACGTTTCATTGATTCCCATGTAATGATGGAACTCTAACTTCAGCACCAAAAGCTTGGTTTAAACCCGAATGTTTTTGAGTGGATAATATTTAGCTAATTTGACTTATCTTCTTCACCATTTGTCACAGAAAAATTAAACTTTACAAGTTGGATAACCCCACAAGTACAATTTATGGAAATGGAGGTGTCTAAATAATTTTGTCCTAAAAAAGTTTGATTTCGAACTGCATTTCTAGATGTGATAATTCAAAATAAATGAAATGGATATCCTTCCACTGAGACATTTCACTGAAACAAGAACGTCCATTGTTGATTCACATATGATTTTGTAACTCTCTCTATGTCCCAATTAACCATTTGCAGCAGTAATTATAGGGGAAAACTCACATCTCTTCAGCATTCAAACATAGTCCTCTCTTATAGCCTTGTCATCATCAGGATGTACTGCAATGTACTGTGTCCTATCTATTAAGATAATGATGAAAGCATGGCTATTCAAGTGTTTGCAGTCTGGATTCTAAAGTTTAGAAATTCACAAGATTTTACATCTCTTGGCAATTCATTCCACTCTTCTGCAGCTGTAACTGATGTGGATCGAACGAGTAACTGTCAGCATCAAGCTGTACTGACATGGCGTGTGCATGCAGTCCAAGGTTAAAGCTTCCGTTACAGAGAGTGACTGAAAAGTATTTGAGAGGTTGTATTTAGTTGTCTTCCTCTTGCCACTCCACTATGGCATGAAGGCTGTCATCATGTGGCGAAGAAATACATCAGGAAAATTGTAAAGGATAGTGCCAATGATTCGTGTGACGAGGGCTGAGTATTGCACCAAGTTCATATTGCAATATATAGCTCATGTATTTCAATAATATTTCAATATATTGAATGAACTCTACATTCAACTTTTTATATTTCTTTATGCAGTTTTAACATTATACTTTTGATTAAATGAATTCAGATCATTCCAAAAATACACTATCTTTCAAAGATAGTTTGTTTAAATACTGTCTAGTGTCATTTGTAATGCAGCCAAACACATATTCTTGCAAACCATAAGAATTTTTCTTACATGTCAAGCAAATTAGAACAAGCGTTCTGACAAAGTTTGACCAGAAATTTGTTGGTTCGACATATCCCTATATGAAATATAATATTGCAATAATTGTATTGCACTAACTGCACTGCATTATATTGATATTACAACAATATTGCAAAGCCCTAGGTGTGATAGATATACCAATATCAGATGCAACAGGAATATCACCATACATGGTTGAAATGCAATGGCAAGCAATAAGAACCAGCAGGAAACCAATGAAAATTGTTAGATATGTGAAATTTTTATACAAATCCATACTTCTATTGTTATATACGCTCCTCAGAGAGTAACAAAACTAGACTTTTTCCTTAAAAAGACCATATGATCAAACAGATACACCAAGAGCAAATGGTCAAATAGACATACCAAGAGCACATGATCAAAAAGATAACCAAGAGCAAATGGTCAAATAGATATACCAAGAGCATATGGTCAAATAGACATTCAACTAATGAGATGGTGTTACAATACCCAGGAGATACATCCAATAAGTGCACAAAGGTTGATTGAATGCTGTCAGATCCCTTAGGAGAAACATCAAGGAGAAAATTCAATAACACATATAAATTGCTTTCACGAAGGGATATTATGACAAAAATAGCCCATTAAGTGGAATGTTCACATTTCATTTATACTCCCAAAGAAATGTTCTAAAGCGACATCATATCACATTCAAGATTACTATTCCAATATTCTTGGACTTTACCAATGAGCTTGAAGATACACAAGTATACATAACAAATCATAACTGTAGCCGAAGCTCACCAGGAATGTTTTAGAGACCTGAGAGATCGATGCAGATCCCAGGTGAAAGGACAGCAGGAAATAACTAATGGAACTCTAGAGACTCTAAAGTTAGACCATGACATCTTCAAATCTTATATTGCAATAACAATTCCTGGAATTGTATATTCCTTGGACCACTTCTATTAAGTGCCTAAAAGAAACACAGGGTTATGGTTGAGATGTGCTTTGATAATATTATACAGGTAGTTATCATACTGAATGATGCAAGTGTTCAAATATAGCACAATAGGCACAAGATTGATTCCAATATACAGAATCCTCAAGAAATCTTGCACAAAAAAATGTAAATATCATCCCAGAGTTATATTCATCTAGTAGATCGAACTCAAGTTCTTACAGATAAATTCCTAGAATACATATCATTATATAACACTACTATCCAGTGCAGTGTATCAAATAAGCCCAAAAGTATGATTTTGTCAATTATGGGGTTCGGACTTCATTTCATACACTGCCAGGAGGATACACCATGCATCAATTAGCACTAGCAAGATAATCCTTCAACACTACAAATACAAAAAAGTCAGTTTTATGCAAACAGAAAATACTTATCTAACAGAACTATGCAATTGAGGAATATATTCAATTATGTTTTCAAGAAAAAATACTAAGAACAATACCTGATACCATATCGGAAGGACTACAAACATGTGACATCCAGTGATACCATCGTACACCATGCAAGGTGAGCGACAATGATAATGTATCCTTGAGTGTCACAACCTTCCAACCTTCTATGAATTCATAGGCTATAAAACGGACAAAACTGCAAATGGTTAGCGGAAGGAAAGCAGCTGCTGGGGAAAACAATTTATTTCCGATTCACTGTTCAATGATGAACCATTATGGCTTAATTCAAATACCCAGCACTTAAGTGCTACTAACATGAGATCCAACTGAGTTTAATCTACTGTCAACGCAGATGTCAGGAATTGGGGAAAATGTAAAATCAGCCCTAATATTATCTGTAATCATTTCTGTTTCAATGATTGCAAATATACAACTTTTAAAACACAATGGGATTGAGATGTCAAAATGATATTTTTAACTTGAAACAGCCAAAATTATTTCACAACTTCAACAGAAACAATTATTACAACATTTATTATCACTCAATTGGATGGCTTGTCTCAATAACAATCACAACTTTGGAGGAAAACCATTGACCATAACCTGATTGATGCTTTATCCTATTTGATAAGTTAAACATTCAGTCACTTTCAGCAGAAATCGACTGAATGTAACAAAAATGTTTATAATAGTAAATACTATTACATTACCATGAATAAACAGTTGAGTTTGGAATGATTAAATGCAAAAGCATATTTATTATGATCTCTTGAGGTATAAGAATAATCCTAAAGAATACCGTAAATAGACTGAAAGAAGTAGAATAATCTCCCAGCCAGCCTTCCATCATGAAACCAACATGATTGCTGGATAAAAAAATGCTTCCAAAGACTCTGCTATAACAAGATTATATTTGCAAACTTTTCAATTAACTCACCTCAGAACGCAAGTTTCTGAACAACTTTTTCCTATGGTTGCACACTATATGAAGGCTACCTCATGTAACAGTGGATTTGATCAAAGTGCTTGTGATTAGATTCCCCCTCAGACAGTCTGAACCTTATTTGATGCTACACAAAATACATACATGGCTGGAACGCTCAGAACATGAAAGATCTCCTAAATTAATATTCAGCATGTGTGAGTAAATTCTTTGTTACATTGATTCCAGAATAGGTAGGTAACATATATGCAACAATGACTGAGAAATGATACATTTTTACAGTTTTGTAGTTTGCATTATGCTTTACATATATGAACAGAGAGATTCTGGGGAAATCAACTTCTGTGCATCTATATTGGGTTTCAAGGGATCTTTTATCTTCTCTTAACTACCAGTGACATGAAAGTTTTTCAAAACATTTCTGATCTACGCTCTGATTAGCGGTAGTAATGCTCAACATGGCAACATTAAAACTCTGTTTCTTCGGATGTCTAGAGGTCCGTGAACAATGTGGTACAAAGATATCTTTAGTAAAACAACGTACCACAATGTTGCCATGATCGAACTAATGCAATCACTTTGCTTCTCAACTTTTGAAGGATAAATGTGACATGCAAGCTTCAATCTTTTTTCTGATCCATTTTCAGGTTAATAAGCTATTTAGATGAAGCAATTTGGAAACCAAGGTCTTCAGAATATACTGTAGCAATTTGGACAAAACGGTATTGGGATAATCTTTTTTTTGTCTCTTTCAGTATCTCATCAATAGTTTTTTCTAAATTTTCAAATAACTGCTACAATCTGTTCTTGACATTATTGTTTCATTACTACAGTTCTGAGCTTTTGAAAGAAGCTTAAAAATTTGTATTTTTTATAGTGCTTTATACAGAAAGGTATTGAAATGCTTTTTCATCACGATCACACCAATATTATTCTTACTGAGAACAACATAAGTGAGGATACAAGCTCAATCCAGGGTCTATAGTAATTCTGAATTTTGTTATGAATTCAAAGTTTATTAGTTTAAGGAGCATGAAAGTCCTGGTTCAAAGAATATACAGATTAATTATGGTAAAACTGTACCAAGATATACTTTTTTACACAACCACAGTGTAGCCGAGATGAGAAGATTGGCACCATTTTGTCTTTCAATTTGTAAATGAACAATATTCTCCTAATGAATGATTGAATCAGGATGAATCAGAGCTCAGCTAATTGAACAGTGGTGGACTAAACCACCCAGTGAGTTGCCATCAGGTTTGAGTTATATTCAACATTTCCAAAGTAATGAAACCTTTTATTCCCCAGTAACATCATGCTAATGGATTGAAAATCCCTCTGTTGATGAAGTGGTGTAGATCAAACTCATACACACCAAATGGTGCGATATCTGGGAATCCTCCTAAGTGGGATTTATGGGAACTTATCACGCGGATCCAGGATTGGTCCCCATCAGTACATCCAGATCATGTTCATTAACTGTAAGTCATTTAATTGTTCCTTAGTAGAGGGTAATTATGATCCATTTATTGATTGGTCAAGTAAGGTGGATTATATACAATATTTACATAATGGAAGTCAAAGTTTCGCTTCTAGAGAGGGGTGTGAGACATTAGCAATTTATTTATAGCTTAAATGTCAATCAAATGGTTCGCAATCTAACTACCGGTGTCATCAAGATTCCAATTATGATAAACCTACAGGATAATAGTAAGATTAGATTTAATTAGCAAATTGATACAATTTTATCTTATAAACATTAACATAAATTAGCCTATTCCATTACTCATCATTATGAAAATAGTTAAAGCCTCAGTTTTTCAGAATTCAAATCCTGCAATAAACCGATATTTACAATAGTATCAGAATTTTCACAAGAAATCTTCATCTGAACAACTGTTTCCATTATGGTGAAAATTGTTGCTCAGAGAGGATTAACCAACAATCAAGTTCCTACTTATAGTTGCAATCAAATCTGGGCTTGATCCACTGCAGGGTATCTTTGTATTGTCTACAGAGACTTAACTAATCATACAAGGACAAAGTTCAGGAAAGCTGCTGTAACCTAAGCCCATCTGTCTGGTGTACACACCTACTAATGGGAATGCCTACTTAATCCTTTACTCGAGGTGACAATACATACAGTCCGTGATCTGCTAATGGAGGATATTTGTACGGGTTCTATTAACTACATGGAGGTTTCACTGATTCATACTGTTAGTGCCAGCTTTTGTATAATGACTTATAAACTTGCTTTGGTCTGTTGTATACATATTTTCAATATCCCAATAAAAACTGTATTGTTTTAACACTTCCCTCTATAAGTTAATAAATCAAAACATGTTTATAAAAATACTTGAAGCACTCATGATGTTAGAAAAGGAAGCAATTCACTTTAATGATAGGTAATTGACAAATAAAATCTATTGTCTAAACATTTATGACAGTGGGTAAATGCTAGTGAATAAAAAATTTATGTTATTAGATAATATTAGAAAGTGTCATTAACAGATAATCTACCCGTCCATTGCCAAATACACATATCATGTTTGCAGGATCACTTGAAACTCATCAAAAAGTTTTGACAAATATCGAAAATAAACTAACTTATTCACATGTCTTTAACAATTTGAGTGTGAATATCCTTACTGCCAACCATATAAATGAAATATGACAAAGAGTTTTGATATAACTTTATGATTATCATTTACGCCACATTCACTTAATGTGGCTTGACCAGCGATGCTTGACCAGTATGACCAAAATAGTGACCAAATAAGTCCCAGTTCCGAAGGATACCTTTGTTATAACTGATGGGCATTTTGAAAGTTTTTGGTGCCCAAAGAGGCCTTAAAACTTGCATTACATGAAGGAAGTTGGTTTGGACGGATAGTAGTGTTGAGTGTTATATGAAATTATATGGACAAGGGCTGGATTTTATTGCTATGAAAACACAACCAAGTAAGAATTACGATTTTAAATACTCTACTCTGATTATCAAAACCAATTAAACCTCTAAACATCCTCTAAATTTTCAGAGCATGAAAACAGAGCTTCAAATGAAAATTGTCATTAGAAATAGCAGGACACAGAAGAACCCTTAGCCATTTCCTGACAATGATTCAAGACAGGTTCAGGCACAAGCTCCTCTGTCTTGTACTTTTAAAATTATTCATTATTTAAAAAATAAAATTGTGTATGTATTCTTTTGTTGAAAATGTCTGAATATTCTTTTAATTGTCAGTACATTTTGAAAACTAAGTGCGACTCAACAGAGTAGATTTTCTTCAATTCCCTTTTCAACTAGCTGTCGACATAAGCTGTAAAAAAAACCCAAGTTGATAGAAGTAGTAAAAGCTTAGGCCAGAATTAATCAGCAACTGGCCACAGAGGTGAGGTGATTTTCAAGAGTATTTCACTCATGGCTGCTAGTATTATTGCAGGGAGAAAGCCCAAAGTGGCTATGCATTGCGGAGAAACATGCGAGATGAAACTAACAAACCATGGGTGCACTATCCCGCCCCAACAGAATACACAGATGCATTAACACATAAAGAGATGCATCTGACAAAGTCAGTTCCATGAGTGTAGCATGGCACTCCTATATAATGATATTGAAGTACCAAAGTCTAATGTCCTTTGCAATATTGACTTCCAAATATAGAAAATAAAGTTATTGCATTGCAACCTAATAAGATTCTGTCTGTTATTAGTTACTGGCAGCAGAAATATGCCTGGAAAGATTTTTAGTAAAAGAAATGTATTGGACATATCTGCCACTTTATAAGACTACAGGAAATGAGTAATTCCGAGAACTACTGAGAAGGAACATTGGCCATTTAAGAAAGGGATATTCTCATGAGGTTAAAGGCCTTTTAGGAATTACCCAATAAGAGCTTGTTATGATGTTTTACACTGAAGTAGAAACAAGTTGCTCCACAAAAGTACAAAGAAACTAGGAGAATTTCACAAATCCTGAAATTTTAAAGAAAGGCCTATACACTGTACCAACACACAGAAACACCACCCAACCAAAAACAGTAGCATCATACTCCAGGAAACCATGTCCAGCAAGTAGACAATCTCCGATTTATAATGAGTAGTTCTTCCTGTGAATTGGCCTATAGAATGGTTTGAAAACAGTGTGAAACCTGTGCTGATAGACTTCTTAAACCTGAATTAATCTTTAATAAGGTAGCTAATAATCAAGCAGATTTATTAAGAAGAAACTAGAACCCAGATTGACAAGCATGTCTCATTAACATCTCCAAATGTAAGAAATTAAGTATCACTGAAACTGCAGGGGCTCAAACTGAGTATCAAAGTTGCCAGTTCTCCTGTCAGCCCTTTCTTACCTTGCAGTTTTCTTCAAAACCCTGATTTCTATTTCATTATTCCTTCAAGAGGTTTACCTATTGGATACGGTCTGCCATATGTTACTTTAAGGGAACGTTACATGAAATTTATTTTAATAATTTCACAACATTATAAAAATAATCTATATGTATGGATAGAATATCCACAAATTAACAAATTATTTAAAAAAGAGACTAATCAACAAAGCATTGTCGTAAGGCCAATGAATGTCTTGACTTCTTAATCTTGGGTTATTTCATCAAGTGTGCACTCTCATTTATCTATTTGTAAAATCTAAATCAACCAAAATGTTATTCTTAGTAATATTATTCTACTGGGTTACTATACCAGCATGTGCTGATAACATACTTTTATATACGGGAATGTCCGCTCGAATTTCGTTTCCACAAAAATTATCCCAATAGGATGTCCTTTTAAAACTTTGATCTAAACATTCCATTCTAGGATTGAAATTTACTGAAAAGTGTAAACATATAAATCAGCCAAAGAAGTGTAACATTAAAACAATCATCAGCATTTGCACAGAAAAAAGTGATGAATGAATTGTTTTTTGGCTAAAAAATAAATGTACGAAATGTACTCTTTTATCATGAATATCTAAATCTTAAAAGTGATAAGGAGCATTTCTGTAGAATAGAAAAGTTGTACGAACACTTGAAAAAAATATCTGAAAAGAATCTTTCATTAAAAAAAATACCCTCCTCAATTTCAATCTCATTGCAAACATAGCTTTTCATCCTTACTGAAAGACAATGTCTCTAAGAATTGGAATTTTGAACAAAAGTTTTTTAAAAGACATTATAAAATGTCTTACTGGCATTTGACAGCTTTTTCCTGCAAAATATCTAAAGGCAAGAGGGGATATATCAAGTTTGGTAAATGGAAAGTTTCATGTTTTTCAGGTAGAATAAACCCTGAGGCAAAGAATTTTTTGGATAAAATTTCAGAGCAATTTTACTGGAGACAAATTATGAGATACTATATTTTTCAAATCAGTCAAAATTATGTTAAAGGATTTTCTCTAAGGAATGAATCAATTGATTATGCCTACCGAGAAAGTTTTTTGTATATTTCTGCTGATAACTGCAGTTCTCTTTTAAAGGTGAAAAGATTTAAACTAAAAGAGCAAAATCAATGTAGAACAATTGTGGAAGTTAGTTGTCAAGTTACAACTATTTACAATAGAGCGAGTAGATGAAAAAATAAAATGCTTCAATTTGGAGAGGTTCTTTTGACAATCAGTTATTTCAAATATGCTTTGAGAAATCAATATCATGTAGGAGTTCGGAATTTTTAAAATTTTCTTAAATCAATTTTCTTTTGAAAAGGAAAAGTACTACTGCATTTTTTAAGTTCATTTTTTGCAATGTTGAATAGATAAGACAAGCCATTAAATTTATGATAAAGAAAAAATTATTTTCAGTTTTGAACATGACATCATGTGAATAGCATACGCTTCAGTATGTGCAGAAAAAGAATATCCTATTTAATACTTAATATCTAATCCTTGAAAGCAGACTAAAAATCTTTAAATTTTCCATCTTTCTATACAATAATAGTCTCTACACATAAACAAGTAATGTAATCATGTACAAGCTACTGCAATTTATATATATTTTATAATATATTTCTACATCTCCTACCTAATCAGCCTTTTAAACCTGATTGGGAGAAAGCTTAGTCCAGTATTTTACACAGCAACAATTATGAATGTAACTTTGTTGAAAATAATGAAATCAATAACCAACTTCAAGCTTTAATGAATCAATCGTCTCAAGCACAACTGTAATCCAAGGGAGACAATTCATGGTATCTTACATGTAGCATTGTAGCTTATGGATCGATACTAACCAGGGTCCCATTGCACAAAACACTATGGTGATTTTAAGTCACTAAGGTAACCTTAGTGCAATGTTAAATGATGGCACTAAGGTAAACTTTAGTGTTAAGTTGTTTTGTGCAAGGACCCCCAGGGCTTCCTTTCACAAAGCAACCTTGACCAAGGTTAACTTAAACTCCCATTCTTTGACACTGCACTAAGGTTAACTTAGTGACTTATGATCACCTGAGCGCTTTGTGAAAGAAAGCCCAGGAACTTTGTAACACGCTGCACAAGGACAAGGGTGGATTTACTCAAAGCAAAATTCAGATCTTCTTAAACAAGGTAATCAAGTCAAGTAATACCAAAGCACAGACAATTTTTGTCATCATGTTGTTGTCAAAGATGAAAGACTTATGAATATTATTATCATTCACACAATTTCTTGATTTTTTAAAAAGCAATTGAAATGCATCGTTGACAGCGTTAAAAATTGTTCTTTTTAACTTTTAAAATTTTACTTTTCTTGAAAAAAACCCCAACTTTTTGCTGAATATTTGATGTATGACACAAATTTCATTGTATGTCTCAATATATACAGGTGATTCATATATAAATCTCATTAACTAAGAACAGATTGGAATGTCAACAGCAATATTTTTTGTAAGCTATCTCATCATCCTACGATAGAACGATCTAGAAAGGAGGTCAACATATAATCAATGCTTCACTTTCATTGAATGATGGTCATCACGATGGTATGATTAACAAATAAAACTTCCATACTCCTGAGGTTTTACTGCTAGGGTTTATTCATAGATCAAACAGAAGGTATGGTAATTAATTTGGTGTAGGTAATTTAACTTTATCATTTATCTTTTAAGCTGAAATCAAAACAATATTCATTCATCAATATAGGTTGAAAACTTATCCGAGGAAATAGTCTGAACTTCTTCAGGAAATCTCTTGGTGACTGTATTATTCTATAACAACAATCAAGGAGTCATTAGACAGCATAAAATCATTCTTCAGCCTCCAACAACCAAAGGGAGAGAACCATTGCTGGCTTATGACTCGAACGCAACAGATGTAAATCTAGATGAATCATTGGTGATTTTAAAAAATTTGCATGCTATCTATTATATAATGCCACTTGCTGTCTGTTCGTATATTACACATCCGCTTTATACAAACAATTTTAATAACAAAGTTGCCACTTGTCTCATTTATTCCCGTAACAGGCCGTAACAGGCCGAATGTTCCCCCTGGCCAGACTTTCCCCGGGGGAAGGTTTGGCCTAGGACCATCTTCCCCCGGTGAAACTTTGGCCTAGGCCAAACTTTCCCCCCCCTGGGCTCAATCTTCCCCGGGGAAAATCTGGCCTAGGCCAAACTTTCCCCACCTTTATTCTACATACACCTAATTTCTATTGTCCACATTCATAGTAATTTTGACCATATTAGCTTACACTAACAAATACAGTTTTTTTTCTAAGGTGGGATGATATGTGTGCAACTTATTTGCCTTTGATCTTTATGTACAACTGATAACATTCCGGACTAACTAGGCTAATATTGAAAATTTGCTGATATTCATTATTTGACATTCATATCCATGTTGGTCTTATTTAGTCTGGCCTAGCTAGGCTATTTCTTCCCAAACCTCAGTCTTTATATTCAGGGGGGAAAGTCTGGCCAAGCTAGGCTATTTCTTCCCCACCCTAAGTCTTTATTTTCAGGGTGGAGAGTCTGGCCTAGCTAGGCTATTTCTTCCCCGCCCTCAGTCTTTATTATCAGGGGGGAAAGTCTGGCCTAGCTAGGCTATTTTTCCCCCACCCTTAGTCTTTATTTATAGGAAGAAAAGTCTGGCCTAGCTAGGCTATTTCTTCCCAAACCTCAGTCTTTATATTCAGGGTGAAGAGTCTGGCCTAGTTAGGCTTTTTCTTCCCAAACCTCAGTCTATACATATATTCAGCGGGGAAAGTTTGGCCTACCTGGGCTATTTCTTCACCACCCTTAGTTTTTATATTCAGGGTGGAGAGTCTGGCCTAACTAAGCTATTTCTATCCCACCCTCAGTCTTTATTTTCAGGGTGGAGAGTCTGGCCTAGCTAGGCTATTTCTTCCCCGCCCTCAGTCTTTATTTTCAGGGTGGAGAGTCTGGCCTAGCTAGGCTATTTCTTCCCCGCCCTCAGTCTTTATTTTCAGGGTGGAGAGTCTGGCCTAGCTAGGCTATTTCTTACCAATCCTTGGTATCTATTTTGAGGTGGAAATTCTTGGCTAGCTAGGCTATTTCTTTAAATGGGGAAATACTAGCTAGGCCAGACTTTCCCCCTTGAAAATAAATAACAAGGGTGGGGAAGAAATATCCTAGCTAGGCCAGGCTGTCCCTCCTATTTATAAAGACCACAGTGGGGGAAGAAATAGTCTAGCTAGGCGAGACTTTCCCCCTTGAAAATAGATAACAAGGGTGAGGAAGAAATATCCTAGCTAGGCCAGGCTGTAATTCCTATTTATAAAGACCACAGGTGGGGAAGAAATAGCCTAGCTAGGCCAGACTTTCCCCCTTGAAAATAAATAACAAGGATGGGGGAGAGGCAGAGAAGTTGCCAATAGAAGTTAATATCTCCACATTATAGATAAAAGAACAAGGTTTGTAAGTGTAAGTTAAATAGGGTCCAAATTGCTATAAATGTTTACAATAGAAAATAGGTATAGGTAAAATCAAGGGTGGGGAAACTTTGGCCTAGGCCAGATTTTCCACGGGGAAGATACAGCCCAGGGGGGGGAAGTTTGGCCTAGTCTAAACTTTCCCCAGGGAGAAAATAGCCTACGCCAAACCTTCCCCGGGGAAAGTTTAGACTTGGGAAGAAATGGCCTGCTACACCGGATTGATGAAGAAGAACGAGTTCTTATGGATAGTCAACTTCTTTATTGCATGGATTGCAACGTTTTGGTGTAGATACTAACATCGTTATCAAGCAAGTGATACATATTATTTGATGAAGGCGAATATATGCATCAATGCGATGGTGTATCAAAGCCTAATTCACCCTGGTCATATGAGAGAAGATAGCACAATTAAATCAGTAATCAACTGTCCAAGAGAACACTCAGTTTAAAGTCTGGAACATTTTTCATGCAGGATGTGGATACACTAGCACAGTGACAACTCATCCATCGTGCTGATCAATGTTTACTTTGTGCAATTAATATTTTGGAAACATTTAAACCATCAGCATTATTGAGAGAGCCTCTATATATATATAAATGTAAATTTATGGTTGGGCCCTCATTGTTGACTTTTTTCTCTGGCCATTTAGACTTTCTGGTACTAGGGCCCATTTGACTAGGGGTTTGTTGTCATTTTGACTTTTGCATCCCATCTGACTTTTCCATTTTGCTGACCTTTTAACCTGTCCCCTGTTTTGAATTGGAGTAATTATCAATGTAAGTCAAAGAGTCACCATAAACACATAAAATCTTCTCCCTCCACAAAAGACACCCAAGGGAGGCAACTCAAGTGATCTTATCTGCACTTGTTCAAGCAACAGGCACCAGCCATTGATCAATACTTTTATCGAGCTCAAAAGCGAAGATCTCATATAGAGATCTAACAATGCCAGTGCTATAAGAGTCCACGAGGGGATGGTGTACAGTGCATTTACACTCCTCCATGATTGGCTCACAGTTAGATAAAGCTTGATAAATACTGGTTAACTTTGACATGATCCATTGTATAAAATAAGTTCTGTGACCAACTGACACTTTTACCTGCCCTATAAGCGATGCATTCACCTGGCCTCCCTTCCAATTATGAACCGTGTCCATCATTCCTGAACTGCACATATTGGTGTGCTTTTACCTACAATAATTTGCACAAAGTTTCATACTTAACAACATGCATGATGACTGTCAAAACAAATTCTCAGCTTAACAAAATTCTCAGAAGCTATGAAATTCTTGTTATCTTTCAAATTAGTTCTTTCATTTCAAGATCATATTAAAAAATGAAGTTTGATAATGAAATTGTAAAGTGAAATTGAATAATGAAATTGGATCATTTTTAATGCAAGTTTGGCTATTAAGAATTTTTCAAATGATCCTATCAGAATCTTACAAATAACAATGCCTTTGATTTGCAATTATTTCTGATTTTCTCTATGTACATCCTTTCGATTAAGTAATCATTTTCTGTATCTTTTGTGGTTGTCGATGGATTGCTAATGGAAAATGAATTTATTCAAATTTGAAGTATTTTTGGTATTCTGTAAAGCTAAACATAGAAAGATGTAATGAATCATATTATATTTGAATTAATCTTCTCATATCATCATCAGTACATAATCTCAATAAGCTCCTGAAAAACCATCCTCATAAAAAAGAGAATCAATTGATATATTATTAGCATTGTCCATGATGACCTAACCAAATAAAGCCACTTTCTTCACCATTCCATTGCACATTTATGGGGATTCAAGAGCAAGAAATAAGGATGTTATAAATGCACTTTCAATTCAAGAAGAACCAGCAATTCAATATACTCTTGAAATCATGAGAGGTGAGGTGAGGTGATATGGGGTTTAAAGCTGCTTTCAAGAGTATTTCACTTACATCGCAGTCGCTAGTATTACTGCAAGGAGAAAGCCTGCAACACCATTGTGGCTATGCATTGCAGTGAAACCTGTGAGTGATAGCTGCATGAAACTAGTGAACCATGGGTGGTACTGCGCTGAAATTCAGTGTAGCATTGCACCCAAACCTGACTGCGTGTAAAACAGTTCTCCACTGCAGACAAAGTTGCTGAGCCCCTGGTGGGTTTCTAACCACGGACCTCTTGATCCGAAGCGAAACGCGCTAACCACTGCGCTATCCAGCCCATGAAATCATAGATACCGAAGATACCTACAGAAGGTTCAAATAAGGTTTTGTGTTCCCGAAAATTTCGTAGCAACATACAAATGCTGCATTTGTTATTCCTAAAATCTACAATAATGTAACTTCTTTGACTGTCAGGACAATATCCAAGAACAAAAGCCTCCCAAAGACACCTAGCCAACTAAATAATCTTAAAACAAGTTCAGTTCAAAGGAAATTGGAAATCTTTTGCTACATATAAAGATAATGATAACAATATGCAAAAGTTTAATGACGTCTTATATGACTTTAAAACATCTACTCTGGGATTAGAGTCTATTGACGATAGGCATAAGGATTGATATATAGAGAGGTTTTTAAGCTTTTTTTAAAATTGGAGTAGGATTTGGACTCTCTGATTGTAGCTGGTGGATGATTACAAAGAGATGATGATTTCTTTTCAAAGTGTTTTATGAAAGTAAAAGACTGCAAAGAATGACTTTCTCAAATATATTTATCATTAAGGGTAAATAATCTTGGTGAAAATTTCAAAAGCAGCTACTTTAAGCACAAATTGAACAAAAATTGAAACTGTCTCCAAATAAATATTTTATAAAATATTTTCTATATTTCAGACAAATATCTGATGATGATTCCAAGAATTTGCACTTCATTGTTATCCAATCTCCTTTAACGACAAACTAAATTCACAAACCACAAGGCCCATTTGAACTTCCTACAACTAAACAACACAACTGAAAGATTTTTTTCCCTTTATGCATACAAGAAAAAAATGGCTTAATGAAATATGTCGAATTTGCACTTCTTGACGCTAGAATCAGCAAGTTTCTTTGAAACGGTCCATTAGAAACCTCCCGCTAACCGAGAAACGAAGTGATTGTTTTTCACAGTGGTTACTGAGTGACAAAAGGTTCCCATGTTCTCAAAGTGTCTCACAGCTTTTCCAACACTCGTACCGACAAAATCAATAACCGTCTAACTGAACGGGAGAAATTGGCAAGGGGTCTCACAAGATTCTAATTTCACTACTTCATCAATTATCTCAAAATGTTCCAATTTGTCTGGATGCGCCTAATGGCCATGAATTAAAACCTATAGGAAGTAAGTAGTAGTTTACATTGTATCAATAAGTACTAGGGAGAAAGATGACAAATACTATTATAGATTGCTGACATCTTCCAAATCTGTAACTCCTGGACCACTCTTGGAGCAAGGTCATGGTCATTTTTGTATTGATTTTGGACAAAGATGTTCCAGATTACTTCACATTATGGAATGTTTGACACAGTGTCTATCTGAATAGATACAAGGTTGTCATTCTTACCTGATACTTAAATCACATGAGTAAATCAACATAATGTGTTTGTTTATGTATCACATGTATGTTCCTGTATGCTCAAGCTCTGTAATGTTACAAACTGATTTCCTTTCAGGGAAATAAAGTATTATTATTATTATTTAAATAACGGAATTTTTCCCAGGTCATTTTTCCTACTCAATAAATAAAACTTTTGTTATTTACCATCACTGAGGCTTTACGGTACTATTTTCCCCACTCAAGTAGATTGCAATTTTGATAGACAGTTAACGTAACCATTGTAACCAAGAACAGTAAATTTGCTGAATGAGTATGTTTTGGATTCAGAAAAGGTAGGAAATTAGCAAGAATAACAGTAAACAGTTAAGTCGGTTGGTAACAAAAACAATAAATTCAGCTTAAAGTATCCAAATGATTATATCTTGTGCACTTCAAGATTACATTCTATTTCAAGCAAACAGGGTTTTTCCAAACTCAAGTCTTTCATCGTATCATTTTATTTTAGATCAGTCATTGCAAGATTGATTTGATGAAAATATTTAAGTTGAAAACTTTTTTTCTATCGGACATCAATCAAGTCCGACAGTATTTTAAAAAGCAGACTGTTTTTTCCCCCCGGATGATGACCGTTATTTATCGGATAACCGAAACAGTGTTAGAATTTCAAAAATAAATTACATTTAAAAGATATTTGGGTGCAAAGACACCCACCCAAAAAAAAAAGATATATAAAAATTATTTTTTTGGGAAGAATTATCTTGGTCAATTAAAGAAATTCATATACATCCAAAAGATACAGTTGTGTAAAGTGTTACTAAAAAGTGTTGCAAAGTAGCCGTTTTGTCTCCTAGACCCCATGTCAGCATAGCTTTTCTTTTAAGTTCTCCAAGGCTTAAATTCAACAGATGCAATGACTAATAAGAATTGGAAAATGAATGCTCAAAGTATGAAATTAAATATTCCATAAGTCCATTAGTCACCAGGTCTTAATAGTTGCCTAGGGTGTTGTTTATTGAACAATAGACACAATAGGTCTCTAATAGTTATTTAGGGTGTTGTTCCTGTCAAACAAAAGACGCCACGTAGTGAATTCAAAGTTCTCTAAGTGCATAGTTTATTACTAGCCACTGATAAAGTATGTACATTCAACTAAAGCTTAGATCTTCCTATTTCTACATCCATGTTTCTAACGGATCCAGAACTCCAATACAATGCCAGTGTAGAATTAATGGTCTCAAGCATTATGTTTGTGTTGATTAGTAGTAGACTAATCTTATAATGTCAAACGATGGACATAGATCAGCTAACAAATTCTGAAGCATCAGGGTGTTGTTAACAGATAGAATTCAGGCAAATAATTAAAGCACATGGGAATAGTTTCAAGTTCCACAATTGAAATTAGATGGCACAAGAGCACTAACAACTCAGAAAAAAATCAATTTGAAATGATTTGATACTATGCCAATGACAAAAAGGACACCAGTAGAAAATAACACTGATAAAGTAATATATCTAGACGTCACTTGCTGTGACACCCTACCCAATGTAACTAGACACTCAGATGTGCAAGATATACTATCACTGGTTGAGATCAGATTCTCGCCCATAGGATAATCAATGCAACAGTCAGAAAGTGGATGATTCCAGAGATTGTGTAGACCCAATTCTGGTTGATTTACATGTATCGGCAGGATTAATCTGAAAATTTCAGCCTACAGAAATAAGTTGGTTTGATGTTATATGACAATAACCTTTAAACTTACTGGAATACCTGACAGTTTGTTAGGCAAAATTGTTTTGTCTAGTTCATGATCTAACATTAAGAACAATATACAGCAGGCATGGATCACATTACATGGATGATGTGGAGCTTTTCCCCAAGTAAATTCTTGATTCATAACTATTATAAAGAACAATCCCCATGTCTCTGCAGCTGAAGGGTTATAACAATTAAAACATATTGTTCAGAAAAATATTGCTCAAGCTTTCATTTTGAAAAGTATAAAAAGTATTTCCATTTTATTAAGCAATTATTGTAATTTTAAGCTTAATTTGTACTTGAAACTATTTCAGTGTTTTTTTAATGATCTTTCAACCTTCTTTTCAGAACTTTGTTTTGGACCTATTTTTTCAGAATCTACACCTATCAAGAATGCTCACTTATTTCATCCAAATATCCATATCTACTTCAAAATAAGTCAAATAGTAATTGAACAAACTTAACTGTTAAAGATAAAGAGGTATTCTAACATGACACGAAAACTAGAATGAAAATACTGCTTTCTGATTGGTTACTTAAATCAATTTTGGAGTGATTATTTCGCTGATAATCACCTCTAAGTATTTACGACCGATTCACATTCATACGCGCACGAACTCCATTCGCTGAACTTACTGTTTTCATAGCCTTACAGACAACTGCAAAATTAATTTTAAATCAATTCTATAAAGACATTGAAAATCCCGTATTTTTTGAATAATTTTATAAGATAAACCCATTCTTTGGTTATTATTTGTTAAAGTAGTTTATTCTTTTATCAATAAATTTAATTTCAAACCGAGCTTGCTTCGTACCGTAACGCGCGGCAATAGCGATTCGTCAAGTGAACAGATGAGACGTACGTTATTTTTCAACTTTACAAACTGCTTCCCTTTCCCCCCTCTCATTCATAAGTGAATTTCCAGACAGTATATTCAACCATGACAAACTATACAGCTTTCTTGATCGTTCATTCAATCAGTTCACTTGTTGCGTGAGGAGCGCTAGCAGTAAACAACTACTTTTAGAGTAACGTCCCTTGATTGGGTCAGTCCTTATCATAGGGATGATAGGTGACCTTTGTATAATTTACGTGAAAAACGTATCTCTGACAGGATAAAAAAAATCTGTCTTTGTTGATATTATCGTAAACGAAATAAATACTTAAGGGGTTCTATTTTAAAAACCTGTTGGTTTATATTGTTTTTGTTTTTTTTCTTATTGAAGCGAGTTCTTTTAAAATGGGACTGTACCATAGTTTCGAAAGCAAGTGGAACTGGTCTGTACTGGTTCGACCTAACCACATTGTTGTTGTGCAAGGCGATTAAGTTCCTCATTTTTTTTCTAATTAGTCATGTTAGAATTTATTTAGGGGTGAAAAATGCACGACATACAACCCCAAAATAAAAAACAGAATGGATTTATCTCCTAATTCAAAACATAGAAGATAGTTAACTTCAATAACCAACGTCTTTTAAGTCTAGAACAACTGCAAAAACAATTTTCAAACTGAGAAATTAACAAGCAAATCTTGAATGTAGAACACATGCATTTCCACATGTGAGCAGCTTCAAAGGAGGGATAATCAAATAATCAGCCCCCAGTCTGGGCAGGATACATTCTCTGATGGGCCTCAAAGAGAATACAAATCACTATTTTCTGATTGATTTTAAAAAGCACTTCAAACAGACCAAATAGTGTCCATAAAAAGCATTTCTTAGAGATAAAAGACAAATTTATGGATAACAACTCCTCATTTTATTTCTCACAAAGTTTCTGGGAATTTTCTTGCCAATTTGTCATTTCCCTTGACAAATTCGCAAGAAGTAGCAAAGAAACATGGTGGGGGAACAAACAGAACTTGTTTTCCATAAATGTGTTTTGGATTACCCCACCACCTTCTCCTTACGTACCTTTGAAGAATTTTATTTCTTACTGATCTGGCTTTAATGTGCTGTACTTGTTTATTGGTAGTGTACTGATTCTATAATATGTGCTCCATTAGTTTATAGGTTAAAGAGCCTGACCTATTGGCATCCCATCCGCCATCTTCTTTATAAAAAAACTGTATGTATGGATAGAATATCCACACATTTACAACTTATTCATGGTAAGACTTATTAAGAATGCCCTTCTTTACAGAACTTTGTTTTGGACCAATTCTGTCAGAATCAACACCTATGTTTGGATAGAATATCCACACATTTACAACTTATTTTTGACAAGACTAATAAACAATTCCCTGTTATGCCATAGCAAGGCTTTTCACACACTCGTTACGATGATGAATGAATTCCCTTCCCGTTCTTGTTTAAGTTTACAAATAGGGTGCCCTCGCTTAACTAGTTGTCCAAAATAAATAAACCAACCTGTTACCCTCAGTGACATGTTTAAACTGGGTTTTGTTATAATCATGTACTAATAACATATATAAATAAACTGGAATGTCCATTTGAATTTCCACAAACAATACCCCAATAAGACTGATCTTTTAAAGTGACATAGAGCATGTTTTATCAAAAGGTTAGTGTGCCAATATCATATGTAATGGGTTAAGCTTATAGCACCTTGCTAACCTTGCATATTCAATACCAAATACCAACTATGTGATACATTTGTATATACCCTATATTACAGTGTATAAGGCGAGAAATTGAGGGGTCAAGGAGGGGTGTTGCCAAACGTATGCCAAACCAATGTAATTTTTATCATGGTAAACTTAGAGCAATTCCTAATAAAACAAACGCTAGCTTATTACAAAACACTGATGTATTACAACTCGCTTTGAAAATTACCGATACATCAATTTACCGTAACTAAATCTCTCACATGCTGCGTGCTTCGTGTTGACCTGCCTCCAAAACATGCCAGAAGGGGATCGCTTTATATACGAGGCATATGATTTAGACAGCAATTTTTGGGGCTGAGAAAGGGAGTCGCCTTATACACTGGGTCTGGAGCTTGGATCAGGGAGGTCTCGTTGTTGTCAAATACCGATCATCTTCGGAAATCATCGGCAGTCTTCGCTAAACTTCCAAATATGGTCAATGCGAAATCGTGTACAGATGTATTTCGGAACATTGCAATCATAACCATGCAACTCATGTAAAACTCCAGATGCAAAAGTCTGTTTCCAAAGGCTGATTTTACAACTCTTCATTTTTCATTTACCAATTGTAAAACGTAATTTGTAGCATTGCTAAATGTGTATATCCCTCGTATTTGAAATACAAAAATGAGTTTCGACTTTGACATTTCTAGAATTACATTTGAACTTTGTAAAGTTGAGAACAGAAAGTTGAGTTTTACAGGATTGAAATGTTAGGTTTGCATACTTGGACTTGTCTTTTCGAGAATTGCATGGCTGAGAACAACATGTTACAACTTGCGAATTACGAGTTTACATGATTTCATTTTTGGCACACATCCCCTTCCATATTCAAATGGTGTTTTTCAAAAATAACCAGGATGAAATAAAACCATTGATTGAGTTTTACATATTTGACTCCAACTACATATTTTTTTCATTAAAGTTGTTTTCTTTTCAATTGAAAAAAAAATCTATTTAACAGTAATTTTCATTCCCACATTCCAAAGATGCATTGAATGCTGGTCTATTGTAAAATGCTATTCATGACGTTTTGACACCAGCTAGAAAATCAACATTTCGAGCTGTACTTTGATGACTATAATAAGCAAAATGACAAAAATGCTTTTAAGTACAAATTTGTGGCAAAGTTGCCTAACTACAAATAAATAAAAGTATCGTTTTTGATTGACTTATGATTCCAACTGCTGCTAATGATATCACAGCCTGTACATGTTTTACTGCTGCAAGGACAAATAAATATCTTGTCTATGCTAACACAGGATTTGTAGATTTCTATTCAAGTAAAATCCATTCTCATTCAACAAGACTGCAATCTGAGACTATGTACAGAAATTCAACAATGAAACAGACAGCATCACCAATTAAATAATGGAATCAATATGAATCTTGTATGTTAAATAAAAGGTAACGGCAAGCTTAAGTATAACATATTTGTCTACGGCTTCATTGGTGTTTTACCTTGATGCTTTTGAAATGGTCTTAACAAGCATTACAATATAATAGTGTATCGTTTGATGACTGGATATTGAAGACTTGGCTATGAGTTGTAGAATGGAACTGTACAAAGACGTTCCATTCAAATCTATCATGCTGCCTCTTGATTTAATGTATTCATAATATAAAACGGAAAACTATCATATATATATGCATGAACACACAATGGTATTATCAACAATATATAACATAAAAACACAATTATTGTTCTAAATTTCATGAAAAAAATATTATTTGCATGAAAAAACAACAGAAAATTGGTTAAGAATGATAGATATACCTTCATCTTCTAAACTATTTGGTGATATTGTATCCATGGTGTTCAGTCTATATCCACATAAAGAACTCCAGGTATGTCCTGTCACTACACCTGTTCTTTGTTGATTAGTTAACCAGGTAAGGAAATGCAAAGGTGAAAACAACTTCCCAAGGAGCCCTTTGTTCTGCCAGGCAGTTATTGCTAACAACTTTCACAACTCATTATCTCATTGCTGTTGCTTATGGCATGTGTTCAGGACTCTCACAGTTCTTATAATTGAGAAAGTATCAAGGATTTGAAAGATAATTTTAAATAGTAATTTTGTTGTATGAAAAACCTCCTTTTCTAAAGAAAAACATCGAGGGGATACTTATTTGGTACACACTGATTAATTCCATAAGAGTGAAAAGTTCATAATGTCTTTAAATAAATGTCAATTCATAAAAATTGGATTTATGGTATACTTTCTCATTAAAAAGGATTTATCAAAATAAATATCACCATTTGTAAGAAACTAAATGATTTGGAATTACTATGGATATCAAAAAGGTTTTGGTAACCATACCATTGTATGTCTCTGGACAACTGTTTAATCCACAATGTTATAACTAATATCCTGTGAAAACAATGGAACTTAAGCAATTCTAAAAGGGAAATTCATTAACGAGCATAATCTAAAACACTTCTGAAAAGGTCAATTACATTTTTTTCCCAGTGAAATTGCTATACTAACATAATCTCAATCCTCCAAATCCTATTAAAATAAATCATGTATCAAATTGTCTCAGATACTTTGAAAATCACTCGACTGATAAATATATCCACCTTGAAAAACCTTGACAAAAAGAAACAAATCTCATTTCTAAAAGACACATGATCATTCAAACAAAAACAGGTGCAAGATAATAATGTTCAAACAGCAACAAAATAACAAAACTTTTATATGTTGAAATACTATGACATTTTCATCACACTCTCTAAAATTTCCACCAAAAAATCTCCCGATATATCTGTCCTTTTAAACTTAATGCAGTGTATGAAGGCAAGTTGTCCAGCCTATAACCTAGTTAATTTAGTGCAAGACTGGTTACTATAGGACGATTTTTCTTTACTTTTTCCACATATCTGACAAATAATAATTTTGGACTGACAAGTTATTAAGCTCTTATCATATACTGCTTAATTGTGTCATAAGGAGGTCACAGTGTCTAACAAATATTCCCTTTCTATTAAAAAATATTCCATCAAAATCAATAAATAAAAAATCAAAATCAAAATTTATTTTTAACGCACTTTTTCAAAGATTCTTATAAATATACCTAATCCTTGACTATTTTCTTTCTCCTCAAAGAGTGAGAGAATTAAGCATGCCTTTCAATGTATATCTCTTTTTGTATGATCTCCGATCCCAAAGTCATCACAATGTCGTCACTATGTCTGACACAATGTCCCTAGAAAGGATTCCGTTACTGCTCGGAGAGAGTCATTTTTTCGGACCCAGTTCCATGTCAATCATACAGCATGAGACTTCATAAGGACAAATGTCACATCTTTGAAAGATTTGATACCCTAAGAGTAATATGCATGTTAAATTTAAACAAGAATTTTTAAATTATTTCAGATTTTCTGCTTAACCTTACATATGAATTTGGTATTGTATGGATGTTATACGTCATTAATGAAGTAAGTATTTGTGTCAAAATAAGTCACAAAAAGGTCATAAGGACAAATGTCACACCTTTTGAAAGATTTGATACCCTAAGAGTAATATGCATATTTGTTAAATTTAAACAAGAATTTTTAAATTACTTTCAGATTTACAGCTTAACCTTACATATGAATTTGGTATTGTATGGATGTTATATATCATTAATGAAGTAAGTATTTGTGTCAAAATAAGTCATAAAAAGGTCATAAGGACAAATGTCACATCTTTTGAAAGATTTGATACCCCAAGAGTAATATGCATGTTAAATCTAAACAAGAATATTTAAATTACTTTCAGATTTACTGCTCAAGCTTACATATGAATTTGGTATTGTATGGATGTTATACGTCATTAATGAAGTAAGTATTTGTGTCAAAATAAGTCATAAAAAGGTCATAAGGACAAATGTCACATCTTTGAAAGATTTGATACCCTAAGAGTAATATGCATGTTAAATCGAAACAAGAATATTTAAATTACTTTCAGATTAACTGCTCAAGCTTACATATGTATTTGGTATTGCATGCATATTATGTGTCATTATGAATTAAGTATTTGTGTCAAAACAAGTCATAAAAAGATATCATACCATTTCAAAGAACTCTTTTTTCACCTGCTTGACTTTGCCTGGTTGATGCTGTTTATTGACAATTAAAAGGTAATATTTCCTTACAAGCAATTCTCTCAATAGAAAGAGTTTTAGTTGGACTGACACAGTTTACATCTAAAACTTCATAAAATGTTACTGATAAAAACCTGACATGTTTAAGATGAGCAATAGTGTAAAAGAGTGGTTAAATGGATAGATTATCATCTTTGCAACAAATGGTCGGATTTGAATCCTATTGTTACAGTAGAAATTACTAATCAAATTGTCAACCTAGTATCTTAATGAAGAAACAATTTCTTACCTAGGTTTTTAAATCACGTATATCATATTTTCATGTTTTCATATTTTCACATAACCCAGTTACCTAGCAAGCATTTTTTACTTTCCATACTTCATAATGTATGATTAACAAAAAACATTTAAAGAAACATCACCAGAAAATTACATTTAATTTTCTTTACTTCCAAAAATGGCTTGATTTAAAAGGTATTCACATAGTATAACACCAAAAGGTGTGTACAAGGCTTCCTTTTAATGAAAATTGTGCACATGTTGTGTAACCTTTGCTCTAAATCAGGACTTCATTATTGCTGTAGTTCTTCCACTGATCATGAGTAATAATACCTTCATCTTCTCCACAGTTATTCCTTTCAAGTTTGGAATCAAATATAGAAGCTAATAATAACAGATGATTTAGCTAACTCAAACAGCATTTTGCAATGGGAAGAGTGGAGTAACAACAGCCAGCATTACTGTCTTCCCATGCCCTTTATCTAAATATAAAGTTGATTCAAAAATATTTTACTGGTCAGTAGTGTTCTTGCTGATAGATTAGACTTGGGTTTGACTGTACTGTAACTCCACCAATGTCATCAAAATCTCTTTGATCTGAGGATCACACAATGTTAGGAATCCTTCTATTAGAGTCACATGTCTCGGATTAAGATTAAAATTAAGTCTCATCAATACTTGCTTTAGAATTATTAGACAAATAACAAAACTGGGATCAAGCTATATTTGTTTACCGAAGCTTTATACACCTTAGCTTAGACAGTCATAGGTCAATGTTAATGTATTATGAGTATTTTAGCGCTAAGAGAGCTTTCAAAATACAGGTCCAGGTTTTCATTCAGCATTTTAGTCTATATATATATATAGCCTTACGAAAAGGTTTGTAGAACTGATTTTTGTGACCTTTGATCTGATGTTAAACAGATCACTCAGGAGTAGGAGCAAATTACAAGATACGTAATCACTCATGAATCAATCAAAGTTGAAAAATGATTTAAAAAGACTGTTCTATCAGGGTCCTTTTTGTAGAAACAAAATTCAAGAAGACATTAAAGTTTTATACATGAATGTTCTTAGTGCATGATTATTACATAACAATTTGGAACTTGTTAGAAGGTTAACATTTTCGTTGATATAGATTTATTAGTCTTGTCATAAATCATTTGTAAATGGGTGCATATTCTAACCATGTATATAGGTTATTTATGTTAATAATGTGGTAAAATAAGAAAAAGTACAGTATCTTTTTTCAAGTCAATTTCCTATTTAAAAAAATGGCGGACTAGATGCCGATAGGTCAGGCTCTTTAAATGTTCTTTGTTCATTTGGGGCCATACTTCTATCATATTCATATCTTATCATGAAAGATTCATGTTTACTCATTTTATTTCAATTTTTTGGTTGAAATTAACCATAGGTACATGGCTGCCCCTTTTAAAAACTAACAATGATATGTGCTTGATGTAACGATCAAAATTAATAAATTTGACACAGATAGGTCCTTTTCTTGGCCCAAAATATGTACAGTGAAATTACTAGCTTATCATAAGGCTGATATCAAGTTAAGAAATCTCATTAAAACACTTGTACATGGGGAGAATGTATATACTTACTCATTATGAAAGTAGAGCAAAGTGCTCTTCATTGTTTAAGCCTTGAACCACCATGCTATACATCATGTATGAATACATGACCACACAAATATCTGTCAATACTAAACACCCGAGAGGAGTTCGTCTCCAACACCCTCTGGGCTAAAACAAAAACCCTTAACCTGTTGCTTAATGTGATAATAAAGAAATTATTCCAGGTGTGATAATTTGATTTCCTGGCAGACCTGATTTATGCTTGATCAGCAGTTTTAGTGTTACCTAGAAGCTTGATTCCTGCAAGTTGGGCAGTGATTCACTCAGAAGCTAAAGACAACCAGCTTGTTTCCTAATCAATGTTTACTTGATATCATCTCTCATTGTATTCAATACATTGATTTGAAGATTTGTCTTTTTGAACAATCTCTTATTGTTACCAAGTTTAGCTTAAGGGTCAATTGACACAAATATTTTGAAGTCTCTATTTGATGGCTATTGATGTAAGCTAAAACTCTTTGTTTTCATGCCACAGGCAAAAAAGCACATTAACAACCACCCAGAAGAACAAAATGAAAACAGCTAGTGAAGCAAGTTACTGCTAATGTATCTCAAAATGACTTCCACTTGCATATGCACATAGGTAAATATCACAGGGGTGTTAAAATACATTGAACTATCAATCGATTATGATAGTCAGCTTTCTAAAATTTCTTTATCACTACAATCCAAACTATTGTTAGTTTTGATAGTGCAGTATTTTAAGAGTAAGTTCTTACGTACACTTGAAAATTAATTTTATGCAAGTTTTATAAGTTTATGTCATTCTGTAATTGTTTAAAGCGAGAGTGGATTAAAAGCCATCAAACCGGTTTGCTACGGTGGAGATAGCAACAACTTGATTGATTTTCCATCACAAGCTTTTATGACCTTTTACTGCCATCAATAAGATATGATTGCAGTAAAATCTTTTCGAATAACAGCTGATACATGCTTAATCTTTGGATCTCAAACTATTGCAATCACTATAGCGATAGAGGGTCACAATAGACGCAGTGCACTAGTAGTTTACAATACACTATTGTTTCCGCAAAAGTCCAATAGACATCCCTAGTTATCAATCAGTTATCGTAATTTCAGGGGTGTATTTTAGTTACATCTCTATTTGTATGTGTTACACGGAATATTCGGGTTTCATTGGAGAAGTCTAACTGACAAGTAAGACAGATGCTTGTTTTCAATGACAGGATTTCAAGGGATTCGTAATAAGGCTTAACTTAGACAATAAAATGCATAAAAGTGCATAAAATTCCCAAAGATGATTATGAAATAGAAAAATTGACATCATTTTGATGGATCTTAGAGAGTTAAAACCTATTATCATCCAAAACTGTGTTTCACAGGAGATATCGCTTGTGGAAGATCAAGCGATATCTCCTAGGAGATATCGTTTTGATAGTAGTTTTTGAACAATGCCCTGTTAAGGTCAAGTTCATGACATCACAATGGTTTTACATCATCAAATAATGACATCACAATGCTATGATGTCATAAACATGACGACGTCACAATGCTATGACATCACCGCACTGAGAGTTTTAGAGTAGTGCAGTGTTCAGAAATATATATTTTTCACTGAACCGAAATGAAAAGTGATTTAGGATGATAAATAGAATCTCACCCTCGTGTCTTCTGATATCAAATATATCAACACTCGTTGATAAAAGTAAAATATCCTCGGCAAGCCTTGGATATTTGTAACTTTTATCAACTCGTGTTGATATATTTGATATCAGAAGACACTTGGGTGAGATTCTCTATTTACCAAAGAACCATTGGTAAGTGATTTAGCTCGGTTGCTTACCCCTGGGACCAAGGCGATGCTTGTGTCGACAAGAGTTAGTGGCCTTGAGTAGAGGTCGCTTCACAGCTTCGCATTCATCGTAGTCGTCGTTGGGGAGGAGTGGAGTTTCGCTCTCACACTCCTGGCAGTCTTCGTGGAGCGACACGAGCTCCGTCTCATCCATGTCGGAAAGCATAACGATTGGTGGGGGTAACTTTTCTTCTTTCGGGGGTAGCTTTTGCTCTCGGGAGGCGAGTTGCCATAGTTTCTCGGCGACCTTCCACACCATTGAGTCGCGTCACGGCCCGACTCTACATTAATGTCGACAGGAGAGAGCACACCCCATGAAATAAGTGGTACATTAAAGGTTAATTGGTAAAACCTTTCCTCCTAAACTGCAAAGATTTTTCTTCTTAAGTCCTGAAGTCTACATTTGATTGTGTTTGCTTTTGGTTTACCTCATGTGAAAGATTTCCTACTTCCAAATAGATTGATAAATATCTGTCAGTAGATCTTTTTAAAAGAAGCTCAATTCGAAGATAAAAAGAACATACAAAGAGTATTTCTGAGTAAATATTCAAAACGGATATTTTCAATCCTAAATATTTCCATCGATGGTATCACTCAATCACAAGACACTGGAGCTTCATCAAAGAGCATGACTTAGTAGGATTCTATTCATCTTGGGAAACACAGCAGTATTAAAACAGTCGCATGAAAGAAGAGAAACATCAGGTAACAGCTCACTTAAACCATATATCCTTGAGAAACCAATCACATCTTCCTGCACTGTAGGATAAAGGCTTGTCATCCAAGCTAGGATAAGAGAGATCCCACACACAGACACGTTGATATTGGTGATATTACACAGCACTTGGCTACACTGTAACACTGTGTTCTTGGTAAGGCTCCATATAAATCTACAAATATATTTGAAACAGGAAAATCAATGGTGAACTCCTGTCTGCAACATGGCCCAGGATTCTCAGTTTTAAATTGATTCTCGATTTTTAGGCAGATATTTGTAATCCAAGTGTGTGATGCAGGGTAACTGTCATATAGTATACAACAGAAAAATCAATACCTATGCCTCTTCTTTGGTTGCCGGTTATCAAACTATTCGGTGATGCTTTTCCACGAAATCATTTGGATGAAATGGCTGGTATATTTTTCCGCTAGTGCTCCTTTTTGTCTTGAATTCTTAATCAAGCATTTAGAATAATTCATTATTCATTTATGTTTTCTAACTAACACCTCAATTCATCTGGTTCTAAGCATTAACTGAGCTACGCTTTCTGTTTTAATAATGGACAAGATGTTTCATTCTATCAACACATTTCATTTCTCAGTTTTCAAACAAATTGATGATTATCATTCTTTCACACTAAAAATTCCAAAATCTTCATTCTTTCTCCAAATCAATAGGTAAAATCCAATGAGTTGTTTTCATTCGATCCAAACCAACGTCACAAGTCACTCTATTTACCAAAAACTTCCATCGTAGAACTGAAACAATAGCTATTAATTGATCCCATGAAATTCATAGCAAAATGTATCCTTTTCAGTTTGATCAATAAATATTCAAACCTGTGATAAATGACACAGACTCACCCTTCACAAGGCATCAATACTAAACAGCTGGTCTGGTATGCATGAAGGATGGTGGTTCCCAGGAAAACACTACAACTCCACAATCAATGACCATCTGTGCAGTACACATTTGTGGATTGAGCCACTACTGCTACTAACAATACCGGACTGATCAGCTGCTTTGTTTCAATAGTAGGCAGATTCCTGTATAATATTTGAAATTGTCAAAATGAGGATATTTCAGTCACGAGCAGATCCGACAGGGTAATTCAACAAAACTAACAGTTCCTTGTATTCATTGAGCTTGAGGTTCAATCTTATTACCGACACGGGGAGGATTGTTGTTTGGTTCTGCAAAACTGTTGGTTCCTTGGTTCTTGGTTAAGAATGTCTATAGCCATGTTTCATGGTGTACACCTATAGATTAAATGATTTTTACACAAAGTAATGTTTAACAAGAAATTATCTCCTTACAAAAAGTTTGGAAAGTTTATTATCAACTGATTGTTTATATCTTTTCAGCCAACTTTCTTGAATGACTTATTCTCAAAAGCTTTTTGGTATTTCTTTGATGTTTTAACAAATTTTCCTTGTCCTGAGCAGAAACCTCAGGCACCGGAATATGTTTTTAAATTACAACTTTCTTTCAACATTCAAAAAATAACATGGCTCCTAACATGGTTTCATTAACTGAAGATCTTGAAGAGTCAGGAATATCTTGAACAAGAATTTCAATATTTTTAATAAATATTCAATTATTTTTGCTTGTCAGCAACCATCGATTGGCTTTGAATGTAATCTCATTGTTTCATTTGCTGAAGAATTCAGGTTAATTTAGCATCATATTTGTTTCTAAATTAAAAACTAGTCTCATATTTCTGCAATGAAGTTTTTGCAATACGGTAAGCTTTTTTACGATCACTTTCCACACATAATGAATCCCGGACACATGATGCACAAAGACAGGGGTTTCTTGTACTCCTTGAAGATAATTTCTTGAAGATAATTTCTCGATAGACAGGCTCTCCTGAATCAGGTATTCACAATGTCTATCACTGGTTTGATAACTTGATTATCTATGTTCAAGCTTTTGCACTCAGTTCTAATGATTTGAGTGATGAACTAACATTTCCTCGCTACATCACCAGTAAACAGCAAAAGTCTCTTAATGTTTGTCCCAAAATACAATATGAATGTGTTGCATAACACTAATTAATCACACTTGAACAGGGAAATCTTGTATGTGAAACAAGATTCCAAATTGCCATAGCCAAATACAATATAAATATACTACAGACAGAGGCAGGCTTCCCATCAGACTGAAACCTGGTCGCTGGGAGATGTAATGATATCCATAGCACCTCTGGTCATAAAAGTCATGTCAGTACTTTGTGACTACACAGCTAACCTCTAAAAATTCACACCAACCTCATTAGAGTTCATATATCTCCTGTCAGAAGGGGGTTATAGTGATGATGATATAGTCAATATTCCCCTTGAGGACCAAGTCATGTCTTTGACAGCGCCAATGGTAACCTCCAATTCCACACCAGGCTTCAGGCCTTATCTATGCTCATGATATCTCTAATTTGTTTCTTGGCTGGCAGAAGAAGCCAATATCTTTAGAGTTCCATTTAATTATGCCCCCTACCATTTTACTTTAGCAAGAAGCATAATAACCACCGACCACAGCATCAAACATCGGAATTCATTTGCACCAGTGGTAGACAGGAGTCCTGCTCTTCCGAGAATGTTTACTTTCTTCTCATCTGATTATGTGGAATCCAATTGATCCCTGCTAATTCCCGGTTTGCTAATGCAACAGTTCGAGGGATCTTGGATCATCAACTGCTTGAGTAATCACCAGTAACTCACCCTCCTCACGGAACGATCTATGTCCGAAGCTGATGAACCAGCAGCCACAGAAATTGATCTCTAAACATCAAATATTTGCTGCGTATATAAATCTATTTTGTACGACAAGTCAATTCCAAATTCCTCCTCTCAGTTTAGGAATTACTTCCGGTACGGACCATGTCCCCGAATCAACGCGAGTGTCAGAACGCCCTCTAGTGGGCTAATTCAAAATGGTCAAACTCCTGACAGACTGTAACATCTGCAAGATCCAAAACAAGTCCGGAAGGGAACGGACAAGATCAATAGAACGTAAGAAGCCCAACCAATCTGACCTAGCAGGGTGACCAGTAGCGCTGAATATTCAGAGGAGAGGGGCTGAAGCATGCTCTTCTCCAGTCTATTTGATAGCGCGATGTGCCTGTTTGCTCTCTGAGGCTCTACACTACCCGCCAGAAGGAAGGGGATTTGGTAGGAACTTGTGAGTTCTTTTAAATTCCTGTCATTAAATATTTCTAAAAGTGGTGAATATCAGGAGCAGATTGGTTATTGTTCGTAATCTGATAGCAAGATGTGCCTGTTCGCTCTCCGAGGCTGAACACTCCCTGCCAGATTGAAGGGGATTTGGTAGGGAGTTGCAAGTTTTTTTAAAATTCGGTCATTAGACGAAGATAAAAAGCAGATTGACTAACGTTTGTAATTTTATAGTAAAATATGCCTTTTTGATCAAAACTGTTCTACACTCATGTATATCTACAAAAGATAGTTTTTCCTTTCTGCACATTTGACTTTCCAAGAGTAATTGCTATGTTTTATCCTGTTTTGGTTTAGAAAAAGAAGCGTGATGTTATGCCAATAAGAGTTTTCTCTGCTTCTCTTCTGGAGAAATCTGTTCATTCTACAATTTTTTAAAAGTTAATGACATTGGGTTATTTAATATAATGCCATTCTTTTGCTTGGAATCTAAATGCAAAAGTTGATTAAGTCATACATTAAACATAGGCAGCAGGGGGTCTGAGTAAAAGTTAACAACCACAACGCAGTGTTGGTTTGGAACATATAAAAATATATGAAAATTTACTTTATCCGAATTATAAAAAAAAAATCTCATTGAAAAATGATCTTTGTTTGAATTCCACAAGAGAAACTACCAAAAATTTACAATCCCAAAAATATCTATCACTATCTAATAAATATTTTGGTAGCTGCATTTAAGTAGAAATTTATCAGATTTTGATTACAAGTAATTAAATTTTGCATGCAGTCCGTACAGGAGCACAGTCCTATTGTTACAGAGGTTAAGAGGGAACCAGCACCTCAGGTGAAGGTGAAGGAAATAATATCTGATATCTCAAACATCTCACTCCACAACATAGCAGGGGAATGTGCTTAGAGTTAATTAATTTATGAATTTAAAGTCTCCTAAGACAGCAAGATCTAAAAACAAGGCAAGAAGCATGCAACACAAAATCTTTAAAGGTTCTGCTATCAATTTCTGCATCCATCATATGCGTGGAGTATGGGACAAGCAAGAGTACACATGGTTATAGGATGCAAAATGTAATTACCAGTAAATGATAGAGTAGAAGTTGTGTCGCACTAGATCGGTTATTTAATTAAAACTTGCAATCCTGGATAATCACATGATTGTTATTGTGACATAGAATGATTCCATTGGACTGGAGTCTGGTATCAAATAGAGAAGTCAAGTCAGGACATTTAATGGCTGATTAACTTCTTTATTTTTCACATTTATAGGGCTTTCACGGGTGCTCCAGTACTCGAGCTGGGTCCAGCTGGACTACAGTCAATTTTCTTCAATTCAGACTCGAAAATGGGGGATAACTGTTATTCATCTATGTAATTCTAAACTGTTTGTCTATGATGTTTGAAGCAAGACGATCAACATGATCATGTCAATACATCCGTGCCAATGTATACAGTATATTGCCACTCATAAGTCGACATTTACAGACAAACAGATAGACATTTTATTCAGTAAAAGGCCAAAGGCCCATAATACAATCATGAGCAGGTAGAAATAGCATGAGCTTCATAGAAAAACATTAGAATTTCTTATTTTCCTAACTTGGTATAAAGATAGGCATAAATTCTTAATAACATCTTTATATTTTGATGACCTAAGATTTACAAAAGTGAATTGTGAAATTGAATGTTTAAGATATTTATCAAGAAATATTTTCTTTATAACTAAATAGTCTTTACAGTAGAGTAGAACATGTATTTCATCTTAACAAATAGGGCAAAATCTTGAATCATATGGGACATTGTTATATCTACCATCCTCTGAGACAAACTTAAATACCACACCTAAAATTTGACAAGCCATTTCTTAAATGAGAAAGGATATCTAATCTGGGATATGTTTCAACATTAAGGAGAGATAATATCTTGGTTGAGCAAAAATAATTGAACAGTGTAAAGATAAGAATTTCAAGCACTCAGGTACAAGTCCATTCTGACCCCTCGTCCAAAAAACATCTTTGTCTTTTTTACTTCTTTAACCTTTAAACTATTAGATGTGAGCACCGTATAGTCATTTTGAACGCTTCTGCATCAATGCTGGATATTAAAACTCAACATTCCTTTCTCATTATAAAACATATTTTCTTATAAGTTACAAATTGCGGGTCAGACATTGATAATGATACCAAATGTTTATTATAAGATATCAGTTTAAAAGGTCGCAGGTAACTTATATTATATAAGGAGAACAACTCTTCAATTGATTTTATGCTTTTTACACAATTATATCACCAAAATGTTAAATTGGGGTTTTGATTAAAAACATTATGCATGGTTGAGTGATCCTGTTGACATGGAATACATATTTAAAAAATCTCTTATTATTGAATCATTTTGAAAAAAAATTATATTTTGATAATGTTTTACTGAAACTTATCTGTTACTTATTGGTCCTTATGAACCACATCATATTGAATTTTTCCATGCCATATAATTTTTATATATTTTAATTCAATACTTGATACAAAATAATATGCAAAAGAATTTAAACTTATGTTCAGGAACGTTTATATGGAAAAGAATTTTGTCATTGTATTTAAATGCTTCATCCTTGCTTTCAAAGAGGTTGATCTTATATGGTAATGTCAATAAAGTCTTTAATAACATAAAGAAAATCTTGTCAATATTTGAAATTTGAAGTTATTAGTCAATCATCACATAGTTAAGGGAATAAAAACTTGTAACCTAAAACCTCTTAAGATCTAATATGAGAGAGCTTGGATCTCTTTCAAAAGGAAAGTGATTAACGTAGGAGAAAATAAACATTCTTAGCACTGTATAAATAGGAGCCTTGATACAGTCTAAGTCCTCAGTGAGCAAGTCTAGATTACAGCAAGAAAAGAATTTAATTATTTAAAACAAAATTGTGATTGACTTAACTCTAGTTAGGGTATACTTGGGAAATAGAGCCGTGGGCTCTGTAGCTCATTACCCTTAGAACTGTTTGATGTTCAAGACTATGACACATATTTCTTGAGGACAAAAAACTAATGAAGATTTGAAGATAGACACCCTGCCACATCCATTTTTAAACGGGGGTCAAGACTTATCTACAAATTACAGTCTCACCTTCATAAAGGTGTTATTCTGAAAATGTGAGTTTCTCCTGTCTGTTCTGTTTTTGTTTCATGGCCCTAAATATAACCCTGCCATGACCGAATCATTAGGGGTAGAACAATTGAATTTACACTTCTTAGTCTCTTTCCTTCCAAGATGATATTTTCAAATTTGATATTTCCAGCATTTTTGGTTTCTGGAAAATAGACGAAATAAGATTTCAGGGTTGATACCCTGCCACGCCAAATTCGAAATAGGGGTCTTCATCATATTAACAGATTTGAATCTTCCTGTCACATTGATATTACACTTTAAATTGGTTTAGCGCTTTTTGGTTTTGGAGAAAAGATTTTTTAATATATTAGGGAAAATGCCTGCCACCCGCTGTTTGAAGGGGCGAAGGATGGGTCAGGTGGAGAAGTTGAAAGTGTGAAAAGTTTACAGGACAGATGACAGATGACAGGCCCTGCCTTCAGCACATCTGACCTTTCACGTTTAATGTGCTAAAAACTAATCTTAAAGGTCAACTTTGTAACATTTCCCCTCAAATATGTTATCTGGTAGATAAGTATCATGTTTTCATGTGCTAATCAATATGACAGTGCAGATTCAAGTTGCTTAACTCTACTTTGTTTTTATTATTTCAATTAAACTGCAATCACTGATGGAAAATTAAATTCAAGGAATTTTTTCATGTAAAAATTTATTCTATTCTTCATTTGACTTTGTTTTTAGGGTTATACTCTTTTTTTGTGTGCATTCTTATTCTTAAAAACCATATGTAATACCTTTGGTTAGAAATTTATTTGTTCAAGTATAGTGATAAAAAGAAATTTCAAAATTTGAAAAAAGAAGAACAGCGTAAAATGAATGAATTAGATGAATCGAAAAATTCAAATGAATGTATGAATGAATAAAATGAATTAATGAATTATAATGGAATGAATAAATGAATGAATAAAATTGATACGACAAATAAATGAATAGTGAATGAATGTTCTATTTCAGAGAATAATTAAATATTACAGTATATTGTTAATGTAAGACTAAAATGTCCTTGGTAATAGCAACATTAAATATCCATTATTGCATTTTGTAGGAACACCAACAGCGGTAGAGACCCTCCAACTACATGTTGAACCATCTTCTCCTCCTGGGCGCTCGGCGGCGGAAAGATACGACAGAGAAATCTCCAAATTGAAGACGATTGTTCCCCTGGAAAATCAATACCTTGGCGCTTCCAATCTCTGGATAGGGAATCCTGCCCACATGGCTGTCACTGACTGACCTCCTATCTCCCATACTCTGACTGTCTCTCAGCTATCTCTAACTGGTCAGTTCGGCCACTTAATGGTCAACTACTGCCGGATGTTTCCCTTATGCATGTAAAGATGTTCTGACTGTCAACGATACATTGCTCATGTATCCAAAAGCATGATGTAAATTGTAGCACCAGCTACTTTTTGAATATATGTTTCTGATAAAAAGAGGTTATTGTTCTGACCACTACACAACATTATCATGCAAAAATTACCTCAGATAGACAGTATAATGTTTTCAAATATAGGAACAAATTTATACAACGCTTATCCTTAAATATATGACCGTAACACTTAATGTTTTTCTCAGTGACTGCCATTTGTTGCCACTTATCAAATTCTTCCTACATTTACTCAGAGACAATAAGATGAACGTGAACACATGTAGCACTAGCTAATTCCTGAACAACTACTTCTGATTAATCAAGCACTAAATGGTCAATGGACTGACCAACACATAACCAAATCACACAAAAAGACACCTGTCAACATACTGTTTTCAAAGATAGGAAGGAAATTTCAAATACTTGATTCACTTAATTTTCTACCTTTTTTTTATTTCTGACAGGAAAACCACAATAGCATGCCCTGAACAAATACTTCTCAAAAGCAATGTGTCTGGTGCACAGCAGACAATATTAATGGAAAGAAATATGTAGTGATGTGGTCATGTTTTTGACAGTACCTCTACAAAACGTGAACTATATCAGGGCTTTGTTTCTTATCGAATGTTTCATAAGCTCTCTCTCTGGGATTGACCCTTAACCTAGAAAGTTGAATCTCACTTTCTTCACCCAGGCATCACAACTCCGAGCAGATATGGTGGCAACTCAATGAACAACACTCCAATAGGTGATTGCAATATATCAGATAATATGTACCATACATGTTTTATTTCATAATGTACATGAAACAATACAATACATGATACAATAATGACATGGGTGATATTTAACAATAATACAAATCCTAATGCTGCTTTCGTGACCAGAGTAGAAAAGCACATCTGACCAATGGTTAATCAGAGTTGCTTGGTAATAGACTATGTCAAAACACTGAGGTCAAACATACTTTTTTTATTTTCCGCCGGATGAAAGTCAGTTCTCAAATAGATGTTCACTTCGAATTTGTGCCATACAGAAGAATAGGGTTCAGGTTAAGAAATAGTGACATGATCTCTTAGTATAACACATATTCACCATGGAATCTTCATAATAAAACAATTGGAAGACAAATATTGGTATTAAATTTCGAGATAACCACAAGACCTCTAAAAAGAGGTGGGTCTTTACAAAGTTGAACCTTGACGTTTAGAAGAGGAATTCCAGTTCTACTGATGACTTCCTGTTCCTGCATATTGGTTCCCATCTCAAAGTACAGAGTCAGTTCAAGAATTACTGGTATCAGACAGTGCTAGACTATTGTACGTATGGGATTTCAGAAGAGTATACATCTCCACTGGCACTCTCCCGATTGTTTCCGACTGATCAAAGCTCTCTGTGGCCATCTTTCCGGCCACGTCATTAACAGACAAGGGCTATTCATGCAAATGTTCCCTGCTTGATGACTATGTATCCAGCAACAGTATTCTACTAAAGGTTTCAGTTGTCTTAAAATTTCCGTTTAGAGCTAAACACTCGCTGACCATGCCATTTCAGAGTCCGGAAACTAATAGGCTGCTGCCTCAATTAGTGGAGTAAAGAGAAGTTGATTAATATTACAAAGAAACTTGCTTTCTCTTAACCATCTACCCCTGCTTGACCAAAGCACAAAATGGTCAAATAATGACCATGTTAATAATGGTGGAATTACAGTATGCCCAACATTCAGAATTCTGCAAGAGGGTTTTTCTTGTCTTAAAATGTCCACTTTAACAAAGAAGCCATCTTATCCTGTTGCACAAAACACTAAGGTAACCTTAAATCACTAAGGTGGCCTTAGTGCAATGTTAGAAAATAGCATTAAGGTTAACCTGAGTGTTAAGTTGCTTTGTGCAACGACCACCCAGGGCAACCTCTGACAAAGAAATTTTCACTAAGGTTAACCTTAACTTCCATTTTTAACATTGCACTGAGGTTGCTGAAACTAAATGCCAGAAATAAAGTGATTATACAGCACGTCTATCTATCATTATCATGACCTGCTCATTATCCATGTACACAAATCACAGATCATGCACAGATTCATTGAGTGTAGACTTTGCAAAATTATTGAATGGCTGGTTTTATCGTTCGGTATATTCAATACCTGACTGTCCTTTTCTTAAAAGGGGACATAGTCTGTGAAAATATAGAGGATATTATATGAGTGTCCATGACAAAAATTTAACCCCGATATGATTGCCCTTAAAGGTAATAAATATAGATATGAACTTGTGATACATCACATAAAATATGAATCAATTATGAAACCATCACCTTACAATTTAAAACACAAATCAGTGATATCACAATGTGATATAAGCTCACCCTATAATGTTGTCATATTCTTATTTTGGTTGTTAACAGTACTGTACAATAATGGAGTAATAAACTTATTTCTAGCATCATCATATAATTCACAATAAAATAGAATATGCAATTCGTCTTCAAAACTGGTAATATTGTTTATTTTGTGATATCACAATGTGATATAAAGCTCACCCTATAATGTTGTCATATTCTTATAACACCAAACACTTAACAGACTAATATACAATATGAATCGATTAAACACAATTACACCAACCAGTGATACAACATCACGTGGAAAAAATAAAATTTATAACATTTCCGACTTGAAATATTACGCAGCTGCTTCCCGTTCCTAGCAGTGGTATTATTAAAAGTCTTTTATTTCATAAGTTTCATATCATTATTTTCTGGAGTGCAATTGCTCAGTTCATAGAAAAAGACTGAAAATTTTATTTTGTTATGCTTGTTTTAACAAATATTTGAAAATATTTCTATAATTCTCTAAATTAAATCATTTTTATTCTCCATATAAGCATTCCATATCTTGCATCTATATGAAAACTTGTTGCAATTAACCTTATCAACATTGCCGTTAAAAAAAATATCTGCATCATTTGGTAAAAGATTCTATCTTTCGAGGAATTCTGATATCAGTAAGAATCATGCTGCTACAAGTCTTATTTATTGAGAACTTTCTTATCATCAAAAATCCCTTTTCAGCCAGAGAAACTGTTGCCTGGTAACCAATAAATATGTTTTCCTTCTGTTATTACCTTCATCCCTTCTTGTTAGGTTGCACTTAGGTTATTAGCTCAGGGAAAGTGGGGAGTATATCAGCAGAGTAAATAAGATGTGTTTTATGGTCAAAGATTGATGTTACTGGAGTAACTCACAAATCACACATAGGGAACCTTTCAACCTTGAAGATATCCAGTCACCCTCACACAAAAGTCCTATCATGATTTTGTTTATCTTAACAATACTGTACTAAAACCAATGTTACAACGTAAAAGAAAAACGTAAATTCTCTCTCTCTTTAAAGTTGCTGTAGAATTGTGTTCTTTCGTCAAAATTGGAAAAGAAATGAAAGCAATTGAAAAACAATCCAATAGTATGTTCTCAAAGGAATTTACATAGTTCTGTTCAGTAACGTGAATTTATTTCGCTACCTTGAATCAATAAAAGATGCTCACACTAAAATGGCCCGAACATTTTCAATCTATGCTTGACACCCTTTTCTTTGACTGCAGATATGATATTAACCTCCTAAAGTGAGGATTTATTGCATAAATGCATTATCATAAATGGCAAATTTGCACATATGAAAATGAAACAATGTCTACAATCCCTTTAAAACTCTTTACAAAATGATGTGAATGCCTTAAAACCTGTAACTGCAGTTTATAAGTCGGTGCTAAATATAACAAGAAGGTTAGATCCTTAGAAAAGAAGCCTTAAATAATTGAAAGTATTTTACTATAAATTTACATTAGCTGGATGTATAAAAATAAAAGATGTGTTAATGAGAACTTATTAGTGTTGAAGGGAGACACAAGTCTCAACCTTTCAGCTCATAGGATCTACTCTCATTTGCATCTTTTATCAAATATGTTAGGATTTGCTGAGACAAAAATGTTTTTCTTTTATTATTTGTGACTACTGTTCCACCAAAGCAACTAATCATGGTCTCATAATCTTTATCATCTCAGAGTAAAAGAAATAGAATATTATTCTATTTCTATAAAAATGCTAGACGGCATGCTGGGTATATAAAATATGAATGATGGATATAGTAAATATATCTATCATTCATATTTCATATACCCAGCATGCCATCTAGCATTTTTTACATACTAAACAAATAAAAGGAATAAATGTCTGGTGTGTCGTGGTGCCTTCACCTACAAGAGTATGGATCCACAGAAACCGGCTTTCTCAGTGAACATTGGAACCAAAAACTTTTGGTTCAAATATTACGTAATTGTTCAAATTTAAATCAAGTTATTTGATTACATTGATAAAGCCCTCTAGAAAGAGCAAGCACAACAAAATCAATGGAATTGTTTCAAGACTTGCTATGGAGTGGGTTCTTTGTAGGGCTTGGTGATATCATTTGTACACTCGTACGTACTGGTAAGTGACAGGCACTACAAATACTTTGCATAATATTTTCCTTTAAGCAATATCTTTGAGTTGAGGTGATATTGGGTTTCAAAGCCGCTTTCAAGAGTATTTCATTTAAATTGTGGCCATTCACACAATCAACACCATTGTGGCTATGCAATGCAGTGAAACCTGCGAGCGACGACTGGAACTAGCGAACCATGCGTGGTACTGCGCTGAGTGTAGCATTGCACCCAAACCTGACTGTGTGTAGAACAGTTCTCTACTGCAGAAAAAGTTGCCAATCCAGTGGCGGGATTCGAACCATGAACCTCTTGATCCGAAGCCGAACTCACTAACCACTACGCTATCCTGCCCCCCAATATCTTTGAAACATATGTGACAACATTAAGATATTCAGTCAATCAATACATAACACTTTCTTTGCAAAAAAACAACTTTCACTTGTTAAAATCTGCAGTCTAAATTCCTAAAATGCAAATCATATAGACTTTATTCATGGGGTTTCCTTCCTGATAAACTTATGACGGCAGATGATAAAATTTTGACGGCAGATGATTAAATGTCAAACTAGTTGATCGTGCTGTCATAATTTCTTGTAAAATGATCTTTATGATCCATAGTGCGACATAATCTCATGTATCCAGAAGCAATCACAGTCCTTGCTGTAACTTTACACACTGACGAGGATATCGATGAGTCAGCAAAGTAAACAATGTCTCATATGGATGCTGGTATTTGAGTACACTATCGTCCACAACTCGGCAAACAGCAATTAGTCTAACGATGTAAACTCATTTCCCTCATACGCACTTCAACTATCAATAGATATATTAGCATAACAAATATGCGTTCCATTAACTTTGTATTTGATAATCATCGATGTAATGCAATAAAATATTTTCATTATTGAAAACCTTCGACATACAGAAATGGTCAAAGGGACACAACTCCTGACTAAATATCTCAGTTCAAAGAAATGATATCAATTTGCTGCCTGCAAAACTATTTTAGTATTGGGAAAGAAAACCAACTTTGATAGTGTTGAATTCAACAACCACATGCACAAACAGCAGTACACATTAAAACTCATTCTCATTTATACATCTCTATTGTCTGATGCATTGATTGTTCATCATATTATCCGTTTTTAAAAGAATTTAATTGTTTTCAAAGGATTCAACGCTGTCAACTAAAATCTCCCTAAATTTCCGGGGGAAATCATAAACCATTTTAAACCATTTAGACTTAAATGCAATCCATTTCAATGAAATTGACAGTAAATGGTATAGCATGCCTGTAGGTGAGGTTGATCCTCATTTTCTCTCAGAATAAAAGAATAAAAAATAAGCAAGACTGACCATACTCTTCAATTAGCAAAGTTGCAAATCTTATCAGTGAAAACATTGGATATAATAACAATTCATGTGATCATTTCACTCATCCAAGCAATTTCTGATGCATACACTTGAAGCTCCCATAAAATATCCACTTCCACTTTATTTCCCTAGTCTACTTTGACCAGACAAGAGTGCACTGTTCTGAAGATAAGTACAAATTATGAGTGAATCCTGCAGTATGAAAAGCTCAAATATCATCTTTTCTCCCAGGCAATAACTATATATCTACACTGAAAATGGTTGATTCAATTAATATCCAACTTGCATCTTGTAAAATATGAACAGAAACAATAATGTAAACGCAAGTGAAAATATCTGAAAGAAAGTACCATTTAAGTTTGACAATGTAATCAGATTCTGCATGATTTCCAGGAAAAAACTCTGTGAAATGAAAAATCTGAAGTATGACATTATATCCGGTGGCCTTTTTTGACCATTGAACCATAATATTGTTAAAAATATTTGTAAAGTGTAAAATGGACATGACATACAATCAATATTACCATCTTGCAGCCAGTCGAAGTCTTCAAGGGTACAACTGCTAGCACTGGAGGCTGGCCGACCTGAATGTAGAATGCTTTAAAGTGACCACACAATACACTTCAACAAAAGTAAAGCACCAAACCAAATTCTTTGTGAAAGCTTTGGAATGAAATGCATTTCAGAAATAATTGCACAATATATATTGTTTTATTGTTTAAGTTTTTTTACAGGTATTTTCAACATTTTATTTTTACTTCATCCATAGGATTATTTTCATATTTTGTAATGGTGCTGAACTTTTGTCAATACGAATATTTAATTGCATTGGACAAGAACTTTATCATTATAAACTTTCAAAACAAAATGTTTCTTTTGTCAAAGAATTTATGGTGGATGAACAATTTGTGAAGAGCCAAACTAAAGGATAACCAAAGCAACAAGCAGATATGTATGGTCACAATAACCATTCTATACACACTACCGCCGACAGCACAGCAATATACATGGGGGTGACTACAGGGAATAATATGTTAGTGCGTGAAATTATGTTTGGCATAGAAGATCCTATATTCATCCATAAACATTCAAAATCTATGGAAATTGTTGGGTTTTTTTGTTCAGTTATACCTTCTAATCTAATAATGACAACATATTTTCATGAAAAACTGTATCTTGTGAATTGTTATCCACAAAGATAGTCCGCACTCTCACATTACACAAATAGAAATTTGCTGTTCTAAAAGATTATGATTAATTATCAGAATTTAAAAAAATACAAAGTATATGTGAAAAATCAAATTAATATCACTGTTTTCATATCATCCTGTAACAACTGTAACAGACGTGGATTTCCAGACTTGAGAAACAACTTTAACCATGATGAAACTTTGCGTTGTGTAATTTTTTAATACCAAATGTGCTTCTATAATTGTCTAGATTGCATTCCTCATGAACCTTTACATCTCACATCCACGCTGCTTCCCGGTTTCGGGATGTAGCATTATGATAAAAGACACACAAGTGAAGTACCGTTATGGATTTTATTGCAAAATATGGAAAACCCAACAAAACAAATGATCAGCACCGGGAATATACAATAACTCAACCTATATATGAGAACATTCTACTACTTCCCTACAGGAATCACTAACGCATTTAATGCGTTCGGAATATATCTTTAAATCCACCCGCCCATCCCTTTTCTAACAATATTCCTGAAAATATACTATTAATTCCTTAACTATAAAATACACCTAACTCTACCCAGTATTACCCATCCCGATATCTATACCCTTAAATTACATTAATACCCAATATCTAACTCTATTCTTATTCCTATCAACTAAGCTGTGGGAGAGGGGCCACTGTTTCGTCGCGAAACATGAGTTGTTCTGTCACGTAACAAAAAGCTGCCTAATGTCAAGGCAAGAGGGACGGCTGTTTCGTCGCGAAACAACTCACCTAGCCAAAGTAGATTATCGCTAGACAATGTAACAACGGATGCGCCTCCCTTATATAGTAGTCAACGGACCTATCCCACTACACGTAAGCCACCCCTACCCCAGAATAGACTGTTCCAGTGCGTGCGGCCAATCGCTAACACGGAAACGGTGATCACAACCTGAAAATTTCCGGTTTGCCGACGACTGCACTGAAAACAGGTATTTACACTTATTTATTAATATCTACACTATGACAATTATATGATACCAAAACCTAACTAATATTATTAAGCCCACTAATGATATTAGTAATCCCAATAAAACTAGCCCCCGTTACATAACCAAGACTTCCATATCCACCAGGAGGCTTTAGCTGACACAGGACGGGGTGTGAAAACACTCATATCACATACTAATAATCATATGTATGTCGTACCTTAGGTTCTAGGTTCAAATCAAGGTTTGAAATGGATTTAATGCTTTGACAATGTGCTAATAGAGGGTATTTGTCTCTGACGATGGAATTGTTATGGTTATCTGACCTGCTGGCTGATAGAGGGTGCTTGGTGAAGGGTCTATCGAACATGCAACTGTATTTGTAAGAATGACATGATAACTGATTATAACACATATAAAATAATTGCATGAATACACATTCCATGCACAAGATCATCTGTATTCAAAAGATACATTTATGTGCAGAACAACTAATTGCAAACTATTTCACGATGATATGATCACAGACCTGTTCTTTTATGTTGATCGGAAGTTTTACCTTTCGGTTTGCGAACTTGATAAATTGTCAACAAAATTAGATATATTCATGCTTAACCAAAACATGGCAACAGAAACATCTATAAACACATCCATTTGGAAATGGGTTCATATAGCTGTATGTTTAAACTGATGTTGAGTAATACCGATCCTGTTGTCTCTTTGGCTTACTTGCAAAAATATTGAAATTATGAAAAGCCCCAAGACGTAAATATCATTTGAACAAAACAACTATCTCACATTTAAGAGAAACTCCAAATAACTTGAGTAGTTTTGCCTTCTTAATGGAATTAGTTACATTTTCAACAAGAGGAAATCAATCTACAAATCGGAAAATAGCATTTAAAGGTTCAGTCATAATATCAAAATTATAACATCAATTGCTTTTGTTTTTATTGTTTTCCAGTCCAAAAATGAAATACTGAAATTGAATAAATAAAAAATGTACTCACTTCCTGTTTTTCCAGGCACAGCAAGACTGTCCATATCTGGCGAGAGGAAAGGGGAATAACTCCCGCGGCGGAGAGGCGGCAGGTGTCGAACCGGCTCAATCCCAGGATCACTGGCTCTGGACGGAGCATCCGACCTCGATATCAGCGAGACTGTATCAAAGGCAAATACAGGGTTATCTACCCCTTCCTCCGGCAAAGTTTCTTCTTCTGCCTTTGGAATGAGGTTATCTACGGAGCCGAAAGGCACATTTGGATGGGTGACGTGGATTTGAGGCGCCTTGGGTGATGCCGGACGTTGACTAAACATATTGGAGGGGTGGTGTGGACGGATTTACTGACTATGACAGCGTTTGTTATCACAGTTCACCTGAAAATATCAAACAGTGTTAGCAAACAAAGGTTGAAATAAACGGGCATTTTTTATATTGTCTTTGATATTATTTTGGTAGTCACAAAAAGACAATTATAAGCCCAATTGATTACGGTATGCCTACACATAATATCAGTGATTTTTGTTATCAAGTTATTAAAAGGGTTTCTTTTGAATAAATGTTATCAAAGACTTTAAATGTTAGACAGACCTTTGTTATGGAACAAGCTTTGTATCTATATACACATTACTAATCCAGCAGATGGTGATAATCTTTATAAATCTCCAGTTGTAACCCTTTAAAGGGACATTATCATAGCATGAAATGTGTTGAAGTATTTTTTATATATTCTTTGCTCAGTTGGTTAAAGTTGTTAAAACAAATAAAATTATAAATGAATTTAATGAAAATATGAAAAAAACCCAAAAAGGCAGTTCTATAAATAGAAAGCGGCATATTATTTGCAGGGTAGGGCAAAGGATTTTGCGACATGAACACGCTTTAAAACCTAAAAGAAAATTAAAATGTAAGAAATTTACTAACAATAATCGAGTCAAAGACTGCTTTCATTTCCTGATTGTGTCATGACAATGGTCATGATTTAAAATGAAGGTAAGAGAAATCAAAGTGCACAAATAAAGATGACGTAATGGGTCGTGTTAAGGGGGTGGTATACTTCAAAATTATATATAAAATACTTTGTCGATAAAAAAATATGATTTTGATGTCAAAGTAATATTGAATGCTTTTCCTTTTAAACTATATAGTTGGATAGAGAATATTTGAAAAAGGCCTTAATTGGTATGTAAACCTGATGAAGCATCTCTAAGGGCAAAGTGTGGACAACAACAGGACAGCCTCTTTGTGGCAAGTGATCTATCCAAGATTATTTCCACTGTTGTATAACTATGACGCGTATAAATTTGCTCTTACAAATGTTTGATTATTATTTAAATCAATGTCCTAATGTATAAAGTGAGTGAGTAAAAAGTTATTGTTTAGCGGCACTCAGGTTTATTTCAGCCATTAGCGGTGTCTAGTGTACAGATGACTTGCCGTACCTATTTTGACGAGGAAGCTAAGCCCTGTAAGGTTTGCTTCTCTGTATATCTTCCCTCGCTCTGGTTCCTGTATACTCAGTCTCCATCATGAATCTAATCCGACATCCTTTCTCGATAAAACAACCTGAAATAGAGGAGAAAGTAATTCAGTAAATAGGTAACATTGGCAGACTATTGATTTCATATCAGCTTGATTTTGTGGTCCAAATCGTAAAAAATGGTCATATGGACACTAATCTATTAATGTAAATAATTCAGAAAATTGCTTCTTTAGAAAACACTCAGGTTCCAGGGTTAAAGAAAGAATTTGTCATTCAATATTGTTCTTGAGATAAACAGTAGATCTTTTAATCGATGAACTCAAAAGCCTTAATTCAGATGGCTTATTCTTGTATGCAATATTGACAAAAGGATCATCTCTACTATATTTATGTAATATATTACATATCAATATTTCATTGTTCAACTATGTAACAATTTCATAAGACTTGCGAAGTAAACACCAACTTGTATTTCTACAATTACAAAGATGATATGTCATGGATGTGGAGGAACAAGAAGATCGAAGAACAAGTTTATTCTCCGTGTCCATGACATCTTCGAGTTAAGACAAACGTCCCAAATGCACACATGACATTCTATATTTATCATATACCCTCTATTTCAGCATTTAAGCACCACACGCCAATGAATACCAATTTATTCTGACATCTTGATTACTTTCCCAAAATAATCGACTGGATAAAACATTATTTGACTCGCTAGAAAACACTTTTCTGTGAGAATGAAGGTTTTCAGTAAACTGTTAGTCTGTTCCACAATTCATTCTATCGGTGTAAAATCTGACAATTTATTGTTTCCTTACTGTATCAAAAGCTCCAAAGTCCTTTTCATATATTCTTTCATACAATGTTTGATTGTTCTTTTAAAAGATTTTAAATATTTATGTTGAAGAAACAAGAATTTATGAGAAAATTTTAAAACATACTGAAAGGCAAATTAACAAAGACTATCAAAATCTTGATAAATAGTGATCATCTAGTTGAATTCAATTCTTGTAAGAATATTTGAAGAAACTAATAGATTTCTTTTAGTCATAAAATAACACCTTGATAGTCTGTGCTGTGTCATATTTTTAAAGTAAAATAGACATATAAATTTCACCAATTTTTAACAATCAAGTAGATTTCAAACTATGCTACAAGATATAAACCAACAGAGTACCAGTAAACTTTCCACTTCATCACGGTCTCATTACAAAGAAATAAATTCCTCTCAATTGATAATCTAATCAATATTTCAATTAATTACAACTGATAGGCAACAAAAAAAGTCAAATTGTTATTGGTTACATAACATTGGTCAATAACAATAACAATTCTCTATTCTAGAGCACAAAGCAAATCCACAGTTCATGTTATGTCTTGCATGTTCATGCATTAAAGAGCCACTCCGTGAGTTGTTGGAGTCATATATGCCAAACGTAATCTATGGTGTCGTTTGATCGCGAAGCATCGACTGTTACCAAAAAGACACATTCTAAAGCTTATTGTTTTTTACAGTGTCAATATGATACGTCGCAATTGTGGTCGAAACCGGACAGCGGCGCGCGTCAAATAGTCAAACGTAATTTTGGAGACTTATCTAAAACAGCCAGGAGGGCAGTTAGGAGTTGATAGTGTTTGTTAGGTTATATAACTAGTATCCATGTATATCAGACGTGATATCTACACCTCTGTGCATTAATAAGGCTCTTTTTAGGTTTTCATGGAAAACCAGTATTTGACTTATATATGTCTTTTGGACATGAAAAGTTAAGATGTTTTGATTTTATATCACCACATATGACATTTAGGTTCGCATCAAAGGTAAGTAATATGTTATGAAAATCACGGAGTGGCTCTTTAAGGTGTCTGGTGATAATTAAACTCATTTCAAATATTTTGATCTTCTAAATGGATATTTAGAAAATAACATTAGTGGCTCTCACATTCAAACCTTGTCTTCTGTTCAGGGACACCTATCATGTCTGAACTACATCCCCTGGATAGATGTTTTATTATAGTTATAATATATATTACATACTACGTTATTTTTCTATTACGTTATATTCGTTAAAATAAAACCACTTACACAGAATCCAAAATCCTGCGAGGGATTAGGCCCCTCAAATATTACAATGTTACAATGGATCATATGGTTTCTGATAAAATATTTTTTATCTATCTTAAGTTTATATCAACACATAAATATTGTCAAACAGCTTAATGAAAAGACAAGCAATAACTTGGATACATAAATCCACACATGAAATTTGACATAGTTCTATGTCATGAATAAATGGCTGCATGCATGATTTGATTTTCAAGTTTGTAATATCATTCTGATCATGCACACAGGTGATTCACAAGGTCTATTTAAGACAATTAAGTAGCCTTTGCTAAGAAAAACATGGAAAAGTCTGTAATAATCTTTGAAACAGAAAGTTCATTATAACAAGAAAACAAAGTCATCAACATCCCACGTCATTACTTGGTTCTCATTATCACTAGCAACATTTTCTTAAAATTTCCTAAATCATAGCACAAAAAAAAGAACAAGGGCAAGAACTCCAAAAAGAAGAATTGCAATCTTTCACTTTCACCCAATCAAGCTATTGTGACCCGGATGTGACAAAACAAATTTGGTTAACCTCTTAGATATCATTTCTGAGAAAAGTTGTCCTCTTTGAAGATAGCTGATAAACTGAGTAGAAATTTTTTAACATGGGTAATAACGCTGGAACAATTAATCCCACATTTTTCATTTTCAAACCTTGACAAGGTAATGACACCCTTAACCCTCACATCAAATTTGGTTATCCTAAATGGTTAATGAGAAAAGTTGATCCCATTAAAGTCATAGTCTCAGTTTTGCAAGGCAAATTGTAATGCATGCCTGACAAATAGTTCATCACTCGCAGAGCTCATCCCCCTGATATTTGCAACAATATTCAGAAATCTGCATGAATTCTAGCCCTCAATAAAGAAGTTCAAAACACCCCACCTTATGTCTTTGGCGAGCGTTAGTCCTTACCATGTCATTTCGCTAAGGCCATGACGTAGAACACATGAAATTTCCCGGCTGAATATCCAATGAAAATAGCCAATAGCTTACCTTTTTCAAATACAGAAATAACACAAAAGTGGTAAACTCAATGATGTATGTGTCTGTCATAAGTATCGGCGCTGCAATTACTAGATTTCCAGTATTTCGTACTCCCGATGGGATTGCACTTGATTCGGTATCTCATCGGTCTGAAACGGCATACGCCAATAAGCAGCATCATCCTAAACTTTAAAACTGGCATAAAAATAAAAAAGTTTTGAAGACGTGACAGGAAATGTTAGTGCAAGTGATCAGATTTTTGCTTGTGAAGAATAATTACCCCAGTTTAGTTGCCGTACAAAATTGATTCTATGACTAACTCACGGACAGACAGATGGACACTCACACGCAAGGATGGACAGAGCTCAAACCTTTATCCCCTTTCACTTTGTAGCAGCGGATAACAAGACAAGTAAGAACATACCCCCGCAATCTACTATCCGCCAAACGACATTAGAACCAACGGCGGACTATATGCCATGCCATGATCCCATCATCATAACTCTGAGCTTGTTGATTGCATTTTGTACTATCACAGGTAGTGTTTACCAAAATCTATCAATGTCAGATCTAATAGTAACAGAGAAACAGTGTAATTTAGAAACAATCAAACACATAGATCTATGATACAGCAACATTTCAATCTGAGCAAATTATTTGACCTCTACTGACCATTGATAATGACTGACTTAGAAAATATATTTCTGGAAATTGTTATTCACCTCCATTTATAAAGTTCCTTTCAGTCACGGAATTGTAAATTGAACAAATAAGCATACACGTATGAAATTGTTTGATACCAAATAAGATATGGTTCATATGTGGTATAAAAGATGTTTGCATTCTGTCCAGTCCGTCTCTTCAGTGTTTGCATGCATGAGGCTATCTGTCTGGGATAACGTTTTCTGTTTCTTGATCACAGGTGAGGTTACCTGTTTCACTGTTGCTGTACATCCTGCTACATCAGCGTATTTGTCTCCACCTTGCTCCATCATATACCCTGATATCCTTTGGCCTAAAACGCTCGTATCGCTTACGGCTGGTTACTCATGGCTATTTATAGCCTAAATTGACATTTGTTTGAACACTCATACAGGTTATGCCGCTTTTGCTGAATGCGAGTCATTTCATTGGCTTGCTATATTTAGCGATACGAGCGTTTTAGGCTGAAGGATATCAGGGTATATGATGGAGCTGGGCGGTGACAAATATGCTGATGGAGCAGGATGGTTGCTGTATTGCTGTGTAACATTCAGGTGGCTATATTCAAGATCAATGAAGGCTTTTCATTTTTTTCAATGTGTGGCCGGGTGTTATCTTGTTCGGCTCTGGGCTGCTTGGTCAAGACGAGACAACAAAGATGGGTAATATGTGATGATGATTAACTTGATGTGTTGATTAGTCTGTTGCTGAGGTATAAATCTGTAAATGGAAAATGACGTTTGCACCTAAGCAACAGAATTTGGAGTCATAAAAATTCAAGAATCAAATGAATTCTGGGAAAAGTTGTCTTGGCATGTCTGTACACAATCAGTTGTCGACACATGTACGATAATCAGCTCCTCTAATTAGGACATCCATCAAATATCTGTCTAGCTCCTCCAAGGTGTGTCCTGATCAGGCTCCTCATTATCTTCCCAATAATTCAAACTCATCATATCTCTCTGTTGATCAAATTCATAAAACAACAATAAAAGGTACTTGTTTCAATTTGTAGTTCTATTTATCTTTCATAGGACACCCTTTAAATTCACAAAATCTTTTTTATAACAATTCATCAAGGTTTCTTAATATGTCTTGGTAATAAATGTCCCTTTTTACCTATTGTTATTACAATTCTGAAGAGAACAACCCCTACATACTCATTAACTTTGAAAGATAAATCTGAATCATCTATTCAAGGACACCCACTAAATCTGAGCTGATGTTTACCTGTTTCAGGTAATGTCCTCAATGACAATGCCTCACAGTTTCTCATTAGTCAAGATGGAAATCCAATCAATACCTGTAATAAACAAGCTAATGGGAGCCTCCATGATTGAAACAACCATAATGTTTTTCATTTCTTTTCTTAGTTTCACTTTGACCAGAGCTTTTAAATGTTGAAGGAAATAAATTCCAAAAAGAATTCCTAAAATAAATAGAGCCATCGGTTCTGTAGGTCACGCTGTATTGTATATCTAGTTTCTCTTAGCCTGAAGACTACATGTCTAATGATACAGCATGGCCCATACTTCTATGACAGTTTGGACAGTTACCTGAAAGTAAATGCAAAGACTTATTTGATTACAATTAGCAGTTTATTATTGCCCTGAAGATTGAACCAACTCTAAAATTGTATCACCATACCAGTCGTTTTTGTGAATAGGACATGACATTTACAAATAATCTCAATCTTACCAGGAGCCTACTTTAAACCCAGTCAAAAAACTTTATGGTTAACACTCTGCCATTCCAATATTTCAAGTGGTATAAACAAATAGATTACACAATTATATAGCAATGAGCTAAAAAGTGCACTGCTTCAATGAAAAGTCTTACATTCCAGTGAAGTGAAAAATTTAATAAATGTTTATTGACTCTGTAGCTCATTAGGATACCTATAATTCATTTCACAAATGGTCACAGGGTCACCACTTTGGGGCCACAAACTTACAAAATCTATGAATTAAAATACCCATAAGCTAAGGAGTCTCTATGCAAGGTTTTAGCTTTGTATGCATATTGCTTTTAGGGTGTTCTCTCTGGGGCCCTTATTTGGGGTCACAGAATAATAAAATCTATGCCACGCTATTCGGGGGTTCCTCCTTTCTCCCGCCTCTCATCTATTGTATTGAAAGTACATATCATGCACTTTTCAATCATATAACAATTTTCACTATTCATATCTTTATTTGCCAACCATTGCTATTTTTAAGTGTTCACATGTATTATTCATGCTCTATTTCTCTACAAGGTATATCAAGGTATACATTTGTCAGGTTGAATCAGTAAGTGAAGGGTGGGAGTTATAATGAGGCATACACTTCAGCTTATCTTTGTCAATTGGCTCGATCAGTATACAATCAATGTTCATAATCACTGTATACTATAAAAATATTTTAACCCTCAATTAACCACAGTCTTTTCATGTCAACAAACAATAAGCTATTCATAATAGTCATCTGCTGACCAAATTGTAAGACCATAATAAATACAGTAATGGGATAGGAATACCATTTTTATTAACACTTTAAGAAATATTATCCTGATTTGGGTTTCTTTTCTTTCGCTATTTGATAAGTTTCGCTGCTAGATGAAGCTGACAATGAAGCTGACAATGAAAGGGACAAAATGTGAGGAATTCCTTTTTTTAAAAAGTGTTATTATCTAATGCTAGTAACGCTGAAACCATTGAACTGCATGTATATAAAGTTACCGCCAAAAGAAATAATATGCCATATGAAAATAACTCTGATCAAACAATAAATAAATCAGTTTATGGGCTAAAAAGGATGTCACATAAATCAACTGCCATAACTATTTAAAACAAACATTAAGCAGTCTAAAACTGCCTTTAAAAAATTTTAATTAAAAGGAAATGCCCTACCTGTGTGTCAACACTTCAAATACCCCTGTCTCATAGCATTATCTGAAGGCCATTTCAGTGTTCGCGTTAATCTACAAGTGATTAGGTTTGACTCTGATAAATGTAATTTTGAAATGTAAAAGAGTTCTTCAATCGTTGACAAACCTTGTGAGCTTAACAATCACTGTATGGTGAGCACCTGTGAACCCATCAAAAAAATACCCTAGTGGCCTGATGCTTCTCTGATGTAATGAATCTTTTAACCAGAACCTAATTGCATGAAGAGCAATATCTATGGCAGACAAAAGTGCCAAACCACTTTCAGTTCCCTAGTAAATCTTTGTCATTACACTGATATTATAGCAGGGTAGGGCATTGTTCATCATATGATGGATAAACCTGTTCATGCGATTAGTTTTTTTTATAGACAGTTACGTGGTAATTTATGCCTTTTGTATGTCTGAGGATGGACAAAAACAAAATACAGATTAAAGTTGCTAATGACATTGAAGGTGTATAGCAACATTAGTATATAATTACATTTTTTTATATCCTAATGAAATGGTCAAACAAATGTATTTATCATGATCAAGTATTTATTTAAAAATGAATATTAACAATGAAAGACTAATAAAACAATACCTTAGCCCGCTATTAATGGTGCAGGACCTGGAGTTTTTGTTTGGAGGGGGGCAACAAGAATTCACAACCGTTTTAAATGTTCTTAAAAATGTACTTGTTATGCACAACTAACTATCAACAGAGTGGTAACAGAGCCATATCTGTCATAACAGGTAATTTATCTTCCCTTTATCATATCAGCTTAACTAAATGAAATCAAACTTTATAAACATTATGTTAACAAAAGAATGTAGCAATATATCTATTTCTTATACAACAACACAAATCTTAGTTGACAATGAAATCAAGTTAGTGAACAAAACGGAATTTACATATCCCAAAAATGAGAAAATGACTTCATGACCAAATGAGTTTATATCTTTAAGAAAAATAAACAAACAAACCTATATGGTTTTTCGTAAAGAGAGGCACATCTTACCTTTAAGAAAACAATGTAAATGTCCACCATTTAACGAGTCACAATAAAACTCATGTCCTCTGTTTCCTTGGCAACAGGGGAAATCAATTCTGTGTATATGTTGAAGTCAGAGTCATTCCGGGCTAAAACAAACCACCTGTTTCCATGACGATACATGGCTTCAGGTGCCTCGTCACTAACAACAACAATTCACTTCCCAATTAGACCAATCGTCAATATTCATTTGCTAATAGTCTCCAACTTAGCACAACACTCTCTGACTGTAACCTACAAATTGAGTTCCATCACTCACATTATATTTCACTCTTTTAATCGGAGATATGATCATTTAAATAAAACCTTGTCAGAAATTTTATTTTGCATACTAAACAAACTGCTCCATTTAATATGACTATTGTCAAATATACTTATAGTCTTGGGTATAAGAGACCTTTTTGAATCTTTCGAAAATAAATTTCATTTTTTCCACCACTTAATAAGTTTAGTCATAATGTTGGGTAAAAACTTAAGATTATTGTAAGCATTTATTATTCACATGCACAATTTAATACTAACCTGTATAAATACAATCAATAATTCTGAGATCAATTTTGAAGACAAAACAAATCCCTTTAGTTTCAGTGTTCTGTGTCAAGAAGAAGTGTTAAGCATGTATACAGACACCAAACAATTCAATACTTTTCACAGGTCAACAATCAAATCATTCTTTGACTTGTCCTTTGAAATTAAGTATCCAAAATATGATCTTCGATTTGATTTGATTTCAAGGTCTAGATGACAGGTTACATTGAGGTAAGTAATGTGTTACTTTTTTTTTTAAACTTTCATGTAACTTGTTACATTGGATGCAATTTTGGATCAATGGATATAGTGAAAAATTCTTTATGATAACATTCTGCTAAATCATGAAGGTGTATAGCAACATTAGGATATAATTACATTTTTTTACATCCTAAATCATCTTTCGGACCAAATGCCTCATATGGCTTGATATTCATGGCTTAGTTCACCTGTTTTTATTCCAGCCAATGGAATGTCGTTAGAGCGAGAAGCAATTATCTTGAACTCAACGGATTTTCCATCCGTGTTGTGCCGCTTTTGCTGGATGCGAGTCGTTTCATTGGCTGGTAAGATAGCTAGCGGTACGAGGCTTTTGGCTTGAAAGAGATCAGGTCATTAGTAAGGAACAAGAGCAGATTCATTTACGCTGATTTAGCAGGATATTAAGATAAAGAAAATTTACTACTGAAAATGAAGATTTAGTTCCTTGATTATAACCACATAAAAATTTCACTGTATAAGCAACTAGTAGTAAATTTGGAAAAAAAAATCCTTTTATTAATAAAAATACATAAACCAAACAATAACAAGGCAAACTTTTAACAATAAATAACCATTTAGAAAAGTTTAAAGAATAAACAATAAATGTGTTTGTATCCATACATCTTTTCTCTGTTATAATGGCTGTAAATAGTTAAAAAAATTAATCATCTATATACAGGACAATTCTCCCACCAAACCTTTCTAATATCTGATCATCGTGTTTACATCATTTTACAATCTATTGCTTCCATAGTTTTCTTTTATTTTCATGTTTATGATGGCGAATAGTAAATATACTAAAAGAAGAGCCGGGTCATCATGCTTTTGTAGCTACAGCAAACTGATTGAAGGACACCAAGAATCTAAGGAAATGGTTTATTGTAATGTTTGGAGGATAAAGTGTACTCTAGAGACAAAGCTTATAATTGTAAACAAGCTTTCAAAGCAAAGTTCAGTTATACAATGGACCATATGAGGATAAACAGCCTACATGGAAGTGATGTTCAACCTCTGCTTCGTTACAATGACAGTGTGCTGATTCTAACTTTCTTTCATCCTTTTTGTCTCTCTCTGTTAAACTTTGTTTCATGAACATCAAAACCTTGCTACAGCTAGCCTTCATATGTTTATATTACTACATACATACTAGAACTGATGGACTTATAATAAAATCATAATTCATTTTAAGCAGATAACTTGTCTATACCATTGAAGGTTATTTTGACGGTGATAGTTTGATGTATTTAACGTCACCAAGCTGTGCATTATGAACATGTACAAAACTGATTAAAAGTAAACAATTCATTACAAAAGAATGACAATTTATCTCACTATTTTTCATAATAAATTTGCTATAAAATATAATCTGTAATTCTCATTTATGCTGTTTTTGGACAATTCTTCTCACAATTTTTCATCATATAACCTAACATTTATATATGTGTATGTACCTAAATAATCTGTCAATCCAACAGTTCCTCGGGATACCAGAAAACACAAATACGGAGGAGGGACTAGAGGACAGATTATTTGGATACATCCAAAACACCTATGGACATATTCTCAAAGACAGAGAGGATTAAAATGATTCTGCAAACGACTATGTGAAGTATGTTATATTTAATCTATATGTGACCTTGCGTTTGAACCAATTCAACTTTTCATATATACAACAAAATTGAGTAAAAAAGGGAGCTTGTTTATTTTTACCCTAACCTTACCCAAGTCTATTCATGTCTGCCAATTTTATTCATATATAAACCCAACCAAGTCTATCCAAGTCTACCCATGTCCTTATTCCTCAGTTAAACAAGGGACCATTCTATATTAGCATCTGGCTTGAACTAAACAGTCTCCATTGTTAATTTTGCAAATCCACTCCTCTTGGTGGGTTCTTTTTTACTCAATTTTGTTTGGTGCCATTTTTTTTATCTTTAGATTTTCCCTTTTGTGACCATTTATTTGAACAAATGATCCTTTTTGAACAAGTTTAGACAATAGAGCAGGGGATTAAAATACAGACCTTGGTGAATCGGATATGTTCCTAAGCTAGAATGTCCCCTTAATACCAGCCCAGACTAATGGCATCTAGTTGTAAGATAGACAAACATGCATTTACCATTAGCGCTGATTTATTAACCTTAACAAAGTAAACCAATAGTAACTAAAACTCCTAGAGACACTGCTTACAGAGAGATTTTCTATAATCATTAGGTTATTTGTGCAAGTCAAGCTGGTGAAATTCTATCTTAGAATGTTTACCAACAAAGCCAGAAAAGTCTCTGACAAATTACTTGATGGCTTCAATAAATTGTTGTTAATGTCCTTGATTAAAGACTTTCAGACTTCCAAGGACCTGTTCTAAGATAACTGAAAAACAAATTTTGTCAACTTAAGATGTCAGGAGAGTACTTCCTAAGCCAAAACCAATGCAAAGATAACCCTGGCCTTCCAGTAACTAAGTTTTGCACCAAGTATTTACGCTGTGTGACACTTAAATAAAATTGTCTTTTCCTTCTTCTTCTTCTTCTAACAGGCTGTGGGTTTGTACACCAAGGGCCTCTCAAAGGGGGGCAGCAGATTTTGGTGGTAAAAAAGGGGTTGGGCGATAACTTATTGAAAAGGGGCTGGTTGATCCTGGTAGTGGACCCTCTTCATGGGCAATTCTGTGAAAAGGTGAGGCACAATCAATCACACTATTCAACTCCCTTGGCTTCCTACCTCCATTTCTGGACAATTTTCCTGTGAGTTTAACTGAAAGCACTTACTTGATAAATTTTTTAATTTACATGAATCATTCCTTTTGTCACAAGTGTCTCAACTGTTAAAATATTGCCAATGTAACAAAAGTGATTGTGAGATCAACTCCAGCAGGATTCGAACTCAGGACCTCTGCATGAGAGTCAGACATTCAATCTACTGATTAAGCCAAAGTCATATCCTTCTGGCCGAAACCGGTAGGAATGTTTTTATCTAACCCTGCCATACAAACATAAGATTTTTCTAAAAATTTAAAAATAATCACTTCGGTTTTCAAGAATCCCTTTTTCTTGAATATTTTTCGTGCAAGATAATTAGCTACCTCAATAATGACTGCAAAAGTCTAAATGTGCTTATAGTGCTCTCATGGACAATTGAGTGTCTATGGTAGGAAGAGCCTGTTGGAAGCTACTGCCATGGGTCTTACTTTCCTATCATAAATAGGGTTTGCTTTATTGACAAACAAACTCCAATAGAAGCAAAAGGAAAATGTTGATGGAAAAATACATTAGAAGATTTAGTACTGCCAGCTTGGCAATGGGTTAGATTATGCGAAGGTGACAGTTTAAAATAACATGACTTGATCTGCTCTTATAAGACTATTCTTGGATTCCACATCTGCCACAAACAGTTAATCAGTGTTCTGACTGGTACTTCACATACAGACAGATATATATTCTATTTTCTCTCATCAAATTTGCTCCACCTGACCTATATGCAATAGAACTTTTTTTATGACAAAATTTTTTTATTTACCAATGCAATGGCAGTGTAATAAGGAACTTTTGAAGTCAAAATGAAATCAAAATGCCGGAGGGCTATGATTGGTGTTTGCCTCTGTAAGTGACTTAGTATTAGCAGTTTCCTCAAAGCAAGTCTGTGTAATGCAGTGTAGCCTGGAGTGACAGACAAACTGTGTTAGCAGTACAGGATTATATGTTATCAAGTGGCAGGACCGAAATGGCATCACAATGAAATCTGATTATTTGGCTGGGTAATGATGTGTCACTGTACATTCTCTTACTCTAAGATACAATCCAGCTTTATACTGTTATATTTAATGTTTCAGTGTTTTTACTGTTGAGACATCATTACTCTAACTGCTGATGGAGCCGTTTTCTATTGAGGTGAAGTTGATGGAACCTCAGCGTTTGTTGACACCAGTGATGGCCCTATAGTGAACCTAGGAGATATCCAAAACCCCAATATCTTAAAACAGAACAAAAAGATTAACTGAAACATAAAAGACTTATCCCTTTGCTAATAGAACAGCTTCCTAGTGCAGATTAAGTTGAAATTGGCATTTGGCAAGATTTGAACACAGTCCTTATTGATTTCAGGCCTAATGTGATGAGATATCTTAGACTTTGAAAACGAGCCCAGAAACTGTCTGATCTCACTACTGAGCCTCTGACAGGATTAGACCCCCTGATTTATTGTTCTTTATTTCTTGAACCAGTGAGATATCCTGAAGTCCTTTTGATCACAACAAATATATCTTATATAAACAAAAAGGTCTTTTGCTTTACTAAGCATTGACCTTAACTTAAATAGATTTCACTTGAACAGATACAAATCTTGATATTCTGATTTTCAAATAATGTAATGATCAGAATTCTTAACCAGTGGTTTCAGTAATACCAACTCCCCCTTCTACATGTTCAGATTACTGCTCTGCACAAACATGATCTGAGCAGGTTGGGCTCCAAGCAAGATGGATCACCCCCATTCCGGCATCCATCACCGTGTCCCTGGACTAACCCACCATCAGCAGAACTCTGACGCAGACATCATTCAACAATATCTTTCATGGTAATTTCCACCACAAATAATACAACTGTAACACTGCTGTGCAAAATAAGTACAACATGGTCACAAACATTTTGTAAACTTTTATTGAAACAATTTGCAAAAAATGTCCCTACATTTTGTATAATATTATTACATTATTATATACCACAAACATGTTGTGAACTATTTTTTTTATACATTTCACAATTTTTTTTTAACTTTTCAATACATACCGCATAATTTCACAAACACACTGTACTCAGTTTTGCACAGAAGTGTATGAAGGTTCAGATCATGTTCAACAAACACAAGATTTACGTCCCATTTAAACTGAAAATCCACACTCATCAAATCTTCATCACTGCCTATGCTTGTCCAGGGCCCTGGTAATGCAATGTTCAGTTCCATGTCTGACTAGGCAAGCAAACTTCTTGTGTGCTAGCAACTTAACATGCACACAAAAATTGGTTAAAATATATGTTGACGTAGTAGACAAAAAACTAGAAATCTAAAAAAATGAGATATCAGGAGACGGCTTACAATTTTTTAGTTCTGCTCAAGAAACATATCCTTTAGGTTGCATTTCCATGGAAACTGCCAATGTTGAAATTCTAGAAAGTTGAAAACCCCAAAAGGCACAACTACATGTGTGATTAATGTTCTTTTCAGCTGGGCCTAACAGTTTAAGAGTTCTGCTCTGGAAATAATGTTATCACAGATGGATGGAAAGACAATGGAGCCAACAACTATATATCCTACTAAATTATGTCGAGAGAAAAACATGAACCCTGTAGTCAATAAGAAAGAAGACTAAAACAATGATTAACAAGTTTTTTTTATTCTTGTTTAATCATTTGAATATAAGCACAAATTTGCTTATGCTATTGGCTTTCATGCACATGTTAATGGGGGGAGGGGTTGTTCCTTTATTTTTACAATTTCCTAATACAATTTAAACTCAACTTACTCATTTTTTTATGGACTATTTGTCCCTGAACTTTCCAAGAAGACCAAAGACCACATTGGTTATAAATGTAAATGTCTTTGATAGGAAACCATGTTGTTTTCTTTACATTATACAGAGAAAGAGAATTTACTTTTTATCCAAGACTTGATTGATTCTTTTATAGTTGCATGTTTGAAGTATTCAGAGGTTTTCTTAGCTTTTCATGTTTGGATAATTTGGCATAGAGATAAGAGATTTTTAGCTGAGGAAGTGTGTCATATGACTTTTATGAAACAAGTGTGAATTTTATTATTACACGAGACAAGTGTAATAATTCATTTATTACTTATTCTATCCAATCTAAAATGCATGGACACATTCTGGAACTGGCCTGCTTTGCTTGCGATGGGCTGCTACAGTAATGTCACAAACAATGTTTTTATGATGTCACAGATGGCAAAATACGGTAACTCGCGCTGTAACAAATTTTGCCAAGCAAATGTGATATGTGCACATGTGCTCATACTGAAAATAATTATTATTAACCCTATGTAATAAAAAAAGAGTATTAACTAAGAAAAGATTTGCATTAGCCTTACAATTGATAAAAGTAGTAGTTAGACTTGTATGGTGAATGTATGATTGTCATTTAATGATTTATCATTAAAAAATATATATAAACAATTAAATCATTTATTGTAATTAGTTGCTGAGTGATGTTTTTAAGTAATCACACCATATGTTTGCCTTTAAATATATTCCTTGTACCTCTATTGATAACACAATGTATTATTTTTTTAAACTTTTTTAATAAGTGTAATGTCTTAGCAATTTTAAAAACATATTTGATCTGAACATTACCTAAATCCATTGTCAAAGGATATAATTTGTTGTTTAACCAATAAGAAAATATTAATCCATCACATTATCTAAAACCTAAATATTAAAAGGGTTTTGAAAATTCAACATGTTGAAATGTAGAAATCAACAATTGTATGGTACATTTGATATTGAAAGATAATTCTCATAGGCAGTTGCTTTCTTGTATAAGTTCTACACATGAAGAAAAACAAGATTTCATGCTGTTGGCTGATTTCATGTACAACTTACTGCTTTTATATGGAATACCATTAAGATCTTTGATTGCCATTCTAAATATACCATGCACCAGATATATTAATACATTTACCATTCACTTTGTTCATTGCTTCTTGTACAATACAAATTTAACTCATGAGATAAATCACACATGTTATACAGGATGTTATCACACTGTCAGCTGATTTCTTATACAATATTCCACACACCATGAGAACAATAGCACATGAGATACAGGCTGGTATAGCACATCAATAGAGCATTGATCAATGTTAGAGACATGCTAATTATCCTAATTACCAGTCAGGTGCTCAAAGCCTTGTTGATTGATTATTGCCTTCTCATCAGCCTACCGACATTTAACCAGGTAAAATATCGAACAAACACTGGAGGCTTAATATGGGAGATGACATCAGGTTTACATTCTCTTTCTATGCAGTACAATGTTACAATCTACTTTTCATATTTGCTGTGATATGATTTATAGTTTTCCATTTCAGTTTGCTGTTCACTGTTTTCTCGAAAGGTTTCACCATGGCTTTTTAGGTTACCATGAATAATCTTGCACTATTCAGAACAACACTCATTTTACAAAGCACCTTTGTATCCCCTAACTTAGAAACAATTTTGATGGCTTCTTAAAAAATATTGATATATTTATGCCGATAATGAAAATTTGTGAGTTGGATAATGCGCAGATGATTAAGGGAGGTAGGAATCCTTTTCCTTGGTAATGTATTTTCATAAATGTGAACATTTCCTTCGCTGTTAGCATCATCATACTTCAAAAATCATAAATGAACATGTTTCTTCATTGTTGAACATTGTTGTACATTTAAACTATATTGAAACTATGTTATGAATACAATGTCATTTATGTGAAGTTATCCACCAGTAATTGCAACCATGAGACACACTGAAACACATTGTTAATGAAAATAGATAAACTGGTATAAAGTTGAAGAAAAACGTTATTGTCATCATAAAAGTTTGCATATACAGGTCTATTTACTAGCATTGTCGCATACGTTTTTTGCTAAACCTCAGGATGTTATCATAAATCCAGATCGCCACAGCGCTATCACTGTAAAGGCGAAAGTGACAAAGGATCTGGTCCGCACATAGTCAACGATTGTTGACGATAAAAAACTTCATTTGGTAAAGAAGGTAATACCTTTACTTACGCAGCTGCAACAAAGAATAAAACTTACCTTTCAAAAATTGAACGTAAAACTCCAACACAATGTCACAGCCACTGATAACACAGTGTCCATTTTACTGTCATTTCCTGCAAGTTGCTAGGCATCGCAACACACGATGACCACAAACCGAATCCTCTTCTGCTGTTAGTGTCAAAGCCTACCTCTTTTATCGATCGCGGATCACAGGTGTGTTACTGTTAGGGCTACCGTTAAACGCTTTCATCAACATTATACCCACGAGCATAGTCATAATCGTTACGTGTGACATACAAGGTGTGTATAATTAAGTCAAGGCCCCACGTGCCCCAAACCGAATCAGGCGCCGATTCTACTTGCCCATGCGTGACATAGTTTTGTACTGGGGTACCTGAACTGTCGCCTCTTGAGTGTCGCGAGATATCACGAGACCTTTTGCCTAGTCACGGTGTAAACAACATGGCGGATTGTTGACAGGTGCCCGTTTGACAATGTCGTATATTACGATTGTCTTTGTATGAATATTTTGTAAACTGAAAATAGTTAGTGCAATTATGGCGCTTGTGAAAAGAAACCCTCGACCGGAGACCTACTCTTGGAATGTACGTGATTCAAGAAAAACCAAACATAAATGTGAGTGTAACGGTAAAAGAACTGTTATAATATTAAACACATAATTTGTAAGTAATGTGCACCTTGATTTAATTACATATCGTAGTAAACTTATGTTTTTCATAAACAATTAAGTTATTAAAACATATTTCTTTCTTAGACCTCTTAGTAGGTCTACCTTCTTAAATCCATCTTTAAAAACTTTTTTTATTGAAAAAATATACAATTTCGTTTACAATTATTTCTGAAGTTATTTTCCGGATTTAAATCATATTTCTAAAAGTGGTGAAAATAGAAGTGAAAGAGAATTTGCCTCATGGTTGATGATGTTATTTAGATAACATGTGTGTTCAGATTATATTCAATATATGATAAAAATGATTATTAACATGTTATTTAGATAACATGTTTGTTCCGATTATCTATATTGAACAATGAAAATAATTTTTTGTCAGTGCCAAAACTTGAGAAGCAGCCAATGCTGGATTATGATAAGCTGAGAGAACTGTGTTTGATAGATGGCATGAAAAACAGGTATGCTGGGTTACAGTGCTTAACATTCACATTTTGGTTGTTTTACTCTTTTTATTGCATGGTTGCATAAAAAATTTAATGACAATTTTCAGCAAGTTTTGATCAATTCAATATTGCTGTTAAATACATTGACCAATGGATATGTATCATCCAAAACAAGATCTTTTACAGTAGATATCACATTTTAAAGATCAAGTGAAATCTATAACAATATTTTCATTATATGTAACCAATTAAATCATCATTATGCTTTTGCATCATTACTTTGGTGAGATTCACTATAAAATATATAAGGCCAGGTAAAACACTGAACAATAATATCTCTCGATGATTGATAATTAGTTGATCGATAAACTTTAACTATAAATTAAAATCCTAACTTCATTATCCTTTTACGTGGGTCTAATTCAACAAATGACCAGCTTCAAGAAGACCTCTTTTGATCCAGAGAGGTTGATGCAATTTTGTATAAGAGGGGTTTATTTTTAAAATTTGTTTATTTTATTTTCGGACTCTAGTTTGTGTAAAGGAAGTTAAATGAATTGATACAGATGGTATGAACACTGTCGGCTATGTTTAGAAAATTATGCATTCTCATTACTAATTATAATAACTTTAAAGTATTGCAACAATTGTCCCTAGAGAGAATGACACAACAAGTGAGTGGGCCCACCAGGAGTTCATGGCCAACTATCACAAGATGTTTGTCAAACCTCCCAAGAAGGTCGGCTTTCCTATCCATACAGAGAAACGAGGGTAGGATATGTTAAATAAAAACAGATAATTTTATATTTCAGTGATGAATAGTTTTAGATGTCTGTCATTTCTGAATTTGTAGTATTTGAATGAAGAATGTTGGCTTCCCTATCCGCACAGAGATAAAGGGATGAAATGTGTGAAATAAATTAGTGAAATAAATATTTAAAAGATTTCTTTCTGAATTTGTAGCATTTGAATGATTTCTTCATCTGTTAAGCATTGAGAGACACTAGTAATTTCTTTCATTTGTAATTAAGTTTTTGTAATTCATTAACTTTTGTATTTTCTTTCATTTCTAATTAAGATTATGTAATTAATTAACTTTTTTGTTATATTTCAGCGAGCAGAGAGGATCAAATTTGAGCATAAGTCACAAAGCAACAGGTGTGTATTAAGCCAATTCAGTTATATTAAGCGAATTCAGTACTTGTCAGTAATATAAGCCCATAATAGAAATAAAGAAAACTTTTTCTTGTATGTCGTTACATTAACACATGAAAATATAGCCAATAAAACATTTTCAAGTTGCAACAGCAGGCTCAGATCATCATTCTGATTGGCTGGGTTGATAATGCTGAAATGGGATATTTCATGGAAGCAACACTAACTACTGAAGTTCATCTCAGAATTTGAATTTTTAAGTTGAAGTTTATCATCTTTCCATCCTCATACAACAGGTAGTGGAACTGAGAAGAAGTCTGCAAAGCGACGAGTCAAATCAGCTGACCCCGAATCTCACAACATCAGTGATTACCTCCCCTTGTTGCACAAGGAGCGCAAGAGTGAGGACCCTGTGGCTATACGAACCTCCAACATCAGGACACTCAGGAGGCTGCTGCGGAAACTGTATGTACTGGATATGATCCGCTTCTTCACCTTTTCTATTATAGTGCTCCAAAATGTAGTCTTCATTGTCAAAATCTTTGGTAATTGTTTGCTTATGATGTATAGAAATTATAGAAATAGAGATCTGGTGTGATGTACAATTGCAAATAATTATAAAAATGTTTCTAATGAGGCCTTTTCCTCTATGTTTATTCTAACGATTAACTTCTGATAAACTTATGGTTAAGAATTTATTTTTTTAAATTCTGAAAATAAAATAATAAATTTTAGATTGTTAGAAATAAAATGAAATGCTGATGAAGAAAAGGTTTTTCTTTGAAACGAATAATAATTTATTTGATATTATATGATATACTAAAACACAAACCCTAGAAAAAAATTCGACATTTGATTTGGATGCAATCACATTTCTTTCAAGCCCATTTGAGCGTACTGCAGCTGACAATGACAAGATATTCTCGATCCTGCGTAACTTCCCGTTCTTCGCACAGTGTGTGGAGCTGAGTGTTCTCAAGGAGCTGTGTGTGGTCGCCCAGCTGGAAGTATGGAAAGAAAGGAACTTCACAAGTAGGTTCCAGATTATCTCAGAATGATTTTTATCTGATAGATATTAATAGGTGAATATTTTTTTATATTCTTTGTGAATACTTAGAGACTTTTAATTCTGGCTTTCAAGCAATTTTTATCTTTACCATTGTCTAAAATGTCTATATCTATATCTTTATCTGTATCTGTATCCGTATTTATATATTTTAATAATTTTTTTATAATTCATATTTTCCCAAGGCACCCCTTCCCTTAAACAATTCCACTTTTCATCTTAACATTTGTTAAATCTGAGGTACCCTATTATTTTCATGACAAATTGTCAGGCATTACTGTGATGCTTATTGCCATATAAAATTATATAAATTGAAAACATTTTATATAGTAATCAAAATAAAGGTACACAGTTGCTACTTGTTTACAATGAAAATCTCAAAACAGTCTTATGTGCAGAAGCTGAAAAGACATATCCAGTATACATTAACACTAGTTATATGGCCAATCAAATATTATCAATTCCTAATTTGTCTTTTGACTGATTCAGATAAGTTTCCAAAATAACGTTTAACTTATGTCCGTTTTTTTTATCATGACTCTATATATATACCTTCATGTTGTCAATTTTATAGCCAATTAACTAAACATTTCTGCTCAGTACCAGTCTGTACTTCTCAAACAAATGACACCAGCGATAAAGTTTGACATAAATGTTCCAATAACAACCGGAGTGTCTCTATATATTTCACAAGCTATGGGGAGTGTTGAGTAGAAATTCAGTAGGAGTTCAAGTCATTGATCAAGATCTTTATGTACAGTTCTAAAATGGTATCATGGTTATTTAATCAACAGGTCCAGATGATGATTTAGGTAAGATTGGTGATTGGCAAGTTTGTGTTGATTAATATTGTTTCATGTTTATGTCATTATGCACAATGAGGATGTTTGATTGTCACATGTTTCAATGTAACTTTTTATGTTTGTGACCATGTTATCTACAGTAGCATAATTTTGTTTTATTTCAAAGAGAAAAAATTGTGAGATTCAAACCTATACTGTTAATCGGACATCAAAAGAAGCACCGATTGTCTCAATAGCTTACCCATTTAGCTACTGAGACTTCAGTAAGATAGCCTGGTGAAGTCAGAGGCGTAACTACCTTGCAGCACAAAAAGCAAGTGCTTACACTTTTAAATTTAATAAACGCATTTAGAATAAACGTGATATAATCTGGATGTACATAGTAATTGACATTTACGTTTCTTGAATAAATGCGTCTGCTGGCATCACTGGAATTCGCGAAAGATGATCTCTATCTCAATATCCATGTTGCTGTCTAAACAATTGTGACAATGCCAGTGTTTTCTGCTAATGCCAATTGCTCCTTAAACGCAATGAGACATGTTAAAACGTATCTTAGATCAACAATGGTAACGGACAGCTAAATGCGCTTGCAATTCTTCATATCAACAGAGATTTTGATGCCAATTTTGATAAGGTAGCGGATGATTCGCAGAGGGAAAAACATGCAAAATGGCACTTCTCTTCAAGTGAAGCTGATGTTTCAAAGAAGTTCACAGTTTAATTGTCGTGTTCTTGTTCTTGTTCCTTTGACAACGTTCTTATACTTCTGAGAGTTCTGGTTTATTGTTTCGTCGGATCATTGGACGTTTCAATAATTAATTGTGGTTACAAATTGTTCATTGCATTATTCTTACCATAGATAATTTTGATGGAATCTTTACATTCGATTGGTATGATGTTTTAGTCAGTTTGGTTTATCACATCCTTAAGTTATGCTTACAAATTTCCTAGTTAGGCCCCTGGAAGTGTCAAATTAGTTTTGAGAGTTGAATGTTCATTTCAGATAAATCTATGACAATAATATAAACTTATTTCCTGATTGTAATATAAATTAAATCGAGTTTTAATCAGAATTATGGTTATAATACTTATTCTATACTATGGCAATGATTTAGATAACATTGATTTATGATGAACTGGAGTTAAAATTGTCCCTGTCACTCAAGAATTATCTTCTATATGATATACAATCTTTTCTTCAATTGATGAATGCTTTTTCTATTTCCATGAAGGTCCATACCACCATAAAATCTATGTTTAACAGGGAGAAAATTTAATTTTTCCTTTTTGCAATTAAACAGCAGGTGCAGATGACGACATAGGTAAGATGGAATTGAGTTTATTAATCAACACAGTTCACTGTTGATGTCAACTGCACTGAAACATTTTTACTCACAAGATCAAAAGTTTCAACAGATCTGACCCTTGAAAGTGTCAAATTTGTCTGAGATCCATATTCAATTGAAACACACTGTTACACAACAATGATGCATGTTTTATTTAATTGGCACACCACCAATCGCTAAAATATTGCCCACTTAGCGCTAAAGAATAACTCGCTCACTTCATGTAATTGGGATTAAATGATAATATTTTGTTGAAATGAATGATTATGAATCATGGTTTGTGGTAGACTATTTTGGACTATTTTGTCCACAGAAAAACAACCTCTAGAGGTAACCTGGGTGTCTTGCTCACTTCAGGCATGTTACTAGTTGATATTAATTCAGTTAGGACTTTTGAATCTCATATTTACAGGTGACCAAGATTTCAGATGATTATATGATAGTTTGTTGCAATGAGTTACAGTGTTATTCTTCTACACAACAAATGGTTCTATAGAATTCTGAAATAACGTGAAAGGCATACCTTGACATACATTGGTTATTACTGTAAATTTAATGATTGTCCAAACTTAACCATTGATTGATTATAGCCCAATGAGCTTCAGAACCAGCTCATTCTCTATTTTTATGATATCTCTAACAATGATATAAATTAAATAAACTTCCTTCTTTTTACCCTTCAGTATTGGGGAACTACGGTCTGCACATGAACCTTATAGCCCAATGAGCTTCAGAACCAGCTCATATCCATTCTTATCATCTGTCTAACGAAGACTCAAATCAAATGAACTTGAAATGAAATAAACTTTTTTTTTCCTGCAGTATTTGGGAACCATGGTCTGCACATGATTCTGAAGGGTGCCGTGCTCCCTCTGACCAACCCCTACCTGAACATGGCCGGCTCTCAGATGGACTTCAGGTCCCCCACACCGATAGAGGAGGCTGAGGAACCGGTCAGTGCTTCCTGTACATGAATGATTCCAATGATGACAGCACTTTGGCCACCTTTGCTCAGAATAATTACACAGTTTTATCCTCATTTGTCTTTATTGTGCATGTTCGGCAGAGAAATCCTTGGGTAGCTTTTTGTTAGACATGAAGCAGTCTGATTGCCTGTGCAGTAACAATGTTGCATATCAAGTGTTTTGTTTTGCGCTATAGGTTGTTTAAAAATGCTTATCACTGTATCACTAGATTGTTCTACAATTTTGTCTGTGAATGTGTAAATTTCTCTTTTTTTCATTCAGATTCAATGTTTTCTTTGATAGGCCTTTACATGACCTTCTTAGCAGCCCAAATGGTGATCATTTCAACGATATGAAGAGCATGTTGACATTATTTATAGTTTCCTTGCCTCCATGAAATTCACTCTTGAACCAAGGCTGAAGTTTTCAGCTTCTATTTCCTATTTGTTTAAACTGAGGTATGTTTGTTGCAGCTGGAGGTTGGAGAATGTTTTGGAACTCTTGTGAAGATAGAAGATAGATCGCCTAGTACCAAGTATGTTTATGCCATGGTTAACTTACCTCACATTATTAAACTATAGGCAAGTGTTCCTATTCTTGTAATTTTTGGAAGTTGATATGTAACAGGATAAAGACGATTTCACCAAAATTTCAAATTTCAGATATATCGATCTGTCAATAATCTAGAGAATTACACCCCTATTCCCATCTTCCCACGGCAAGGTGAAAATGTATCGAGATAGACTCTATCCATTTTCTACCTTGCCCTCATCAGTAACAAAACCTCTGATACGAAGCAGCGACACCTAACGACATTACTGAGTTACCACCCTTACTAGCTGCTAACCTGCAGCCAATGAAATCCCTGTTTACATTTGAAACCTACGCCCACCCTTGAGACCTTATGATAAAGAAATTCCAAGCGAAAATTTAATATCATACTTTAGTCAGATGGATTATTTGCATTTATCCAATGGGCGGCTTATTTCCTTTTGATCTTTACGCAATGATAAATCATGCATCAATAAAACTCAACCTATAATTAATACGTCACGAATTTATCGCCAACACTTATTTCCGACCTTCTGATTCGGCAATCGTGAAGGAAAGAGGCAGTTATGGGGCGGAGCTAGGCACATCTGGCCGACGACCTTGAGCCATTTCAACATTGTTGCACATTGAGGAATGTAGCCAGAGATCAAAGGAAAGGAAGTCGCTCGGTGACGACAGGCATCAAAACAAAAACATTACCCGACACTTCACTCTTTCTCAATTATTTAAAACAACAAATATCAAGCTAATCGTGAAACGCAACAAACAGGTTGTAAGTCATCACTGATAATAGGAATTTACTTGCGCCAAAGAAAACTACCAATTGATTTGTGAAAGAAATCTGTGAAAGAAATCTGCATGAGTACTCAAGTAATTCACACTCTTCGTCCATCTATAGATTTACCATTTGATACATAAAAGAGGAAAAGACCACTGATGACAAAACGGTAAACAAAATTTCACTTAATGTAAACAATGACACTGGTTATATATTAAGATATCTTTATGAAATACGCAGCGAATGGCGGACTGCTCAGGCGCGTTAATTATAACACCTCTCTCACTCAATGAAAAACAAAATGGCAATAGACAGGTCAGTAATATATAAATATAAGTCGATCAGGTTATCCTTACCTTGCAGTTATTTATCAGATCAAATTTGGCGCCAGGAGGAAAATTAATTAAGGGTCAGTACTCTTTGGGCTACTTCTTCCGACTGATTCAATTTAGTCGAGAATCACTTAGAGAAATGATGTCAGGTTAAAGGTCGCATAGAGCAAAGGGTTACCCATTGGATAAAACAGATACATGATTGACACAAGTGGGTGTATACGAAATATCAGCTTGCTATCACTCACTCGGGGGCTCCGCCCCCTCGTGAGATGATAGCGCGCTGATATTTCGTATACACCCCTTGTGTCATCATGTATCTATTACGTATTCACTGACAGCAACAAGAATTAAATTTGAACAATTAAATCACATCGGGCCGTAGTCCTCAAGTAATTAGATTTTGTTCTCCTTCTTTATATGATTCTTATTCAAGGCATATGTTTTACGTCATAAGCAGTAGATTATTTATGAGAGTAAAATTGTAGTGCACTGATACAAAGACTGAGAGCTTGTCATAATGGAATTTCATTAATAACTGAAATATTGTTTAAAGCACGTTAACTCACTCACTCACTCACTCACTCACTCACTTGAAATGAAAAAAAAATCCCCGTTTTGCATGTGCTGCAGTCAAAATATATTTTACCAAATGATGCATTTACTCCTGTTTTGATATTTTCGATCAAACCTAGTCGGCATCAAGTTTTCACACATCCCATCTTTCGGTGTTCAGAATTTGAGTAAATCTCATCGTTTTTCTCCAAAATAACACAAAACGATGACGCCATTACATAAGGTTTGATAACAAATATTTCGCAATAAATTTTGTTTGAAAACAGATACATTTTATTAGAAACATTCAAAATTGAAACAACGAATTCCATTCGTAAAATGATTTCGTATTGACGTTACTTTTAAACTTTACAAACTCTACAGTAAATATCGATCGACCTCAAACGTGATAGATCTACCCTGTATCCATCTAACCATATGCCTGAAATTACATTTGAAATTAATATTTTAAATAGTCTTCTCTTCAAACGCGACAGGTCCCTACCGCTATCTTTGCCGTTGACATTTGAAGTTCATTTTGAAAGCCGCCTTCTGATTGGCCTATCAGAAGGGCCTGCAGTGGGCTAAACTCTTAGCACAGAAAATGTGGGCGATGATGTCAAGGGCAAAGCGGAAAGAGTTCGAAATCTTTTCGTTTCAGCCTTGACGTCTTTAACCTTTCACTATTTCATTTTCTTCTTCAGAACCATTGACTTAAGAAATCTGAAACCTTGTGTTCAGACTACTTAGATGATGGGGATTCTAACTAATAGATTTCATGATCTTGTGAAGCCTAATATGGACCACGCCCTAAAAACCTATTTTCAACTTCTTCTCCAGAAGCAAAAGACCTAGAAAATTGAAATCTTGCATACACACTCCTTAGATGATAGGGATTCCAATTTATAGATTTGGTGACCCTATGATACCTTTTAAGGGCAACAGGGACCACACCTTTAAAAGCTATTATCATCTTCCTCTCCAGAAGCAAAAGGTCTAGAAAGCTAAAACCTTGTGTACAGATGCCTTCGCTCATTGGGATTATGATCAATAGATTTAGTATTCTGTGGCCCCCGAATTGTGAACCTGTGACCATTTGTATCATAAGTTATAGATAGCCTGAGCAGCTACAAATGTGGTATAACTCTAAAGAAGCACTTGATTCCCACAGAGTCCTGAGTGTGAGAACTTTAGAAGATCACTGCGAGTTCCTCAAGATATCGGTGTCTGACTACACTAGGGTCATTGAGGTAAGGGAGCATTTGTTAGGGTTTTCATTTTCAATTAATTTTCATTTGAAGGTCTGGCTATCCTCTCTCATGTGTCAACTTTCATTCTGAACTACTGGAGCAACTTGATCTATAACCTCCATGTCCATTTACATTCATGGACCCAATTTGAGAAGAAATATCACTTTACAGATTTTGTTGTGATGTTCTGCAACCTTTAGTAATTTAACTCTTTCAAATGGTTTCCATTATGTAAGATGTGTAAAATGTTGAAAATTGCTCTTTTGAACCTTTCTTCCGCATTACATGTTTACAAAGATTGTCATAAAACCTGTACTGACTTCATGACAAAATTGATTTGCAGCAAATCCGCCACCGAGAGCACACAGAGAAGCTAAACCTACTTCTATCTGGGACCCAGTACAGTAAATGGCCCCGTCAGCCTCTCATCGAAGTAGCTAACCTCATAGAGTGGATCACGTACCCTCCAAATACAGGTCAGTAACCCCTTTGGGTTTCCATAGATAATTGAGGGACCTTAGAGTCCCTCAAACACATTTCCAACAATGGATCAATGGATCAGATACCCAGCCATTACTTTACACTTTATTTTTCCTCTCAGCTTCCATATATTTTAAGGGTAGTCAGAAGAATAACTCTTTCTAGTAATCTTTTTCACAACTAAATGAGAATGCGAAAGGTTAGCCTATGGGTAGAGTAATTTTAATAAAATCTGTAGATATTGGATCTTTGCACTTGGTCCTGTTCATAGCTGAGTTAACCACCACCAGCAACATTCAGCCACAATAAGAGTGGTTTTATTAATGGTTGGAAGCACTACTGCACTGTTTGGATAAGATTGAAGGCTTGATTTTTGGCCTCACGCGCATTAGTTACGAAAAATGTCATGTCAGCTCAATGGAGTGAATTAATTCTAACCGTGAGTCTATCAACATAGCAGGTAGCCATTGGGATCTGGTAATGGGTTGTGGAGGCGACTCTAAGGCTTGCACCATAATGGCAGCTCTGGTTAGAGTAATGATATGAGTAGCAACGTAAGCATGCTTGGGTCTGTTGAAAAATCTAAATTATGTTGTCATTTGCTTCTTTGTTCTCAGTGGTTGTGTCAGAGGGTTACAAGTCACCATTCATCGGCTTCATCAAGTCAGGGGAGTGCCATGTCCTGAGACAGGTGGAAGCACTCGACACTCTACGCAATGGACAGAAGGTAGGTAAAGGTTTGACCTGGGCTGCAGCGATTGTTCAAATTAAAATTAAAACAGGCGACAGATTCATAGTGTGCAAAATAAGTAAGGAAACTAGAATAGTTATTTGTTCATATATGTTATTTCAAAATCACATTTACCCCTATTTCTTTGTTAACAAAATATGTATGAAGAAAATAATTATGTATCAACCAATTAGGTGCATTGTGATTTGTTGTCTGAAAAGTGCAAAAAAGTTCAGAAAAATCAAATAGAGAGATGTGTTAGACGACCACCCTCAACTTGTGCACTTAATTTGGCTCAATGATAGAATAATTACAGCAAACACTTTACACACTTTTGTAAGTTTGCATTTATCTTTAATCTCCCAGGAGCGCAGGACAAAGCAGGTGGTGATGGGAAGACTGGGACCCTCTGATTCGTTTGCTGAACTGAGCGTGCTGCTGGATGAGCCAATCACATGCTCCATAGTCACTGCTACAGACATTGAGATGGGCGTCATCAAACCAGAGAGGATCTCCGGTAAGACAAACAGGCTTGAAAATTCTCAAGTTTTGTTGGAGATATATTTTAGAACCATTTGATTTAAAATATTGTTAGGGAAGACAAGATTTTCTGGACAACAACTTCTTTATGTGAAATTCACAACATTTCAGAGTAAATGCTTACGCCTTCATCAGGTGGTACATTCAATTTTTGATTAATTTTCTCCTTAACTCATTTAAAGCAAGAATGAAAAGCCTTTCTTCACAGTAATGTTTGTCCAATTCCAGAGCTGGATGAAGTAACAGTTCAACTATTCAAGCAATCAAACAGCAGAACATTTGGAGATCTCACTAAGGTAAGTCCAAGATGTTATTTGTCATTAAAATTAAAATCTTGTTAACATCCAGAAAATAGTTTCTGCAATTAAGAAAAGGAAAATCATCAATGGCTGAGAGAAGTGTTTTATAAAGTGCATTACCAGCATATTTAATGGATTTTCCTGTATTAGTAAACTTTTGTGACTAATAGGGTGGGTCAATGGTGGCATGCCTCTTTCAAAACATTTAAGATTAATCCATTCATTCTTTTGATGTCATGGGTTTATATAAATATTATCAGGCAATAACCTCTGGTTTACTACAATGTGACACAATGTATGTGAATGTTGCAGGCAGATATCCAGGAGGAGTACATACAGCAGGAGATGAAGAGAGAGTGGAATGAGTTTAAACACAGTGTAGTGGTGGATGTTATCAACTCTCGGGGGATACGGCCTGGCTATGGGCGCTGGGCTAAATAATTGTGTGATTTGATTAAGCCTTTCAAATTTGAAATGTTCAAAGGATCCATTATGTGAAGAGGATGAATTCCAATCCAGTCTTGATGATATGAAGTCAGACAAATACAACTTGCTTTTTTTTAATGGAAGGCAATTTACCAAACCAGAGATGTATCCCAAGTCATATCTCTCAATATAAACTCTGATACAGTTGGCCCTAACTCTCTGTTTGAGTGAGCGAGTTATTGTTTAGCGCCACTTGGGCAGTATTTTAGCCATTAGCGGCGTTTCTGTGTTTGAGCCAAGCCAAAAAGTGATGAACATTTGCAAAAATGAATAGTGTCCATATAACTTTCTAATCAAAGAGTCTTGCATTTCAACTGACTTGTCCTGTAGGAAATATGTAAGCATTGCACTAGTGAAGAAGATATTCTTTATGGGAAAATGCACATGCAGCATTGTAGATTTCACAGCTAAATTTTTGCAACAAATCCGGATTCCATAATACTAGCCAAGAAAGCGAGTGAGCTGAGTGCCTTCTGAAAGGACAGAATGGGGAAATTAGAAGACTGTGCAGACATCAGAGTTTGCTAATAGTTCAACGGTTTACTTGTCCAAGAAGATCTACAAGACTGTATGAACAATTATCTTTTACAGTAAATGCACCAAAACATTAAATTCCTTTTACCAAAATTTGGAGACTGAATTAAAACTGTGTTGTGAGTGTTATCAGTCTTATTATGATTATGGATTTCTAGATGTGGAAACGATTGCTCAGGCCGTTGTCCTTTATTCTGACATTACATGAGAAATGACTTTGATAACATGTTCCCCTGTTTAAAAGAAATTAAGCTTGTCAAATCTATTTGATGCTGTACAAACTGAGCAGATTCATGAAATCAATAATGATTGATGATTTTCAATGTGCTTATCATTAATGCCAAAACAACCATGTGACATTTTGATTAGCAAGTTCTATAAATTTATAACTTACTTAATGTAGGAGTGGGACATATTGGCTGACAAGTTTGTCAAGCTTCATTTCATCCACAACACAGTCTAAGTATCCACACTGAACTGTCACTTTTGCAAAAAAGAAGTGGTAATTTTGAGAGCTCTCTCTCATTCATGTTACCAATTTCTAAATGTCTCTCCAAAGAATTCACAAAATTTATACCTCGTGAACGTTAAGAGATTATATGGGGTCCCATTGTAAATATTAAATAAACATGTGTATTAAATGTATTTCAGTTTAGTGTTGTTTTTACTATAGCCTTCATAGTGAATTCTTGCATTATTTCGGTAAAGATCAAAGGTGCCGCCTATCCTTTATTCTGCATTAAAGTATAGTTTTTGAATGACGTCAAGAAACAATGAACCATGATGTCAACAACAATAATTGGCCCTAACAGAGCATATCTAATTCACTGCCAAATTCACTCAATTTCAATAACGTTCATTTTGGCTGAAAAATAATTTACAAGAGTAAAAATCAAAATGCTAGAAAAAAAAAGAGTAGCTTCAACCTTCATGTGTTTGCAATAAAGTACAGTTTTGCCCTGAACTATTATAGTTAAAGCACAAAGTTAAAGTTGATATCAAGTCCTGTGTAGTGAAGGCATTTAAACTGTTACAATGTATCCTCTTTGATGAATGTACCTTTACAATTTCATTACAAAATATTTACCATTGAAGTTAGCTAAATAAACAACAAAGAAAGTATTTAACATGAAATACATAATTTAATAGGTGATAAATATAGGGTTCTTTTACATTTGCCTGCTGCTAGAGGAAATAAAATAAGACATATTTACAGTGTTTCCTTGATTACATGGAATACACCTCCTCCATGTTTTATTCTCTTGAGGACAAATCTTCAACACCCTCTGAACCTTTGTGTTGCTTTTTCGACCAGAGCTGTATAATCAAAGGGTTCGATCGTAGCAATACCTAGGTTGTATTCGAGAAAATATGGCAGCTTTTATCTTAAGGTAACATTAAAGATGGTTGTATATGTACTGCATTTTAGAAGTTGTGAGAACCATTAAAATGAATGGTTTCACAATTATTTGAAGGTAGCATTGTAATAATAGTATATAATAATACTGTGCTGACAATATTTGAAAAAATAGAGTTAATAACGCTATCAAGTATTTCAAATGAATAGGCAATGTTTTTATAATGCCCCTATGAAGACTGAAACACATTTGAGAATAGATTTTCATATGATATGGAGCTAACAAAAAAGTGGAAAGTGGTTGCTTGTGGTGAGCTTGAGACAGAACGATGATCCACTCTATCTTTCTCCTATTTTGGCAGTGTGGACACTGGGCATAAGAATTCATGACATACAACATTACCAACAATCAGGATGTACAGAACAACACTACGGGGAAAAAATGGACAAACAAAACTGATTTACAAGCAACTTTCATGGAGAAAACTTAGCACATAATTGCTGTTCACAGAAAAAGGTTTCTGCATTATAAATACACATTTTAGCACCTTTTGAAAATAAACTCATTGTGAAATTGTTCAGTGTTATCTGTATAAAAAATCAATCATATTTCAAAATTATCAATAGTGTGAAAACTTTCACTGGAAAACAACAATTGTAAGAACTAAATTGACAACATGTTTCCTTTGAGAAAGGTTTGGTGATCAAATATTCATGTAAAATTTTCAAATTATTCATTAATTTGAAAGATGAACAAAGGGATTTCTGTCAAAAAATATCAACCAGATTTTCATCTGGAAATCTTGGATGTCAATATTTGGCCACAATATTGCATATGTTTCTGTGTTTCGACCATTTCTTCCATATCCCATTTCATCATGTCAGTGTTCTGATGGGTAGTGGATGGGTTTCTGGTAAATCTGGTGGATCTTCCTCCTCAAACATGGAGTGGTCCTGTGATTCAAGACCCGGTTGTCTGTAAGCGGCTTCACATTCAGGAAGGTCAGCAGAGTCTTGAGGGAAGAAGTAAACCAAAGCCTTACATATGAGCCTGCTGCAGGCAAATTCTCAACATGTGACTGATAGTAATGTTTCAAATAATGCAAAAGACAAGTTATCAAAAGTTCAATGATGGGAACAACACTGCATATTACCAAAATTCCGTATGTATTTTGCAGCTTACTTTTTAAAATGATACCAAAAATCTCAGAACAACTGACCTCTGCAGAAGATATCCGAGATATTTCATGTGCAGTTTCAGAACTCCTCGCAGCATGTGAGGAATGATCTGTCCTACCATAAGCTGAAGTGAGATGATCAACAGTATTTATATTTGTAACTGAAGGGGTTGTAATGGAAACAAGAAACAAATCAATCATTATAAAACAAAAGTAGAACCATTGGCCTGTAGCTCATCAGGCTATCTATAATTTATCCAACCTGGCAGCCACAGAATCACTAAATCTATAAATAATAATCTCCATCAGCAAAGGAGTCGAGGTTTCAGCTTTCTAAGCCTTTTGCTTCTGAAGAAGATGATGAGAAAAACGTAACCTTTTTAGGGGTTACAGTCTCACCAAATCTATTAGTTATAATCCCCATGAGCTAAGGAGTCTGTTACTCTGTATACAAGGTTTCAGCTCTCCAGGCCTCATACTTACTCTAGTTACCATCATTCACAAATTTTACAATTGACCTAAATGACCAGCACAGAGGGCAAAACCGTTACCATAGAATACCAGCCCATGCCACAAGCCTGTCTGACATAGGTCTCATGAGCTAAAATGATTCTTGTAACTTAAGAAATCTATTGTTGGGACGTTATTGAGCAATATTGAAAAATTAAATTTTTATATGAAACCTGAGAGTAACCGATGCAAAACAATGTAGTCGTTTAAACAAAAAATTGAAAACCTGTCATTTATAATCCAAGTTTTGAAGGCAAAAGGTCAAGTAAATGTACACACTTGAACTTAATACTAACACATTTTACATAATTTTATGGATAGATATAGATTTGACATACTCACTTCTTATATCTCTTTTCTTCTCTGCAGATAATGCCTTATTCTTATTGCGAGTGCTGACCTTACTATTCAACCTTTTTAAAGTCTGGTCCATCATTTTCAAAATATCTGGCTTTGGTTGGGCCATTACTTCATCATGGACATCAAGTTCAATGACATCGTCAGGTGAAGTTGGCCTGATATTCGAAGGACCAGGCTCACCTGTTTTCCTTCTGGATTTTGAACTTTCAGTTTCCACTTGTTCAGACATTTTTGTTAATTTTCTCTTCAGAGGGGTTACAGATACAGTGTTTTCTTTTGCCTCATCACCCTGTGCACTTTGTTTTTTGGAAATATTTCTTCTCAAAGTCACAAATCTTTTAACCACTGACGTATCTGGATTGAATTTAACATCCTCAGAATTTGTTTCTTCTTGTTGGTTAGAAGTTTCAAAATACGGTGAAGTAGATTTAGACTTCTTTTTTCCATATTTTCCTGTAATAGGATCCTCTGTTTTCTCTGTAGTTAAGACCGGTCTCTTCTTCAAACTCAGTGGATTTTCTCTATTTTTACTTTTCCTTCCACTGCTTAAGATTTCTGTGACAGGAATCAACTCACTGAGTGTGTGTGTATCCATGCCCAGTGCAGTCAATACCACCAACTCAGCATCTTGTGTGTTAAGTGCACACCTTTCATTATCTTCAAAATCTTCTTCACATGCATTTAATTCTCTCCCCTTCATAATATCTGTGGTACCTTTAGACTTGGCTTCTGGGAGGTCTTCAGTGTTGTCCTCTAGTGTCACCACACTGGTTGATGAAGTGTCTAATCTCCCATGCTGATTTAGAATTTCTTGTGTATTTTCACATTCTCTCATTTTACTTTGTCTTTTGTTTGTTGTATCTTTTTGTTGTACTGTTTTTGTATCATTACTTCTATTTCCATTCTTCTCAATAAAGCATGTATTATCTTCATCAGTGTTGACATCCTGATTTTTTTCCTCATAATCATCTTTAATTCTTTTGTTTTCTTTTGCTCTACTTTGCCTTCTACCTGTTAAACCTTTCTGTTTGTGATTATTGACATTTTTTGTAAGAACATCTTGACTTTGGACATTATCATTCACTCTGTGATTGTCTTCATCTGATGTTATTTCTCTTTCTCTTATTTTTATTTGTCTTTGTCTATAGCGCTCTTCTTCAGAATTGTCACTTTTTAGCCCTTTATCAGATTTTTTTGACTGACTTATTTTTGTTTCTTTCTGTTTTTCACCATGTGATAGTTTGTCCAGCCTATCATAAAACTGTGGACCATCTTCTCCAATGTCCTTTTGCTTAGTCTTGGCTTGACGTTTCTTAACACTTGATGCTTTAGTTTCACTTGCAGGTAGTGTGTCTAGTTTTTCTTCAGGTTGTTCACCACTTGCTTGCTCTAGGCATACATTTTTCTCTTTGGCAGAAGAGTTATGGGAATTTCTATCCTCAAGATCACTGCAGCTGGTTGAATATTCTTCTATCTCAATAGAGTCATGCTCTGTCAAATTGTCACTTTGTTTATCTCTCTTCTTTTCTCTGTTCTGAGTTTGACATTTTGAAACCTCCTTTTCGCTTTCTTGTTCTTTGTTAAGACCAGGTTGAGATTTTCTCCTGCTTGATCTCCTAACAACTGTTGGAATCTTTTCAAATTTCTTCTGAGATTTCCTTTTGGTTTCTTGACTAGAATCAGGGAAATCATATATGCTTCCAGAAAGTGGAATTTGTTCCTCAGAACCAGATTCAGCAAAACTTGGATGTTGGTCACAGTAAGTGTTAAGGTAAGACTTACCTCTAGGCGCAGGAACACTTCCAGATTCATTTTCCCTTTTATGTGATTTTCCAGAACTTGTGCTGCTTGCACTTTTTGAATGAGATTCTTGGTCAATAAGTTCAGAATTGGGTATAACAGAAACAGAAGATCCAGAATGTTCTTTAGATGAGCGCCCCTCTTCAGAATTATTGTCGTCACTCATTGAAGTATCCACAAGCTGTTTTGTTTCTCTAATTGGTGAAATAGAAAGGTCTGGCTTGCCAGGAGCAACAGTTGAAGATTGTGTTGAATGATGATAAGACATCTCCAATTGACTGTCTCCCTTTCCAGATTCAAACTCTATCCTCTCTCCAGTTCTATCTTGAAGCTGAACAATTCCATCTTCTTCTATGTACTCTGCTAAAGGATCTTGAGTTGCTGGAATGAATGGCTGGGACTGCGGGTAGTCTGTGTCTGGAGATTCCAAATTTGACAAATGAGACTTGGCATCCACATAAACCATGGACTCTGTGGCATCGAGAGCTTCACTTTGTTTCCGACTACTCCTTGTTGACATAGCTGTAGGAGCAAAGGACACTCTTCTTTTATCAGCTTCACTTCCTTTATGGTCTTGGTCAGAGTCTTTGGTTGGTGGACTAGCTGGAGCATCATCTGGTGGAAGTAAAGCAGATTCAAACTCATCTCCAACACTACTTATCCTAGAACTGGTGGATGCTCGAGCAATACAAGATGCATCAATACTCTTGTTGAAGAAACTTGTCACTCTTTTCCTTTGTCCCCTTGATGGAGTTGAACTCTTCTGTTTCTCATCGCTCATTTGTTTTGAATCTTTCAAATTTCCGTTTTCTTCACTATCTTTTTCGGAAGCTTTCTTCAAATCTTTACCAGTTTCCTGATCCTCTTGATGTTCCTGGATTGCCGGCAAAACATTCATACTCCCACCACTTTGAACATCATCTCTAATTGGATCTTCTGACAAGACAATGACCTCATCTAACATTTTAGAAACAGGTTGGCTATTCTCCGCCTGAGAAAAATCACTGACGTCCTCCTTCTTGCTGAATGAATCCTGACTATTCTCGAACTGGGAATCGTCTTGTGAATCTGTTTGAGAGGGACAGGACAGCTGGATTGATTCCTGACTTGTGTGCCATGCCTGGGGAGAGAAGATAGAGATGAGAAATGACAGAATATGTATTAATGTGTATTAATCTGAAAATCATGAAAGGCCCATTAGAAAATTTGCCTCTCATCTGAAATTGTAAATAAATACCATCTGCAGATCTACATAATGAAATTCATTTTATTTCAAGGTACTGCATGACACCTTGCAGCTAAATAGAAACCTGAAGGTGGATAATGGCATATTGGGATTTAAATCTTTGTTTTGTGAGATGCATTCTTGTAAGACTTTATGATTTTTTACTCCTATCAAGGTCGTATGAATTATGGGGAAGGAGCCAAATGAGATCGTTGTAGGATAACAAAATCAACAAAACATTTTTTCACATACTTTCTGAGTAGAGAATACAATATTACAAGACTTGATCATGCGAAAAAAAAAAGCTCATGCAAAGCTTAAGAGACTTACTGTGGGAAGATTTGCCAATGTGAAAACTTCTACAATTTCTATATCTGGCGTTGGCGCTTTTGATGACTTATTACAGTTATCATATTCCTTTTCAAAAGCTGGTTTAATTTCCAAGTCAGAAGTTTTGGGTTCTTCACCACTTGTAACAGGTGTGTCCCTTTTACCCTTTTCTTTCACTCTTGACACGCCTACACAATGTTCTGAAGAATCTTCACCAAGATTTAAGTTTCTTTTTGGTGACTTTGCTTTTGCATTTTTGTCAGTATCAGTATGATTAGTCTCTCTGCTTGAAGCTCCAGCATCTATGTTCTCAAATTTTTTCTGTCCTTTTTTTCCACCAGGAGAACGAAAGTCATTGATCTGACCAGCAACAATTGTCTTTCCAGACATAACCTCCTTGGATGTTCCAGGTAAACTGCTTGGAGGAGAGTCAACATCACTACAATCTCTTTTTGAGGGTGTTGAACATCTTCTGTCTATGTTTCTTCTGCCTGGTGAGTCTGGTGAGGGTGAGTCTTTAGCTGGTTCTGGGATCTTACCGTCCTTACCAGGTTTGGTAGCCTGGTCCCCAGAAGATCCTGGTAAACTTGGTCCAGGGATAGGCTGAAGCTGGGAACTTCCGGCATCTCCAGAGTCACTCCTAGAACTGGAAAGAGGAGGAACATAGTCTTCCTTCCACTCTGAAAATGAATTTGATTTCTTCTATCATAAAATAAACGTGAAAATAGGCAGAAGATTATTTTGTCAATTCAAGAGGTAATGAGAGAATACTGTATGTTCATATTCAAGTGCTTGTTCTTAACATGAATGAAATCATGACAAGAAATATATGGATAACAACTTTATTCATTGTATACAATGAATAAAGAAGTTGTTATCCATATATTTCTTGTCATTATCGTCATTTCAACTTCTAAAATGCCTCTGAAAGAAAATGAATGAAATCAACTGTTATAGAACACACTGTATGTACAAATGTTCAAATTCTGTGAAGGTGACTTAGGTCCAAAAGTTTGTTAAGAGGTTTCCAATGCCATTTCTCATTGTCACTTTAACAGCTACAATAAAGCATGAAATATGATTGATCTTACATATTCCCAAAATCACTTGTTCACTACATTACCATAACATACCATTGACTGATGCAAGCTCATCCTCTTGTTGCTTGGGTATGATCCAATCTGTCGCTGATAACCGCCTCTTCAGTCTCTCCCAATAACTCCATAAGTCTTGACTTGACTGCTTCTTCACTTCTGAGTAAGAATAAAATGTAGTCTTGGATCAGCAAACAGATCTGATAAATACATTATAATAGCCCATAATTCATGGCTTTATTCAACCTTTTACAATCCGGAACAACCTCTCCTTGAATATGAATTACTTTAATGCATTGATGAAGTTCTTAGTTCCAATAATTATGCTTAAATTTCTGAACTGTGCAAGAAATAAATGAGTATATAAATTATCACCAGGTTTTGTTCAGGAACTAAGATTATAAGAATGTGTTTAACCTGTTCTAAACAAAAGAACACTATTGAAACATCTACTCCCTCTCTTGCTAAACAAGAAAAACATGGACAAGTTTAACGTTGATGTGTGTAGCTATCAACAATTAAACTATAATCTGAAGTAAGCTTCCTTTTCATATAGAACACTAAGTGTTATAAAGTAGAAAATAATAACACTTCTTCATGCAGTTGTCACTGTTGAAAGATGTTACTGAAACATAGAGCCATTGGCTCTCTAACACATTCTTTCACAAATCACTTCATTTTGTTGAAGACTTACATATGAAATACAAGGTCTAAATCATTTAATGACCCCCAATGATCAGACAATCTCCAAAACTCACCAGTCTCATTTACACAAACTCTATTCCCTCAATCAAAGCCTCTACTAGCAAAACATTGAAGCACAAACAGGGTATTTAAGCCAGATGGACAGACAGAGCAAAACGCACATACCATTTTCCTTGCTGGTTGAGGGTCGCTGTGACCCGGCTTGACTGTCAACAGCTTCAGGTCCCATAGCATCCAGTAAGACGCTTAACTGGCTGCCCAACATCAGAGAGTCCTCTGTATTACCTTTGTTTGCACTGAAGAAATAAGTAGGGGTGAAACGGTACGCTTGTGCTTCGGTTCGGTACATATTGCGGTACATTTTCAGTTTGTTATGAAACCAATAGTCGCCATATTTCTTTGAAAGAGATCTCGAAAAGTCACATCATTCAAACACTATTGTTGAGAGTTGAAGATCTAAATCGTTCTGAATGTTTACTTCCGGTAAAATGGCTACAGGTATCGTTACCACTTCAAAACTTGAAGACATTTAATCGTAATAAATAACATTTTTTTGGTAATTAACTTTTTGAATAAATATTATTGGTTTTTTAAGTTATTAAAATGATTTTTGGACACAAATTAATTATGCGATGCAAACCAAAAATCCATATTAATGTAACCAAACGTAACTGTACTGTAGTAGTGAACCGTTTCACCCCTAGAAATAAGGAGGAAGGACATCAATCATTACCAAAGATGTATCAGTGAATATACAAAATGAGCTCCATAACTTGTAAGCTTGAAATACTTACTATACTTTTTAAAGGGCCTCATTGAAATCATATTCAAACCGATTTGTTTAATGGGGCCTTGACAATTGTCTTTAACAATTAAAGTAGGTATCTTTACAGTTTGGAGAATATTTCAATGCTTACACTATTTCTCCCACTATCATAAAATATGTTTGCACTAGATTAGTGATATGTAGCGATAGAAGCATCTAAAACGTTTCTGTCACTGGAACGCAAGGAGGTATATCTAACACTGATAATATTTTCCTGTGAGAGTTCTGCAGCTTTGGGTTTTAATGTTGATTTTATGACACTTCATTTACTTTCAACTCATTTGAGTGACTCACTTGTGTTCAGTCCAAACCTCCTCAGCAGCTTTCTGTACAAGTGGATTTGCCATGCTGGAACAAAGTTTTCAGAATATCACTCAACTGAATCAAGACCTATGTATATTGTACTGCAGTTCTTTCTGACACAATAAAACTCTGAAACTAACATCACTTATCAAATGATACAGTCAATATTTTCCAAAGTAAGCACTGTTGCAACTTATATAGTAAAACCTTTTTTGCAGCCTACTTCATTAGCTTTGCTGCAGCTTCAGAATTGGAATGTCAATCTGCGCTCGCAAAATCAGTGGGTGCAACCTGCTGGTCCATTTGTTCTTCTCAAAGCGGAATTTCAGAAATCATAACTTGATCACAAATAGCAAATTGTATAAGAAAAGGCTACAAATACACTTCACATTTCAGACTGAAAGTCTATAATTGTAGCTCTGACAAGAAGTTTGAGCCAGCGTGCATTTTAATACTGACCAGTCATATATTCTGTTTTTGCTCTCAATGCCATTGTTCAGATCCAACAGAGAAAACTTCTTTATTGCCAGAGCGAATTGACAATTTTCCTGAAATAAAAGAAGTAGGAAATCATTATCAAGGAATCAAAAGTTAAAAACTAATGTACTCTCAGAAATGACAGAAAAAAGCTTTCTTAAAATGGATTTTCCTGCAAATCAGACAATTCTTTCTCTAAATATCTACTCAAAACATCATCAAGAAACTGCTAATCATGACTGCAAGATATTTTTATTTAGGGTTTTACCAGAAAAAAATTTCCCGGAGAATGGCTACCTTAAGATGTTTTCAGAGTCAAACCACAGATGTCTAAAACAGTCTCTAAAAATATCAAAAAAGGTGGTAGAGTTATTTTCAATCTGCACAAACACCCCTTCACTGCTGTCAACACATCTGTGATGAGGTGTCTAGCTGAAGGACGAACATTGACTCAACATTACTTTGTTACATTTTATAATGAATGGATGGATACTGTTTACTAAATAGACAACTTTCAGATGACCATGTAAGCTTAATGAACAGGTACATTCCACCAGAGACAAGGCCATGATTATGTAATCAGAGAGGCTATTGCATGCTACACAAAATATGTCACACAACTGAAGTATTTAAGTTTTAATATTTTCACCTGTAAATATATGTTTGCAATAATTTCAATTAAATTCCAAACAGACTAAATTAGGTAGTCGTTAGACAAGTCGACATCTGTTATCTTCTTATCTCAAAATATAATAAGTCTTATATGATGTCAGATTTGAGGAGCTGAAGGTTCTTAAGTTGATGAACAGTGATAAACCTAGGATTTTTTTGGGGTGGGTCAATGCCCCACCTGGTAAAATTTGGGTGGGCCCTATTTTTTTGGGAGGTGGTCCCAAGGGCCCCACCTGATCAATTAGGGTGGGCCTTTTCAGAATGTTTCACTGTGCGTTTGAATTTTCAGAATAACTTGTTTGAATAAACTGTTACACATTAAGTTTTTATACTTTTTACTTGAAATTTTTTAGCTTTGCTAGGGCCACCAATTTTGGTTTGAACCATTTCGTCAGATTCAGAATCGCTGTCGTTATCATAATCATAATCAACAAGTGTCCGTTTCTTCGTTATAGGAGGAGACGATTGTGATCTGTCTGTTTGCTAAAGAAACTCAAAATATTTTTCTGCGACATGATCCATTTGTATATTAGTGCGGGAAATGAAACCGAAAGTGAAAGCGAGATTAGACAGCGAAGTTACAAATCCGTAACTAACACGCTTTTCCATTGGCTGAGAATATTACAATGGCCAATCAGGGACGTTGATGCATATCGTCGTCGGTCGATAAACTGGTTCACTGTCTGAGTGCTTGCGGCGAATGATCGTGATTTAGTGACGAGTTTTTAGATTACAATTTACTTTCATTTATAAATATAGGCCGCATTCGGATTTTATAGTTGCGTTATTTTACAAAAGAATGCGTTAAAGGGGCGCAGCTTCAATTTATATGTGCGGGAATTTTCATTTGTATGCGGAAATGCCGCAGAAACGCATCCTAGGTTTATCCCTGGATGAAAGGGGTGCTTTTAACACCAATTATGATAGTCATATGTAGTTGAATTATCACTTTTTGTGACAGCAAAAAAGTCAATAATTTGTCACCAAAATGGAACAGGGAATACACGTGTCAGACAAATTATGGTCCAGCATGTACTTAATGCAGTGTTCCTAATGTAAAACTTGAATGTTTCCGTGATCCTAACTCACCAGAGATTCCGACGGCAGAAAGACAAGACTGTATTCTTTAACAATGAGAAGTGCTTGGTTCCATTCAGGCGGTGTACACATGTCTTCACTGAAAACATACCAACAGTCATATTTCACTAAGCAATTGCATACCTCTTAGCATATTGATTGATACTTATTGAATTGTAACCATTGTCAAAATACTAACTTAGAGTGAGTGAGTTATTGTATAAGGCTGCTTGGGCAATATTTCAGCGATTAGCGGCGAACTAACTTAGAACGTTAGAAACAAAATTCTAAAAGTTAAGTGTACCGTTATTATCCTTACATGACATTCTACAGAAACAAGCTAATACTTGCTATCAAAATACAGGAAATAAGGTTTTGAAAAAGAATTGATCATGGGGAAATTGAAAACCTTTTGGCTAGATCATTATGTCATAGATCATTAAATCTTTGATGGACATGATTACATTTGGCATACAATGGGTCTCTGATGGAAGACTTTGGCAACTGACATACTAACTAACCTAGAAACAATTCCATTGCATGAAACATTCATAGTATATTACAAAATCAAAATTGTAGCCTACATCTTTACAGATTTTGAAACACTTGGTATCCTAGCTCCCCTATTCTTGACTGTCGAGGTTGAGGTTAACCAGAGATTTTTAAAGTCTGTGAGTAATACATAATCTACTGAACTACATACTCGAAGGAATAGTTGTCAATTGCTTCTTGTGTGAAGATAGCAGTGATGAAGACTGCATTGTCAGACACCTGTTTTGTGATACTTCCATCTTCGTCTGGGCCAGATATGTGCTGGATGAAGAACAAATATTCAAAAAATTCTTTTATTTCAAACAAGCAATGTTTTTGTTTTCACATTTCGTAGAAACATGACATATTATCAAATTTTTGATCAGTCATCAGATGATTAGCTTGAAACCCTTAAACTAAAACTCTTTTTTTTTTCTTTGAAGGGGAAAAACATTGCACAGCACAATACTTTCCCTAGCTTACATGAACCGCAAAAATTGTTTCACTTCCCCTCGCCTTTAGACAAACCCCAGTTCAGATAATCTAAACTTCGGTCGATGTAGGAAGAGGTCTTGCAAGCTGGACTAATCCAATTGCTGTCACATCTAAGAAAATTTTCTTTTTTGTTCAGCAACACTGAATTCAGTGCTACCCCCCTCGTGTTTGACAACATTGACACACACCATTTTGGGTAGGGGGTAGCGATGCATTCGTTGCCACTGAATAAAAAAGAAAATTTTCTAAGATGAAAAAACGGTTGGATATATTAGTCAAAGGGTTTATCTTTCTATCCATGTGTTGATTGAAGTTAGATGTTTTGTTTTTATTGACTCGGAAGGCAAATCCCTGCTACAGATGAAATAAGCTTTGGACTCTAAACTTCGGGTGTGCAGTGATCACACATGAACCTAGGTCGAGAGGCTCTACCTGCAACCACATTGGATTAGTATGCGGCTCGCTTGTGAGAATAGAGCATTCGGCGACAGAAATTTCGGTCTACCATGAACCAAAGTTTACATTATCTGAACTACAATTTGACATAATAGTCAAAGGGTTAATCTTTCCATACATGTGTAGATTGAAGTTAGATTTTTCGTTTTGATTGACTTAGATCTAGCTTTCAAAATCCTTCTAGATCAAATTCGTCAGGAAGCTGCTACAGATAAAATAGGCTTCGGATCCTAGACGTCAACGAAGGAAGACGTCAAGCAAGCTGGACTAGACAAACTACTGTGTATCAAAGGCCAAGGGTTAAAAGATCCAAATCAAGTGCATTAAAGAAAGGACGTAGCTTGTTTTTTAAAAAGTCAGCTATCAGATAAATGATGTTTATCTATTCAACTCGTGCTTTTTAAGTAATGTTGACGTCTGCAAAGAAAAATAAAGAAAACGAAAACCGGACAAGTCCTTTTCAATACGGATACATCATCTAACAAAACCAACACTTACCCTGCACACTTTGACAATTTGACCCTTTGTTTGTTTATTTTTTCCCAGGACAAAATCTAATATCCATGACTTTTGTTTGTCTTTACTTTTTGAAAAACGAAACATTTTGACTCATGTTTCTTTTCCATCTCCCGCCCGAGAATCTCTATTTTGAACCCTCGATCAAAAATGTTTAGATTTTACTTTTTATTTACTGGTTGACAATCGATTCATTTCTATAAACAAAACCTTACATTACGTAATTAAGTTATCTGTTTGATGTTTATGAACAAATAGATAATCATTATAAGAATATTACAATATTTATTCAATAAACATTTTGGTTTAAGACTATTTCTGGTATTCGGAATATGTCGGCAATTTTCGCCCACGTCCCGTAAATTGCCGAACAAGAAAAATAAACAAACTATTAGTACAACAACGTATTATTATATTTACTGTTTTACATAGTCGCTCAATAACATCACATAGCAATGATATAAATTAGCCATGACACGCGTGCACGTCATTAAGTATTTTTCACTGCAGTTATCAATGAACTATATTTTCAATCTATTACCATATATTATCAGGGACATATGTCAGACTCATATCTTTCATATGTTTCCATTTTCTCTACTTAAGAAATGCTTATATCGATAACACTATGCAATACATAAATAACGAAATGCATTACAAATATTTTAAGACTAGGTGAAAATTCCTTATAGACAAAATTTTATGTTACCGAGATTGTTTAAGAATAAAGATAAATTCGATAAAAGTTCCATGAACAAAACTATAATGTTGTTCTTTTCGCGTCTAAAATTTTTATTGATTAATATATCCTAAGGAGTTTGAAAATCTGACCCTCTGTATTGAGATAACCCAAAGTCACAATGATAAGACCCGTCGCATGTCTAAAGCTATAAGTACCAAAAGAAAATTTCAAAAACAAACTTTTGTCCTGAGCTAAATTCAAATCTCCTTTCTAATATTGCATCTTCATCTCTAAAATGCTTAAATAATGGTATGTTAATGTTTTCAATTTCAATCGAAATTCAACGCTCCGTTCTATGTATATTAGTAATGTGACCTACTAAGCACTATATCCTATATTTGTCGATGTGTCTGTTGTCAGTAAGTTTACAAATTACGTTTGTACGAGTCATTGGTGCGTGGCCATTGTCAGCTTTTCAATCACAAATCTCGACTTAGACCTGTATTTTTGTCCGCTATACTGAAATGATAGGCATTAAGATGTTCATTTTCAGACACAATAACTACTTCCAGTTAAAAAAGAACATTTATGAAGTTTCACATATTTGACACCAACAGCATACTATGCGTGAAGTGATGGATATTATCATGCATACGAAATGCTACCGCTACTCTCAAACATTATTCTCTCCTCGTAGGAAGATGCCGATTGCAAACCTGCGTTCAACTTATTTGAATAAATCGGTTTAAAAAAATGCCACAGTGAACGGAACTCAAATATAAACAAAACTCTTTGCGTTAACTTTTGACTTTAGAATTGAAAGGAATCTATGTTAATTTCAATCACGAATTTAGAAAAAGTAGACCTCTATGCCACTAAATAAGTATAGTCATGAAAAATATGACATGCAAAGGATTTTATCAAGTGGTTTTATGTTTATTAGATGAAAACTTATTTAGGCTCTCCCTCTCATCCTCCATGAATAAACAGAGGTTCAAAATTGGGAATATCTGAAGCTCGGTAAGAGATTAGGCAAGAGGGATTTATTATTTCTTCGAACTTAAGTTTCATAATTCACCTCGGCAAGTCTTCATAAAAAAAATACTTTATGTGTGATTTTCCCAAATATAAAGTTTTAAAATCGAAATAAATGTTAATGAGTTATTCGAGAATCTTGAATATGTGTTTGGGAAATAAGATTAACAAACTGCTTCGAAGATAAAACGTATATCTAAAATGTCAACAGACGACGCTAAGAAAAGAATATTCGTCGTAGGGATAATGCTTTGTGGGGGCAAGGACGTTCCTTGTGACGTCACAGTAGTTAGTCACTATTGAAATATCGAGGGCCGAACTGGGTCAGTAAATTTGTGGATACTGTGTTGATATACCTGAACCGACGGCCTAATGTAGGCCTTGCAAAGGAATTATGGCGAAAAATACCAAATCAAGTGGCAGACTTGAGAATGGAAAGATTGAAGTGAAGAGTAAGGTAAGGACAAATTAGAAAGCTGCACAGGTGCGAGACCGAAATGTGCGAGGATGTCCAAAGCTTACCCCCTCCCCGGCATGTCAACACGAACTATTTGCTGGTGTTATGATGTCGAGGAGACCAAATTGTACAGTACTTCCCTTCCCCAACAATACTATACAATGTTTGAGTATAAATTACGTAAATGCCACAAGTTGTTCTTGGCAGTCTTTGTCGAACGTACCTGAAAATGATTTTACCTGTGTAAATCATGCTCAGATTAATTGGTAAGCCTACCTTAATTTGTGCGTTATAGATTGCATTGGGTTTTAAAGAAATCTACTGTTGTCTATCTATGTAGTTGTAACTGAAATTCTTAAGACCTTTTCTGAATTGAATTACAAGTTGATTTGATGTAACCTTCATTGTGGAATTAGATAAACTCAAATGGCATACTGTACCTTGAAGGCAAACTAATTATCTTCAAATGGACAGGTGATGATAAGATCAATCAATGACTTGTCAGATCTTAGGGTACACCCTAATCTTTAAATGACTTACATAGACATCTTATGAATCATAGAAAATAGTAAACATTTGTTAAAAATCAACTTTGTTGTCATTGCAAAATTTGATGTTGACTCAATTGTTGGAGTAATGATTGCCTACTTTTCATTTATCTTGTAATAACCAACAGTGGAAAACTGGAGGTTCTAATTAAAGATCATAACACAAGTTTCAACTGATTTGAGGGGATTTCTTGCAAGTTTTTGTGTGGTTTTTTAAAGAATGTTGAGTCACTTAGAAACAAATAAAATTGTAGTAGATTTTTAATCTCTATGAACAAGTAAAATGTACAAGAATAAATACATGCATGTGCATCCTTACATTTCCTATTTCACTGCGAAAATACAAGATACAAAGAAATAAGTTAGTGAAAGGACACTGTCAGTGCATACCTTTATTGACTCACTACATGCAATAGTCTGACTCAGAGCCCCTTTCTTATCATTTTCACCTCAACCCACCCCTACACAAAACTTGACATTACACTCAAAACCAATTCTATCTTAGCTCAAAATTGCTTTTCCTTGTGCTTCCGATCCTCATTAATTAAAAGTCTTTTATTTTATTAATGAAGAAATTGAAACTTGTGATCCTTCCAGAGAATGGTGTCAGTCTATTGAATCATTGCACCTCTATGTAAAACAATAAGACACCACAAGCATCTCATATGTAAAATATGTATCTTGTCGACTACTAGACTAAAATTTAAACTTGGAAGTTTATATAACGATAACTGTTCCTTTATACAGGTCATTTTATTTCTTAAGGCATTTAATTTCATACAGTAAAATTTAGACGTGCTGAATGAGGACCTAGACTGTAATTAAGGCTTCTATCTTTATACACAGTCATGAAGCAGGACTAGTGAAATACTTATGTATCTAGTAGTGTTATCATCCTAGCTGAAGATACAAATCAGATAAGCCGAGGCATCAGGTGCAGAGTTTTCCCTCGTAGCACCTCCATGTTTGTTTGCACTTAGGAACTGAATCCTGTTATATAAATCTTCTGCTTAAAATGAAAATCGATTCTTAATCTGACATGCAATGATGTAATTAAAGAAGTGGATAGTTTTTCAACATTATAGTGAATACCTATCTGTGTCTCCCTGCTTTATGTCTGGCCCTCCCCTCTTTGTAACTCCTTAATAGTAAGGGATTAGCTATTTGAATCCCAAATTCATGAAAACAACACTCTTGTAATTTCTTCAACATTAAATGTAGTGTAATGTTCCTTTTAAAAGATACGTTTACTTGATGAACATTTTAGAAGTGAATTAATGATAATAGTCTTTATAGAGTGACCATTCTAGAAGTGAATTAATGATAATAGTCTTTATAGAGTGAACATTCTAGAAGTGAATTAATGATAATAGTCTTTATAGAATGAACATTCTCCTCAGTCAATATCATTTTCTTCAAAGGGTGGTGAGTTAAATCAACAACAACAATGCACCTGAAATTAGAAAGGCTGCTTCTGCTTTTGCAGTTAATTATATTATACAGAATCAAATATGTACCAAAATTATACTATGAAAATCCATCAACCTATAAATTTAATCAATTAGTATCTTCTACTTCTGCAGAACTATTAAATAATCTATGTAAATATTTATGTCTGAGTTTTGAATTAAGACAGAATCAAGTTACTTAGAAACTCCCATGTATTGTATCAAGCCCCAAATGTGTGATATTCAAAGTGACGCTTACCATGTATGTTATATACTTATTGCATGTATGTTCTATCGTTGTATATGGGCCAATGGCCTTCATACGAATAAAAGACTTGACTTGACTATAAGCGATAAATGTTAAAGAAGGCTATCATGCCCTAACGGGAAAGTGTAAAGACAGAAATATCCAAATATGAAATTTATTTTCCACTCTGTACCCACTACATACTTTTTCTTTCAACAGAGGTAACAATATATGTAAACCTACATTAATTTGCTCTGAACATACCAAATCCAAGAATCATGCTACAGAATCTCAAGGTCTTCCATGTTGTTGGCAAGAGTGTAGATAGCATAATCAAATAGATGAATTTGTGACAGAATCACTAATGCATGAAACAAGTACAGACATAAATTGCCTCGTTGGCAATGTAATGGGTAGCATGTGGTGTATGGACTAATTAATTAGCGGGTCTAATTACATGCCTTTGTTAATTGGCGGAGGGTGTCTGGTGGCCCTAAGCACTTCGCCTGGTTCCCTAGGGCGTGGGATCATTATCTCCTTGTCGTTATTGCCCTAAGGGGATCTGTTTTCTGTTTGTCTGATGGGGGTCTAGACTTACTCCAGTCTCTAAACCACTTTCAATAATACTGTTTGTTAAAACTATTGTTTTAAAGAAATAATATTTAGAACAGATGTTGTATTGTGTCCTAGTCTGCACGACACTTAATTTGTTGACAGAAATAAATTTCATCTATTTGTCAATATTATAAAAAATGTTTTTGTTAATGATGCTTAGACTTTTATATCTTTAGTCAATTTGAAAGGTAATATTTAAATGAAAAATTGAAGAGCTTTTTTATGGATTCTGTGACACTTTTGTTTAAGTTGACAGTAGTTTGTTTTTATTGACTGTAGATTGGAGACTTGTGACAAGTCTAGTGTTGATCTATCAGATCAGGTTATCATGGAAATGAGTGTTTGTTGTTGACAATGCATCTTGTTTACATAAACAAATCTGTCCAAGATAACTGTGGCCAGTTGAAATATGCAGGTCATTTAGAGCCTTATTTTGGTATATGGAGCATTTTATATGAATCCATAGAACTCTCTTCTCCTTTATCTTACCAGCTTCTAGACAGTGTTCGAAATCAGTCTTTGACCTTGCAAGAGGGCTTGCGGTTTGAAAAATCAACTAGCCCTCCTTAAATTTGATAAGCCTGAAATATGTAGAAACAGTAGTTCATCTAAATCACACAAGCCAGGCAGGCTTTCCGGCCTCTCCTCCCGAGCCCCATTTGAAATTAAGCAGCAAAGGGTTGGTGGGCAGACAGCCATTTGTAGCACTGCTTCTAGATGCCTCCTAAAGAAGTTATTCCTTAATATTGAAAACTATGCCTGGATCAAAGACGTTTTCAGGGCCTATAGATTTTGTTTAATCCCATTCCAAAACAGGTCAATATCAGTCTAGATAATATTATGTATGTTCACTATTGAATCCAATTTAAGTGCAAGCATATGCTGCAAATGTTTTATATATTCTCAATTCAGAAGTTGATATCATGAAAATCTTGTTTCTTACAGTATTTTATTCTGAGAAAAGACAAATAATTTAGTTTGTTACAGTAAATGTTCAAGCAGGAAGTTTTTTGAAAATCTTGAGTGAATGTTTGAATATTATCTTTATATCTTGTTTCTTGCAAAATTTTGATGTTTGGATATAATTGTTGCTTCCCTATTTTAGGGAAATAGTTATCAACATTTCAGCTCTTATCGGATGTCATAGATAACACCACATTGAAAATAAGGTTTGATTTGAATACAGACTGTGATAACTGTTATTATCTGTTTGTTGATTTCCTTGTTGAATAATAAATTCCATGAATGCCCTTTTGGGCTTCCATGCAGTTCAACTAATTTTCAAATAAAAAAATCACATAATAGTGGTCGTCTTCTCGGTTATTCTGTATCAAATCAGAAAGATAAAAAAGTATATTGTTCACCCAGTATGTGTAACAATAAATATGACTAAATTTTATATTTTTATATTCAATTTGAAATAAAATCCAAAAGGATTACTGAACAAAAACTATATAGAGCTGTTGCAAATAGATTTTGAAATATATTCTAGCCTTGAGAAGGCTTCTTTAATTTGATCTCTAGGGACTGGCTGACAGTCTAGACTTCTGTTACAGTTAGAGAATCATTAATGAAGTTTGCCTTCTTGTTGTGTTTCAGTTTGATGCAGAGTTTCGGAGATTCTGTGTGAACAGAGATCCGCTGACTAAGTTCGAGGACTTCCAGGCCCTTGTGGAAAAACTTCACAAGTTGGAAGACATCCCATTCATAATCAATTACACAGACCCAGTCCATCAAGACCTGCTGCCCATCAACAACGATATCAACTTCAGCAAGGCGGTGACGACAGCGAAACCCCTCCTCAGATTGCTTCTACAGAGGAAAGGTGAGGGTCGCTGACTTGTTTAACACTTTGTTAAATCAGTCAGAATTGTTTGTACCAGTTTTGTTGTAGTGTTAAGTTTTGTGTGTCCACTTAACAGGTGATTATTCCGCCTCTTCTGTGTTGGGGTATTATATTCATGTTGCTATTTCCAAGATTAATGAAGTCATTCAACTTTTTCTGCTCAGAAGGAAAATGCATACTTTGTGAACAATGATCCTTCACCTGGTATAATACAAGTAACTAGCTTAAAGTTTGAAATTTAACAATTAAAAAAGCCATAAAAATTTTGTGTTCCCCATTTTTTAAAAAGTTGTTTATGCTTCAGTTAGTTGTTAAAGATATCTGCTATGCTGATAGTTATACCATTAGCTTCAGGTGTTATATGAAACACGTTTTTTATTCTGTATATTGAACGTATTTACGACAATGATAGTTAAACTTGTGTGCAAAATAACCTATCTGGCTAGAGATTGTAAGATTTATTGTTTTTAATGAAAAAAGATTTTCCTAGTTACTTTGTCAGTAATCTGCGGAAGTGTCTCCCTAAGTCCTTTATTATTTAGTGGTTTAAAGGTAGATTATTTTACTTTCGGAAATTGGTTTGAAAACATTTGTTGCACTATAATATATTGAGTAGGCTAGCACAATATCAGAAATTTTTTAAAACATTATTTCATTGCTGTAATTCAAATGAGGTTTATAATTGTTTTTTATGTTTTAAGATAAAAAGTAATGTAAGTATTTTCTCACCTTTATTTATTTGGTCAGTCCTAGACGTTTAGAATCTCTGCAGATAGTTGAGCAAGTAGAGGGCTTTTATTTTTAAATTCATTGAGTTGACAGCTTAGTTTACATTGTTTTTGTAATTCCAGTGTCTCATGAATGATTTTTTGAAACTCTTAGAATTCATAAATTTCATTTATTAGTGAAAAGATTTTTATACTTAAGACATGTACAGTGTGTTATGTTTTGATTTCGTAAAACCTTTTACACCATCTGATACAATTATTTGTAGCTTGATATTGTTCTTTGTTTGGGTGTGTTCATTTCAACTGCCACTAAAGATTCACTTGATTGACCTTTTTCAGCGAAGATATGATTGTTAACACATGATGATGATTTCTTGCAGTCAGTGGTCTAATAGATAGACATGAATTTTACGATATCTGTTTATGCATACTAAAGAAAAATTCTTTCTGCTCAGGAAAGTTAGACAAAATCTTTATTATTCTTGGAAATAGCAACCTAATTATGACACCACAACACAGAAACAGTTGATACGTTTTTGTTGGTAGGCCTTGAGAGATTGCTTATGTATAATCTTATGTCGATTTCTTTTCTTGAAAATGATAATTTTATGCTGTGACAATATGCATCATAAGCATTCTAATCTGTGTGGATCTAATGATATAGTTATATATTTTTTATTCCATATTAATGAGATGGACATAATAAGACAATATAGGTAGTCGCTTGTGATATGAGCTGATATAGGTGTCATGTGTTATGTATCTATATCAACTAGCTTACTGCACCTGGTGTTGATATGTACACTGATCTTATGAACCCTCAGAGTCCAGCCATAATATTGTCCCATCTGAGAAACAAACAAAAGCATAAAGACCATCCCTTCAATGGAAGATTTATCATCACATTGTGAAATCTTTGAACATTTGTCAAAGATGGCTGTCTCTGTTTGTTTTTTCCTTATTTAGCAAACTACTCATTAATTCAAAATTATCACTCATATGCAATGTATATTGTTATGTTTGTTGAAGAGTTATCAGATTGTACCCAATGACAACAGGAAGGTTCTGTAACATGACTTCAGATTGTCACGATATTGATAAGAATTGGAATGAAGATTGAAGCGTAGATAGGACCCTGAGAGTCTGATACTTTGGTAAGGAAGAGAAACAATTTCAGAGGCCTCGAGGACTGTTTGTTTCCTAATCACTACGTGCATTGTTTTATTGATGATTACATGCTTCTCTCTTGATAAATCTAATAAGAAATAAGCCATGAAGTGAAAATTTTGGTGTGATTTAATTTTGATTTTGCCTTGATTAGATATTTTTATTCACAGATATTACCAGCAAAATTTGGGTTTAGCAACTTTAGGTGATAAAATCATCGTTGATAAGAATCTTTTTGATCAAGAACCATGGTGAATTTTTATAATGTCAATGAATTAGAGGATGGTTTGGTTATTGGAAAAGAACAGCTTTATTACTTGCAAAACAACCCTTTGAGAAATGAGTTTGGAAATGTCATAAGAAGCAATTATTATGAGTTGAGCCAGATTTGTGTGTTGTCCAGTTGCTGTATAGTTAGACTAGGGGCTTGCTTCACTTCGCCTTACTAGGGCTGAATGTTGCACCAAATTTTGATTACACAGCTCATGTATTGCAAAAATATTGCAGCTCATGTTATGATGTATTGCAAAAATATTGCAATATATGGAATGAACTCTACATTCAAAATTTTATTCTTCTTTATGCAGTTTAAACATTATACATTTGATAGAATGCATTCAGATCTTTCGAAATAGACCATTAGTTAAAAAAAGATAAAGTTTGTAAGTAAAAATTTGATGGCATATATGTTTAAAAACTGTCCACTATCTTTTGTAATATAGCCAAACACAAATTCTTGCACAGCAAGAATTTTTCTTACAAGCTAAGCAAATTAGAGCAAGCTTTCCGAATAAATGGACTTGAAATTAGTTGGTGAGATATATCGCGATGTGAAATATGAAACTGTTTTGCTCAATCTGTAAAGCAATATACTGGTATTGCAATGATATTGCACAGCTCTAGTCACCACACAAAGTCTTACACTAAAATAAAGTCTCTGTGAATGAATTATAAGAATTTAGTATTATATTATTATTAAATATAGGAAAGGAATCTCATAGACTTGTTCCGCACAAATAACTACTTTCTTTCTGGGAGGTTATGTTTCAGGATAGGATGTAGTTATGGTCAAAACATAATTTCAAACATAAATTCATTCTTTCTCATTTACATGATCAAGCCTCCTGTGGAAAACAAAATGTATTTTTGGATTTTTTTAACAAGGAATCATAGTATCCAACTGGAATAAGAATTTTTATTTTAATTCCTCTCGATTAATGTTATTCTTGTATCAAAATCTCACTTCCCCAAAATGCATGTAGGATACATTTCAGGATTCATTATTGAAGTGCAGGAGTTTCAGGAATAATCAACAGTTTTAAGCTTATGTTCAGTTTATTCCATTACAAAAAGAACCTAGGTGATGATCTATGTCGCTATCAAAGGGTCAAGCTAAGGGCTCAAAATGAACCTAGGTGATAATCTATGTCGCTATCAAAGGGTCAAGCTAAGGGCTCAAAATGAACCCAGGTAATGATCTATGTCGCTATCAAAGGGTCAAGCTAAGGGCTCAAAATGAACCAAGGTAATGATCTATGTCGCTATCAAAGGGTCAAGCTAAGGGCTCAAAATGAACCAAGGTAATGATCTATGTTGCTATCAAAGGGTCAAGCTAAGGGCTCAAAATGAACCTAAGTGATGATCTATGCCGCTATCAAAGGGTCAAGCTAAGGGCTCAAAATGAACCTAGGTAATGATCTATGTCGCTATCAAAGGGTCAAGCTAAGGGCTCAAAATGAACCCAGGTAATGATCTATGTCGCTATCAAAGGGTCAAGCTAAGGGCTCAAAATGAACCTAGGTAATGATCTATGTCGCTATCAAAGGGTCAAGCTAAGGGCTCAAAATGAACCTAGGTGATGATCTATGTCGCTATCAAAGGGTCAAGCTAAGGGCTCAAAATGAACCTAGGTAATGATCTATGTCGCTATCAAAGGGTCAAGCTAAGGGAGGTAATGATCTATGTCGCTATCAAAGGGTCAAGCTAAGGGCTCAAAATGAACCTAGGTAATGATCTATGTCGCTATCAAAGGGTCAAGCTAAGGGCTCAAAATGAACCTAGGTAATGATCTATGTCGCTATCAAAGGGTCAAGCTAAGGGCTCAAAATGAACCTAGGTAATGATCTATGTCGCTATCAAAGGGTCAAGCTAAGGGCTCAAAATGAACCTAGGTAATGATCTATGTCGCTATCAAAGGGTCAAGCTAAGGGCTAGAGTGATTCAGGTTAGCGTGAAACAAACATGTTCTTAGCTCATGGGCCGGCAGGGATGTTTGTGTTGTATGGGTACCTGTCAGCTGAGGGTGCATGATATGGGTCATTGAAGGACGTGTTTAACACAGATTGCTTGTGAGTGGTCTAGGATTTTATCAGGTTCATGCACACGCCTATGAAAAATATGGCCTAATCAGCTCTATACAATTTCTCATTCTCTCACTTACAAGTTCATAACTTACATAGTTTGTTAGTACTTAGAAGAACATGTGTGTGTGTACAATACTACGTCTCATTATTCATCAAGATGAATTCTCCTTACAGAATCGTTGATGACAATATTTTAATGGTCAGAACAACTAGAGATGAACTTTGCAGGGATGAGCTTGATCTTTTGAATGTTTTTCAAAAGCTCAATAAATGTCTTTTTGAAATATGTAGGTCTGAATGTTATTTTGATGAGCATAAAAGGCATGTGTTGACATTATGAATCTTCTAACAAAGCTAGTGATTAAAATATAACTGGCTCAAACTGTCCCTTTTAACCTCTAATCAGGGAAACAAAAGGATTTTCAAAACATTGTTTGTACACCATCGTAAGGTAGATTTGATATTATTAGCAAATACTTTTATTGTTTGTAGATATGACGTATTCGACGTGATAAGTGGCCGGGCGCTTAAAAAATTGGTAAAAGGGGGCGCTTAATAAAACAATAAAAATTGTCCTTAAGTTTAGTCTTCAAAGTGTTTTCTTACTATATACATGTCTTTGAAATAAGGTTTTGTAACTTTTATCATTTTGATGTTGGCTGGGGGTCTTGAAATACCCAGTATTCTTCACTTTAGTGGAAGTAAAAGACTTATTGAAAGACTGAAAAAACCTTCTTCAATGAATCAGCATGCAAGGTAAGCAATGTTGAGAGGTGGGCGCTAAATCAGGACGCATATTGTTCAGTCAAAAACGTGGTGGGTGGGCGCTTATGGGGGAGTGGGCGGTTATTACGGTAAGTCGAATACGGTATGTCACTTTTGCATAGTGCCGTATAATTATTTTGTGATAAGTTCATCCTATAGTACTGTATCACTAGCCTTCTGTGATACCTAAAGGTAATGAATTATCTGTTAAAGTTTTAATTTGTTGTAATTTGGGTACTCTATATGTTCTAAAAATGTTGAGCTTATATACTGTTCCATCTGGCTGTGATTTTAGAGGAGAAATCTTTTGATCTTCATTGATTCAACAACGCTTTGTGATCAAACATTCCTTCTTTATGATCATCTGTCAGCTTACACAAACTCTCTTGACATAGCCAATGTTCAGGTGTTCTTATTGGTGTTTGGCTAATGTGAATATGTTGATTGGAAGTTATTATATTTGCAGGCAGTCATTATGCAAACAAAAGCAACTTTATAAGAAATCCCCACGACAATAAATGTCCTAACAGAAAAAATCCTGACAAAAAGTATCATTAATGAAGAGGGAAATTATTGCATTTTATTTAAGCGACCATGTTTTAATGGTAAAAAATGTAATACAATTTACTGAAGACAAATACTCGCACATGCTTAAATATACTATAAAACTCTGTGAGTATGAATTCATTGGCTCCTGTGACAACAATGGTAGTATGAAATAAATTGTGAGGTCTTACATACAGACATAATTTGTTTCCTTTAGCAGGTTAAACTTACAAATTGGACGACAATAGAGTTCATTTGAATTGAACAGTGTGTTTTGGACTTACATCAATTAAAATCAATTGAATTAAATTGAATAATCCCTGATTAAACTGCAATTCGACATTGCAATCTGTACATTGCATGATTCCCCAGTTCTTGAAGATAATGTTTGCAAGTAGCATCTTAATCAATAACCACAATGGCTTCAGGCCAAATCTGGCCCACTGCACTATGCTATACTTAATGTAATAAATTAAGTGCATGAACTAGTCCTGCCTCTTGATTGTGTATAAAAAGTAACATTTAATGTCTGGGTCCTCATTCAGTCTAAAGATAGTCATATTAAGAAACAGAATGTGTTATTTTTCAGAAAATATTTCAAAGACTGAATTTTAGTCTAGTCAAGAACAAATAAAGTGATTGCATATGATTTTCGATATACAGTATTGCCAAGTTTAGGTGTGAGCCTCTCATTATTCCTAGGATTACAGTGGGAGTACTAATTATGTCAAATATGGTGGATAATATTTAATTATGAAAGAGACGCACTACTCAAATCACTCCACCTTACCTCCAGGGTAAGTCATTCAGTTGGTTGGGGCATAGACTTGACACCAGTCTGTTGATGAGAGTAAGAATGTGGACTCCACGTGATGCATTCCTGGACACTGCACAAACAGACAGGGAGTGGGGACTACCTAGTTGCTCTACACTATAGCTTGTGTGTGTGAGGTGCTCCATGCAAACTGATACACAACCTGGTACTAACTGTTTGGTCCTGTCAGTACTTTCCTTGACAAGTACTCATCGAATACTACAGCATACGAAATACAACTCCTGTTGGAACATTTTGTTAAACGTTGATGAGTTGTCTTTCATTTTGATGTACTAAATGATCTGGATTGCTTAGTTTTTAGCCTTTGTATTGTTGAAATCACAAAATTACTTGGCATCTTGTCACCAATTAAGAAGTACTGCCTACTTGTTCATACCACAAACCCTTCTAATAAAGAAATGAATTGTAAAAGCCAGTGGCACAATATAAATAGACATGATGTGAGGTAATATTTGTATTTCACGCTCAGCTGGTGGAAACCATTTGACCTTCTTCTACAAGTGTTCTTAAGTTGCATATGACCTGTTAATATATGTATCATCAATGTTTAGAAATGTGTTGTTTGAATTTACTGTTCTATTTCACATGCTTCTTTTTAGGATATGAATGGTTAACTTCTGATAGGTGCTAAATTGTATTTCTTTGTATTACATTATTCCTTGTGTAATCTTTCTTGAAGATGATTAGGCATGGAGAAGAAGTGAGTGATGCTAATCTTTGTTTACCCAGTAAGTAGTGGTATGTAGTCTACATCCCATCCAGACTCAGTTCATTAGCTGTTAGGAAAGGAATTTCCAGGTAAAAGCTGTTAGTGATAAGAATTATCAGGCATATATATATATCAGGTTATTATTTGACAGAAATCAAATCAAACAATCAGGGTGTTTAACTTCATGTATTTTATTTCGGTGCATGTGCAAGAAATATCCTCATCAAGGGTGTTGAACTTGATGTATTTTATTTCAGTGCATATGCAAGAAATATCCTCATCAAGGATGTTGAACTTATGTATTTTATGTCATTGGATGTGCAAGAAATATCCTCACCAAGCTACCAGTTGTCCAGGAACTTTAATATCTATTTCCTTGTTTATGTAAATTGAGTTGATTAAGCACAGATTTGGTATGTTATGCATTTTTAAAGTCAAACAAGTTGTGTGACAATTTAAGTGCACTCTATGAAAGGCATTGTGTCTGAATTGAACTTTTTTTTTTTATATGTATGAAAATGTTTGGATTTGTGTCTTTGGAACAGATACAGGCTTGATGAAAGCTATTATCTTTGGTCTCTGAAATGAATTTCATGGTATGACTTAATTGAAAAATGAATTAGGGTAATAGGAGCCTTTAGGTCTTTTCATTTTTTTAGTTTTCAGTCTTGTTCAAAACTTGTTTGGTAATCGATCAAATATACGGATGGATAACTGAGTTATATGACCTGTGTTCAACAGATACAAAGTCAGTACAATCACAGGTCATTGATGATCAATTTATTTCATGTTAGGAAAATTTGCTATTTACTTGTCAAGGTTGAGAGCATTTGTGAGTGACATAGATTGATAGTAGAACAAACTTATTATTACCAAGACTGCCGGTATGAAATCTGGTTATACCTGCTGAGCAATTTGAATGAGCTTGTCTATTGCCTTTGACCTTATGTTAGAAATGTGTCATAGATCCATAAAATATCGATGGCAAGGTTGTGATATTTATCATATAAGATAAATGGGTCATATCAAATCATCTGTAACTAAATATTTCTGTTTTTGATCAAAATTGCATGTTGGGTTTCCCTTTTCTTTTGGTAGCAACTGCTTTTCATCTTTTAATATCATGAATTACTTGGTCTCAAAGCTGTGTCTTGTATTTGAAAGCAGTACTTGGATGGATATTGAATGTGAAATTCAAAAGGCTATGAGCAGAAAAGTTTTCATAATTGATGAAAACATTTTCCTTGATGTCACACTCTACAAAGAAAATGTTCAGTTGATCTCCGAATGAGGAGTGATATTATTGCTTGCCTTGCAGTTCTGTAGACTGATCGATATAACTGTTACTATCTCACTCTGGTCTCACTGCAACTGGAATTGTTCCAAGCTCGCTGAAACCTGAACCTGGTCCTAGAAGTATATCATGTTTCAGGCCATTGCTCTATTACCATTCTTGTACATGTGTATTTACATCATAGATCTTTCTCAGTCTAGTGACCTAGATCTCGTAAATTCCTGAGCTGAAAGCAGTCATGTCACATGTAGGTATGAATGTAGGTATATATCAGTGAAGACACCAACAGGCCAGTTGATTAATAGGATCTTAGTTATTGCTACTAGAGGACACAGCTTGGACACACAGTGTATTATTTTATTAGTTTTCTGGATGCAAGGGTTTGCTAAGAGAACAGGGCATACATTGCTAGATTGCTACAAAAAGGATTTACTTAATGTTACTTCAACAGTGATGATGTGGTGTACTGAACAGGTTAATCAAGATTTCTGTAGACATCTTGTCAGAAACATGTTTCAAATATTTCTGTTTGATAGGACATTGTACAAAATAAGCAGAGTCTCTTATGTTCTTTCTCAACTAAGATGTTGAAGGTCTCCCACTCCCCAAACTTCTCATTTCTGATTTCTCAATTCTATCTCTTTTTTTGATTTACTTTATAGATAAATAAATGTCATATATGTTCAGAAACAGTGTATTAGATTAGAAACATCGCAACGAGTAGAAGGAATTTCATAGTCCTGCTTCATGACTGTTTAAAACAGGAGCCATTAAAACAGTCTAAGTCCTAGTTCAGGAAGTTAAGATGATATTGATACAAAAATCAATTCATCTAAAACTTCTGTATCATTAAGACAAAGAAAATAGCCCCTTTGGACATGTAATGAATAGGACATTTTAAGGGTTAAGGAATTACATTTATTGAATTAACAAGAAGATTATCAATTATTTGCCAGTATTGAATGATTTAATATTAGTTTGCAGGAGCCAAGTAGACTAACCAAGTCCGTGAAAAAGATTTGGGACCATAATTTCATATTTTCATGTTTGGTATGAAATAATATAAAAAGGAGTCCTGACCCATACATTATTCAAGGCTGAGGTAACTAGACTTGCCAGCATTTTCTAGACTTAAGAAAGCTCCTTAAATTATATTCACTAGGGTCTGGATAACCGACTAGAACCCTGGACATTTTTCATTTATCACTTCTTTATAGAATAAGTTTTGAGAGTAATAATATGTTCATCATGTGAAAGCCTATTGAATAGTGATTCAGAAAATGTTTACCTTTTTAGGATTTAAGAAACTTTGTCACACACTTTTGTCAAATGTATGTCAAAAGGACAAATAACATTGACATGTCAATATGTCAAAGTCTGCTGGGTGTCATGTGACCCCCACAGCAGGGAGAAGTTTAAAGGTCTACTCTTTCCTTGAATTATGAATGAGTCTTTATTGAAAGTTTCATGTGATTGAATCACGATGTTTGGTAATGTCCCTTGTACTGGTTTGACCGGGTTAGTTGGATACATCATGACACCAGCTTGTGGGGGATCTTCTCCATTCATCGTCCGCCAGCCCTGGTCAGCTTAGGGAGTTTTCTTCTATCTATACAGTGATTGAATTAGCCTCGGTGTGTTCAGTCTGGCTTGATGTCTGACAGTACTCAACAGCTTAGGATGAGGACTGACATTTTTAGGATGACTGAAAATTGAAATTAGCAGTTTAAAGAAGTAAACATACTTGTCATGGTTTTGTGGTTAACTGTGTTTGCTTTAGAGATTAGGTCCAACATATTACTAGCATTGAAGCAAGGTTTTGTGGGGTTTTAATTTAGTTAATTTTCGTCATAAGCTAATTTTAATTTGTAAAGAAACTTAATTAAGCCATGGTGGACCTGAGCTAGCACCTGCATGTTATTTTCTACTTGTAATATTTGCTTACTTACCTGTAAGAGAGATAGCAAAAAAATCCCAAGGCAGAGATGTAAAATTAAAAATGGTATGATTACAACATAAAGAATGTACTTTGCCACAATTCATAATCAAATTAAAACCATGGATGCCCTAGAAGCAGAATCATGATAGCATATTTTGATTGTTAGCTATGATAAAACCCAAATATATCATGTACCACCTAAATAACATACCATGTCAAGTTTTTCCACCATTGACATCAAACTGAAACTAAAGACATGAAGTGACTGGAACTTGTAGTAGAAGTCTTATCCAGACACTTGTGTTAAAAAAGCTTTAGTAAGTCCACACAAGAGTGTTTATTAAAATAGTAAAATATCTTTAGCCGGCCGTTTGCTTTGTATACATTTTTTCTGAGATTTGAATTTCAAGGACTTTTTTCTTTATTTTTATAATATATCTGTGTGAACTCTTTTGTCAGAATGATATCTTCACTGGTTTATGAAGTGGTGGTATTGCTGTGATATGTTTCCCCTATGATAATGACTTGGCGCTCAACCAATAAATGAGGAAATGCTCTGACATGGTAGATTTAGCTTTATTGCTGTTTTCTGTCATATCCGCTTAATTACTCAATTATGTTTTCTGCCGTAACAGATTCTATATTTTGTACACATTAAGATTCATAGTCAAATGTTCGATCCCTTGAATATCATCATAATCATCATAAAATATCTCATATTTAAAAGCAAGCTGAATAAAAAAAATACCACCATTAAAAAAATTCCAGAACGAAGTAAGGGAATATTATTTTTTTACCAAGTGTTCCGCGATAATTGAGTGTAATATAAGCCTATTTTATAAATTCTGGTCAACTTGTCATAATTTATTTATGTGAACTTTGACTGAATGCTGTACCGGATTGTCAACTGTTGAGTTTGTAAAAAAACTCCTGGTTTTGCCATCAATGAAGTCTGACAGGTGTAGAATGTTTACAAAAGTTACAGAGAAAGGAAATATGTTACTATTCAAACATTAGTTTATTGATTAGCAAAAATATGGTTTATTAAAATCAGTATGTTATCTGCAGATGTTCTTGTTGTACGCTGAAATGTAAGTTTCCATCTGTCTTGGTTGGTGTTGATGAGAAAAAGAACTGTTATTTCACCTTCATGGGAGGTGTTGGTTCCATTGTTGCTGCAGCTTCATGACTCCAAGGAGAATCATCAGGCTGAAGGTTCTGTGTATTCAGCTGTTTGTCAACAGAGAGGGGGCACCTGCCAAGTTACTTAACAACATCGGTTCTGTTTAATAAATTCATTTTGTCTTTCTTCAGTGCATCTTTATATTGATGCCAAATCAGAAGTGATGTTAAAATTGATTGTACTCCACTCTTTTGAAGTTATGTACGATTTACCTTTTTGTTCACACCTCTATCAGCCCAGGTGTACATAAGTTTTTCCTGAAGTTTTGATTTACCTTTTGCATGCTGTCCAAGATGATAACTTTCAGATGTGTATGCTTACGTAACAGAGGCTTATATCTTCATCTCAGTCTGAAAGTGTTTGCAGATGGTTTTAAGTAGACTAGGAAAGCTGCCAGATCTATATTTGTGATATGAATCTAGTTTACCATCTTCATAGCTGGAAATAGGTGTTTCTCCTTAGTTTGTTTACCTTCCATACTCTTCTGTTGTCTCCATTCCATACTCTTCTGTTGTCTCCATTCCATACTCTTCTGTTGTCTCCATTCCATACTCTTCTGTTGTCTCCATTCCATTATCTTCCGTTGTCTCCATTCCATACTCTTCCGTTGTCTCCATTCCATACTCTTCTGTTGTCTCCATTCCATACTCTTCTATTGTCTCCATTCCATACTCTTCTGTTGTCTCCATTCCATACTCTTCCGTTGTCTCCATTCCATACTCTTCCGTTGTCTCCATTCCATACTCTTCTATTGTCTCCATTCCATACTCTTCTGTTGTCTCCATTCCATACTCTTCTGTTGTCTCCATTCCATACTCTTCTATTGTCTCCATTCCATACTCTTCTGTTGTCTCCATTCCATACTCTTCTGTTGTCTCCATTCCATACTCTTCTATTGTCTCCATTCCATACTCTTCTGTTGTCTCCATTCCATACTCTTCTGTTGTCTCCATTCCATACTCTTCTATTGTCTCCATTCCATACTCTTCTGTTGTCTCCATTCCATACTCTTCTGTTGTCTCCATTCCATTATCTTCCGTTGTCTCCATTCCATACTCTTCCGTTGTCTCCATTCCATACTCTTCTGTTGTCTCCATTCCATACTCTTCTGTTGTCTCCATTCCATACTCTTCTGTTGTCTCCATTCCATACTCTTCTATTGTCTCCATTCCATACTCTTCTGTTGTCTCCATTCCATACTCTTCCGTTGTCTCCATTCCATACTCTTCCGTTGTCTCCATTCCATACTCTTCTATTGTCTCCATTCCATACTCTTCTGTTGTCTCCATTCCATACTCTTCTATTGTCTCCATTCCATACTCTTCTATTGTCTCAACCTCCAAGTATGCAGTTGTATCAGGATGATCAAATTAACTTCACATTGGTTTTATTTCCACTCAACACTGTAGACAATCCAAAATTAAATCCAGATTTTCAGTAATGAAAAACAACATTAAGAGAGCCTCCATTTAGCTTATGAAATGACTTTTTAATACTATCAAAAACTGCCTACATGTTTTCTTTTCTGATCTTCTCAAACGTGATCTTTTGAACGAGGCTGAAACCAGAGCGTAGAAATTAAACACAACATTTCGAGGAATTTCATTGTCCCATCATTAATTAGCTGTTATTTGTTGTTTGTCATGTCAACAGACACTTCTATCAAAGCTAGTGTTTGTTCTGTTCTACACAACGTCGTTACCGTCTAGAATATCTTTTCTTTTGACTCTTCATGGTGGAATCTTATGATGGGTTTATGTGTAATAAAAATACTTGTCCTAATTGGATTTTTCTGTTTATTTGTATTCTTCAGAAATGTTTGTTGGACAGATTGGATTTACGAACCAGTTTGCAATGAGGAAGTAAACAAAATGGCTGGATAAGTTTTTGTATACATATGCTGCAAATATTTGATAGATTGTTCCGTGGCCACTTTAGACAACAAAGCATATCTTTAACATTCCCTTATATTGAGCAAGCACTGGACTTGGCACGAAACAAGAATGCAAGTGACTAATTTAATGGTGCAAGTAGGTTGTCCACAGAGTAGTGGAACCATAACTCAGCATCACATGGCCGTCGATGTTTCAAACCCCTGGGAACAAAATTTAGTATTTTATCAAGTGTTTCATAGTCCACTTTTGAATGTTTCAAATTTTTGATAACTAACTTTTCTTGACCATGTATGGACACGGTATGATGAAATTGGGATACTGTTTAATTAAAGGTTTCAAATGCAAAAATACTATAGTGTAGCTCCTCCAAATGGAATTACATGTTTATGTTATCAAGGCATGAAGTTACCATCTCTCTATTCCTTGGTTAGCTGTTTGATTGCTTATATAGAGTGACATGGTATGTGGCTTGAGCGGTGTTCCGCAGAGGGTGGGGAGGAGAGGGAGGGGGGTAGAGACAATGGGTTATCGGTGAAACAATGCAGGGTGCGCTCAGGGGTCAATCTCAAGTGGAATAGATAAGGTGGGGCTGGCCGCAGGTTAACGAGGAGGAGGTCAGGTACAAAGGGAATAAGAGTCTCCCCTCAGTGATTGGCTCATCTTTATGACTTGACCTTCTCGTTTGTAAATGAAAAATGTCTCCTTTCTGCTTTCTTTCTCTTGAGAGGAAGGTTAATTATGTACTGTGTAGAACAAAGTCAGAGTAAACCATCATATAAACCCGTGTTTAGATTATCTGAACTAAATCTGTCAATAATTTACTTTCCTCTTAAAGTGATGAAACCATTAACCACTGTGAAACTAAGAATATGGTGTTGTTTATTGAGTCATGTGCATCTTTTACTATTGTTCAGCTTCGGATCAAGAGGTCTGTTGTTCGAATCCTGCCAGGGGCTCGGCAACTTTGTCTGCAGTAGAGAACTGTTCTACAGGCAGTGAGGTTTGGGTGAGAATCTGCACTAAAACTGAGTTTCAGTGCAGTACCACCCATGGTTCGCTAGTTCCAGCCAATGCTCACATTGCATAGCCACAATGGTGTTGCGGGTTTTCTCCCTGCTATAATACTAGCAGCCGCGATATAAGTGAAATACTCTTGAAAGCAGCATTAAACCCAATATCACCTCACCTCTTTTACTATTGAGAGGAGCTTGGGGTGTCCATATTATGTTCATATCAAAATGTCATTAATATTGTAAAGAAGACTGTTTTGAGCTGGTTGGTGTAACAGTCAGCAGTGGTCTCGTCATTTTGTGGCCCCATGTTTGAAATTCAATTTCATAATATGACAATGCAGATATAAATTAAGGAATATATTTAACATTAAAATATTTCCGTGTGTATGAAGGTAACATCATTTACATTTGCAGTATTCATGATAAGAGAAAGGAAGTAAGTTACAAGACATAACGTGGGATCTTCATTACCATGCAACACTGCAGCCTGTCAAAACTACAACAAAAACTCTTTTGATGCTTAGAGGAGATATTAACATGTCATAGCTTTCACCTGAGATATACATCTTGCTTGAAAGTTGTAATCCTCACCTTGAAGAAAGACAATGTACATCTTTTCACATTATTTAAGCCTTTAGTTTATTTAAGTGTTTTAGTTTAAATGATTCATGGAAATATTGCGAAATAAATTTTCTGTTTTGGGATTTTGGGATGCAATAATGAATAGCATTTTGATGCTTTACACTTTCGAAAGAAAAATAATATTTGTTATTTTCTTTATCTCGGAACTGTAAGGCCAGATGGGCTTATGGCATGACTGTCATCTGTTGACTTGATACTGATATTGAACTGAAAAAAAAGTTCTGCAAACCGACTAATGTAGTGTTCTCAAAGATATTTTGACCTAACTTCCAGTTTAAATAAAATCGGAATGCAACTCATTCATTTCATGGAGCACAGTGGTGTAGTGGTTACCGAGCTGGTCTCTCACGCCGAGACACCAAAAATTTCTGACCTGGGTCCAAAACTGTATTGTGTTCTTAGGCAAGGCTCTTCATCCACATTGCACTCAGTCCACCCAGCTGTTAAAATGGGTACCTGAATTTAGGACCTATACGGTCGCGCTTAGCGCTAAGTGGCTGCTTTGAAAGTACACTTCCCTCAGGGTAATGATGTAGGTAGTGCTTTGAGTATGTCCTTGAACGTGGAAAAGGCGCCATATAAATATCCACATTATCATTATTATTACATTAATTTATGGGTTCGAAAATCTTGCAAATTCTACTAATATCTCACATTTATTCATGTTTCTCATGACAATCCTGTCTGTTGCAGGTGAGAGCTATGGGGAACTCAACGGATACGGCACTCTTCCCTCCAAGAAGAAGAACCCCATCACGAAGCTCATCAAGGAGGATCCTCCAGTCAAACCTCGTATACACATAGGGATGCCAGAGGACTTTAGACGTGTGTCTGCCATCATCGATGTGGATATTGTTCCAGAAACTCTTCGTAGAGTCAAACTTATGAAAAACGGTTCAGACAAACCACTAGGGTTTTACATTCGTGATGGGACCACTGTGCGCGTTACTTCACATGGACTTGAGAAAGTTCCGGGAATCTTTATATCCAGGTTGGTTCCGGGCGGACTCGCGGAAAGTACAGGACTTCTTGCTGTCAATGACGAGGTTCTTGAAGTGAACGGAATAGAAGTTTCAGGGAAGAGTTTAGACCAGGTGACAGATATGATGGTTGCTAATAGCTCCAATTTAATCATCACTGTGAAACCTGTCAATCAAAGACTAACGCTCGGAAATCAGCGTGGAGGGCCTGGTAGGCACTCCCAAATGTCGTCAACGTCCCAGCATTCCCAGCACTCACAACACTCTCTCCGGTCGTCCAAGTCGTACGACAGCGACACGGTCATCGATCATGATGACGAGGATGAGGTGAAGGATCACCTAGCTGGCGATGACCAGGAAAAGTCCGACAAGGATGCTGTGGTAACTCTATAGAGAAAGATATCGGTGCTCTATCTCTCCCTGCAATTTCCATTTGGTATACTATCAAAAACATTCTTTATCATGTTGTTGTCATGGTATTTGGGTGAAAGGTATTACCTATGTTTATTTTCACTTGTCATATAATATAATCTGTATCCTCAAGTCAATTAAGCCATTGTTGTTTGTTAAACTCAAACACTTTCTCATGTATGCCATATTTTTTATCTAAACAGTTAAATATTAATCTTAAACAATATGAAACAAATTAGGCAGAAGTAACACATTTACTATACAGTATGATAAAGTTGTAAAATAATTTAAGTCTTTTTTTAAGACTCAGCCATATCTGGGTTGATAAAAATGTTTTTGCTTGAAAGTGTTTTTTTGAAAAGAATACACATTTCAATATTTGCTTATATCAATAGCTTTGTCAACCAGATATCAATTGTATATGTATATTGCTGAAGTCTATGAAATGTGAATATTTGTGACGCTAATTTTACAAACTTGGCTTGCCATCATTTTGGTTGTAAATATTCATTGTAGAAAAGACGGTATAACACCAGTCCGATTCTATCATGTGATAACGCATTTCCTGCCATGGTATAGGGGAGATAATTCTAGTGATTATCTCCCTTTGATATATGTGCCTTGACAAAGTAACCTGTAGAGAGTTGTCATAAACTGACAGGGTATAGTGAATGAGAGATGACGTGAATGTAACAATAGGATTACAAGGTAGAATATTTGTGACATATTAATGTCTTTTTTCAGTAAAGTAAATGTGAAATTTATATTTGATAAATAATAAAATGTGATTGAAAATGAAGTAAGGAAAACCTACATTTTCAAAATCAATCGTGTGAGGTGAACAACTTTGACATTCCATAGATTCCATTGACAGTGGAGCATTAACACTCTGATTTTAACAAACTTCTTCCGAATTCTATGTATACAACCCTCATTTTAGATGAAAATAAAACATATGATGTTAATGTGATGTGTCTAACGATTACCCAAATCTTTTTGTTAGTTGATTTTTTTCCTTCTCTTTGTAAGACCAGAAAATTATTTTGACATTCCACAATTATATTATGAAGGACCATATTTTCATCATCAACATGAACACCTGAGTTTGGTATATAGAAATCTGTCTCTATTTATGCAAACAATTTTTGTGTTATACACACAGGAACCAACACATTTGTAAAATCATGTTTCTATAATTTGTCTTACTTTTTATATGAGAAGCCTCATGAACAAAACATTTTGTAACCATTTTTGAGGCCTTTTATCTTAAAACGTCTCTACCGACTTTCTCAAAGTTCTCTTTGGCCAAGCTGATTATTAGTCATTGCTAATTTTATGAGCCAAGTCAGTGTATGAAGTGAATTGAAAATTTACGTGCCCAAAAGTGTTACTTGTCTCAATCTAGGCTGCATGTTGCTGTTTTGATATATTTACATGATTTTTCTATCAATGGGAAATGATTGACAATTAGCAAGATCGTAAATCCAGATCATGATCAAGACTAAATGACCAAAATGGTGAAGGCAAAATTGAACAAACACCTAATAGAATTGAATTTGAAGGTTACAAAGACATATTTTACTTCATATACTGTCAAAGGATGTTTTTAGTTTTAGCAGCTTGGTGGCCGAGTCCCATTGAAAAAACATTTTACCTGACACATGTATAATATGATGTACTAATTAGTTGTCTGGGGTCATGTATTGTGCCCTATCATTTCCAGCCAATCAGCATGGAGGATTGGATATTATGCGGTGTGTGATTGGAACTTGGAAGGTGAAAGTTACAGTGAAGGGCAGGGGACGTGACCCTTTTGTGAGATGTGATTAGATATCTTAAAGCATATGAGTAAGTATGAATAGGAGTCCTGGACCAACAGAGACTATAACATGTTTCTTTATTAACCATAACACAATACATTTTGGTCTCCGTTGGTCCAGAACCCCTGTTTATACCTACTGATATGAGGTACATGTGTTAAGTGAATGTTATTTTAATGAGATTTGGTTAAGTCTAAATATAGCAATGTACAGCGTAATGTTCAATGAAGTCTATGGAGAATGGCTTTGTACAAGCAGGTCCTGAACACTGTACAGAGCAAACTCTTCCTCACACTGTATTGAATGTGGTTTGTATGTTCCAACACTTGTTAATTATTCATGCACAACAATAGAAGAAGACCCCAGATTTGATGTTAACCAGACTAATGCCATGGTTGCCATATTGTAGCTCATTGGTTGTGAATACCAGACATATCAACCCAGCTTGCTTCAGTCTCTCGCTGCTTGCTGAGCTTAGCTCTGTAAATTCTGCTTAAACTTTGCCATGAACAAAGCATGAACATTTGGTACTTTGCAAAAAGAATTTTTGTTTTGTTTTTGAGATTGATGGCATTATGAGGAATCAGGCTATATAGAGCTTGTAAAGGATTGACAAACAAAGTAAGTTGTTTACAAGAGACATGTCAATGAATGCTTTAGAAAAAGTTATTTTTTTGTCCAGTTTATTTTTTCACTTAGAAATATTATTTCTTGACAAAGATAAATTTATTATCTATGAGTCGCAGACTTTGTAGCTTATTATTTTCAAGTAATTGAACTGACGGTGAACAGATGGGACAAATTGAGTTGTTATACGACTTATTTACCGGTAGATAGAATTTATTTTCTTAGAATGTTGAATTTTTATAGTCCCAGAATACTACTCTCGTCCTGTGAGGCTTGCATTGTGCTTTGTTGTTCCACCACAAGGAGAAACACTACCTTTTCATAATATCAAAATCCAAGGAGTTCTATGTTATCTATAAAATACAATTAATCATTTTCTATATTAACAATATTTATCTTTCAATATTTGATCAAACACAATTTCTATCACTTTGATATTGTGTGTTTATTGTGAACATTTTGAAACTTTATGGATCTAAAGTTTATCTATTTATGCACAATATTTTTCATGAGAGATGTGGCCCTGTCCTATTTACAGGTGTTTGAGGTGTGGAGCACTGAATGAACACCACTGGTTGTGATGGTTTACACATGAGAATTTGGACCAGCATTTTAGTCAAATGTTAAGCATTTTAAGTTCTGTAATTTTCCAAGCTTCTGCTCTGAAGCCAGTTCTTGCATTTTAGATGTAAGACACATGAAATCATTCCAACTATTTTCTTTCAGGTCTTTCTCTGCCCTTGTAATATTGTTTATATGCAGAGACATTTTTTATCCATATTTGTAAATAAGACTTTATTACTGAGGTACTACAGCCTGTAGATTGGCAGAGCAGAAATTGTACACATAACCTCACGAATAAACTAATTAACTGAAGTCTTCATTGTTTGTTGTTTATCTAACCCTTTACCAGCTGTTACAGGATCAAGAAGGGATATATGAATAGGTATTGTCAACATCAGATAGCCCAAACAGGGTCTAGCACAGTGGATAGCAGGTTTGACTTTGGATCAATTAGTTTGGGGTTGAATCTTTCTCAGGCCCCATATACTTTTTCAGGATCTGCTGTGCAAAACTTACTCCATTTAATATGTAGAGATGCAACACTGCATTGATTTCATGTTCCTTACACCAATGATACACTCAAGATTAGTGCATACCATCCATGGCACACTCATGATAAATGCATACCACCAATGGTACACTTGTGATGGGTGCACACTGCAAATGATATACTCATGATAATTGTGCGTACCACAATTGATACATTATGATATTTGCATACCACCATTGATACACTCATAATAAGTTCACATCGCAAATTATACACTCATGATAAGTGCATACCACCATTGATACACTCATAATAAGTGCACACTGCAAATGATACACTCATGATAAGTGCATACCACCATTGATACACTCATAATAAGTACACATCGCAAATGATACACTCATGATAAGTACATACCACCATTGATACACTCATAAGTGAACATCGCAAATGATACTCATGATAAGTGCATACCACCATTGATACGCTCATAATAAGTGCACATCGCAAATGATACACTCATGATAAGTGCATACCACCATTGATACATTGCAAGCCCATTGTAACCAGTTACACTGCAATGCATGACAACGATGGTAGCAGGGTTTCTCCCAGCTATAATACTGACTATGAAGCTATTTGAGAATAAACAAAAATAAAATATGTAATCTTTTATAATACTATATCAGTGAGAGTTACACCAATGACATATTTTATCACATATGATCAACAATTTTCAATATGGTTGCCAGGATGTCTCCAGGATATAGTCAACAGAAGTGCAACGGTACAAACAGATAATAACATGTAAAGGCACAAAAATTGGTCATTGAGACTGGAAATATCCACATGTATTTACCTCGCAAGTGGTCATGAAGGAGTTTTCAGCTTAAAACAAGATTTTGTATTGATTTTTCACAGAAAACGAGAATATAAAATATGAATAGTTCTCGAAAAAGCTATTTCGGGTTAGAGTTCGAATTTTGCATCACTGTTTTTACATTTGAATATCACCTCTTGTCTCCTGAAATTTCCATTCAAAGTGATTGAAGTGCCTTAAAATCTCCCTTTATTTTAGTAGAGAACGCATTTCACTACGACACAAAGTTGAACGGATAACATCCTAAGAGAAGGCTTTCATTTAATCCCGAAACAACACCGATATTCGCATTTTATTATCGATTTATGGAAACTCTGTGATATACTTTAGGAATATTTTCACCAGAAATGAATGTTAAAATCTTCCAGTCAATGTATATACTGCCACAAGGGCTGAACCAAAACGATAACGACGCTTCAGAAAAGAAATGTCCGCTAGTATCAAGCAAAATAATTGTTTATACTTTTCTTTAAAGAACAGGAATTCGTAAGATTTGTTTTTATTATATTTCGAATGGTGAAATATGCCATTTATCGGTGAAAATAAAACCCGTATTTTCACTGAGTAAAATAAAATTGGTATTCTACTCAGTGAAATGATGCAACAATCATATGACATCGTCTGTGACGTCATGAAACAATTGAATGACGTCATGCAACGGCCGTGCTAGCGAAGCGTTTTAGCTTCTCCATTGACATAGTTAGGGTCATTTACGGGGCTTTGGAAAACATAATAAATAGAACATTTGACATTTCTCGTCGAATACCATGAATATCTCATCTCGTGAAGTAGAAAATCATATATTTACGCTCGTGGCTACGCCACTCGTGAAAATATAAATTTCTACTTCACTCGATGAGATATCCATGGTATTCGACGAGAAATGTCAAATATCCTCTATATCTCATCGAGAGAAGTAGAAATACTGCAACAATCATATGACGTCGTCTGTGACGTCAAGAAACAATTGAATGACGTCATGCGACGGCCGCGCTAGCGAAGCGATTTAGCTTTTCCATTCATATAGTTAAGGTCATTTACGAGGTTTTAGGAAACATAATAAATAGAACATTTGACATTTCCCGTCGAATACCATGTATATCTCATCTTGTGAAGTAGAAAATGATATATTTACACTCTACTTCACTCGACAAGGGAGATAACTCTTGACAGTGCGTCGTCTCTCGTTACTAGGGTTGCGCGTGACCTAGTTTAACATAGAAAAATATACCTACGGCACGTGACCGCTTTTGGCCAACTAGTAGCCGACATTGCTGTCCAAGTCGAGATAAATGCTATTTATCGGTGAAAATAAAATCCGTATTTTCTCTGAATGAAATAACAATGCGATTCTACTCAGTAAAATAACAATACAATCATATGACGTCATCTGTGACGTCACTAAACAATCGTTTGACGCCATTAGATGGCCGCGATAGCTAAGCGATCTCGCTACCCCTTTCATAGAGTTAAAGTCATATACAACATTTGGGAAACATGATAAATAGAACATTTTACATTTTCGTCGAGTACCGTAAATTATCCGAAAATAACGATTTTTATTGCCAAATTCGGTTCGGACAGTCCTGACCGAACTTCGGACAGTTTCACCTAATCTTTCGCATGTAACTCATGCTTAAAATATTTATCAAAATGATTTCATACATTCCAAAACACGCATTGAGTAGTCCATGTACAATAATTCAAGGTTTTTCGGAAACATGAATAAATTTGGGCAACTGTAAAACTGGCATACACTGCCGCGTGTGTCGTTTATAATTATGACGTCGCAATCACATTTGAAGCGCTAAACTGTATATGTTAAAAATTAATCACTTTGCCAAATGTGTTATTCGTTTATTATTTCATGTTTCCTGAACTTTTGTTGGTTAGATTAAAGCATTACAAGTCGGTATAAAGAAAATATCAAATGTTTCCGAACCATGGTCAAAACTGTCCGAAGCAACGTCATTTTGACATATTATAAATATCTCAACATTTACTAAAATATCCACTTTAAATGTATCAATTTTCAGCAAAATTTCACTGCTTGGTTGTTTCTCCTTGTTTATGAATACAGTTTAACCATTTTTGCGTTTCCTATTATTTCCTTACCTGAGAGTTCACATTTACGTTGAAACAAATATTTCGCCAATTTCTTAAATGAATCTATTATATGTACAACATCGTGACAAAACATTCGTTTAAATATACTACCTACAATCATATGTTTATCTTATGAAATGAATAAAATAAAATATTGAAAATTGACATTTTAAAACAAATATATCGCTGACATTGCACGTTCTCTTAACCCGCTGTTTGGCTTGATGGTTCCTGTCGACCAGACTATCTTTATTATGGAAAACGATAATCTTGTATACTCTTTAGCTGCCTCAGTGTCACTCATGTTTAAGAGAAGAAAATGGTTACGTACATAAATATATAATTATTCCACCCACTTTTTATCAGGATCATGTCTTTGTGAGTTGTTTTTATCAGAATTTGTTTTTTATCAACATATTGATTTTTATCGATTTTATGTGTCTCATAGGCCTGTATAGGCCGGGCAGATGTTGTTTTATGGTGCCAAATATGTATATAACATGTCAACATTTGCGTGACACACTAATAAAATAATTTCTCTCTCTCTCTCTCTCTCTCTCTCTCTCTCTCTCTCTCTCTCTCTCTCTCTCTCTCTCTCTCTCTCTCTCTCTCTCTCTCTCTCTCTCTCTCTCTCTCTCTCTCTCTCTCTCTCTCTCTCTCTCTCTCTCTCTCTCTCTTATTATTGCGTTAGCTCCGAAGTTCGGGCGACCTCGGGTGGTGTCCGAACCTCGGTCAGTTTGCCCTACACGGTATTCGACGAAAAATGTCAAATATTCTAAATTTATTAACTGCGAGGTCAATTATATCGAGGTTCATATTTCTCATACGATGCCCTAGAGAGAAAAAAAAATCACTTTTAAATTGTGATGTCAATTCATTAACAATGCTTTAACGTCACAGTTCGTCTATGGCGTTCCAAATTTTCCGTCCACGGGTAATCCGCCTACGATTGGATGTAAATTTTGTTTATTTTCTTGGATTCGTCACTTTATAAACAATTATAAAGAAAATATCTTATTCGCGTCCATGACATATTTTTACGACTCTCGTGCTTCAATTTCAGTATATCCATTGCTCTCGCTAGGGAAATACTCATATTACATTTGTAGTAAATCGTGTCATAAACATAGTATGTCACAGACAATCATAAATTTTCCTCTATATGTACAGCGGTACATTTAGAGAGATGAACTTTACATACTAAGTATTATTAAGGAAAATACATTCTATTTACTGATTGTTTTTAGCTAATGAAAACACAGTCTTGTTTCTTGTTTTCAAATCTTTTTATCTTTAAAAAAGTCTCTTTTGTTGCTTTTTGTTCTAACAAAATAAAACATTTGATGTATTTTGGAAAAAGTAGCAAGTACAATGACATTCAAATTGTAACATGTAGAACTGAAATTTTGACTAATACCTAAAAATCATCTTTGAATCGTCCATGTGAAGAAGAAAACAGGACTTCGAGGACTGACCAGAGAGGAGGAGACGTCACGAGTCCAGATGGGTCCGGGAGATGTACCCACACTCAGGGTTCATAATCACAGGCCCTCGGATCATTATAAAAAAAATTATATAATTTTTAAAATTTTTTTTGAGAACACCCCTTGAATAGAATTGTTCCTCTGTTAATAGTATAAATCCATACACTATTAACAGAGGAACAATTCTATTCAGGGGGTGTTCTCAAATTTTTTTACATTTTTTTAAATATATTTTTTTAATGATCCGAGGGCCTGTGTTCATAATCACTGGTAAGTGCGTGTAGGAGTCAATTCTCATTGTCATTAACCATTAAAGCTAAGGGATCCTTTAATATTTTTTTATTTAACATCAATAGAGACACGCCAATACGCCTAATGATAGATCCATGTCCGCATAGGAGTCAATTCTCATTGTCGTGAACCATTAAGCTTAGGAATCCTTTTTAAAAAATTAATATCAACAGAATCTCGCCAATACGCCTAATAATAGATACCTGTTAGTGCTTTGATTTGTGAGAAAACTCTTGAATTCCTTCCATTGCCGAGAAAATGTTAACTTTGGATAATTTAAAGATTTAATAATTGGCACTAGGGTTGCATTTGTGGGTTTACAGCCCACATCCCGGTTAGGCCTACTTACAAGATACATTCAGGGGCTCTACAAATCATATCCCTGGGATAAGTAATGTAGCCATGTGATGTAATCCAGAAAACGCGGTTTCAAATGAACCTAGTATATATACGTCATTTCCTAAATATGATGGAAAAATTATAAAGTTTTAAATTTGCGGTTGAATATGTATTAGATTTACAACGTTTGATGGTATAAGCTTCTCTTGTTTGCTTTGGGATATTATTCCAAAGTTGGTAACAAAATGGGGAAAATAATTCATTGTCACAAAATGTTAACATAAACATTGAATAAGACACAAAGAGATCACACACGTGTCATCGATTTCGTTCTCATAAAAGTAACAACTATCTTACACTCAATCCGTAACCCTTCCAAATTACATATTGCGTCAAAATTATATTACTTTATTCTATTATGCATTTATTTATTGATTCCTTAACCTGCAAGTGCTTAAGAACTTGGTAATTAAGTCATGACTATAAGCAAAGAAAAGCTTAAAGTTAGTAGGCCTATACAATATCTCGCTTTACAATCTCAATGCATATCAAAGAGTCTCAAGGTATTAACTGGCTTCCGTCACGAAAACCTACGAGCCGCTTATCTCTAAGCGCAACAAATCTTATCAATGATAAATGAAATCAAACATAAGAGGTCGTTTCCGACACACCACAGCGCATGACGGAAGTCGTCGTCAAGGACAACGTTACGTACCGCGATTGTCATACATAGGTAGAAAGCGCTGTCATTGTCTGGTTGTGAACACTGGGGTCTGTGTAAGAGTTTAAGCTAGTGTCGAGTGGTACAATACATTGTTCCTATAGACACGCTGCTTATAGCTCATGCTTATAAAAGTGACTTGTTTTTGATTGCGTTATAAGTGAGTTACAAGGAGAGAAATACAAGCATGACGACTGTCGGCGTTATAAGGAGGGGCGAAGACAGAAGAAACCCCATGATGATGCCGAGCTACTCCTACCAGTACCCCTCTTTCAGGAAAGTTCAGCTTGCTGCGGTAAAAGAGGGACTTTTCCATCCCAACCTCCCGACTTTCCGTCGTATGGACATGGATACGGCTGGACATAAGCTCCCCGATGAACACAGTCGAACCACGACCTCGGCAGGCCCTGGTAAGCGAACGTCATGTTCACAGTGCCACCCATCTTGAGGTTATGGTTCCTATGATAATACCGGGATTGGAAATATATGCTTTAAAGTAAAGCAATCATTTAACTGTCAGAACTTTACTTTGAAAAGTTAACGATAATATTTCTATTGAGAAACCCCAAACAATTTACATTTAAAGAGATATAACCCCATTCTGAAGTTAGGCAATATAAATGGAAAAGCGACTAATGCCATATTGAGTCGGAAATCAGATTTATCCGTAAAATCCTAACATAAACTTGGATTAGCTTGAGCACAGCGTAGATTTAGTTACATCGATTTACTGTTAAACGCAATCCATTCATTCACTATGGCCATTGTGCGACCGAAATCCTAGACAAACGGTAAGTTGATTCTTATCATAAATCCGATATGATTATCGTGAAGGTAAAATTGAGATATAAATGGTTCCCTATAAAGTATTAACGTTTGACAACACATCTGTCATACTAATGCTTTCCGGGTTTTTTAACTACTTAGATTTAAAAATTGAGGTATCAGTGGCTCCCTTTTAAACGTCAACTTTGACAACACATCTGTCATACTAATGCTTTCCGATTTAAGGAATATACCTTCCTTCAATTATGTGATTTTCACAACTTTACATGAAATAAATATGTTTATGGTTGTTGAATAAAAAGGCACATTAAATTAATTACATGTAAGAGTGATTTCAGTATTCTCTAAAATGTAGCATGTACAACATAAGGAGACATGGAAATTATGTTTGAAAAGTTTTCTACGAGCATTGTTCCTATCTAAATGAAAGGTTATTTTTCACGGTTAATAATTTTATGCTTTACAGAGGATTTCCGTCGGGCTACAACCACAGTGTTCCTGCCGCCCAAACAGAAAATGTCGAGCATAGTAAGTGATAAGTATATAATACGCTTCCCAGAGTTGGAACGAGTTCTTTTAACTTAATGCAGAAGAAAAAGCTTTCGTACTCCGTTTGCTCACTGACTTGTAAACGGTTTGAAAAGTTCAAGAAACTGGTTTTGTTGACGGCATTTATAAATCATTTAATTATAATTTTTCGCAACATTGAATGACGCTCAAAACATGGATCTTTTTGGCTGCAAGTTTTTTGTTTACGATAATGTACACTGGTGACAATTCCAAAGTCTGAACTGAATAACAGTTGAATCTCTAATATTCAAGTGGTTATTAACAATTTTCGCTGAGTATTGATTCAATCCAACCGCATGTCAATAACTTGGCACTTCTTGGACACGACTGTTTTTATTGTTAATTTGTTACACACCAGTGTCATGGCTGCTTGTCATATTTCGCTATTAGCTTTTGTTCTGGTTTGTTGTCTCTATTAATAATTATAATGATAATGAGTTTCTATAAAGCGCTATATCCATACTCAGGTGCATGCTCAAAGCGCATATACATGTTAGAATAAAAGGTAATGGTGTGAAGTATTGGTATGAAATAAAATATAAGAGAAGAGTATGATTATAGCTTATGAATAAATATAGTACACAAAGTCAGATAAGTCACTCAGTGGGAAAATATGAAGTAATGTCTATAAATAATAGCTTGAAAAAAGATAAGTTTTGAGTTTTGATTTGAAAACAGTCAATGAAGGTGATATCTTGATGACGTGAGGAAGTTGATTCCAAAGTCGAGGAGCAGCATTACTGAATGATTTCTGTCCACAACTGGTATGATTATGGTTTGGTTTCTTGAGAAAATTCAAATTCTGTGAACAAAGAGTTTTTGCAGGTTATTACGTTCGACCTTCTCCTTAATGTTTTACGCGACAGTCTGCGCAGTTTACCTATACCTTCATACATGCTATCCGAAAGTTCTTAATTGGATAAGACATGCAGCCAAAGGTTTAACTTATCCCAGTTGTAACTCAACGCTAGCTCTGTGCCTGTCAATCCTCACGGTAACGGTCTCCATAACCAGAGTCTTCCGGTTTTAAATGTATTCATATGAGTATTATATTTATTTTCCATAAATTGTTAGTGTGGCTTTCTAGAACCGAGTGGGTTAGGGAAAGCGGTTTCTACTTCTATTCTTGAACTTCTGTATTTTTTTGTGTGTATACGTTTTGGTATAGATACTTACACCGTTTGCACTTTGTCTGGAACAGTAGGCTTTTAACATTCTACCTCTATTCCGTCGCTGTAGTTAAAAATTGACTGTGAATTCAGTCTTGATAAATGTTTGTCATTTTATATAGGCCTTCTAGTATCCATGCGAGACTATGACGTTGCTTCACCCGTGTTGTCACTCGGAACGTTCTGTGAACGTTGCACCCATGGTATATCAGGTTATCACATACGCCACCCCCTGCCTTGCTAAGCGATAGCGTACAGACCGTTAATCTCCTGTTAGATAATCCCTGGATTGTAATCGATACACGTACTTAAAAGGTCACAGATATACCTGTTCCATTGTTGTTGACAATTGCTGAAACGCAATCTTAACAGGTCTGACGAGCATTTAATTTTCCATTCATACCATAACCAGCCAGACTTGTTTAGGTGGACCGAGTAATGGAGGAATGAAGATACATTTTTTAAAAGATTCGAACTGAATTCAATTGAGGCAGGAATCTATTTTTTGAAACGTTGTTTGTAAGATATGTAAAATGTCTAACGGATATTGTATATACCTTTCTTTAAAGCATGTAGACTATATCAATACATAAATGCTTTTCGATCCAGAAATGGAATGCCAGATACCCAAGTATAACCTAATCAGTAATGGATATAAATGTGTCAGTAACGTTGCTCCTGTACTATTGAATAACTTACATTCATTATTAACTGTACTCAAATCCAAACGCTATACATTTGTATTTCAAGCTATAATTCACATACTTGCATATTTTTACATCATTCTCCATATCTGTGAGAATCGTTTTCGAAGCGAAAATCTACAAACTAATAAGGATTGTACTTTATTTTTACCATCGTTCCTTCCTTGTTCTGGTTCATGTTACAAACTTACGAGGGTAAGTCGATAAGTTCATCGAAGTGAGTAATGATAAACCCTGGAGACATCGATGATGTCATTATTGAGATAGGCCGTCTGACGAAACTTTACAGACATAAACATCGAGGTCCAAGGAAATATAATAAAAAACTAAAATCAATATCACAACCTTTGCTTCTGTTCTATATTCACTTTTATGAACTTATTGATTTCCCCTCGTATTCCTTGCTGTTACGTCACGTTTCTACCTACATCTACAGGACATCACAGAGACAGGCCGGCAGCTGCACCGGTACTACACCACACCTGAGGAGCTGACGTGAGTTTACTCTTCCCCTTCTACATCATTTTAAAATAACAAAGCCGAATCTTATCTGGCGACTAATTAAGAATCGATCTTAGAGGAAATTAAAGTCACATGGATAGTCAAGGACCGAAACGTCTCATTAATTGCAAAAAAGTAACTATCCATAGATTTTAGTTTTACTTCATCTCTTTAACTCAAAAATGCCACGTTCATACCAACGAAATTATATTATCTTCATATTTGAAGTCAGTATCGGGGAGTGATTAACTCATATATTTTCCTAAATGAGCTTGAATTGATGATCTTAATCCGTTGAGAACACACCTCAAGTATGTTTGTTTCACTCTCTGGTATATCCGATAGCCGAGAGAGTTATTATTCATTGATTTCACTTGATGCTGTTTGCAAATAATTTTGAAAAATACTGACAATCCACATGGCATAAAATTACGAAGAAAGGAATATAGAAGGTCTTCAAAAACTCAATCTCATTGAAATGAAATCTAATCTGCGTAACGTAGTGCAATATTAGATTTTATTTTAATGAGATTGTCAAAAACTTAATAAGGAACAATTCTCTTTAAACAATTTAGTCATGACCAAAATACGAATTTACAACAACTGAATATTTTTGAAGAACATTTCACCAGTCTGCATACCACTGAACATTTTAAATAGACCAATGTATCAAAAAACCCATACAAATTCCTATATTCGTTCATATGATTCTGTCGAGGTCGCCGCTGGTTTTGACCCATGTCATAGTATTACCTTGACTTGGCGTACACACAATGCTTAGGTCCTCCTTGCAATGCAGCACTGCAACACAAGGTAGACATGATTGTTTACCTGTAAACTTACCTTGCGAATTCTTTTCACGCGGCTACGCATACGGCGTACTGGTGTATCAAATAGATTTGGAGGTATCGTAAACCTCATACGGTTTAATTAATCAGAGTTAGTATTAAACTCTGTATTCCCTTACTATCATAGTCATCAATATAATAAATTCCGAGTACGCTCTAATTAAATTCTCTTATCTTGTTATATCTTTCGGTATTAAGTTGCCGCATGCACAGTAGAAGGAACTCCTGAATTATCATCTTATCAAACATCAACCTGCGAAACGTGGCAGTCGTATTCGGTGATATAACGAACTTACAGCAGTGCCTTTGAAGAAGTGTATATATTTCCTTGAACTGACGTATCGAATCTTTATGGATCTGGTTTAGAATTACATTGGTGACATGTCTGAAATCATTTTTGATGTAGGAAAACCCGTGAGGACTGGTCCGACTTTTTGAACCGGTCTCCAGAACGCTACAACATCAGGCTTCCCACCTTGCCTGATAAGAAAGGTACGCTGCACTTGACAGAGGGACAGACTCTAAAAACTCATGCAAATAATGCATGTACATCTTACCAAAATTATTTTCAAATATAAGGCGAGTGCAATCGCTTCCGGAAGTGGCTACTCACTTACTTTAAATTTAAGCGATCTAAAAACAAAGCATACCATATCCTAGTTGCATATTTTAAACATTAAAGGATGTTGCTATTGTCAAAGGTCCGTTGGGAAAATGAATAGAGAAATTTTCTTTTGATAGAATGTGTTGATATTTAACGGTCCCGTAATATGTGTACTTGAATTATATGATTAAGACTTTACAGACAGTCTAACAAGGATATTGCTCGCCACTCTCTTTATGGCCTAGACTAACTCTGTAAAGTATGACTTGATGTTGTGCTCAAGATGTGATCTATTTCCATCAGATCTCCACTTCGAGGGCTACGCTGTACGCTACCTCCGTCCTGAAGTCACAAAATCTTGGAAGGTGAATATTTTTGGTCTTTTAAATGTTGAATACTTATCATACTGTTTATATCGTCTAGACTACGAAGAATCGATATCTTTAAATGTTCAACTTATCAAATAAGTGCCCGCCAGTAACTATCTCGTGATCAAAGCGTGCATGGTTGCTATTCGAAGTTCTCTTAGCGCTCAGATGGTCGTAAGTAGCATACATAACATTGGCTTTCGACTATTTCATCACTAAGAGAGCTTCGAAATTCTAGGCCGAGGTCTCCTTTTTTAAGATTCTGAATATGAAGACTGATATTGACACGGATAATTAAAATCACCATCAACGGATTGTTGGTTAAACGAGAACGAAAAACGATATTTCCAAAACATAGCAAGTGCTTTGAATACCGATAATTACAAAGACTGCATTGCCTCAATGACGCATGTGTCGTCCTATTAGTCTCCTGTCCATTTGTTCTCACAAACAGATCGATGCGCATGGTTACATTAACATTGGACTATTCAAGTCAACATTTAGATTGAACAAGATTAGAATGATAAGAGTGCCTTGCCCTTTAAAATTGGATTTCGGTCCTAATAAAAGCAGGGTAGACTCATCCTCTGTAGCTAACACTATATGTTGTGTTATACTCCACTAAGTCCGTCAACACATGTATTGAAAAGTAACCCTGAAAATATCTTATAACTTTCATTTGATTAAAGCATTTTGACAACTTTGATGAATGTAGAGTAACTTTGACATTCAAGTAACAAGAAATTCCAGCGGAAATCAGTCACAAACTCAATGTGTTGACTAAGCTATAGTCATGCTACATGACTGTGTATATAAAGGAGCCTTTAATACAGTCAGGGTCCACATTTAGCAAGTCTAGATTGACTGAATACACATTAATTATAAATAAGGAGCCCAAAGAAAAAAATATTATGGATGAAGGAAAATTTAATAATTAAGTTTTTCATGGACTAAATTTTGGTCTAACTAAGCTATTGATCGCTGTATTGCAGTACACCCTGCGCCAGGAGCCTATGTTGGACCAGTATGGGCAGAGACCAATGCCTGCCAATGTCTTGTAAGTACCTTAAATACTTCATTCAACTATCTGCCATACACAGTGCTGTAGTTCATAGGTTTTGGTGCAATTCTCAATTGAATTTAGCCTCGCTTCACCTGCAATGAACGAACAACAAGAGCATTATTTATGTCACAATACTTACCGTTGTGGCATACATGTAAGTGAAATATTGTAGGAGCGCCGTTAATGAAAAAATCCTCACCCTACTTATTGTCGGCATGCATTTGATGAAGCGTCTGTATAATCATGGACAGACAGGGCAAAGCATTTGAAAGTGACACAGAGTATATTTATGATTTTTCGAAAGGCTTAAGTTAAGGTCAAAATACCTTATGTCCTGAGTTAAACTCAATCGCCCCTCTAAACTTGCATAATTATCTCTAAAATGTCAAAATTGTGATATTTTCCTGTTTTCAATGATAACTGAAAAACAGTCATATAAATGTTAGGAAGTCGAAAGTCTGCGTCCAGTTTTCATATATAGTATTTACTAAACCTACTAAATGTACCAATCAACATTTGTCTCTGCTGTAAATTAGTTTCCAAAATTACGTTTGAGTCATTGGCACAAACCATTGTTCGGTTCTCGATCACAAATCACGACTTTAACCTTTTCATTGTCCCTATACTGAACTAATAAGCACTGAGATACTGATTTTCAGAAACAACCATTACCTACTTCTCGATAAAATAGCACCATTTATGAAGTTTACGATATTTGACTTCAACAGCATACTCTGTGGCGCTTTAACATTTTGACATAATGACCATTTGTATCCCGTATGATATTCGGTATTCCATTAATAAATCTTGAAGGCATCGGCTTTACTCGAGAATAATATAAGAAAAATGAAGATATTGGAGTTGTTGGTTATAAAGTCAATAATATATATATGTATTTTATGGACATCGAAACCTGCTTTCAATATACGATGTTAATATGATATTATATGTATTTGTCATATTGACAGCAACGTTTCGACGATGTATTTAGAAGATGAATTAATGGGCATTTTCTTATTGATTCTGTGTTGCGTTTCAGCGCCCGGTACAGGGACACCTACCCTCAATACAGCAGGAACATCGCGTCTGAAGCCTGGCGTTAACATTCTCCAAAACGCACCCTCATTCTTCCATCGCGTCTTTTGTCATTTTTTCATGCATTTTTATGTTCTTTCAAAGTTATTCATTGCAAATAATTTTGTAATTGTTTGCTTATATTTCGAAAGAAATCAAACCTGTCTGAAGCAAATGCCTGGCATAAGTTAATAATTTACCATTGTTGTTTCCAAAGTACTTTTTTCATCTAATACCTACAGCGCGGAGCTGTTTTATATGGATATCGTTGTTTTGAAATAAGAACAGTTATCTGTCGCTCTTCATGTATCACTAATGTAGATCATATGAAGATATAAGAACTCCAAAAGATTTCGTCGTATTTCGCGTGATTGGAGAAATATATCATTTTTTGTTTTTACCGGTCAGTATTTTCTCCCTTGATTTGAAACTGTTCCTTAACACTATTTCAAGTTTTCTACCTTTCCAAATATTTGAATGGTGTAAAACAAATTAGCTGGAAGGACCCGCTATGTCTTATATGTAAAGTATTTATTCGATACTTCCTCCATTATTCCAACAGTATTATTTATAATTTTCAATAATATTTTCCTTCGACAGATCAGTATTAACGTTGTTGTTTGTTGATGTTACCAGAAGTATTATTTCGCACCATATTTACATATAATGCACTTTTACCAAAAGTATTATAATATCAAATAATATTTTACATCAATACTTATATTTATCAGTTAACAGTATTATCTACATCTTGTATATTTACTTGTTTATGGTTGGAAAACCGTTTGTATTATATAACAATAGTCGTAGGGTCTTTACTTAGACCAAAGTCCAAAGAAAACTTTGAAAATCTTCGAATTTATAGTTATAATCCATGTAGGGTAATTGTCTTGATGAGGGTAAGCAAGCGACTGAACGTTCATTAGTATGTAAAACAGTGATTGTTAACTGTAAACTGTTGCAGTAACGTCATTTGTCACTACATATGTAACTCTGGTTTCCCTAATACCAGCATTCAGTCCTATATCGCTATATTGGAAACTCGCTTTATATAAAGATACGCTCGGAATACTACACTCATAGCTCAAGAGATGGTTATTCTCATGTATGTAAGATTGAAGTTGTCTTTTGATAGATGTTTTATATTAATTAAATGATGGCGATCCAACACTCGGATTTGCTTATGTATATATGTAAATTATGACAAGCTATTGTATAGAGGTATTGCCTCTTATATTTTTATTCAAATTGTTAATAAAAGAAAATTATAGTATTTATTTTCTTTCCGTATCAGTAGCTTGTTATCTGTAATGAAAGTGTCAACCAATCCGAAGTCCACTATTAGCCTTAAATGTAGACCTTTTCTTAATGAAGTTTCACACGGTCAATTGAGTACATTTCGGATTTGTCGGTGTTGTGTATACATATTGTTCTACGAAAATAAATTCATCTCTTTTACTTTTTTTTCTCTTTTCATTACTTTTTATTTCTGAATGAAGATAGCGATATACACGATAGGAAAGGACTCTAAATGGATTTACTTGAACTCATAGATTGCATCAAATCAGCCATACAAAAAAAAACTGTGAAAACACGCTATAACAGTTTTGGGGTGCTTCATTTTCAAAATGAGGTAAAAACTGTGTCGATCTGACATCACCAGTGAATTCCAAACTAAAGTTGAATGAAACAAGGATAGGATATCATGATGACATTTATAAATGGACATAGAACATCTGTTGCAAATGATTTCAACAAAATGAAGAAAAAACAAGACGATGCTGACTTTTTTCATGTGATTAAAACTTGATAAAGCATTTGTTTCCAATATATATTTTTCAAGTGCATATGTCACAAATTTTACAGTTATCATATGATAAACCGAAGATAAAACTCATAGTTTTAACATAGCACTGCTTCTCTCTGCGGCTCTTTTTTTGTTTTCTTTTTCTTATCTTTTTTCGGATTATCTTCTATTTCGATTTTAGCCTCGTTTTCAATTTTGACTGACTCTTTCCTATTCAACCCAACCTCGTTCTGGATGTCCTGGATTCTTGATGCCTCGTTCTGATTACTTCTGGATTCGTTCTTAATGTCACTTGTCTCCTTTTCGCCGCCAGCTGCTTCACCGAGACCTGGTTCATCTTCATCCTCACCATCATTGTCTGCATCGTCAAACTGTCCATCATCTGCTTGTTCTACTAGGCCTGTACCGTCAGATCCCTCCGAAACACTTGGTAGTCCGTATTCCTGGCAATCAAATGATCTATCCCGTTCTTCTGCTTCATCAGGGATGTCTGTTGCTATAGCTTCGGCTTGTTCTTGAAGGTCACAGTTTTCTGTATCGACATCTTCATCATGTCCAGCATCAACGGCTGCTGCGCTCTCTTCTTGTTTCTCTTCAACGGGATCCATGCTTTCTTTTTGGTTTTCGAAATTTTCCGTTGGAACTGATATTGCTTCTTCTATGCTTACAGAGCTTTTAAGGTCCGGCTTCCGGCTTTGAGTAAGGGCGTGACTTTCCGCGAAATGTTGTTCTTGGTCAGGAAGAGTGTCCATGGTTATTACCGGATCCTCCACTGTTGATGATGCAGCTGCTCCCATAAGTTCAGCATCGGGCATAGTGCTGTTATCTTCTATTGGCTTCGAAGCCTTTGGTTGAGGATGTGAAACCTCCAGAGCAATAGCAATTGGCCCATCTTGCTCGGGATTTGTCAAACTCCTAGGGTTTTCAAGTGGTAGATCTGAAGGAGTCGGCACAGGTTCTTGTTCCTCGGGAACAAAGCGAGCTGTTATTTGTCTCGAGATAGTTGACTCACTGATATAAGCCGGTGGTCCAGGGTTCATCGCCACAGCAACGGGAGATGTTTCCCCAATTTGTGGTGAATTGTCCAGGGAGCTGTTATCTGCTAGTGGGGGAGCTGAAGCAGGGGCAGGAGGCTGGTTCACCTCCAGTATAGGCGCCACAGGTCTGTCTGCAGGCTGGGTAATGGAGATGTGGTAGGGTGTCAGGTCCTCTGACTGAAACATCACTCCTCCCTTCGTCTCGAACACCTCCAGCATGACGTCACTGGCCTCTTTGCAGGGACCTTGAACAAAGCCAACGTTATAGATACGGCTTCATTTGTATTCTCTACAGTAACTCCGAGTGTAACGGCAATGCGTATATTTCCAGATTTATTTGTTGGTTGGTATCATTTCCTCTTTTTCAGTAAAAGTAGGTAGCCTATTTGAAACAATACCCCTTATAATTCAAGACATTTTTTTATTAATTAAAGAAGTCTAAACTTTAAACGTTCAAAATCTCTTTTATTTAAAATCACCATTTTGAATGAAAGTAAATTGAAATAACTGAAATCAAATATATAGATTATTGCTCACCAACTTTCTTCTCCGTCTTGTACTCGTACAGTTTCTCAATGTCCTCCCATTGAGAGATGGTCTGGTGAATCCCATCAACCAGCCAGTCTCCTCGCAACATCTTGTGTTGCTTCCCGTTCAGCAAACTCACACCGGTTTTCCTGAGTCTGACGAAAACCGAATATCAACTTGCATAGGAAATTGATAACATACTAATTTGCAATCCAATGTAGACAGGAAGGCAAGTTATTTATTAAAAGTGAAACTACAAGATTTGATGCCCCGAAAATAATTGATCATGAAGACAAATATATACATTATTATGTAGTCTGTGGAATATAGAAACATTGAATTTTACGAACACTACAAAGGCACGAAAAACGTAGATAAAAATACTGCTTATCATAATATAAGTGCTTAAGCTAGGGCATTCAAACACAAGTCAAAAGTCAAACCAGAAACAAAGTGAAATTGAACCAAAATTTGAATGCCAATGCCTGTGTCCCAGTGCTGTCACTATAGTAAAGGGCTGTAGGCCACTGAGATACTGTCTAAAATGTCCATTGATTTATTTCATTATTAGCCATTACACACGGTGCATGGATTCTTTTCACTCGGGAAGGTTTGTAAACGTATATGATAAGCACGGATCGCCTATGGTGGGCTTATGATGGATCTTAATCCATGTTATTCAATCAGCTACTTCAGTGTGGTACATAGGATGCATATTACCTTTCACTGAACTACCTTAATATTGATCGAAGTGATACACACTTTTGATTTTAAAAAATCTCCTCTTGTTATGTCCTTGCGTTAACGATTATTTGATGAAATAATATGTTTGAGAAAGGGGTAATTGATCACAATATACTTTTTTCGAAAACTTTATGTCCATAAGCAACTCACCTCAAAGGACGTAGGTGTTTTGCATACAGTGAGCTAAACCTGCTGATTTTGGCCTTAGATACTCCTTTCCTCTGACGGACCTTTGACATGATAAAAATTTTGTTCTCTGAAAAATAAAATTTCCAACTTTATGTTGTTTTATTACTTATTAACTTTCTTTAGTGATGATTTAAAAATATTACAAGGTCACAAATAGCTATTTCCTTACATGAACACCAAAATCTTTTTTAAATGTAGCTCTATACGCTGATGTTAAATATTTGTTCAACGTTACATAATATTTAGATATTTATTGTTTAAAAAACTAAATGTCATTTAAAAGGCACTGTAGCATGATTTTCGGATCAAGATTTATAGATAAGGCATATGTGTTATGTGGGGATATTAGGAAAAAGATAACGATTAATGTAGAAAATGAAATATTGTGTAATGCCTTTCCAAGTTCCGCTTTGAGTCTCAATCTTCGATAATAATGTTGACGTTTATGAAAACACATTAAAGAAAAACTAATTCAATGTTCCAGTCATCCTGCGATTATCTGATATTTCTGATAATTCGTGCTTTTTGGGCCATAAAGGGAACAATTAAGACATCGGTACCGGCTTGAAGTGTTTTGCGGAGACGGATAGTCGGGTTTTCAAGTGACTTTAGTCACGTATTCAAAATGGTATTAGTCAGCTGCTTCTAAATTGACCAGTTGATATCGCTTAGGAAATTTGACAGCGATTCCACAATTTGGTAAGGGTAGAAATGAAAATCACCCCTTCCAAATAATGGGCTGGTCGAAATGATAAAAGGCAAGGTTAGAAGCTTGGAAAAGTAGTTCACTCTGGAAGGCGTAGAAGCAGTAGGAACCATCTAGAAGTCCATCGGAGTCGGGCAATCCCGCCGACCGGCCGAACAGTGGGCTCGGAATGAACCAAAGAGGGAGCCGCAGGGTAAATATGTATCATTCAGTATAAGGAAAGTTTATCTAATAAGAATCTGTACTAGAGAACTCCATGTATTGTTATTAATTACAAATCTAAGAAGGGCCACGTGATTTACATTTGCTTTTAATGTTTTTATAATAAAACTTGTGAAAAAGTAATTGTAGTAATTCTTTGAAAAGTGTACCTCATGCCAAGCGAGTGTCATCCCTAAAGTAAAGGTACCGTAAGCACGCAGCTTACAAAATATGAGGATATAGGCAGTAACTTAAGCTTTGCAATGAAATACTTTGAGAAAATGATCAACTATGAGAAAATTAAGACGGCCGCAGTCGCCTCTGTAGCTCATCAGGTTTTGTAATATTTGAAATTAAGACATAAATCAATAGTTCTGCATAATCTTTTGCCATGGACTTGAAAATAATTTCAAGATTCACTAGGTGCTAGCTTTAGTGATATAACAGTCTCAGAAAAGATTTGGAAAAACTCTGAGAATTCCATGTGGTCATATATAAGCCCGATGAACTTAATTTTTAATAAAACGAATCAACTTACTTTCCTTGTACTGTTCAAACATTGTTCCTACAAAAGCATCACATTTGCCGAGCCAGTTCGGGTCAGCAACACGGGGGGTCTCGGTGAACCAATTGGAAGCGGCGTCCACTGTCGGGAACATTAGGATCGCCACGGAAGTACGTGCTGGCCAATCATCGGAGTTCTCTCTTAGCATTGGCTGAGAACAAGGATGAAATATTAACACCTTGACTTGAGTTGGATAAATAACATATGGGGAATATATTCTATGAGAGAGGTTGTATCACTATGTCAAGACTGTAAAAGAACATAAAAACGACACAAAACCATCTATCTTGCAGGTTTTTGGGTATGTACCTTTACACAGCAGTGTAGCAGTTTCAAACGCACTGTTTCCGCGTTGCCACTGACATAGGTTGAGACACAGTAATAACTTATAAACTTAACAAAATCAACGCCATGATGGGTCTTGCGTTAGTTGGTAACTATTTAAGTGACACGGTTCTTAACGCTATATCTATCTAAATGTAGCAATAATAATTTGATGCCGCTCAGGTGATTTCGCTGTTCATGACATCTTTTCAGGGCGAATCACTCGTTTTGTTAGGAAGATATATCATTCCATTTTGGTATTAATCTCTCTATATTTTTAAAAGGCAAATTATTCAAAGGCTCAGTGAGTTCGAGATCGTTCGTACGTTCGAGGTATATTTATAGACTATGAATATCATTCATCTAACCCCCTCATGACATCTTTTCAGGGCGAATCACTCGTTTTGTTAGTAAGATATATCATTCCATTTTGGTATTATTCTATCTATATTTTTAAAAGGCAAATTATTCAAAGGCTCAGTGAGTTCGAGATCGTTCGTACGTTCGAGGTATATTTATAGACTACGAATATCATTCATCTAAAAGGGAAACATTTTATTTGTACCTGAGGAGCAACAGCGATGATATCTCCGTCACACTGTGCTAGGGTTGGCCCCACAATAGCTATAGTGTCTCGGAACTCCTGGATGTGACTGTCAGGAAACCGGAGGACCAGCACACCGTATGGTTTGTCAGCTTTCTCTTGTTTCTGGAAATAATTGATAACAGTATTTCATTTTTTGATTTGGCATTACACAATCTGCAATGAATAAATTCTTGTACGTTTTCGGGTCCAGTCCCTTTCGGGATTCGAACCCACATCCTCAAATTCAGGCTAGCACTAACCGTACAAACAGCTTACCCTCTAGGCCACAGGGCATACAATTGTGGCTCTGTTTTGTAAAGACGATCTATCTTGTGTGGCATGTAAGCATTCGCAAAAGGTTTATTTTGATAATATGACCTTGATTTAAGTCGTGGTACAATGTGATAGTATTGCTACATCAACAACAATTCACATCAGCAGATGCCCTTGTCAATTGTTATCAAGTTATTGAATAACAGCAGCCTTAATTTCCAAATATTTTACATAAAACAACAACCTACTTATTTCATCGACATAGAAAATGGTAGATCTTTTCACTGTAACAAAGGCATCTTGTTTTCAACCGTTACTTAGTTCAACTACGTACAGGAACAACAGCAGAGTCTACAGCTGGTGCAGGAGCAGGTGCTGGAGGCCGACTCATCGCCAGTACATCATCATAAGACGGTGGCATCATGGGGGGACCTGAAGCTATAGCGCCGGGCATAGCGGAAGGGGGCACTGGGAATGAAGGCTGAATAGGAGTTAAACCAGGGGCCGGAACATGCACCGTCGCAGGAGGGAGAGGAGCTTTACCAGCAACAGCCGGGGCTGCAGGCCTTGGAGCCTGAACAGCCGCTGGTCTAGGAGTTTGAGCTGGGGTTGCAGCCCTTGGAGTTTGTGCTGTGGCGGTTGTTTTAGGACGGGCACCTGCTGATCTCTGGGCTGTGGTTGCAGCTTGTCTAGCTGTCGCTGCAGGTCTGACTGTTTGGGGAGGGGGAAACACGTAGTTGGGGCGGTATGTACACATTGGGACATAGTTATAGTTGGCAAAATTGCCGTCACTTTTATGGCAGTTTTGGAAGCCCCGGTTGCACTTCACATAGGCAATGTTTGCTGTTGGGTTTGCTTCTGAAATGGAAGAGCAAAAATATGAAGATGATGCCTTTTAAGCTTCTAAATCTAGTTACATGCAAGTTTTGAATGTTTTAAAGCAGCAGATTTGCATGTGTGCCATAGGTGCTGAATACGACCGTTTATTATTGTTGTATTTTTCTTCTTGAAATGCCAATTTTCTTCGTGAATCAGTTCCAGCCTTTGCTCTCTTTGAGTAACGGGTTCGAGCGTGCCACCTTTTGCCCAACTGAAAAATCTTTTAAACGTAAATCAATGTTTGTATCTTTGCAAATTCTTTGCATATTCTAGTTTCAGAGTCCATTATTTTATAATGATGGACAGAATCATAAGTACAGCTAGATGATATTGATATACATTTGCCGAATGAACCATAACAGGGATAGGTGTTTCCTATATATCTTTCACCTAAAGCAACTGCTGCACGTCGAACGGTCGCGGCTGATTGTCCGTAGGGTATGGTTCCTATTGTTATGGGTATTGTCGCCTCCAGGTTGAAAGCCAAAGGGACTTCTACACGAACCTGTCAGAAACACAGATAACATAAATAAAAAGAAGTTGTTGTTATCACGAATTGACAAGAACATCTAACGAACACGGAGACGATAGTGCAGTATGAATATTAAGAAGGCTGGCGCTACCTTAACGCTGTAGCTGACGTTGACGACGCTACAGGAACCGGCCTTGGTTGAGGGGGGAATAAGGTCTACTTCCATCAACTGGTCCTTCCATACTCTCTCCTGACCCTAGGAATATAATCCAATGATATGTTTCTGGTTAGCCTTGAGTATTTGGGATTCGAACTACTCTAAATACTTATAAGTTCGTAGGCCTTTCTTCCATACTTCATCAAATACGTGTTTCATTAAATGGTACGACATGAAATACACATTTTGAATATGGACATCGGATCAAATTTAATCTTTAAAAAAACATGCCTTTGAACAAACAATCAGACTCTTGAAAGTTTAGCAACTCTAAGAATTCTTTAGTCTGATCGTAGCCCATGTTTAAAACCTAAAGCCTTTTGGAGTACTTAAAGTGTACAGATTAAATAGCTCACTGATTGTGGGAACATAAGTACGAGGAAAGGTGTGAGAATTTATTTACGATAAACAATACTAATTGTGCATGAGCAAAACACTTTATCAAAACAAAACTTGGACATCGATCTCATACGTAGCGTTACTCAGAAACGCAGCGAAGTGTTAGTGTGATGTTCGATCTGATTGTAATGAGATTGTCTCTTAAGAAGCACATACCGCAGTAATTGGCGTAGCTCCTTCCAATACCCTCAGCACCAATTCCCGGGTTTTCGTCTCGCCTTTAGCCGTGAACACGACTTTCTGTACGATCTGTGCTTTCAGCTTCCCCATATCCTTGCTCGTCTCGTTACTCACAACGGCTACAAAATGATAAGTGTCAGATATATGTGCATGTTGATTACAACTGAACTTTTCGTTTACCATAACATTTCGGCTCCTGCTTATCAGATATTGTAATTATTGTGTGAAGTCAATACTGACGGATACACAAGAATAGTTAAATGAAAGATTTCAAAAATGCCACTGGTTAGCGCATTTCCAGCCGTCAACATCTTCAAACATCTTATAGAACAAACAATACAAAACAATATAAAATCCACTGGGTTATATGATCGGTCATACCGGAAATTGCAATTTTTTCCCCTGCCGCGTACGCCCCTCTGTCCACAGAAGCGTTCAAGGTCAAGGTCCCGGCATTGCCAAACCCGAGAGCTTTTGATATCTGCTTCTTCGCTGTTCTCTTCACTGGATTCTACAGAGAACAATAGGTTGACGATTAATCAATTGAACGTTCAATCAAACATCATTGGCATGGAACACACTATATTTCTTTCATAAAACGACAACTCAGTTCTCCCTTGAATTCTTGAACAACGAAGAATTTGATACTCTCTCATTTTACTTTTTCATTATAAGGTAATTTGTAGAATTGTGACAGTGTGGTTATTAAATAGTCAAGATAAGTACTTATTGAAAGACACAAATCGGAGTAAAAACCAAAAAAAGTTTGACTAGACAGTCTTCTGCAACTCACTTTGTATTTTGCTTCGTTGACATCGATGTCGTCCAAGACGGTGATGCCTCTGTGCCAGCTCTGGTTGATGCTGGGGAAGGGTCGGTCCACCTCGATCTTCAGCCAGTATCGGATTCCTCCATTCTCGCCCTCGTACGAAGACGGCAGTTTGCCGTTAGCGGGAAGCTTGAATCTGAAGTTGTACCTGTGTCGCCCGGCTGTCAGGGTGTGGTTAGGGCCCGTTTCACTCTCTGAAATGTACGGTATATAAACGTTTAATGGCGGATTGATTTGATATTGAACTCATGTGTCAAAGTTTCAACGAGTGTAGACAACTTTCTTTATTAAAAAAATAATTTTGAAATATTTCATAGTGAAGCATGGTTCTTTAATACGGTTGATAAAGAAACGGGTACGTGACTGAAACGACAGACTTAATTCTTTTGTGCATCTTATAACATGTGAAGATTTTACATCTACATATGACTACATCCGCACGAGAATCAAAACACCCCTAGAGGATTCAATTCATTATTTGTTCGATTGAGATATTCCACGTGTAGCAAAAACGACTACGTTTCTTTCCGAAGAGTGTAAAGCCAAGACAAGGACCATTTCTTTCAAAGTTTTCATTCGAAGACAAAGAGTAAGTCTTTTGTTCAGTGTGTGAGATTGTTGCAATCCGTCAACAGAAAAAAGTTATGGAAATAATGAACTTTAGCAAGAACTACTTACGCTTCTTTCCAAAGAGAGTAAGGACGAGCCCCACGTATTTCTCCTTGCCCACGTAGTCCTCGGTTCCACCGAAAATTCCCGGGGAGAATTCGCTCCACTTGGCGAGGGACTCCCCGTACAGGAAGACCCTCACCCCCTTCACAGTCACGTCCTCCGTGACGTCAATCACGACACTACCCGTCACCGGGTCCCCCTTCCGGTATACCTCCTTATTTCCGGTTAGAGCAACTGCACACGATTTGAAAAGTGGCATTTTCGGATGGAACACGTGTGGTCAGTTGAGAATGGTTCTGTTCTTTCCGGAACAATAAACAATATTTACTTTGAAAGTGCAAACGAAGATTTCTGATCCTTGATGCTTGTTTGATTATAGTTGTTGATTACTCTTGACAACATAATTTTATTTTACAATTGATGCGTTTGTCTCTATCATAAGCCTTTAGATTACAATAAAGTGAAATAATAATTCTGTTGTATTACACCTGAATTCACTCTGTAGTCACATCCGCAATTTAAACAGGTGTTTGTGAATATGTTGGCTTACACACAAATATGAAGCTTTTTTCGATTGTCCAGTTACACCCTCGAAGGGCAAAAGATAACACTTTTGTTCAAATAGAAAAGCAGTTCCTTCTTGATTTCCTCTAACTCTAGCAGCAGACGAGTCCTCGAATCAAGGAGAGCTTTACTCTCGTATCCGCTGTTCTCCGCTGTTTTAAGCCGTCTTATGTGGAAATGAAGTTGTAGTCATAGGAAAAATCCAACATGGCTAAACCTTTTCCTTTGATGTATCATTGAACACGTTTGGTGTATATTGCAAAATATTCACAACATTGTGACTAATTAGCACGGGTTTGTGACAGAAACCAACGTAGATATTCCATTGTGAAGATAATTTGTAGGTCCATATCACTCCTGACCTGCCCTCTCATGTGATATAGATATGCGGATAACACTGATAATGTACCCCGTGTCATTGTCACAAGGTCACAAGCCGACTAGTATTACCTTTTATCTAATTAACATTCGTTTATGTTCCTTTCTCGGACATACATTGCATCCAGACAAGTGAGACAACACTCCATAGTATTTCGAAATCTATTTAAAGAGGCACACAGTATGTTGTTGGAGTCAAATATGTCAAACTTTATAGTGGTGTTATCTTATCAGAAGTAGGGATAGTTACGGAAAAATACAATCTTAATGCTTATAGATACAGTGCAGTGACAATAAACAGGTTAAAATCGTGATTTGGGATCGGAAACCAGACAATGGGGCACGCCAAATACTCGAACGTAATTTTGGAAAGTTATTTACAGAAGACACAAAGATAGGTATTATTGAGTATTGTTTAGTAGGGCATTCAACAAATATCAATGTTAATACGACACAGAATTTCGATTATGATTGAAAGCCAGAAAATAGAATCATTTTGGCATTTTTGAGATAAATAAGCAACTAAAGGGAGGCGATTTGAACTAGACTCAGAACATATGGTAGTTTGGCTCTTATACAAGAAACATAACAAATTATGAAACATATTCTGTGTCACTTTAATTGAATGGTATGCCTTTCTTCCCATATTTCTAATTTTACGTGTTTACTCATTCCTGAAATTACGACTGTATTTCTCTCCTATTACTATTATAATATTATCATGAGGCATATCCTTGCGTGTAATCCTATACAGAAAGAATGGCTGAGCCGACACCTGATAAGAGGAAGACTGCAAACCGAACACATTTGCTTGATAGCAGTGAGATGAGTATCTTTAAGTTTATGTATATTGAGAAGCCTTCTACACAGGCACTTTCTTTTAATGAATTACTTATGCTATAAAATCTCGAGAAACTTTAATTCATATATATATTTCTACATAATATTGTAAGTATCTTTTGGTAGCCTTTTTACTATGTATTTAGTGACTCATTTACTATTGTATTACCTATTTGTATTATCCTATATCATTACCTTTAAACATTTTCTTTATAGTTAACAGAATTGTAATTTTTATATAATATGTGATGATTCACACATTGTCATATTTTTCTGGTTCGAAAGGGGACGTTTTCTCATTCAAAATTCCCACGTACCAAATGCAAGAAGCGGCTGGCCTAGCAATATTGCTTTTTCGTCGTTTCAGTTAGAAACTGAGCCATTGCCTCTGTAGCTCATTCGGCTATCTATAATTTATTTGACAGATGGTCACGGATCATCATATGACCTGTCGGAGGATAATTAATTCAATTATTTGAATCAGCTGTGGAACCTGTACACAAAATCTTAGCCAATAGCCAATCAGTTAAAGAGAGTCTTTACATATATTTCATATTTATACGCCTTTTGCGTGTGGAGAAAATTATGATAATGTTTTTTTTAGGAAGTGGCCCCTGTGGCCTTTATGAGGGGGCACAGGGTCACCAAATGTGATAAAATGTGATCCACATCAGCTTATGAGAATGTCAAAAAGAATCGAACATTCAAGGCTTTTCATTGCGAAAAAAGAGACGATACAAAGCCATAAGGGCGTGTCATCAACTATGGTCTGTACACAAGGTTTCAGTACAACAAGTCTTTCACTACTCAAGAAGTGGTCACAGGTGGTTTAAACTAGACTGAATCCAAATCAGCTAAGGAGTCTCTACACAAGGTTTGTTTCAAAGAAATAAGACAAAAATAGTTTTGTGAGGCGTGACTCCGTGGCCCACAGGGTCAGCAAATCTAATCAATTGGAATGCAAATTGAGTGAGTGGTCTGTACAGAAGGTTTCTGCTATCTAGTTGTTTTGTTTCTGGAGTAGAAAATGTCTAGTGTTTTTTTAGGGCGTGACCCCTTTTGCCCTAAGGGTCACAGGGTCACCAAAACTATAAATTAGAATTCTCATCACTTAAGGAGTCCGTGCACAGATTTCAATTTTTTTGGGTCAATGATTCTTGAGTAGAAGAAGTTGGAAGAAATTGTGACTGACGGATGGAGATCTTAAAAAATCGAACGCAACAGAGATAAAAAATCATAAAATATTTCTTTATTCTAAGAATTGATAACATTTTTTGTTTATGATAGGATATCAAAGATTTATAATCAGGTTGTCTGTGGGTCCTGATATTTCCGTACCTAAGATGAAGTCAAAGTGTCATACGTTTTGTTGGGGAAATCCTTTAAGTTATATGCCTTTATGTCAAGAAGCACTGATATAATGTGAAGTGAGATGATGGCTCTACAGAAATATCCAATGAAGACAAGCTTCGTTAGAAAATTAAGTACTAAAGCCGTACATGCATAACTTGGAATGTATTGTACAAAACAAAAAGATCGTAATTCATCGGGTAATCTCCAGTTCATTCACACGATACGATTTGAGGTAAACAATTTTAATCTTAAGTAAGTGGGAATATCTCAATCGAATGAACGTGACCAATTGATACACATTTAAAAAATCGCGTAGGTCCTACGTATCGAATAAGTCATATCAACAATGGCTTATTGTTGAATACGCTTGGCACAACTAAATTTTATACAATAAATCGTTAGCTCAAATCGTAGCCTGAGACCGGGGTTTAACAAGAGAGGCAAGCTACAACTCTTCTTTGCGGAGTTTCCTAATGACGGGCTTCTTGAGGATCCTGTCTCGCTCCTCCTTTCTCCTCAACTCCTCAGCGCGTTTCTTGTTGTCCTCGTAATCTATCAGGGTCGACAGCATGAACTCTACTATGTTTATCTTCCTCGAAAGGTAGTCCTGCTGCTTTCGTGTCAAGTCTGAAACAGAAAAAGGTTTAACATTGAATAGCAAATTTCGTCTTAAGAGAAATCAATGTCTGTGGTTAAATATTAAAATAAACACATGCTTTGATAGAAATTTTATTGTGAAAAATCTCACATCACATTTTTTGTTAAGGGGATAATTCAAAACAGTCCTCTATTTAAAATAAAGTTGTCAAGATATCTCGTTTTTACGTAATAATGATTTTGACATACCTATCCTCGGTCACCCAAGGCTTATTGTTTCAATAGGGCTTATTGTCTCATATAACAAATGGGGTTCTTTTTTTCAGTAAAATATGTACTAGAATTACTCGACCTTGTTATGAAACAATTGCCCAATGAAACGGCTTGATATGATGATATTGAAATTGTGTTTGGTGACAATGAGATTAAACTCCCCCTTTCAGCGCAGGGTTAGCAACTTGAATTTTCAGTTCAGAGGAAACCTTCCGTAATGACTGGCTGTAACCATAAAAGCAAGACTTAAGAGTGTTGTAATACGTCTTCTGAAAGGCTCGCGGGTCCAGTCGACGTATTAAATCACACTTGTGACGTCATCCAGTTGTTCTCGTGCTCTTTTATTTTTCAGTAATGGAGAGTTACATTTGACTTATAAGTCACATTTGTATTGAGAGAACATTGAAATGTACAAAGTGCAGAAATGAAGACCTCATAAATATCTAATATATGTGATCTTAACAACACGACAGTTCCAGTAAGCTTACCAAGATTTCCGTTTAGCATATCAGCCAGATCGTTTCGCTGTTTGGCAAGGGTTTCCGTGATATGACCTCGTTCAATGACGCGCTCTAATACCTCCACGTAAAAGTCAGCAAAACTGAAAATAGATTGAACCATTCATAATAGGTGATTAGAAAGAACCTTCTCTATATTAAACACACAAAATAATCTTAGAAAAGGGAAATCTGGCGCTGAACGTTAAATCACTATTTACAACATTGTTAAATAAGGTAGTCTTTTTGTCGAAAGTATTTGTTAAAACATTCATAATGTCAAAACAGGAAACGTATTGCTATATTCATGCGCATGTATTATTGGGTGAGCTCCTTTCATTTCTGATATTCTGAAAACACATACTCAGATTCCCAGTTGTGTCTCAGCTCGGTTTCCTGGATCTCAGAAATGATATGTGACTGAAAAAAGAGGAAATATTTCACCTTAAAAAGTGTCCAAATAGTATATATACATTAAAATCTAATTCAATTAAATGGAAAGTTCTCTTACATGTGATAACAGGCTATCTAACTTTGGCCGGTATGAGATGTGTTCCTGTTTACATTTCCAAAGGATAGAACTTGTTAACCAATCACGTTTGGCGTCTACACGCCCTACTTGTAATATGCACTATAAAATGACTTGCAAATCCTTATACTAGCTTATGTATAAAATAAGCTATGATAGAAGTATTTTTTTCAAATCACTGAAAACCAGTGAAGAGATTTCTCTCCTTTACTATACGTGCCTGTAACAGCGTAATTTTCATTCGTCATATGATCTAATGTGCGATGTTCACTTGAAATTTGTCAGTGATAAAATGTATCGATTCATCTCAGTAATCAGATTATTCATCGAGATGCTAAGTTTGGTAGTTTGGTGCTTTCCGAATGAAGATACACCTTCTAACAGCCTGACGATGTTCGAATTCAAAAATGGCTATGGCGAGTTTGGGCGTCTGATTTGCTTTGTTGCAAAGTGTCATATGAGAAGATGTCCTTATCGACCAATTATAGATCAACAGTATTACCCCATATAAGAAAACATACTTTTGATCGAACTTTATTCAAATTTGGAGCTACACCGATGCAAAAAAAGCTGATGAAGCAAGATTTTTAACGTATGAAAAAACCCAACTGGGAACTGGCAGGTAATCTTTTAAAAAATCCCATGCCCACTAGTAGAAAAGGGTTATTGTAAAATAAGGCCATTGTTTGATAAAAATAATCAAGTTTTGATTTTAATTCCATAACCTTTGTTTTATATGCTTTAAATAATAACTTTGATTTCTTTTTTTGGTTATTGATGCTAAAATGTGCCTGGGTTAGGAATTGTTTTAGAAGTTTCGGACATATTTCGTGTGGTCTACTGTATGAGAAGCACTGTTAATTACCAGCTGAACCACGTCGGCGTCCTTCAACTCAGGTAAGCGCGCCAGGTACAAATCGTCAAACTTCTGTATACGTCCTGACTGCAAGAAGTTTCAATATCAGATTGATAAAATAATGAATAAAAAATTAGGATGAATATGATAACAAGTAGTTCGACTTAAGAACGGCATTTTACATTTACAAACCATTGTATAAGTTAGGCATGTTCATTATGATTGCATTATGAAGCGTGCTCCATTTGCCATTATAAATTTATATGTGATTCAATTGGTGGACTTAAATCTACATACATCGGAACTGTAACGTCCTTACATGGTCAAAGACGAAATTTCTTTTTCCAAATTGATACAAATATAGAATGTAATTTCTTAATAATGTAAACTCATCAAAATAACAACACAAATGACATTTGAGTATAAACATTTGGAATGAATTAATACTCGACTTCAATAGAATAGAAGCAATCATGAAACAAGTTTAGGATTTTTATAGTATGTAGCAGCCACCTACACACGTACGATTGAGAGAATTTAGCTTCATTCTTTTATTCATTTCATATAACAAAAGTCTATGATTTCAGTATATCTATAATCCCTTTATATTAAAAAATGTGCAACACCAACATGACTTCAAAAGTTAAAATCGCATTCTTTAAAGTGTAACAGCAATAAATATCCCAGCGTGATACTATTTTTGTAAGGCCTTCGTAATAGGAGTTTGGAAGGCCCTACAACCTTTGGCAGGGATGTTCTCATGGGAAAAGAACTCCAGAGAAAAACACTAAATTGGACCCTCATATGTATAATACACGGTAGCAATTTATGAAACGTGGTCAGAGTAGAACTTACCCTATCCTCCAGCCGGCCGTCCATCTTCCGCCACAGGTTCGTCTTCTCGTTCACGAACAGAAGCATCGTCATCGGGTGGTGCTTGGCCCCGTACTTGTGAAAACAAGGAAAGAATAGATTAAACTATATGTTTCTCGATAGAAGGCTCCAAAACATTTTAAGATACTAAAAAAGCCCCCCCCCCCCCCTCTTCCCCACCCAAAAAAATCCAAAACAAAAAAACAACAAAAAAAACCAAACCAAAATACAATCCTCGTCCAAAAGCAAAGCAATTAAATAAATATGAATCATGTTCTTAAAATGTACTGATAGATAACAAACTAGCTCTTGCAAACAAATGTATTCGTATCAACAAAGTGAAAGAACTAGAAATATTCTGGAATTTCTGAAATACAAATTGATGGTACTCACCAAATAGCGCTTGTCCTTTTCGTTGTCGTTCCACCAGAAGAGAGATGGTATACCTTGGTGTCCGAACCTGTTTATCATGAGGCGACAAGATTAGAACTTTCTTGTTCGTATTCAGACAAAGAAGAGGACAGGTAGTTCAAGTTCTGTCATCTTATGAACCATATCAAACGTTTAAGCAATGATTCATTCGGTAAGTAACTTCACTTGTCTTAACTGGATGGTTTTCCAAACATGTTCATAACAGTGACTCTTATGTAAATTCAAGTTAGAAATGAACAGCTTAGTATTTCCTTATGTTCAACTACAAGTGAGTATTGTTTATATAATTTAACATAGAAATGCCTTAAACGCACTAGTGCACGCCAATATTTCGTAAACACAACAAATGCACAGATACTGCATATCTCTCGATATTACTCCCTATCCTCACTCAAGTAATCTACCTCTTAAGTAATTTAACACATATTTACGTATTCAGGTAGTAAGGTGGATTTTTAAAGGCCGGAAGTATTTAATGTTACGTTACAATAAATCCGCATGAACTACGATATCAGAAATATTAAAATTTTGCTCATAACCAGAAAAGCGGAAACGTCAGCCGCTATGGTCAATCTAATAACAATGCTAATACTGTGTTATTAAATCGGTTAATTTACAACATTGCTTTCATAAAACATATTTCATGCTTTGTTCTCAGTTCAGATTTTAGGTAAATTCAATAGCTGCACACAGTACTTGTTAAGCCGTTTTCAAGTGTCAATAATTTATCCGTTTTGTGCACAGCTAACCATAGATTTTTATATGTCCAAGCCGACAGCGGCTGTCTTAACGTTTTCATTGTTGATTGCAGGTAAACTGTAAAGAATGTTTAGTACTTCATTGCATCGATAGAAAGTTTAAGTGAATGCTTAAGTCCTCGTAAACCTTAAAATAACCAATTTAAACTGTAAAAGCGTGCACTAGTGCCTTTAATGTGTTAACTGCCAGGTATTAAACTGCAGCAAAACTAAGAAAAACATATTTTTGCATTACGGTAGGCTTTAATTGAGTGCACTGCGCCGGTTTCTTTGAAAGTAATATGAAACTGAGATCTAGTATGAACAATAGGTAGAATATAACGACCTGTTACTGACGAGTGCGGATAGTCGAGATATAAGCATACCTGTCTTTTATAACCTGGGGGTATTTACTGGCATCCAAGGCACAGAAGATCACCTGCATTCACAAATAATAATTAAATACAACATAATAAAGTTATCACAGATAGTTGTTAAAAAAAGAACTTTTTTCTCATATGATAAGAATTTGATTCTGTGATTAAGTCTCTTGTATTTAAACTTCGGTAAAAATGAATTAACACTGGTGTCGATGTTAACAGCACTCCAAGTGTTCTTCTTGTTTACATTGTGTATATCATGTGACAAATAATTGAAATTTGACGCATAACTCGTGTCAATTAAGTTCACACAAGATGGCCACATGGTAGTTTGATGAATAGACAATGTAAACCTAGATTTACGGTGATCTTTTATACGCGCACAGTAGTTGGATCAGCTAACGTCCAGATTAGAACATTACATGGTTTTGAATTGCAATTACAAATAAGAAAACCATTATTTGATGCAGTTGTTTTTCCCGACCAAAACACTCCCACCCTAAACCTATATATCCCCATCATTTCCTTCACTACAGAGAAAAGCATTTATTTTTACCTGTTCATCAAAACGGAAAGCTATTGCCACGTCTTGAAATACTTTCCTAATGTGTCGCTCATCTGTAGATGAAATGGTCACACAACGTTACTACATGTTTATTCATATTTTCGCTCAACTGAAATACAATGGGTTTGATCATTTTGGAAAATCAACATCATCAACCTCGAACTAAGGGTACCACTGCCTAATGTTTATAAGTCATACCTAATGATTTGAAGATTACCAGATTGTGAATAAATTTAACAAAATATGGTATCAATTGTCTTTGGACGTTCGTTAACAATGGTTATCCATGATATGGCGTGATATATATATAGGAGTGAGAGGAAAAAGGCGCCAATAGTTTTCTTAAAGAGGTACTCCGTGATGATTTTGAGACATATAAGCACAACTTTTCGTTTTATGCCAATCTGTTAAGAAGAGTGACAATGTTATGGTATCAAGTAGCGATTCTTGTCGAAAACCGGATATGATAATGTCGCGCTTCAATAAGCCAAACATAAATTTGGAAACTTAGGCAGAATTAGTATATCTTATCTAACTTTTAATGTAATAGGTTATATAACTAGAAGTAATGCAAGTAGTAAGTGGTTTCGGCTTTGGCACTCACATAACTGTATTGTTTTAGTCTTAATGAAATCTATTACAGTCATATACAAAACATTCTGTGATGGTCATGTGAGATGTTTTAAACATCTTTCATCATGACTAGTGTATTGACAATTACGGAAGCCTAAGAAACATCATGGAAAACACAGGTTGTCCAATTTACAGCCGCTGTCAAAACGCCCGCCAATCTATGTCCCTCGATGTGTCTACTCTTAATTAACAAACAATATGCGACAGACATGCGGCGTCATGCAACCAACCGTTGTTGTAGTTGAGGAGAAGTACGTTCTGTTTAGGAGTAATGACCATCTCGTCGAAGTTGGACTCTGAGACTTCTATGACGTAGTCGAGCTTGATGTCCCCGATGTAGCCAGGGATTGCTCTAGAGATGGTTTCCACTATGTTGTCTACTGTGATATCTCCCTCTAGTCTGAGATGGGGGAAATATAATCAATTGAATATTCAAGTTATCCATGTCATATAAATAAGTTATGTACTTACTTAAACGCATACTTTTATGAACAACAAAGAAACGCGATATCTTTAACTTCTTACTCACTATGAGATGCATGGTTCTATAATAATGGCTTAAATTGTTTCAAAATGACCCTAACTAGGATAAAGGGCAGAAAATGCTGATTCTTCATACGCGTTTCTTACTGTGCTTAGTATAGTTATGGTAAAAAGTGTTCATTGAAACAAAAGCAAACAGTTTTATGAGCAATCTCATTAAAATAAAATCTAAAATGCTCCACTACGTTAGGTTGTATCAATATTACATTTTATTTAAATATTTTTCTATTAGCCATTGTATTTATTCTTGAACTTAACAATGAAGACAGTACACTTGATCTGACTTTCACAAACTGTCCCTATCGTATCTTAAAATACTTGTAAGAATGGCCCCTATGAGAGTGAGTAGATATTGAAGGTGAAGGACTGTTCAGGATACCTCTCCCACTCTGTCTCCCCTTTCTCGTAGTACAGAACCACGGGGAGCTCCTCTATTCCCCATTCCCTGATCAGCGCCTTATCCTGAACACGCCCGAAGAAGATCTCTCTGTCATCCTTGAAGGTCTGTGCAGCGGCGTAGAAGAACGGGTAGAGGAGACGACATCTTGAACAACCTATAAGGTCAACAAGTCGTGTTATCTTCGCAATTATAGAAATAATCACTTAACATGATGTTAAATAAAGAAGCAGTTAGGACTTTGCAAGAGAAGGGGTTAAAAATTAGACACTGTAAAAAACTTACTAACGTTGTTTCTAGGTTACAGTGTTTATATTGTAATGGGTCCAGAAAATGTGTATTCTTAAAAATAACTAAGTCAAATTAGGGTAAAATGGAGCCTGTGGGCTGATTTGAAGAACGGGGAGAACGAAGAGAGAGAGAGGGTGAGCAAAACTGATACATTTTACATAAAACAGAGGAAAATATAGATATAAGGGAAACTAATGAAGTAAGGGATAGAAGGAGGGGAGACAATGCCTTTAAGATCCATTAATGTATTAAAGGTTGGTGTGTTACAGTAAAAGGGTCATTTGAGATCTTTAACGGACATGTTATCAACATAATGCTACTTTATTAAAACACAATACTTACTCGGAGAGTCAACAAAGAAAATAGGAAATGAAGCGGTTTTCCGGAACTGTAAGGAAATAAGAGTTGTATCAGGACAAACAAAATTACACATTGATAAACCTAGTAATTCGCAGATGATATACTATATGATGAAACTTTATGTTGCGTGTGACAAGTGTATCATTTTTAGTCAAGGTGCATATGTCTAAAACAAAATGTGTTGAAGCCATTCAAATTTACATAGACATCCTACATGGATTGAGAAACTCGCCAGAACCATTTAGATTCATTGACGGTTTTTGAAATATTGATTGATTGCATTTGTTCACAATCTTAACGACATGCATTTCAAAGATTGAAAATCTTTAACAACAACCTCAAAAGTTAGACTAAGTAGATAAATATGCCGGGTATGATGATGCACTGGGTCGCATGGTTTAAAACTAAGAATTAGATGTGCCGGGAAACCCTGGTCGTTAATAAAACTATATTTATAGAAGAGACCACGACACCAGATCCACGTGTCTAGTGGCAGCTGCTCACACCGGCGATACATCGATCTACCATTACTCACGTACCTTTATAGGTATATTCTAATAAACTTGTTATTTATGATCGAATAACTCTTATTTTATAACAAACATGTTTGAATATTAAAGATTAAAATTTTTTGTTGCTTTGTTTTAATATGATAAATGTCGAATACACTGACGTTATAGAATTGTATTCCGTGTAATATTCCGTGTATGAGACTGTTATGAAATAGTTAGGTTCAGTTTTATAAATGTTGAATTCAAATTGTAAACATGCTTTATTACAAGCGTTGTGTAAACATTTTAACTAAATTATGACAAAGTTGAAAGAAAACAAACCAAATCTGTAATCGTACAAGCATCAAATCATATTTAAACATACATACAATATCGGAGAGGCCAAAGATATAAATTCACGGATTTGTTAAATCCTATATCCTAAACTCTGTTTCGGTTTCAGGAACTAAAAATGACCAAATTTGAAATGGAAGTTTAAGAGAAAGGATGAATTCTAAAAGCAATTTAGACAAATTTCATTTAAAAGCCTGAAAAGAGGACACTGCTTACTTCTATAGATATAGATAATGTGTACCTTTTCGAAGTTGCCTTTGTTGAGTTCCCAAACCGCGTTGGTTAGTAAGAAATGAAGAGCTAAGATGAGAATGCGTAAAGATGATGGCGACCTCCACAGCACCATGATGAAGTGTTTTAGATGAACGCTAGAAGGATGTCCACCATTGCAATGACGCGTCGGCGGTGTGAGGAGTTAAGGAATGCAACCCTGTTAGGAGCTGACACGCTTGGAGTGAGGTTTTGGTCAATACGGCTATTTAGGGTGCACATGTTACCTGTGGTAGTTCACATATCGTACATGTTGATCTCGAGCTATAAGCCACCAATTTGCTTTGTGTTTGATTCATTGTACAGGAGGTTAATGGCAGTTACATTCAGTTTCCAAGGATTAAACGTATTCAGCGTCTCCAAAACTTGAGTTCAAGAGATGGTTTTGCGATTTACTGTTTTAACCAGCAGCAAAAGGATGTTTGGTATAATTTTCCTTTCCTGTGATGCCTCGAAAGGTTTTATGAAATGAAAATATGTTTTTCCAGCGACTTAACAAGGATGATTGCTTGCTCTTGATTTAATATACCTGTAGTATAAAGTGAATGCATACGACAAAGATATGCGTTCTTCATAAGAAGCAGGCATGTTTCCTCTCAAAGTTTGTGAAACATGATGTTCATTCATTGCCTATAGATCATGGTATATTTGAGAAGTTAATCTTTCTTTTTTTTTGACAAAAGCTTCAAATAGATCATGTGGCGTGTATCGTTTCGTTATGAGATATCGTGATCATGTCGTATCTTGAGTTGTATATCTAAAGGATTGATTATTGCTTTGTAATCTGAATCATAAATAAATGCATTACACATTCTCTAAAAAATAAAAAGTTTGGCAAAATATGATAACCATTTAAAAATGTTATCTGGCCAAAAAAAGAAAATCGCCTATCAATCGAAAAAATAACACATCGAGAATAAAATCAAACATTGTTTCCGTGTAACCTCTAAGGTCCTTATCCTTCGATTTTCAGATTTATTTCATCAAAATATGAAGGTTATTACACTAACGAATAGAATAAATAAAATAAATATGATTATTATCGATCACAAATCAATCATTCTTTCTGTGCAATTTATCAGGTTTTATTCCTTTTAAGGAACGAAACTAAATAATCTCATACTCCTTATTAACAATGATTTAGCAAAATGATATGACATGTAGGCTGGGAAATGCAAAGACCTGCATATGATGCCGCACACCAGCTGTTGCTATCCGACACACAATACAGAGACCGTCCCGACGTAGTTGGTACACACTGCCAAATGTCACCCGGAATCAATACTGTATGAAATATCAATAGAGAGCTATGTGTACAGAAAATAACGTTATTCCTCTGCATATGTAACAATGAACACAGTGATAAACGGTAATTATATAAAACTAGAGTTAAAGATAAATATTTTACAGCATTCATATATTTGCATGATGAAGGGATTTTTAAGATTGTACATCTGCGGGTACAAAAACGTGTGGACTAGATTCTATACATAGATTGTCTTCCTCATCCTTCAATACCTCAGCCTCTTGAGTGTCCATCAAGGATCACAGGCTCACAGCCATACACTTAGTCTTAACAGATACACAACTTCTAATACGTGACTGGACTCACGAATCTCGTTTTGACCTCCTTGCTTATACATGTAGGTGCTAATAATTCGCAGTTGTCACTGATAAAATAAATACTTTTTACAGTTCTGATTTGCCATTATTTTATTAAGAAGTGTACATCTCAATGCCAAGAAAGGTATACGCATTCAGTAATGGAGAATACATGAGAAGGGGTAAGTTTATTATTTTTCACGAATTCATGACTCCGAAACTAGAAATTGTCATATTTACCTTTGATGTTTCTCTCATAGTTTGCGCAAAGAAAGTTTCGCGAACATTCCGGGAAATTCTGTTAATGAACGCAGGGCAGGATTCTCACTGCAAAACTAGCTCTCGGTTAGTTAATCTTCAGTAGCCTTATGGAAAAAATCATTTAATGCCACCCAAGAGTTTTCATGTTCGAATCAAAACTTCAGAATATGAATTTCATTTATGTTATATTTGAGATTAATCATCGTTGAATAATATATACCAGACTGAAGTATTCAAGAAAATTTCAAAACCTGATAGCCCTTATGTGCGGGACGGTATATTGACGGACTGACCCATTACTGCGACTAACAAATAGATTAAACAGAAGCGTCGTTACGAAAAGGGAAGTAACTCTTCTATTCTTAACATCATGTTCGGTGACATTCAAAGGGCCGTTTTAAATTTCTTACAATGTACGGGCAAATATGATTGCATATAACATTTTAATCTCTTTTATTATGAGTGTTTATAACCTTTAACCATTTTAATGCCGGGCGCATATAGGTCATCTGTTGGCCCAAACGTCGCCCTTAAATCTACCTACCTACCTACATCAACAACCTCTAGAACCAACATTGCCACATTCAATCATAGAAAGATAAAATGGGACCTAATGACACATATTCAAAAGGGCGAATCAAGTATTTAAAGGACATTATCATTTAAAGCAAAGCTTGGTATTGATTAAGATATTAACATATTATTTACCTTTGATACGAACCTAAATGTCATATGTGGTGATATGAAATCAAAACATCTTAATTTTTCATGTCCAAAAGACATTTATAGGGCAAATACTGGTTTTCCATGAAAATCTAAAAACAGCCTTATAAATGCACAGAGATGTAGATATCACGTCCAATATACATGGACACTAGTTATATAAACTAACGAACACTATCAACTCCTAACTGGCCTCCTGGCTGTTTTAGATAAGTCTCCAAAATTACGTTTGACTATTTGACACGCGCCACTGTCCGGTTTTCGATCATAATTGCAACGTTCTACCTTCATATTGTCACTGTAAAAAACCAACAAGCTTTATAATGTGTCTTTTGTTAACAGTAGATTCTTCGCGATCAAATGACACCATTGATTAAGTTTGGCATATATGACTCCAACAACTCACGGAGTGGCTCTTTAACGCATCGTATGAATATGTATATTATTAATCATTCTCACATTCACCTACATCATCGCTCGGAATCATCGCTGGTGGGACAAGAAACAGAATTTGTTAGTTGTCATGGTAGGCTGTCGTTTGACTTCAATATTTAATTTGAAACGTCTAACGATTGGTCAATCGATAAAAATACTATCGGCATCTGGTCAGTTATCTTGTTTTTTACCAAATATTGTTCAAAACATGTTTAACCTCGACTCACTTATTCCATCACTCAACCAGGGGGCATCTCAAAAATGATTTTAAGGGGGCATGGTTGCTGAATGATCCTTGACGGGTCGAAGCGAACAGAACCAAAATCATAACTTTGTTTTGGCTCCCGTGTGTTCCCTCATCCTTTCGATGCTTTTCTTTCTGCTATGCCTGCTCCCTTTTGGATGATAACATACATGTGTTAAATGTCTGAAATACTTGTGGGTTAATATAGAGTGGTTGAAATTGAACTCTGTACATGGATAGCTTGGTTTCCGGAGCAGAACTCAAAATCAATACATCAAATATACACAGCAAAAAAAGGTTAAGAACCCCCTGATTTTTCACAAGGGGTGAACTTCATGGAAGTATTGTATGAAACTTAGGAAAAGAAGATAAGCAAAACAAATTTCAATTAAAGAACAACTATTCGGTCATTTGGAAGAGAAGTCATGTATGTATGAGCACTAAAACATGAAAACACAGAGTGAAATTGAAATTGAATTTCATTCTAAAGATATGGATGTTTAAGTATCGTTAATTCAAGGTCTTGGTGTGTGCCACTCATTAAAAGCAGCTTAAATAAAGTGGATCAGGGTCCTAGGAATGACAAAACATCAATAACGTGTTCTGCTACTACTTGCCTGAATAACTGCAGCCATTCTTCTTTGCATACCCCTAACCAGGTTCGTTCGGTATCCGCTGCCACTCCTCGTGAAAAGCTGTCTCCAGTTCCCTCAGGAGGATTCATTTTTTGTACCCGACTGACCATGATGTCCCAAATATGTTCGATTGGGTTCAAATCAGGAGATATTACTGGTGGTTGAATTCGTGTCACAGCAATGATTTCCCAGATGTTGGTTTACAGCAAATGAACGATGAGGTCGTGCATTGTCGACCATCAACAACGGTCTTGTGGCAAGACTGTGGTCATCGAAATGATAAATGATTACAATATATAGAATCTCCTAAATGTAGCGAGCACCTGTGAGTAAACATTTTATGGTCACCAAATCCAGTCTACAGTCGTAGGAGAAGCTACCCCAAACAATTACGGATCCACCGCCAAATGATAGTTTTAGCATAATGTTCCTGGAGGCAAGTAATTCTAATCCTCCATATGCAGCCTCTCCCATCAACAACATGCAACAACTTTCGCCGGTCCAATGTATTCTTCATGTTCAGGTTCCACCTTTGAGCCTGTGCTCACACCATAACATACGCTGACGCTTGTCCAGTCTGATTAAATCGACCGTGTTCCGAGGATTAAAAGTTTCTAAATATCAACTCTAGCGGGATTCAAACGTATTCTATCAGGGGCTATCCTCTCCACAAGGGTCAAAAAGCACCCTCCTTTCTCGCAATGACGACTCGGGTTCGAATCCCGAATAACGAAAAATTTGTGACCTGGGTTCAAAACTGTGTTGTTGTGTTGTGGCAAGGCACTTCATCCACATTGCACTCAGTCCACTCAGCTGTTCAAATTGGATTCCTTATATAGGGTTGTACTGACCTATACGGTCGCGCTTAGCGCTTAGTAGCAGCTTTGAAAGTACACTTCCCTCAGGGTTATGATGTAGGTAGCGCTTTGATCATGTCTGAGGACGTGGAAAAGGCGCCATATAAATATCCACATTATTATTATTATTATTATCATTATTATTATTATTATTATTATTATTATTATTATTAAATTGAAATATCATCAATTATTGTAAATATTGAAAGTGCACATCATGCACCTTCCATCCATGTATCGATTGCCATTATTCACGTCTTTTTACCGACGGTGGCTATTTGTGTGTGTTCAAATGTATTTTTCATGTCTCATTTCCCAGACTTTTATCATGTAGCATTTATATGTCAATACCTATTTTGGTTTTATTGACATATAAATATAAAAGAGCTTGCCCTCTTTGTGATGAGCTGTTGTGTGTTAGTGTAACTTTGATAGGTAAGGAGATACAGCCATTTTTGCGTAGCCGAGAAACACAACTTGCCGTGTTCTGTCGGGCTAGCTAAAAACACACATGACTGGCCTCTCCGACGTCCATTTTATTCACTCACTACTTCCCTCTTACATTGCTGGATTGATTATTATATTGTTTTATCTTATTGTCGGATAAGCGGTCTCGTCTGAGTTGAGATTTAGTTACTCCGTGACAATCCTTTACGTAATGTTTAGTTAGCGCATACTTCCTCACCAGACGGCTTGTTACGGTGTAATGATGCCAAGTTTTTCTTGCATTTCCTTGTAAGAAAGTCCTACCCGTTGAAATAAAATGATATGCCATTTCAATGCATCGGAAATTATCCTTCGTGCCATTGTCAATAAGAAGTGCACAGGGATAATGAAGGCGTTACCGATCCGTAATTTTGGTTGTTTGAAACTTTGGTGTGTGCAACACAAGGGTTGCGGGATTCACGAGCATTGGCTGCGTTCGGGCGAGATATTTTGCTTAAAGATATTATATCCCAGTTTTGTATCCGACTTCAATCCCCATTTTCATAAAGACAATACATTCAAGTAAATTAAACACCAAACAGAGTTTCGATGCGTCCTTTAATTAAAAAGATATGACGGTTCAAAGCGCGTAGAAATTGGCCACCTCGAAAGCCCAATTAAAAATGTCCCTAGAGTGGCCTGAGCTCTCCTTCGGCAGATGTGACGTCATAGACAGGACTCGCTCCGCGTTTGTTTGTAAACAAGTATATCTCAATGCAGATATGGGTCGCATTCGTCGACGTTTTCATTGCGATAGAGACATGCCTTCTTCCTGCGTTGCTGCCAACTGTACTAATAAGAAATCAGGAGACATTCAACTGCATCGGTTTCCGAAGGATCCTGTCCAATTCGCGAATTGGACAAAGTTTGTTAGTCAGAAAAGAGCGAAGTGGAGTCCCTATGACAGGACTGTTATCTGCTCCGATCATTTCGCAGAGGACTGTTATGATCTTTCCTACGATTTCAAAGCGGACTTTGGACTTGCCCCACAAAGGAAAAGACTCGTCAAAAATGCCGTACGAACAGTTCATAAAGAAATGAAGATGATAACATGCCTGCTACCCGTCTGTCCAGCGAGATATGACAGTCAACCATATCGGAAGAGAAAACGGACGGAATACTTTAAGAAGAGGGAACGAAAGAGGGTAATGAATTTAAAAGAAAGGCTAATTAAAAAATTCTATTCCGGGGGAGGTGAGATAAATAATCATGAAACTTTTGGGGAGTTGACTATAATTGATGATTTTGCAGACGAATGTTGAGTTTTTATCTGCATTATGAATTTATGTCTCTTTAGATTAGTCGCAGAATTTATTAATTCAAACCCCATTAACTGTTTGAATTTTTAGCTCATCAGGTCTGAAAGACCCGATGGGCTTATGGCATGGCAAGGCGTCCGGCGTCCGTCCGTCCGTTCGTCCGTCCGTCCGTAAACTTTTCACTTTTTCGACTTCTTCTCCAGAACCAATGACTCTAGAGAGCTGAAATTTTATGTGCATACTCCTTGGCAAATGGGGATTCTAAATTGTAGATTTCGTGACCCCATGACCCCAAATGGGGTCACAAGGGTCAAAACCTTAAAAATCTATTTTAATCTTCTTCTCCAGTTCCAAAAGGTCCAGAGAGCTGAAAAGTTGTGTGTAGACTCCTTGGGCACTGGAGATTCTAAATTGTAGATTTTGTGACCCCTTGACCCCAAATGAGGTCACAGGGGTCAAAACATGAAAAACCTATTTTCATCTTCTTCTCCAGTTCCAAAAGGTCCAGAGAGCTGAATAGTTGTGTGTAGACTCCTTGGCCAACGGGGATTCTAAATTGTAGGTTTGGTGACCCCATGACCCCAAATGGGGTCACAGGGGTCAAAACCTAAAAAACCTAATTTCATCTTTTTCCCTAGTTCCAAAAAGTCTAGAGAGCTGAAAAGGTGTGTGTAGACTCCTTGGCCAACGGGGATTCTAAATTATAGGTTTGGTGACCACTTGACCCCAAATGGGGTCACAGGGGTCAAAACCTGAAAAACCTATTTTCATCTTCTTCTCCAGTTCCAAAAGGTCTAAAGAGCTGAAAAGTTGTGTGTATACTCCTTGGACACTGGGGATTCTAAATTATAGGTTTGGTGACCACTTGACCCCAAATGGGGTTACAGGGGTCAAAACCTAAAAATACTAATTTCATCTTTTTCCCTAGTACCAAAAAGTCTTGATGGCTTAATAGTTGTGTGTAGACTCCTTGGACAATGGGGATTCTAAATTGTAGGTTTGGTGACCCCATGACCTCAAATGGGGTCACAGGGGTCAAAACCTAAAAAACCTAATTTCATCTTTTTCCCTAGTACCAAAAAGTCTTGATGGCTTAATAGTTGTGTGTAGACTCCTTGGACAATGGGGATTCTCAATTGTAGGTTTGGTGACCCCATGACCTCAAATGGGGTCACAGGGGTCAAAACCTAAAAAACCTAATTTCATCTTTTTCCCTAGTTCCAAAAGGTCTTGAGAGCTGTAAAATTGTGTGAAGACTCCTTGGCCAACGGGGATTCTAAATTATAGGTTTGGTGACCACTTGACCCCAAATGGAGTCACAGGGGTCAAAACCTAAAAAACCTAATTTCATCTTTTTCCCTAGTTCCAAATGGTCTAGAGAGCTGAAAAATTGTGTGAAGACTCCTTGGACACTGGGGATCCTAAATTGTAGGTTTGGTGACCACTTGACCCCAAATGGGGTTACAGGGGTCAAAACCTAAAAAACCTAATTTCATCTTTTTCCCTAGTTCCAAAAGGTCTTGAGAGCTGTAAAATTGTGTGAAGACTCCTTGGCCAACGGGGATTCTAAATTATAGGTTTGGTGACCACTTGACCCCAAATGGAGTCACAGGGGTCAAAACCTAAAAAACCTAATTTCATCTTTTTCCCTAGTTCCAAAAGGTCTAGAGAGCTGTAAAATTGTGTGAAGACTCCTTAGACACTGGGGATCCTAAATTGTAGGTTTGGTGACCGCTTGACCCCAAATGGGGTTACAGGGGTCAAAACCTTAAAATCCTACTTTCATCTTCTTCTCCAGTTCCAAAAGGTCTTGATAGCTTAATAGTTGTGTGTAGACTCCTTGGACAATGGGGATTCTGAATTGTAGGTTTGGTGACCCCTTGACCCCAAATGGGCAATGGGCATTTTTAATTTGATTGTGAATACACTGCCCATGACCCCATGGTCTAAACCCAAACACCTATTTCTATCAAAAGTCTGATGAGCTACAGAGCCCATGGCTCTATTTTTAGTATTTGATTGCATATGGGGTTGAAAAATTCATCGGGTTGAACTAAATAGTTATTTCAACATGTTGGAGACTATAATGAAATAATGTGCATATATATATATATATATATATATATATATATATATCTGTAAATTATACACAGTGACAGGTTTGTAGTTTGTTACATTACTAGTTTTGGGGTATATATAATTGTTTTTGGTGCTGATTACTCTATGGATACATACAAAAATGTAGGCAAGTCACTTATGTTTGTATGTTGACACTACAGTTTTGGTTATAACATTGATGAAAAATTAAAATTTCTTGCTACAGCGTCATTTTAGAAGCAACAAAAAGTAAAATTAAAGTAAAAGAGCTGCCCCGGAGAAACATTTACCATTTTATGTAGCCTTACAGTGGATAACTTATAACCTATTATATATTGATAAACATCAGAATGAAATAAGATATTTAGTAATACAGATTTGTTAATATATTTTCATGTGTCACGTGTATTGACAAACCTAATTACCTTCATCAAGTTTCAATAAAGGCTGTTGACCATGGGTGAGGATAAAGTTTAGACAGGATAACTAATCAGTGCCTTGTGTATTACCTATTGGAAATGTGCCAGGTGCTGAGGTCATTAAGTTTATTGCTTAATTGCCATAATGTACAGGTGTGTGGCATTTCATGTAGACTGTTAGGTAATAACTTTATGACTATATTGTCTGGTGTAAAAAAGTAGTGTTAGGTAACTAAAAACCTCTCTCTGATAAAATACCGGTACTAAAGTACTGAAGGAAATGGAAATAATATGCTTTTCAGCGTTAATATTTTTATTTGGTTGAAGTAGTTAAAACTGAAAAAGAATTTCATATTTACGATACATTTCCAAGCAGGCTTTAACTTACATCACAATCAACAATAAATGTTGTGTTATAATTGACAATATTGGCCTACGTCACTCTAGATTAGTACCAGACTCTTTATCTCAAACACTGACCGTTACTCGCACAAAAGAACAATAATCTGTATCCTTACTATGAAAAATACTTTAGTACGTAACTCTAAGTTTTTATGAAGGTGGCAAATTGCGAATCAAGAGGTACATTTACTAAACACATCAAAGATTTGATCTTCATTATCACTAATAACTGAGTAATAAGGCGAAAAATAGCTGCTCGGAACCTCGTATTCCAATGACGAGATCCGGAAGTTGCCGAGAGACAGACCATCGAAAGAGGGATCTCATCGTTACATTCATGCAAAGCAGAAACACGGAGTTGCGATATTGAGTTGACACAAATGGCACAAAGTAGTAACAAGTATTCTACATATACAATGGTCAATCAACTACACAGGGGGATAGTCGATTTGTCGAGGTGTTCAAACAAAAAACAGTCACAATGGCGGCAGATATCAGTTTGGGTTCACTCGATCGGCATTATCGGAGATTAACAACCCAAACAAACAACAACAACAACAACAGATAATTAATGTACGTCAAACAGAATATGTCGATGTATTGATATTAATAGCTTTGGTGACTTAGGGGCTTTTTTTTAAAGTACAATCAGTGAAAATATATACGTTCACGACCGCTGGAATCTATAATGTAAACAATGATACAGATCAGCCAGTCGTTAACGAGTCCTGTCTATGTCGTCACATCCCCCCTAGCACCTGATTGGCTAATAAAACGTTTCGCGTCTGTTTTCCGGAAGTGTTTATAAAACACGTTTTTTCTGCTATTTTCAGGTGGATGTGAACCTAAATAGTTGTTGATATTTTTTCTTAACTGTGTTATGAAGTATTTCCGCTAATCGTACCCCCTATGTGGATATAGTATCTTTAACGTTTTTTGCTGTGTATATTTCATAAACTTTAAACGTGTGTTACACTACTACTGAAGTGGTGCCTTATGATATTTTCAGATTTCTTAAATGAATTTTTGGTTTCCATGGAAAAAAGTTGGATTTTGCATTTGTAATTACAAAGATGCAAGTTACAAATGACGGCTAACCGGTGGGATACGTCATCTTCTGAAGTTCTATTGACAGAACCGTCGGATTATTTTTTTGCCCAGACAACACATCGCTACCTTTTTCTAATTTCCGCTAATGGAGAAAAAAGTATTGCATTCTGTTTGAGGATTTTTTTTTTTTAACCTTTACTTGATATCACAATTCTGCCCAGAGCTTCCCTCTTTACACGGCCTGGCCGCCGCCGCACGTAATGCACATTCGGATGTAAACTCAGCTATAACACACAATACCTTCGGCAAAAGCATGCGGTATTAGGAGTTAGGGGAAAGTAGCTCCCGTGAATCCTTCTTTTAAACACGATGATGAGAATGCTCCGCTAGTGACTAGGTTTTGTCTGCATTGAACTGGTATCAGAATGTGCACTCCGTGTTGCAGCGGTCAGATCGTGTGAAGAGAAAAGCTCTCGGTAGAACGAGTTCGATAAATAAAGTAAATAAATAAATATTTTAAAACGTTTATTCCTTGGAATATGGTCGATTTTGCTCAGAGTGGGACCAAATTTTGTTACCAGTGAATTTTAAATAGGAAAATGCACCCAATCAAACCAGCAAAATATGACAAATAATGATAACTATTTATTCAATAATAAACAAAGAGGTACAATGTGTATTAATACAAATAGTTGATAAAATATCAAATGAGTTACAATAAGTAAGCTAAAAGCATATTTTCAATAAAGCCCTTGGAGCAGTCAATAAGATGAGTCTTATCTTAATGAATCTGGGCGGCAAATAAAAGATAAATGGACAATAACTGCACGGCAGAATGGTGAGTCAAATGTTGAAGCCAGTTGGAAGCTAAATTTGTGAATGAAGGTTTCCTGAGCCAGACATATATAAAGGTTTATTAATATTCGTGGTACTTTTATCTCTGGAAGCTTCCATGAATAGATCGGTATGAGATATTCAGGAAACTCACAGAAATGTCTAAAAACAAACGAGTCTACATAATCAAAACAACCAAGTGAGTGACCGATGTAGAATGCAAAAATGTTACACAATGTTGTAAAAGGACATAACAGCTTTGTGGTCTGAGCAACGGGACCAAATCACGGTATTGTAGTCTGAGCATTAGGATCAATCGTGGTTATGTAGTCTGAGCATTAGGATCAATCATGGTTATGTAGTCTGAGCATTAGGATCAATCATGGTTATGTAGTCTGAGCATATGGACCAAATCATGGTATTGTAGTCTGAGCATTACGATCAAATCATGGTATTGTAGTCTGAGCATTACGATCAAATCATGGTATTGTAGTCTGAGCATTACGATCAAATCATGGTATTGTAGCCTTGCCATAAGTACCAAATCATGGTATTATAGTCTGAGCATTACGATCAAATCATGGTATTGTGGTCTGAGCATATGGACCAAATCATAATATTGAAGTCTGAGCATATGGACCAAATCATGGTATTGTAGTCTTACCTTGGTACGAAATCATGATTTTGTAGTCTGAGCAACAGACACTGTGATTAATACTATTAACATGGGGTAAGTATGAAAAATTCAAATCTTTCAAAGAGTGAAAATTACAAGTTATGATGCCTTAGAATTAGGAGCAAATCATGGAAATGTATTCTGGGCATAAGACCTCAGTTTTAGCAACTACCAAGTTACCGACATACGTTATGATTATGCAATGGTTCTGCCCAAGCATTGGCGCCAACAATAGCTTCTTTTTTGAGCTTTAAAGGATCGGTATTGGTTTTTGATATAAATGCAAAATGAGTTATATTACTGATGGTTTGACTGTTTCAAGAAAGTTCAAATTAGTAACTAAAAAAACCACAGCAAAGACTTCCATTAACGATTTTCCAAGATATTAAGAGAGTCGATCAATGACATCATTGACATAACATATAAAGATGATTACAATGGCAATCAAACTTAAATATCTTGCTATTATATAAATCTGCTAACGATTATTGTGGGTACATGTAAACCCTCTACATAACCGAGTATTTCAATGTTGTCTGTCTACATGATTTAAGAGATGCATCAGCGGAATCATGAATGTTCCAAGCATGTGCAACCAAACTAAACAGATCTAGTTTAAACATAGGGCGTCCAAACGTTTGCTATCACTCTCTTCCCATGTCTGTCTGTGCGTCTTCCTCTTTCCCCATGCCTTCCATTACTGACCTGCCTATTCTTTTTTGGATAGCAACATACACATGTTTATCATTGCCTACAGTACTACTGTCAGTACAATAAACCATACTCACTCACATATGTAGCCCTTTAAGGCACAATATATTTTTTATCATCTCAAGATACTAAGATGCATGTAGTAGGGCATTTGCATGCAAAACTAGAGAAACATTCTGAATTATTTCTCACAACAACGAAGGTATGCAGTAGCAATGGTAATCTGCATAGTTCTCCTCACCCTATGAAATCAAGCATCAAGTAAATAGGTTCAGCATTGTAGTGGGTACTAGGTTATATCATTATTTAATCTCTTGTGACGAACTTCTTTAAACTTTCTCCCTTGAAATGAACTGTACGCGCTTTTATGCCCGATTCATGATTCAAAAAGACTTTCCCCGTTTCAATCTCGTCGAGTCTGTTTAAACTCGATCTTGCAGGAATCTTGTGCAAAATGTGTTACAGTCAAAACCAATGACGGAAATTCAATAACCGAGGTTTTCATCTGTTAACACAGACGAAATCATATTTTTAATTGAATCTATGAACGTTTTCCCCCCGGTAAGGAAAAAAAACATGTTTGTCAATAGTCTGTGGTAACAATGATTGAAATTGTCAATAAAACGTTCTTGTAACACAACTTTCAGAAACTTTCTTAAACATTAACTTGTCTGTGGTGCAATGTAAAGACTTGGTAAGCTTTGGAGTTACACACTTGTTTTTTGAAGATGCATGGAGATAAAATAGAGACAACATCTAATCCAATTAAAAATGTTTTTTTGTAAATTTCGGTTGAATACCGATTCACAGCTACAACTTTTAACGTTCTGGTAAATTAAAAAAAGGACCCCCTTGTAAACTCCCATTACTGTGGCAGCTGATTCAACGATATTTCGCCTTTTAAATCAAGAAAACATGTATAAAGCAGACTGTAAAATTTGACTGAAGAAATTCTTTTGCATGCTAATTGATTTGATCACCATTGTTATATCGAGAGACAGGCCTTGATTTAGAGCACAGACCACCGATTCATTTCGCAAAGATAGCACAGACCACCAATTTGATTAGCGATTGAATGAATTTCCATTTTAGATCCGATTGCTTTCAAGGGTGTATGGTTAGATGGTGACAAGATAGATTTATTTTCGTTCTTGTAATAGACTAAAATCAATTGCGCTTTTTTAACGTGTTCGTAACCGAAGTCTTATATATGTTAGGATATGAAGTCCATTCAATAAATCTAGAACGTAATGTCCCTGCCTGCCATGAACATGGATTGATATACCATTATAAAATTATAAATTCCCTTTAACTTTGGTCTAAATGGAACCTTGTTACTTCAACTTGGAACTTTGAATACTTTTTAGTTTAGCTGATGAAAAGCAGTAAGTCGGTAATTCCTTAACATACTGCCTGCATTCTCGGGCAAACCAGGAAGTCATTTCAGACAGACACATAATTTGTGATAATGCACTTGGAACTATTCTTCACACAAGAGCAAGAAAAAGGTTGTTTTCATGAACCCCACTTCTATTCGAAGTTGAAGTAAAAGGAACATAAATCATTGTCTAATGGTTATCTTTCAAAGGAGGGTTTTCTTGTGTCACACTTTTGGTCTTCCAAAGGATGTATCTTGAAATTTATGTTTCAGAATATTTTGTGTGAAGAGCGTTACCTAAATTTTGTGATTAAATGCAACAAGGAGAGAGAGAGAGAGAGAGAGAGAGAGAGAGAGAGAGAGAGAGAGAGAGAGAGAGAGAGAGAGAGAGAGAGAGAGAGAGAGAGAGAGAGAGAGAGAGAGAGAGAGAGAGAGAGAGAGAGAGAGAGAGAGAGAGAGAGAGAGAGAGAGAGAGAGAGAGAGAGAGAGAGAGACCGATGATGCTATTAAAAATAATAATCAATTACAAATTTCTGTACATCTTAAAGTGACAGAGAGTATGTCTATTTTTATATGTCGGTTACATAAGAGTCAAAATACCATATGACATAACTTAAGTTCAAGTCGATCCTCCAAACTTTCATATTTATCTCTAAAATAATGAGATTTTCTTGTTTTCAATGATAAATGAAAAACAGCGATATAAATGTAAGCAAGTTGAAAATCTGCGTCCAATGTTCATGGATATTAGTTAAAGTACCTACTAAACACTATCAATCAATATTTGTCTTTGTGTCTGCCGTAAATTAGTTTCTAAAATAACGTTTGAGTCAATGGCGCGCGCCATTGTCTGGTTTTCGATCACAAAATATGGACTGTAATATGTTTATTGTCACTGTACTAAACTAATAAGCCCGAAGATACTGATTTTCAGAAAGAACCATTACTTCTCGATAAAATAACACCACGTATGAAGTTTGACATATTTTACTCCAACAACATACTCTGTGTCCCTTTAAGTCCTCAAAGAAAATTGTACTTCTTTGAAATTCCGAAAGCTTTTAACAAATTCTCGTTTTACTATTTCCTAAAAATATTGTGTTATATTTGAATCTATTGACCTGACTAAATCCAGTAGTGACTTACATTCGTTCTGTGTTATTCTTACAGAAAAGTATTGGCAGTTCCACTTAACGGATCTACAGACTATCGGTAAATATGCACAAGCTATTGAAGCAGAGGGAACAGGTAAAGCTATTCAATTAAAGATGACCCTGGTTGTCTGTGCTTATTGAGGATTCACCCAAAAGGAACTTTCACAGCCAAGCCGCGAACAAGTTATTTCAAAGCACATTTTTTATCAATTAAGGTGGAAGTTTATCCCGTTTACAATATCACATTTGCATTTATGTAATGCCCCTCTCACACTTTGACCAACGAATACCCTTGAATGAACAAACTTGAGAATTTGTGAGGATTCACGATATTGTGTACATTTTCCGATACAATTCGTGACGCTGCACGATACAGTTACGATACGATAAAGATATGAATATCCGTGGTAGGATTTAAATAGGAACTTGATGATAATACGCCAAATGCAAGTACGAGTTAATCTAAAAGGACAGCTCAAAGGGACGATTTAGGATATTTATCTGCTAGGAATGTGCCAGCACAAACTCCTATCAGCAAGATGATTCTAACACAATCTTAGCACATGAATATCTTAAATCTTTGATTGAATGATACATGTATACGGTGACACAATTTAAAAGAAATACATTATATTTTGCCTTTTCATTGACGGACGGACCCTAATTCCATTCTAAACTAACTGTACACCTATTTACATGAAATCATAGCCAATTCAACCAGTTTCGCGAATTCGTATTTCTTACCTGCCTTATATCCGCTACTTCTAGAAGGGCTGGTCCTGTCGCCTCTAAAGAAAAATGTTTTTTGAATGGTAAACAGGTATCGATTGTTAATAAGTATGAATATCTTGACCTTATGTTTCTCTACACTATGAACTTTAAACAAAGTGTTTTAGACCTTTAGTTACGTGCCAAAAAGGCCCTTATCAACATTATGTCAGTTTCCCACAACTTTTGGATTTAATATCCGAGAATATATTTCAAATTGTTTGATTCACAAATTCAACATATTATGCTTTATGGATCTGAAATTTGGGGATTCCAACGTCGTGAATGTCTTGAGAAACTACACCTTTTAGCATGAAAACGATTTTAAATGTAGCACAGGCAACATGGAAATCATGGTTTATGGTGAGTGTGGTAGATATTCAGTATACATAAATTCACAAATTAGATGTTTAAAATTTTGGTTAAAGATCCTTGGAATGCACGAGAAAAGACTACCAAAGCTAGCTTATAACATGCTTGTTCAATTAGATGAAATGGGTAAGATAACATGAGTGACTCTTTTATTAAATCTTTTATTTTCTCATAGGTTTGGATTTGTGTGGCTAAATCAAACAGTTGGTAATATTAACCTATTCCTTAAACAATTTCGAGAACAATCTGTTATATTAGCATGTTTTATCAAGAGTGGCATTTCAATCTTGACAATATCTTGACGAGATATCAATTGCACAGATCCCACAAGAGTTTAATTCAAATAGAATTATATCTTACTATGTTGACATCAAGAAATATCAGACGCACATATATGTATATTTCCGATTGGGCCTGTTAGACTTAGCTGTAAATACAGGCAGGAGATTTTTGATAGAAAGACACTTAAGAATATGTCCATTATGTAAATCCGCTTTTGAAGATGAAGTCCACTTTGCTTTCTTTTGTCCACACTTTGCTGATTAAGAAAAATGTATCTTTCACACCGTTATCTTTAAAATTACCCTACAACTGCCTTTATTTCAATTATGTCTTCCAGGAACGAAAAAGTAATACGTAATCTAGCCCTTTTTGTAAATCATGCTGTTTTATAAGGAGACAAATTAATATCTGAATTGTGAATCATGTTTGTACCCACTGTAAACTTGTACCACTTGTATATGGGCCGAAGGCCTTAGTACAATAAACTTCTTTGACTTAGATATGCTCCATAGGCAAGTCATTTTATCTTATGTCATACAATATTTATACTCGCTTAGGCGTTAAACATAGCGTTTAATTTTCACAATACAAACCATCACAGAATATATGTTTCTTATAGAAGAATTTGTAATTATTGGAACTTTTAAGAATTTTTACCCACGTTCGTGCTGAAAGATTACTCGCTTAAAACTACGCTAGGCTATAGTCCATACAGAAAGCTTCGTACCCTATAATCGTCTATGACTCAGGACTTGACATGTGGTGTGACATGCATCTACAATAGTGGTTGTAAATGATTATAAGATTAAAGCACCGGACGTCCAACATCTTTCAAGTCATAATCAAAGACAAAGAAACACAAACAAGAATCTTTTGGAGGATAGAATAAACGATTTCATCTTTGAATTCGGCTTCCAATGTTTTTGATAATCTACTTAATTTACTAACACACATCATCAAAGCCAACTTTGAAACTTTCACGATCCGCATTATATGATCCATTGACATGTACCGATGTGGCACGAGATGATATTTTGTAATGAAGGATATAGGGGAAAAAGTGATGATGCATGCTTCCTGCTTTTTAACTCTCGTCAATATTTCCTCTATTATTCCATTAACTTTACTGTCATAGGAAACATGTTGTCTCTGCATACGTCAGAAAAGGATAGGAAAGTAGGCCGGGTAATATAATTCCGTATAGAGCATTTATAAAAGAGCTAAAAACAACGAAAGAACGCTGCAGTTGTTACCTTGTCACTCAAATAGTTCATTCAATTGTATCGAGATAGTAACATCGTTTAATTTCGTATGAACTTGTTATATTTGTATGACCTTTCATGAAAGATATAGTTCATTCAATGATATTGAGAAAGTAACATCGTTATATTTCATATGAACTTTGTTATATCGATATGAACTTTCATGAAATATATAATTTTGTTTAAGGATATTCATTGATATTCATTTTTATATTTGGGATCACACTATGTGCGCATTATATGTTGTACTTTTTTGCATTGAATGTCAAGTGGGATTAGAACGAACCGACACTTTCATACTCAGTGAACATCGCAAGAGCTGACTGTGGCAACAGATAACCTTCTCGACAAGGCGTTAGGATAGTTTGCTGGGTTTTAATTCATGATTTCATCATTCACACTTGAGTGGTTAAGGTCATTATATAGATAATCTTTTAAGTATTCCTATCACTCTTTTTGGGTTAAAGGTTTCCATAAAAAGAATCAAAGTAAGTCATGCGTTTCCATGTTGTCTACAACTGAGAAAACCAACCTTGGCTAATGTAATGAAATGTCGAACCTGGTCTTGCCAAATTGACAAATTCGAAGAAAAAGTGTGTTTGCTTTGACTGTAGTCGATAACGAGGTAGAAGGTTCTTTTGTTAACAGGAAGCTTGGAATCGTTTGGACATATTTGATGGGTTTTCACCTCGCTGAATTGGTTTTAAATACAATGCAATTTAATCTTATCTTAAATTCGATAACACCAAATACCAGTTTTGAAGTTGAAACATAACCACTGTCCATTTAAAAAAGCCATGTCCAGATAAATGAGGGAACAATCTGAAACAGATAAGAATTTAACGTATCAGATGAATCCTGAGTTCCGTTGAGCATCTAACACGATTGGAACTTATTGATTTTGCCTTCAGAACTATTACCATTCATTAATTTTCACTAAAAAAATTTTCACGGAAAAGCGAACTAGGAGTACTTTTCATGGCTTTGGTTTTAAGGTGTTGATTGTAGAGTCGAGATCTGATCGCAGGTATTTTGCATAAGAAAACAAAGAGAAGAAGAAAGAAAAATAACGTTTAATATAGTTTTATATGAGATATTCTTAATTGCCGCAAAAATCTGCAAGATCCTAAAAGATATAACCTATGTAGACGAAATATAGAATTGGTTATTTGGTTCTTCAAAAATACAACGCGGCTAAGTATATGTTTGAATGTTTCTTTGAAACTTCCAAGAGTAATAAATAGGGAACTAAAGATTAGGAGGAAGGCTGGATGCGTCACATTAGTCGATTAATAAAGAGAACAAACTGTCACGATCTTCTTTATTTGTTACTTTCAGATTATTTTCAATTTCCAGTGAGCAAGTAATTTATTAATCTCTTAAGTTTCATTGAACATCCATTGAAGAACAAAAACAGTTATACATCAAACTGCAGGGTGGTATATATATATATGTATATGTATGTATGTATACAAATCTTGGAGGTTTTGGTAGATGCGACATGCTCAGAACTATCTGGGCCAGAAGATGACGAAAGAAAGGAAAGTATAGAAATGCATCAGATTCAGCCTTTCGAAGAACAATGTTTAAGTTCATGTGGTGGCGTCATATCTGTTATTGAAAGTGTTAAGATTAATTTTTAAACATTCAGTGACGAGTGATTGAGTAATGGGGGTTAACGTGCCACAAAATCATTAACCACGTGACAGACTTAACAGTATTACAAGAAATTCGTCATCAATATAACGTGAACAAATATATGCGTTATCATGTATCAAAGTTCGCATTCCTTCCTCGCATTACGCGGATTATTAAACCTTAACAACACAGTCATCTTACTTTGAAAAAACAACAACTCAAGTTTATTTCAAATTAGATATAAAATATCGTATAAACATCACATGATAGATAGTTGAAGGTTCCAATACGCACGGAGGTTGCTGGTTCTTGAAAAACAATACAGGGTAAGAGGGGACGTGCTGCTGCTAAGCGCCTTTTTCTATCATAGAAAGACGATTATATTGTGGTCCTGCTGTGACAGCTTCCATTAATATTAGAAGGGATTTCTGAAATCGAGACATTAAAATCTTTTCTCTCGAAATATTCGAGTGACATTTGTATATTTTGAAACACACAAACTCGTTTATAAAATAAGAAAGTAATACCTCGTGAACATGTAGAATTGTTCTGAAGTGCAGGTAACAGCGTTTATCATAAGAACGCAATGAAAAACTGTAAACATATACAGTACACAAATTGATATGATTTATTTCGCGATTTTGTTGGTTGTACTGAGATGGAATCACAGGAAGGAATTAAAAACATTGTCTTATCGCTGTAGTTTACTTTACAGCTACGTTATCTACATTTAATCTTCAACTTGTTGCACCAATTTTTAAAACGGTTACAATTCTATTGATAAACAGTGTTTTGTTGTTATTCATCTGTCCAACGCATTACTTATTCATATGAGAGTCTAAAAACTTATCTTCAGAATTAATCTGTCATACGCCTTTCAACGTGGTTTGAACTCAATGCGCTGGTGTCATGTATAGCAGCGCATGGAATTAGCGGATTACAAAATTTTTTTGGGCAATCAAGTCAGCATTAAAAGTCGGTTAGACCAAAAAAAGCTTACAATCTATTACTTTCTAAACTAATAACCACATAAAACATAGCTCCTACATTGCCGTGTTTATATGAAATGAAAAGCTGGTAAAAGCTGGTAATTTATAACTATTAATTACATGTAATTTTTACAGCTAATGCTTTTTTGAGAAGAGCGAAATTTCTAGGACCCCTTTGTCCTTCAATCAAGCTGATGTCCTTATCTCTCGTGGAAGGTCTTTTCATTGGATGGTATAATGAGTGAAATGAGGCATTCCCTTTGATACATATCAGGGTATTGTAGGAGCTATGCGGATACAAATATGCTGACGTAGCAGGATGCATCGTAAAGAATACATTATCGGTGTTGTGAAAGTATGTGTCCTTGAAATGGCATGTACAATTTGCACACTATTATCATCGACATGTGGAATCAGAGATATATTTTCCTCTTTGGACACATACTGGCATTTAATCATTCACAAATGGCTAAAGTCATATTCATGAACAACGTTATTATGTATAATAGATGGTTTTAAGATATGTCTTATTCATACATCAAGGCATTTGTTCATTGAGCTGCGTATTCATTTAACGTTTGTGGTTCTTTTATATTCTTAATTTGATAAATTGGAGGTGAAAAGCGGTAAGAAAACCTTGTATCATTAATAAACGTCTCAGGAACTTAATGAAAACCAAATCAATTAGTTGAAAATTTCAACGTACCTCGACTAGTCTTAAATGTTAAGATGTTGAAAATCAAAAACTTATCAACACAACACGCCCTTGCCTGAAAGCCATGTCGAAACAACCGATGAACTAAATGATGTGACTGAAATGAAAATAAACGTTACCAATTGCACTGCAAATATATAAAACAAAATCTAACGAATGTAACATGTTCATTCTGAGTAACCATGCTTAATTCAGCTCAAGGGATTAGGGTCCTAAGGTTTAGATGTTGAAACTAAGAGAAATGTGAGTATTATGCTTTTTATTCTTTATTTACCTAAAATAGTGTATAAATTTTTGGGAACTACGGAAGCCATGTCTTTTAAAGTTTTTATAACTTAAATTTGGGTAATGAAAATAGTGGGGCGCCCGGGCCCCTGCTCCCTTTTCTACGGGCCTTTGATGCTATGTTAAAGACTTCTGTAACAAGAATGATAGGATCGGTCCTCTACCCTCTGTGTGAGATGCAGCTTTCTGACCTACTTAGTCTGAGATGAACGAAGAATGTAATTTCATAGAAGGTGCATGAGCGTGAGCATAAGCCAAATTGTGAGTACGTGTAATTAGTTTGTTACAAGACTTGAGTGGTTAAACATGAGATTTAATGATGGTTATGTGTTGAAATGATAGAGAAGCATTGAATCAAATTTCGTAAAGGTAGTTTGGATGTGAATGGTTTTGAAATATGAATAATTCGTGCATTTGTCTTTAAAAACTCACATCATAGGAAGGGAGAATACAAATTTCTGACAGAGGCGTTAATTGTATGATAATGACAATAATTGAGCTGACATTTACGTTTTAGGGCATTGGAACACAAATAGTCTGATTGATTCTGTTGTCATTATGTGATTATCTGAACACAAAAGATGACCTGCAAATCGGCATGTCAGCAGATTGGCCTGGTTTTTTGACATCAGGAACAATTTTAGTGGCACGATATCTGATGGTTTTGAAATATTTCAGTTTTGAATAATTCGTGCATTTGTCTTTAAAAACTCACATCATAGGAAGGGAGAATACAAATTTCTGACAGAGGCGTTAATTGTATGATGACAATAATTGAGCTGACATTTACGTTTTAGGGCATTGGAACACAAATAGTCTGATTGATTCTGTTGTCATTATGTGATTATCTGAACACAAAAGATGACCTGCAAATCGGCATGTCAGCAGATTGGCCTGGTTTTTTGACATCAGGAACAATTTTAGTGGCACGATATCTGTCATTGTCTGATTATCTGAAGACGGATATGTCCTGTGATCTCCTGTAAGAATATGACCCCTTTATGACAATTAATGTCAATCCTGTTCTTACCTGATTTCTGTAACATTTAGCAGTACTTTGTTGACATGTTAACTGTAGTACCAAATTGAACTCTTTCTTCAGAAATCTACATCTAAGTAAAAGGAAATCGGGCATTAAAAGTTTTTACTGACTATATATGGTATATAACTTAAGTATAAATCTTAAGAAAGATATGTCAGTCACTAGTACCCATTTACGTGTATGTAAAGCCTCAGGCTTGAGTATGTTCCACGGCCGGCTTTAATGATGTCATAGTCAATTGTTACGTCACAAACTATGCCATACGCTGAAACAATCGTTGCTTTTGGTAAAAGCAATATGTGCGGTATATTATATATGGGTATATACAGCTGCATACAAAAAGTTTGTTCCCATACCTGCATATCTTAGTGCAAATATCATGTAATTTGGCATATCTTTGAGTCATCGTAGCATTGCGAAAAAGAAACGAATAAACTTTCAATACAGAAGAAAAACTCCATTGCACCATAACGCAATCGTATGCCATCGCATAGAGTTAACAGTAATAGTTTTTGGGCAGGTCACTGAAGTGACGAGTGGTCATAATTTCGAAAACAGTCATTTTTATTTTTCTCCATAAAATCTTTTATAAGTGATCAACATATTAAAAAACAAGTCATGTTTGTTCGTTTGCATTTAGGCTATATGATTTCGCAGAATTTTTTCTCAGAGAGTCGAAATGGAACATTTTATTCGAAATTTAAGGAAATCGGAAATTCGAAAATGTGACCCCTTTCTGTCTATTTGATCATGCCAATATTCTAATTTTTTTTCACGAGAGACTAGACAATCTCACAATACGTTAAAGATTAGCTTTTTTACAAATAGACAACGAAAGATGCTTTTTTCGGTTCTGCTGAAGTTATTTCATTGAAGTTCAAACCGAACCCAAATTACATGATATTTGCACTACGATACAGTTGTAAGTGAACAAACTTTTGATATGCAGCTGTAGGCGTGAGTATATCTCCTATAATGGGTTTAAACTACTCTTTTTACCGAGATTAGAAATTTATTATTTTCTCACGGTTTTAGGTTCATATGGTTGTGCGAGACAATTGGTGATGTAAACTGATTTATTAATGAGTTTCGTCTTAGATCAATAGATATGTTTAGTCAAGATTGGAATTCGACTAAAGAATAATTCCAGTCTTCGAGGAGTTCTCGGATCTTTGCAACCATTATTGTTTTCATTTCATTTATTGGTGATAGATTTTTTAAGCCTGATTTGATCGAGAGAATACAATCATTATTTGTACAATGCTGTTTATTATTATTGATATATCATTCAAACGAAATGGTCTAGATTTGTTAGATTCATAGAGAAACAGGTCACACAGAAGGTCTGTTTATTTCCATACTCCTGTATTTTGAAAATTGTGAATCTATAAGATCTAAGATAACATCTTTTCTGTTCAATATCAAACAAATATTTACGAGCTTTATTCAGTATATTTCATTGCATTTGTCATTAAAATTTTCTTTGCAAGGGTGTTATTAGGCATTTTAGCATGTTATTAGGTAAATAAGGAATCTCATGCAAGTAAATTCAAAGATGTTATTTTAAATCTATAAACAAGGGTTTTTAAATCAAACCAACAAACTTTTCCTGTTTCAAATGATTAAAACGTAATATAAATAAAATGGTCGCATGTATTCTTGCTTGATACATGGCAAACCTTTTCAGCTACGGATAATGAGATGTTTTACCCTCTGAAGAAAATACATATATTTTGGATGAACGAAATGAAATGCGGTACAATTTCATAAACAAGATTTAAAAAAGCGTATTTCAGTGCAGTTAGTGGAATTCCTACTGATGCGTTTATAGTGTTCATTCTCTTCGTTCGTAACTGAACCTTTTACAACTGAACCTGTTTCTCTTAGTGAATATAATTGTGGTAATATGTGTTTCTATTTCTTCAAATTGCCGAACGACTACAAGGGAAGATAATCTTTTTTTAATATTTGTAATGACCAAACTCAGTTACTGCATTTGAAGTTTTATTTGTGTTAACGATAGGCCGAGTGGTGCTTTAAACATCGGTTCTGTGTCAAATTTAGCTGCCATTGTTAAATACCCTGATTCGAAGAAAAGCTTTCTTCATTGCTGTTGCTGATCCTCTTTAGTTTGACCGGACACAGCAGACCAGCCAAAGCAGCTTTTGAGCTTAGCTTGGCCCAAACCAGATTGTTCGTGTCTTTACCATCCCTACTGAAACGCTGCTACCTCTTAAAGATGGCATTAGATGTGAGACAGATGACCAACGCTTTGTTACTGAAATGTTTTAGAAACATTTTCTTGGAAGGAATATAAAAATGAACTATCAAATGACAACTTAAGACTTATTTGAAGTTATATTTTATTCATATGACTGAATACGGTACTGAAATATTTATTTTGTTATTATAGAAACGATGGCCTGATATCGCGTTTTATCACGTGGCAGGGTATGCACGTTTCGAGTATATATATATATTTGTCTAAAATGTGCAGGTCTTCTAATAACCTGACCGCCCCAACCTTCCCTACACACGGAAGAAAACATGTCAGTTCAATTTGACTTATTTACTTAAGAGGAGAAAACTGGTATCATATCTTGAAGAATATTTTAATAAACAATCTTTCTCCCTAACACTGACGATTTTGATAAGTATCCTGGTACAATGTGTTCAGACAATACAATAACGGAAGTCTTGTACAATCAGCTGCTCAGACAATACAATAACGGGAGCCTGGTACAATCTGTTCAGACAATACAATAACAGGAGGCTGGTACAATCTGGTCAGACAATACAAGAGCGGAATCGTGGTACAATCTGTTCAAACAACACAATAACGGGAGCCTCATACATTTTGTTCAGACATTACAAAAACGGAGTCCTGGTACAGTCTGTTCAGACAAGACAATAACGGGAGGCTGGTACAGTCTGTTCAGACCATACAATAACGGGAGCCTGGTACAGTCTGTTCAGACTATACAATAACGGGAGCCTGGTACAGTCTGTTCAGACTATACAATAACGGGAGCCTGGTACAATCTGTTTAGACTATACAATAACGGGAGCCTGGTACAGTCTGTTCAGACTATACAATAACGGGAGCCTGGTACAATCTGTTCAGACAAGACAATAACGGGAGCCTCATACATTTTGTTCAGACATTACAAAAACGGAGTCCTGGTACAGTCTGTTCAGACAAGACAATAACGGGAGCCTGGTACAGTCTGTTCAGACCATACAATAACGGGAGCCTGGTACAGTCTGTTCAGACTATACAATAACGGGAGCCTGGTACAGTCTGTTCAGACTATACAATAACGGGAGCCTGGTACAGTCTGTTCAGACTATACAATAACGGGAGCCTGGTACAATCTGTTCAGACAAGACAATAACGGGAGCCTGGTACAATCTGTTCAGACAAGACAATAACGAGAGCCTGGTACAGTCTGTTCAGAGAAGACAATAACGGGAGCCTGGTACAGTCTGTTCAGACAAGACAATAACGGGAGCCTGGTACAGTCTGTTCAGACTATACAATAACGGGAGCCTGGTACAGTCTGTTCAGACAAGGCAATAACAGGAGCCTGGTACAGTCTGTTCAGACTATACAATAACGGGAGCCTGGTACAGTCTGTTCAGACAAGACAATAACGGGAGCCTGGTACAGTCTGTTCAGACAAGACAATAACGGGAGCCTGGTACAGTCTGTTCAGACAAGACAATAACGGGAGCCTGGTACAATCTGTTCAGACAAGACAATAACGGGAGCCTGGTACAGTCTGTTCAGACTATACAATAACGGGAGCCTGGTACAGTCTGTTCAGACAAGACAATAACGGGAGCCTGGTACAGTCTGTTCAGACTATACAATAACGGGAGCCTGGTACAGTCTGTTCAGACTATACAATAACGGGAGCCTGGTACAATTTGTTCAGACAAGACAATAACGGGAGCCTGGTACAATCTGTTCAGACTATACTATAACGAGAGCCTGGTACAGTCTGTTCAGACAAGACAATAACGGGAGCCTGGTACAATCTGTTCAGACTATACAATAACGGGAGCCTGGTACAGTCTGTTCAGACTATACAATAACAGGAGCCTGGTACAGTCTGTTCAGACTATACAATAACGGGAGCCTGGTACAGTCTGTTCAGACTATACAATAACGGGAGCCTGGTACATACTGCTCAGACAATACAACAACTACAAATAACATAGTGACTATGACACTCCGGTAGACTAGTCTGAGAGGCCAGGAAATCTTTCTTGACCCAACCAGAGAGGTTAATTGAGTTCTTAATGAGCTTTTGGTAAGGACAAAGAGCAAGCAGATTAACAGCTTAAAATAGTCATGCCAGTATACTTCTCTGATCTGTGTTCATGAGAGACTGGATGCTTATAAACATATGAGGTGATGTTCAATACTCGCTCTGTTAATAATTTGTAAACTGTTGAACAATTTATTTGTAAGAATAGTTTCAAAACATAAGTTACAGCCTTTTTTAGTTGTCAGTTGTCTTGAGTACTTATATGGTTTAGAATAGAAGTGCTCCCCTTGTTTATTGAGTTGTCATTAACTTAATGAACTCTTATCTAAAGGGTTTAAATTTGATACAGTTACATTCATTGTGTATATTCTTCTTTCAAAATACAATGAGGACAAGGTTATTGGATTGAACGTTTTTTTGAAAATTCTAAAAGTGGTACAGAGAGAAGGTAACTTTTAAGAAGGTCTCTCATCTTATAGTTTACATATATTGTACAATACTATATACAAAATTTCATGATTGAAAAGTACCAAAATTTGAAGATATATTTAGGTTTTTTTTGCAGCACATGGTACCATTTATAGAGCTGAAGCCTTCGACCTGAAAAGGAAGGACACATATATACAAACACACAGTTTATTCACTCTAAGCACTGAAAAACTTTTTCTTGAATTTTATTAGTTCAAAATTTCCTTAATAAATATTAGTTTCAGAAAAATATATTTTTCAAAGGGTAAACATCTAATTATTTAACCCAATTACTTTTTATCAAGTCATAAAATAAGGTGTAAAATAAATAGGGAAAAGGGATCCAAGTTGCTTAAGGAATTTTTGTTTTAGAATTTTGACTTTTGATTAAAAAACACTTTGTGGCAATTATTTATCCTGTTTTTATTTTGATGAGACCCCCTTTCCCCTGAAAATGTGCTACAGTAAAATAGTTATGAAGAAAATAATTATTGATGTGGAGGTGGCATATCTGATTTTTTTTAGAACATGCCATGTAATCAATTTGTTTTCAATTTGTCTGGTTGAACAGTATTACTTTAGTTTATCTTTTAAAATGTATGTTAAAAATGATACATATAAACTACGATAATTTAAATACTTGGTACACACGAAAAATACATTAATTTCACCTTCAGTATATTGAACCTTAATTAGTTTAGTAGATATATTCGTTATCATTAAATCAAAGATCGATTAACAACCTTCTTCGATATAAAAGGAATTATCATGAATTATTCCCATCATCAAACCATCGCAAGTTAATCACCTTAGTGTGAAAAACCCAAAAATTAAGCTTATATTAAACTAATAATAAAATCTCGTATAAAAACACATGATGAAAAGTTGAAGGTAAAATATGGGCGGTCCTGCTGAGACAGCTCCCATTAATATCAGAAGTGCTTTCTGAAGTCGTGACATTCGAATTTTCTCTCACGAATATTTGAGTGACATTTTTATAATTCAAAGACAAAAACTCCATTCTTAAATATGATTAATATATCTTTTTGAACAATTTCTCTAGTTCGAATAAAAGTGAACATTAAAACTTTTAAAAAGTCAAAACATGTAAATTCGATTATTCTAGATTGTTATGGTTCATAAAGCCTAATACATGAATTTATGTTTCATTTCACAAATGCTACCACCAAAATGAAATCACTGGATGGAAAACAGTGCCACTTTAAGTTCTTTTGTTCAGTAAGGAACTGGGTTTGGTAAACAAGCAAGGCTTTACTTTTGTTAATACATCACAGATACATAGATAGTGCACCTGAACTTGACAAAGGAAATGAAACTGAACAAAGTGAACATAATCATTACAACAAATAAAGCGTTTACAATCTACTAAATTACCTACCGCTCGCAGTTATTTTCACTTGATGAGGATTTTGTTCTGCTGTGTTTTGTCAAATCAATCACTCTTGTATTCAAATCGATGCACGGGCGATATTGTTATAACTTTTGAAAAAGTTTACCAACTTGATATCACTTCTTATTTCAATTAATGGTTTAAGTTTAGTTTCCTTGTTTAGTTTTCCATGACTCGTTCCAGGAACTGCGCCACCTATGGAAATCGTTTAAGAAGAAGAGTTTGTTCATTCGTACAGTTTTCCCAAATGATAAAAAATCGGCGGCACAAATGATTTCTACATGACTTCAAGCGTTATCATAGAGAGGTGTCACGGTGTAACGATATCTAAACTCAGGTGAGACCCGTTATCCGACAGAAAGATAAGAAAAGAAAATAATCAAGCCAATAAATAACTAGAGAGAAGCAAATCCGTGAATCAAGTGGTTTATTTGCAGTCTAAACAAGACGGTAACCGGGTACAGCATTGATTGACAGCAACAAGCTACCCGTAATCCACTCAACAGGAGTTAACAACTAATTAAGTAAAGTCAACAACCCATGAATAAACAAATAGACAAACTATAGGGAATCACTCCAGCATATCCCCCACGTTGTAACAACAAGATAAGCTAATGGCCATCTTAACGAGATAGCATCAATAAGACAAATCAACACTTAGCGTAAATATACAAGGGTGGTGTCGGGTTTGAATAAACAAACAAGCACACAGTACTTTAGATGATCCCTAATCACCACTTGAGTGAGTAAATGAATAAGAACACTAGTTTAGGTATAGTAGAACTTATAAAATAATGAGAGGGAAGGTAAGGTTAAAACTGTAAGTTCTTAAAGGAAGTGATCACATACTCCAGAAAGGTACAGAGAAAAATAAAGGAATATCAACCTCACCAATTCACTTCCAACGTCCCAGGTCCACCCGTGACCTCTCCCCGCAAGGATCAAGTCAAGACTCCTGGTACCAGGGCTTAGCCCGCTATTTATTGGCTCCGTACCGACGTCAATGAAGACCATGCCAAAGAAGAGAAGGTAGCTTATCTAAAGGATATCTCGAACTGTGTTTCTTAGCGAAACTAAATTATCCCTAGCTCCATAAATATTTAAGGTATGGAGCCCTACAATGGCTTATTGAAAAGGGCGCAAAATCCTCTACAAGAAGATATAAATATGTATATCATGAGTATTGGCATATTAATGCTACATGTAATAAGGCTGATAAATGGAGCATGAAAATGACATTTGAACATATAAAAATAGCCACAGTCGGCGAATAAAGACATGATTGATAAAAATAGATACATGAATATAAAGTACATATTATGTACTTTCGATATATACAATAATTGGTGATATTTTATGAAAGTACATTAGAGGTAGAGGCGGGGAAAAGGTCGCACGCTCGAACCGCGTGACAAGAGGCGATATTTAAAACTCAGGAGACAGTTTATATTGGGCTTACCTTACCAACAATGTCTTCAATATGACTTTTCCATGAAGAATTTCTCTGACGAGTTCTGCCAAGGTGTTTATGGTTTAGAACTTGTTTTATCGAGGTTTGGTTAATGCCACCTTTAAATTGTTGAGAAAAATTAACAGATTCTGTTTTATGACATTTAAGATTAACCTGCCATTTTTCTGCCCAGCTAGAGATTCGGTTTAGATTGGCATGAAAGATTGACAAGAAGTGGCTATATATCGTGATCATTTACAAAAACATATATCATTGATATATCATCGATGTACACCATGAGAAGTAGTGGTGCCTTGTTGGACTCCAAACAAGTTCATTATTACGATCAGAACAGAATCCATCCACCCCAAACTTTTGCAATCCATTTTCTAAGTAACTTTTAGACCAATTCAAAAGAGAAAAAACTGGCGCCCTATTTCATTACTTAACTATCTCTACAAAATAATTAGTACATGCATAGCAAATAGGATTAAGCTAAAATCAGATACTTTTCCTAAGTTATTCGTAAAGTTGGACATTCAATTCACACCTTTTTGGTGTAGTGTATTCACAAGGGAAGTCACTTCATTCCGTCGTGAAAATCATGTATTTTCACTGTTTGATGGTAATTAACTATACATATTTGTAAAAATTCCTCAGAAGATGTTTCTCGTGTGAAGTTGTAAAGTATTTTTGGAATACTTTGGAACCTTTTTCTAAATACTTATCTTAAAAATTTAACATCACACTTACAAATTTACTATTATGTTTGGACTCTGTTCCCGAAATAAATTATTTAATCATGTCATACTTTTGGCCAAGCGATTCATCCATGTTTCAAGTATTAAACAACATGTTCTTTCTTTTGAGGAATTTGTTAAATGTCTAAGGATGACATGCAACATTGAAAAGTTTATAGCTAGAAAAAAATTATAGGCTAGAATCTTTAAATAAGAAGTGAGATTACTTGCTTTACTTAATTGAAGCATTTATAAATACCAATACCTCACTGTTCCTATTCTTATCTTATCCAACCTTATACAAATGTATATCAACAATATTTGAAAACTTTCTTTGATGATCATGAAGTTTTTGTACTCCTGGTTCTGTAAGAGCTAGTAAAAGCTCTGGGATATGTACATTGCCTTTTTATGTAATATGTATGGAATGAAATGGATTAAAATGGATAAAAAGAGATTAATCGATGCCATAATTTTAAAGTTTCATATTATCCCTCTATTCCAAACATTGCCAAACGTTACTGATGTCGCAGAAAAGAACCCCAACACCCTTTCCTTCCTCAAGCCCCTTTGTGACGAAGTCATTTTAATAAGTCAGCTGATTCGGTCTAGACTCCTCGACAAGTCAGACAACTTGTTTTATGAATTTTCATGAAATTGGGTCTTAAAGTGTTTTCCGAAAAATTACCAATTTCGCCTTTAAATATTAATCTAGCGCCTCACGTTTGATCTTCAATTACTCTCCAACCTATTGCACCAAGATCTAAACCGGTTACATTTCTATTGATAAAAAGTGTTTCCTTGTTATTCATCTGTCTATTGTATTTACTTGTATATATGAGAGTCTAAACTTATCTTCAGAACTAATCTGTCATACGCCTTTCAACGTGATTTGAACTCGGTGCACTGCTGTCCAGATGTCATGTATAGCAGGGAAGGGAATAAGCGTATTACTAAAGAGCATTAAAGCTCAATGGACTATAAAAAGCTGCAACCTTTCTAAAACTTTGTAAATGAATAACCAAATATGACACCATACAAACTATAAAACTCTTAACTTTCTCTCAATGCAATTTATTCTATCAGAGTAAAACATCAACAGCCGAAACCATAAACCTGCGCTTAGATGGCCCACTACTATTGATGTTAGCCAAAGAACCTGTACTTAGATAGCCCACTTGCTATTGATGTTAGCCAAAGAACCTGTACTTGGATAGCCCACTTGCTATTGATGTTAGCCAAAGAACCTGTACTTGGACAGCCCACTTGCTATTGATGTTAGCCAAAGAACCTGTACTTAGATAGCCCACTTGTTATTGATGTCAGCCAAAGAACCTGTACATAGATAGCCCACTTGATACTGATGTTAGCCAAATAACTTGTACTTAGATAGCCCACTTGATACTGATGTTAGCCAAGTAACCTATACTTAGATAGCCCACTTGATATTGAAGTTAGCCAAAGAACCTGTACTTAGATAGCCCACTTGCTATTGATGTTAGCCAAAGAACCTGTACTTAGATAGCCCACTACTATTGATGTTAGCCAAAGAACCTGTACTTAGATAGCCCACTTGCTATTGATGTTAGCCAAAGAACCTGTACTTGGATAGCCCACTTGATATTAATGTTAGCCAAAGAACCTGTACTTAGATAGCCCACTTGATACTGATGTTAGCCAAAGAACCTGTACATAGATAGCCCACTTGATATTGATGTTAGCCAAAGAACTTGTACTTAGATAGCCCACTTGATATTGAAGTTAGCCAAAGAACCTGTACTTAGATAGCCCACTTGATACTGATGTTAGCCAAATAACCTATACTTAGATAGCCCACTTGATATTGATGTTAGCCAAAGAACCTGTACTTAGATAGCCCACTTGATACTGATGTTAGCCAAAGAACCTGTACTCAGATAGCCCATTTGTTATTATCTGTCGATATGAATCTTTGAAGAGGCTTGTTACTTATTTTAGTCAATCATTGAAAAAGTCAACTCGTTGCATATCTTCAGTCAATTACATGACTATTCCAAAGTATTGTTAAAATCGAACAAACTGCTTGTATCAACGAATTAAAAACGATCAGATGACATCGTTTACCATTAGGCAGGCTTACATCACAATCAATATTCAGAGGAAGGTGTTAAGTCTTCCTCGTATAGCATTCCAGATATCGATCTCTATATTCATTTTGTGATTATCTCTTCTTAATACTACCACGACATTAGCGCCGATTTGGGTCGTCTATGTATAACAGTAAACAAGTTTATCTAGAGGATGATCGAAGTCATGTTGCGAATGCTACCATTTTCAGATTTTTGTTTTAAATATATTTTGATAGATAACATCTGACGTTAAATTTGTAATAAAGGAATTAATATGCATGTATGTTCATGAAAATATAAATATTCTTTCATTGATATAGATACGCAGTTTTACAATGTCCCGGATTGATGATACCATCCGCAAGTTAAGTTTGAAATCGAAGACGTTAGCGGAGAGTGGCAGCGACTACCTGAAAGATATTTTTTGTCCACAAGGATTAAACTTGTTCTTGTATAAATGTTGCTACCATTTCAATGAGTGCACAAATTTTGATCATCTTCAGTTATCATAGGAATATCTTCATCGTGATTAGTGCTTCATGGACGAAATACTAATGTTATATATCTTTGCACTGTGTCAAGTAAACCAATAGAATTGATAGCCTTATACGTGAATTAAAACTCAAACAAAGGTTTGCTAAATTCTTTCATTAATACAATGTAAAGTAAGTTTTTGATAGGGTGTTATCAGTTATCATCATGCATCCGGCCGGTAACTCGGGATTTACATATAATAATAACTCACTATGTTTTATTGACTTCTCAGTCGTCAGTGCTGCATGTTTTCCTCTGTACTACGTGTGCAGCATATTTCCTTATTTCATTGGAGGTTTCCGTTGTCATTCTTATACTTTAATTGCCCCAGTTTACTGTTTTGTAAATTCCAAACAAACAATTACAATACACAACCAATTTGTTTATGAGTAGGAAGGACACAGTTTTGTCTTATCAGCAAATATATACATCAGAGTGTCCTTTGGTTATCTGTTTTCAAGAACATTACCTAAATTACCTCATTGTGCAGTTCCCAGACAAAGCTTCCTCTGTTAGTGCTGATAGACAGGCCAGTCTCAGCAGCTTCCCGACACAGCTGGAAAAACACCATATTTCTCGTGTCAGTAAGATCATAGAAGTGAGTATTGCTACACCCTAAAGACATCATCGTTGATGTCATTATTGAGATAGGTCATCTGAGGACAGTTTACAGACATACACAACCCTTCCTGATCTTTTATTTGAGATTTACAGAGGTGAATGCGACCGATATACATAAACGTATGACAAATATTTATGGGAAAGAAGCCCCTCCATATTATACTGTTTAAAAATGGTCGGCTTAGTACAAGCGGGGTCGCAGCTCCTTGGACGATGACCCAAGCTCAGGTAGACCTGTTGAAGCCATTACAAATGATATGGTTGCACGGGTTCAGGGCTTCATCATGTTTGATCGTAGAATAAAGGTAAACGAGATATATTCAGAGTGTGGCATTTCTCATGGAAGTGTTTTCACCATAATTCATGAGCACTTGTACATGTCCAAGATGTCTGAAGGTGGTTGCCACGAAACTCACAAGATCGCCACCGGAGAGTTGAATTCAGTCATGAGCTCTTTGACATCTACAATGCTGATCCTGAAAACTTTCATGGCGGCCTGGTTACAGGGGATAAAACGTGGATCCTTACACCAAGAAAGAAATTCATGCAATGGAAGCATAAACACTCTCCTGCACGCAAAAAGTTCAGAACTTAGCCTCTTGCTGGCAAGATCATGCCGACCATTCTATTGGATTCTAGGGGCGTGATACTTATAGACAATAAACCATCTAAAACTACAATAACTGGAGCCTATGCTGACAAGCAATTGAGAGCGGCGAATAAGGCGCGAAGAGGTGCGGCATGTTGACTGCTTTAATGGCAACGTTCCAGTGCGCAAGAGTCGTATTGCACAGACTGCACTTCAACAACGTAAACATCCCCCTACAGTCCAGATCTGGCCCCGAGCGACTTCTATATCTGTTTCAGAAGACAAATGAGCAAAGTGCATCGAGGTCCAGGAAATTGATATTGACTACCGTATTTCTAACTCTTCTTCCGCTCTTCCAACACTTCATTATCCCTATATAATGTCATATAGCTTTATGAAGAAAGAAAATATGTATTTGTTTTATAATTATACTGGCAATGGTCTTCGTAATACAAAAATCAATATCAGAAACATCAAATACAAACACAACAGATTGACTACAAAATATCTATCATTGTTTCCTCCTGCAAAGAGACACAGGCTTTGCTTATCCCGTATATAAATAACGCTTTTCTCTTTGATGTTTCTGTTGACGCCTATGTAAAGATGTATATTAACATCATCATGGCCTATACTTTTGCCAGCCCCAAAGGTTTGCTAATTGAGATTTCTCAGAGAATTTCTACAACATTTCTGTGCTTGCCGTACGCGTCAAGGCTGCTGCGAAAGACCTTGATAATCCAATGTTAAAATCATATGAGAATTTCATCGTTTCGTCGAAGAGGGCGCTGCTCAAAACACGAATTGACAGTAAGGTTTGAATTAGCCTGTGATAGTAGCTGGTGCAACTCAAAGCCAAGCAAGGGAAGTTAAAACTAGCTTTAATGATCTGTCATTTCATCTAGGAAATTGAGGTCATGTTCAGCTGACCTTTCACGACCTTTGAACAGACCAATAATGTGAAGATTGTAACCAATCAAAGAAGAGATTATTTGATACTGTCAAATGCTGTCGTTACTCTTACGTTGGTTTATATTGTGATAGGCCGACTAAATTTGTTTATTTAAAATACAAAACATAGAAATATTCCGTCAACAATATGAATACAGAGTTGATATTGCTATCACAATTTTCAACATAATTCACCGTGAAAAAAGGATAACAATCGGATTTTATAATCGGAGTGCACAAGAATAGTGAAACTCGAAGTAGAAAGCTCCCTTTCGACTTACTGGCTCTCGTCCTTGCACGACTGGAATAGGTGTGTAATTCTCTAGATAAAATGAGGGACATCGGGACGTATGAAATTACGGCTAGTTAGAATAATTTATGAGTAGTTTCTGTCGAATTGTAGTACTTATGTTAGCCCAGTTTACTGTTTTAAACGCCAACGACACAATAAGAATTCACAACCAGTTCGTTTTTTAAAAGGCCATTTTGATTTTTCCAATATATGTGTACCGCAATGTTTATTGGTTATCTGTTTACAAGAAAATGTTTATTTCCCTGATTGACCGTTTACACATAAAGCTTCATTTATCAGTGCTGATGATCTTCTCCAGTCAAGCAGAGCAGTCTGACCGGCTTTCCAGCTCAGCTTGACCAAAACCAGATTTCTCGTGTATTGACTATTCATACTGGGGTGCTGCTAATGTAGTTTATCCGGATAATCAATGTGAAACTTATGTTGACGAAAATTACTGGCAGTATATTTTTGAAAGGAACTATTTGTTATAATAAGTTTTGGCTTGTGTTAAACTTTGAAGATTTTTGCGCTGAATATTCTAAATAAATATAAAATTTATTGCTTGGTGCTCATAATAGTCGAAGTCGATTAACTTTAAAAGAATACATACTATCGTGCAAAATAATAGCTATCAATGGAAATAAGCAGCTTTTTATGTACTGGAAAGTTATGTTATGGATGTTTGAAAAGTATCAATACAATTTTTATCAGAGTGTGAATGAAACATGGGTGAAAATAATTCAGTATTTATCATTTAGTAAATTATAATTTGAAATTTAATTGATGACATCATGGAAACGAATTTTCGAGAATGGTCACGCAAAAGAAAATTTATATATATATATATATCAATACAGAAATAAAGCTAAATGAATGAACTTATTCACATCATAAGTTGTTCACAGCATGCCTCAATAACATTGACATTCAATCAAATTTATGTCTGAAAACCTTTCTAAAGTACTCTTTGACATGGATTTAAAAGATTTCAGAGGGTCAAAATAGTTATCCCTACTGACTAAAACTCTCTGAAACATAAAACTTGTTATTTAAATAGAAGGTCATCGAGACTCAATGCTTTGGGCATCTGTTGATATTTAATATTTCATCTCAGACTTTTAATGGTTCTCGGTGTGAAATAGGAGAAAAGTATTTTGTTGAAAATAAGAAATGTTCTTAATAAAATCTCTTAAGATATTAGATGGCAAAGATTTGGTCTTTTATTTGATACAATGAGGTTATTATTAATGCTGATATAATGTTTGATAATGCACTCCTCTTCCATTTTATCATCTAAAATGTTTGTATTTCGTACGTGCAACATTCTAATAACATTACGCTATGTTCAAAGAATGATAGCATTACAAGATGGGCTCGCATGTTCTCCGAGTATCAGGAAGTTGTCTGACATACTTCATCTGACATAACAAAAGCGTCTGATGAATGAATAATGCAATGTTATGGAACACATGAGCAAAATGAATGGGCATATATAGTTAGAAGCTGTAACTAGTTTGTTACAATATTGAGAGGTTAAACATGAAATTGTGTATTAGCTTTATGTGTTTACATAAGATACATGTGTTTACATTAATTACATGTTTTTATACAGATTTGAATTCAATTTTGTGTAAGCGGTTGTGTCGGGAATCGTTGATGAAAATGATTAAGTTTTGATAATTTTTCTTATGTTTCATTAATCAAAGGTCAGGAAGGGAAATACACATAACTGGCAGAGACATTAAGTTTTAGTATGATAGTGAAATTTGCTGGCATTTATGATTAAGGGCAATGGGAAAAAAATAATCAGACTGATATCTATTGTCATTGAATGATTATCTGAAGACAAAAGACGACCAGTGATCTGGCAGGTCAGCGGAATGACCTGTTTTAGACATCATAAACATCTGATTATCTGAATACAGGTTCGTCCTGTGATCTATTGTAAGAATATGACCTATTTTATGACAATTGGGGTCAATTCTGCTCTTAACTGATTCCTGTAGCACTAATTAGGATCTATGTCGACAATGCCTTTTGACCACCGCTTTGTAACTGACCTATTTGACCACCGCTTTGTAACTGACCTATTTTAGAAAAAATTACATTGAACGTATTTTGGAATGGAACTATCAAATGATAACTTGAGGCTTATTTGTAGTTATCATTATTCATATTACTGTAGATGGTAGTAAACGTTTATTAAACAACACACAAGCAATTATTGGTATTGAAACCCTGGATGGACAACTATCCCTATTAAAATGTATTGACTATGTCATTGATGTCCAAAACATTTTTACCGTCTATTGTTTAGGTTGTTAGCCTCACACCATAATCTTCTACTCTACGTAATAGTGATGTCTGGACGGACATTCTGTGTTAACTGCTTATTTAAGAGATTCTTTCAAACACGATTAAACACTTTGATGTCTAAACCCAAGGTACAGTTGTTTTTGCTTTCCCTGCTAAAACTGAAGATTTTGAGAAATGGAATAAAAATGCAACTTGTATCTTTAAACTATGACCATGACTATGACGAAAGCGAGAGTATCAACTGTTAAGACAATGCTAAGAATATTATGGTCGAGGGGACCAGTCTGAGAGGCCAGGAAATCTCTCTTGACCCAACCAGAGAGGTTAATTGAGTTCATAATGAGCTTTTGGTAAGGACAAATAGTAATCAGCTAAACGGCTTAAAATTCATTACAGTTATCTTCTGATGGTGGTACACAAATTACTATTTTGTGCCAAGGTACTTATAAATAAAATGTGATGATGTTACCACACTCGTCACTCGTTACATTCATGAATTGTAAAAAAGCAATCTATTTAAAATTCATTTGTATGTAAGAATAGTTTCTGAAGATACCTTACAGCCTTTTGTAGATTCGCCGATCAATTGACCATCTAAATTCATGACACGTCCAATTTAAAGTGTCTGAAAAGTATGAGTATTTATTTCTTTGGTTTAAACTATCAAAGATGGAGTTTATGCCTTAAAGCCGGCATTGTGGAGATTTTGAAAGTTAGCTGTAAACGGTTTCTCCATGTCAATTACATGTGCACACAAGAAGCACAACTATATATCATATTTGTGCAAAATGACCAAGTTTCGTTTACCAAGGCCTTACGGTTTTCAAGAAATGAATTCTTAGTTTACGTTTCAATTTAAAGAGACAAATGATAAATTCTTTACGGTTTAGATTGGTCTTTCTCTGCAAGAATATAGAAGAAAATGAACAATGATTATCACCTGAAGTCAAATGCGCACTAGCCACGGAAGACGGAGGTGTCTAAGAGAATAGAGAATTAGATTAGAGCTCATAGCATGACATTCTAAAGCTTAAATTACAATTGAAATTATGATAGATTAATTCCTATCCTTTACTGCATATAGATATGTTTTTGTAGGTGTACATATAACCTTTCATCACTGGTAGCTATGGTTTCTGATGGTTGAAGATAGATACACATTAATCAAGGCGACATACACACTAATACTGCAGCACTGCTCTTGGAATACTTTCTTTATCACTTTGTCATTCTTTGTATATCAACATGTAAAAGTGAAGGATTATAGCCTGTAATAACCATTTATGTACTTGATCTATAGCTGTAACGATGACAGAAAAATGAAATTGTCTACTAATGAAAAGTAGAAACTGATTTACCCTGACTTCCAACTGAACCCTTCTGAATTATCTTCTTGTTTTGGTGAACAGAGGGCGTGGGATTTACTTGTAAATTGTAATCTGCTGTATATAGAGAAAATGAACGATGTTTGTTTGAAAGAGGATATATAGATGAGTTTGATAGAAGCATTATTTTAAATTACAAAATCGGTACACATTTATGTGTTTACCAGGAAGTAGTAAGATATAATTTATATATTGCATGCACTACTGCCATGAAGAGGTTATATTACCTCGAAGTGCTGAATGTGTTGGCTGGGATCACGTGTACACAAGTAAATAGTACACTGGGGATGAAATATCTTGTGGCAAATTTCGCATTGAGTTGAGTGCAGCAAGTTGCTACGAATTTCGAAAGTTTTGAAATGATATAAAAAAAATTCTTTTGAATTCACAAGTGAAAGTGAAATCATTTAAAACAAATGTGTTTTTGAAAGCTCATTGCTAACGAGAATCATGATAATATCACTCTTGAACAGTCTCACAAGTGTCCATTATAATTATACCTATGCTAAGTATTTTTGTTTTTATAATTATAAGATAAGTACAGCTTGTGCTTCACAAATCTTATCTTCTTTTTCAAATATTCAGTTGGTGATCAGGGAAAGTGAGATAGCTTTATCTTTATCTTTTATATTTAGCCAGCAATAAGAAAAATGTCAATATTTAGTACGGAAAAACATCTGTCTGGTCAGTTATCGTTAATAATTTAAATGTTTGATAGGTTTTGGATACGAAACTTCTTAAAAAGCTTTCAAATTTGATATTATTTGAGTAATTTTCATTAGCAGTTCTTGGTTTCAAAAGTATTGGTATGGAGTTATCATCTTGATGGACGCATGGGGTTTTCAGAGCACACCCGCACCTCACAAGTGACTTGTTGCAGCAGTAGTTCATTGTGAAGCTAGATTAGGATTCAGTGCATTATCGAGGCTAGCGGGTGTTTCCACACTGCACCTCGACTATACATGTTTTGCTCGCTTGCCCCTAATTCAATACCATCAAGTGTTTTGAATAAGAGTTACAAATCTACTTCAACAAAATATAGGTTCAAGATGTTACTTCAATAATCTCATGTGAGCCTTTTACATAATACGAATAGAAAACGAACCAAAACTTAATCAAGATTATCCACTTAGAACAAATGTCTTGCTGACCTTTTGACGCACAAGGAAGGAACACACTTTATCGATGGTTTATAAGGTTTTCGTTTTGTCAACACGATGACAAAAACATTAAGCTTGTTTTGTTTTTACTTGTCTATATTTGGATCCGTTTTAAAGGTATATATGTGCTAAATAATCATGTCTAAAAGATGTGTTGCTCATCACAAACTGGTTTAATCCTGTTAGCTTTTGGAAGAACGTACTTATTACTTTCTATTATTATTACTTATACGGTATCTTTAAAATTCAAGAATTGTATTTTTTTCAAAATATTTGTCACATTATATATTGTTAACAACTTTCAAAGCAATAAACAGGGAAGACGTCAAAATACAGGGAAGTTTGCTAATGTTTCTATGGAGGTAGAATTGGAACTAACTGGAAGCAAAAGACGGAAAAGTTGCATTCTGTATGATGGAATCAGATATACACAACTATTAAAGCGGGGTTTTCACTACGTCCGTTTTTTTAACGCGATGCTTTAAAGAAATCGCACCAGAACGAAACACGCTATATTCAATGAGTTGTCATACACTACGTCCGTTTTAAGCGAAGAAAATGGAACCCGTATTCACAATAGCAATGGACAAATATATACAAATGTTAGGATGAACCTAAGTGAGTCAAGTGAGAGAATCGCAATTATTTCAAGAAAAGTGTCACTTCATCAACCTTATTGTCAAACGATTTTCAAAAAGATCAACAGGTAGTATATTACTAACGGAATTAGTTGAAGGATAATTCAATAACATTTACCTCGCCCCTTTCATAGTATAGCGACCATCCATGATAATGCAGTAATGTCAATCGTTTCAGAGTTGAAACCAATAGCTTTGTTGAATTGAACTAGCTTATCTATTTACTAAAGTAATTAACTTCCCCACGTCTGGAATCTTGGATCCATAAGATAGATGTATGGTTTCTCAAACAAGTTGAGGTTTATTAAGAATTACGATAACAAGTAGTTCACAGTTAAAGAGTAAAGAAAGAACAGGCCTTTGTTTCAGTTAATCCCAAACGTTACGGTAAATGGTCTGCAACTTAGGCCAAGGTGCTTTGTTGTATTGACTTTCAAATAGATATGAATGTCAGACTTATTTTCGTATCTGGAAACATTTTAGAATACAATTATTACAATTATTGTCATTTTTTCAAACTGCACGAAGTTTGTTCTTCTGGTATAGTAATACTTGTCTCAATTCATGATGTACTTTATCCATACTTTATCAATACTTTTAAACATCTTTGTACACTTCGTTTTCATGGTTTGAAATAGACGCTGCAGTTTCTACAAGAACCTTTAAAAGTCCCTATACCTTCTAGTAATGCAAATTGAACTGATAATCTCTCCAAAAGACGTCTTCAGGCTTCCGTTATTGTATGTGTATTCTCTACAGATAGGAGCTCAATAATGCCCTTAAAATATCCTCTTCAATGAGTAAAGTCATCAGGAAGTTAATGAATTGTTCATAATTGTTAAAATCTCGTGAGGTAGAAAAGTCAAATATTTTCACTCGATGAATCCCCACCATGTCGCTACTATGTAATATGATGAATGACTTAATGAAATTACCCGTGGTTAGTATTTGAACTGAATCTCAGTGTTTGTTTCATAGAGGTATTTAACAATTCTCAACCCAACAACACCCCTTCGTCATCTCCTGCTCTACACCATTAAAACTAATCTACAAAACCAACTCTTTAAGTGTCATTCTATAATTAATGTGGTAAGAAGTATAAGATTTGATAGATTGTCAACATCTTTATGAAGAGAATAGCAACGTTTCTGTAGAGATCGATGTAACTTTTTCAAGCATACGGACCAAAGAGATGTTTAGCAGTACATTCAACACCATAGTGAGATTACCTTTCAGACCGTTAAATTTCCTTCATTCTTAAAAGGAAATTGTTAAGAATTCCATACAGTTTTAGATTTGGTCTTTAATTCTGACAACAAATGTCTTAGATTTACTTAATTTTCAATAATTGTTTTTATTATGGGGGATTTTAATATGATACTGCCATTTATGATCGACCATTGGGACATTACTTCTCCTTATATATATAAGTCTTGTTTCACAAACTAATTTCTTTTTCGTTTGATTGTTTTCATACTGAGTTGTAATGCTAATTATAAGTAATATAATGATCAAGATGATCATGCATTTACCAATGATAGGCCAGTATACGTCGTTTACTACCAAAATGCTGATAAACCTATTTTCAAGAGCACCATGTGGCCATCTGTAGCCAATTATTGACAAACAGAGACCAATTTGTAACAGAATGATAAGCAAATAAGTTAAATGGCGGTCATGAACTACAACACAAGTCGTAAATGATGATAAACTCGTTAACTTTATTCCCCAAATGACGTCACTTCCTAATTGCTCACACAAGGGGGTGGGGGGGGGGGGGGGGTAGATTGTTGGTAGGGGGTGTCCTATTTTGCGATTTGCTTATAAACTATAATTATATAAATCGGAAGACATGCGTTGACTTGATCAAGCAGTCTTATTATATACTTATTAATATACTATATTGATGAACACTTACTTATTCTTAGAATTTTTCTTATTGACCGTTGACCACTTATGGCAAAAATAGAACTAACTATCTCATTTGTAAGATGTAAAATTTATTAACTAACATAATACTAAAGTGCAAATAAGGGGTTTTTTGTTTTAACTTTACCAATAAAAACAAACAAAGTTCAATGAATTAACTTATCCACAATTCATCTTATCAAGAATACCTTTTGTAATGCTGGTTAATCTGGTTTCAGAAATACCTTTTTGTTATATCGTTTCTCCTCTATTGGCGTTATTAGTTGGGGTTTCATAAAGTACCTAATAAAAAATAATAGTAAAATAATAATTCTTATTACTCACCCGTGTAAGATACTGCAGTGTAACATTCATACGGCGATATAAAACTAGTGTAATACCACTGCATGTATAACGTCACAATATTGTGTGGTTGTGACGTCACAATGTTAGCACCGCCGTTTCAATTGCAGGCAAGTCGCGGCAATGTTTCATTCAGTACACAATCGGCAAACGTGATTGATTACTGAGATCAAGTAATAAACTTCCTTTAACTTAATACTGTGGAACTTTCAATTTTTATTCAATCTTTGTAAGACGATGTGATTTTCTAGACAATTTCGTACCTTATTTTTAACACTGAGTGCCTGTGCAGGGTTTTTCGTTTTGTCCTTCGAATGATTTGATGTATGAATTTTGTTTTTAATATCACGATTATATTTTTTATTCTATAGGTTTAGAAATTGATATATATATATATATATATATATAAGCTTCCGTATATATATATATATATATATATATATATATATACACACACACACACACACATATATATATATTATATTAATTTTCGTTCTTTTTCATATGGAGTTATCTTACTTAGTTGTTTAAATCAGTGATTCGAATCCCTGTTTCACAAGACAACAATTTCAAGTAAGTTAACAATTATTGTAAAAAGATATGTCTGTCTGGCAAACATGAAATCTTCCTTGTGTCGATGAATCTCCCACACTTACATCCTGCCCTGAAGCAAATGTCAACAGCATGCTTCCTGTTCTGTAGCAGAGTGACCTCCAGACACTTGAGATAATTAACTAGAAAAGTCTTTTTACTATCAAATCAAACCAAGTCAGAATAACCTTAAGCGGTTTGTTTTTAACGTGGGATTCATTTGTCTCATTCTTATCACGCTTACGCGAAAAGATGTTTAGATCTGTGAGTTCCATCGCAATTCCTTTTTTATACACTCAGACAATGTGAAATGAACAGAAAAGAAATTCTTAACAGTAAGGTAAAGATGTTTAAAGAGCCAGTCCGTGAGTTGTTGGAGTCACATATGCCAAACTTAATCAGTGGTGTCATTTGATCGCGAAGTATCGACTGTTACCAAAAAGACATATTTTAAAGCTTAAATTATGATCGAAAACCGGACAGTGGCGCGCGTCAAATAGTCAAACGTAATTTTGGAGACTTATCTAAAACAGCCAGGAGAGCAGTTACAGGAGTTGATAGCGTTTGTTAGGTTATATAAATAGTATCCATGTATATTGAATTGGACGTGATATCTACACCTCAGTGCATTTATAAGGCTGATTTTAGATTTGTATGGAAAACCAGTATTTCTCAAATATATGTCTTTTGGACATGAAAAGTTAAGATGTTTTGATTTCATATCACCACATATGACATTTAGGTTCGTATCAAAGGTAAATACTATGTTATAAAAAAACTGAGTGGCTCTTTAAACGAAGGAAATGACAGCAGTGGAATCAGCAGGTAAGCTTTATGGTAAAATGAGAGTGTGTACTTAATAATCTCATTTCAAGTAGGATGAAATACCATATATGAATTAACAATTTGGTGATAATGTTATATACATAATCTAATAGATCTTTATTCCGACCTAAATTCCGAATGTTTGGCCCTGAGATTTTGTTGTTGATACTTAGGTCTTCCATTGATGCAAAATATTAAGCATTGTGACGATTTGTTTGCTGGGATAGCTATAACTTACACATTACTTGATCTCAAACAAGCGATATTTACTGAGGAGGAATACAGTTTTAGATGAAATGATATCTGAAATCTAAAAATGATCGCTTAAAACTCAAATTTAACTTTTCATCATGTTTCAGGAACGAAGTTCTTCGTTACTTCTGGAGGTCTTCTGCTTATGACGATTCAAGCACATCTCATATTCATGGTACGTATTTCTAATTGGATGTCGGTTTTTTATCATAGTGGTATAAAAAGTAAATGAAGAATAAATCTTCAACCATAAGTCTCTAAGATTTTAATAACATTAAACTGTGGAAGCCATGCATACAGTTTGGTCACTGACGTAATAATGGAGTTCGTTCACAGGTATTTTTCTCGGGCTAACGATCTCAATCCTGAGTGCATACAGTCATACCGATTCCGTCAATACGACCGCCCGTCGAAGGATATTTTTGTCCTACTACTTTCAGTAAAACATGTTCTTCAAATTCCTAGCATGTTTTGTGTTCCATGATGAGGGATATATTGCAAAATTGAAACAATTTTTGTGATTTTGATAATTGTATTTCTATATTTTTAAATCTAGTACCTAGTCATTTCTAAATTCAGAATTTGTCTGACCTATTTGTCCTATTTTTACATTATGAAAATTCCTGTATTTCTATATTTATACATTTAGTGCCTAGTAATTTTCTAAGTTCAGAATTTGTCCGATTTTTACCTAAAAAAATTCCCATTTTTTCTATCCTACTTAGAGTGATTCTGTTAAAAATTGGACTTAACAAAATTTATGTTTTGTACTTCCCATTTTCTAAGATAAAAATGGTGCAAGCGATAGCCAAATAACCATTTTATTAAGACTTCACGTTTACCAGTTATTCAGTTGATAAAGGATGGTCGGGCATATTGGTGAGTTTAATAGATTTAAGTTTAATGTTTCTGAAACTAGAGAAGAACTCTCATTATCAAAGATTAAATGGTAATATGACAAGAACAATTATGGACCTTTGACATTCTCGCGCAGGGATCTGTTCTAATGGTCTTGCATGCTTACTCTGACAAAGGCTATTTTAAGATGTTTATAGCAGCGTAATTTAAACTAACTTTGTTTCATTTCCTTTGAGGGGGCATCTTTGTTGAACTGAAGATTACGAGCTACTTCTAAAAGACACACTCGACATGCCAGAACTCAAAGACATCAAGTCCTGACTTGAAACTGTTTCCTTCCACATCTTTTGATAGTTATGAGTACAGGAAATCCCACTCACCCCTCTTGCTAGTGACGTCAAATTGAGCTAAAAGCAAAGACAATCATTCATGTTTTTTTTATCTTTAAATAAACAATGGGCTTTACATTTTGATTCTGACATAGTTATTAAAAAAAGAAAGGAAAGTTATTCTATTAAACCACATTTTAGCGCAATAGCTAGTTGTATGTATTGCTACTATAACAGCACTTTTATATGTGCTACACAGAAAGTGATTAAATTCACAAAAATGGAAGAAAAACATCTTTTTAGCAATCGAGGTAATTTCATTATTATCTAAAATAGGTTGCAGGTATGGTAAAAATATAAGCTTTTGATAAGATAAGATTTTGCGAATATATGATGATTTGTCGCTGCAAGGAAACAGTATATCTAATTTAGATATGGATCATCATCATTTACCTTAATTTGTAAAGTTCGAGTGAATTAGTGCACTGCGACAACTTACGATATAAACTTGAATTTACTTTGCTTCCGTTGAAATACTTTCCACTTCCAGTTTGAAAATAAATGTTTGAATGGTGTCTGTTTTGGTTGACGATTATCTAACCAGCTTCCTCTCGTTGTATTATTCTATTCACACATGGCTCTTTTCAAGAACACGCTTTCCAGGGATATTCAACGTAAAGTGGATTTTATTCAAGATTTGTCTTCTCAAAACGAATTTCAATTTACACATTGAATTAATCAATATCCAATGTATACATGCTCATTCCACTTGTAATTGACTAGAGACGTCCCCCCGCTCATGCCAGTCTTCATATAGCTCATGGACTCCGGTGATAATGTTTCAATGTTAGAAGTTAAAATTTCACAAGTGCACATGTAGCACTAGAATTTGTGACATCTACACTCTGGTTTCTGAAGAGAAGATAACTGAAATAAAGGTCAAATACAAAAAACAGTGCAGCTATACAGAATCAATATCTCTGTCTTAATTCTATATTCCTCGAGGACTGCTTTATCTCTATTCTCAGGACAAAACTGTCTTCAAGACGCCAAATGTCAAAAACTAGAAATAGCCCGTAATAGCCCGTTTGTCACACCGTTTGAACTTTTCATCATTGAATCGGTTTTTTATAAAGATATAATCCAAATGGGGATAACATGACATTTAATATGCCTTGTAAGGGGGAAATCCTCTCTTGGGTTTGTTGTGAAAGTTCACTGACATGTTTTTAAATGAAAATAAACGTGTATTTATTAAACAAGTTAAGAGACGTGCAGGTATTGTTTTCATGTCAAATGAAACTATGTAAAACATAATTTATTTTGGTGATTAATATCTAGTCAGTATGTCAATGTCATTATTCAAAATTTGAAAATAAACATGATATATACCTAAATCTTGTCAAGTAGAGTGATCACTAATTTCTACAATGATGCTTTATTGAAAAGAGATCTATTCATATTTCACATTTTTCAAATGCTTGTCAAGATATTAATTGTTTCTATTAATTCATCATAATCAATAGACATATTGATGAGCGGGCATTAACTAGAACCTTTAACAAGAAGGAGAAATTGAATCTTGACAATTCTACTACTAGTTATAATGGAATTCTATCATTTTTAGAAACCAAGAACGTTTTCTTATTCAATGATTTTTCTCTTGATAATTTACTATATGACTGGGTTGATATAATGTATTATGATGTTGCATCGTACACCAGTGGTTTGAGCATTGAACGATGGTTTCTCTTCAGTATTTCCTCAGATATATGTGAATCAGAATGGGTCATTTATAATATATTAAGCTTTACGATTTTTGATAGGAGCGTGTCCATTTTGTTGATGATTTTCTTGATGAATACTTATTATTTTTAGGAACACGATGCTTTCTTTCTAGTACCACAGTCTCGCACCAATAGTCCACGCAGTTGTTTAACTTTGAAATTGAAGACGATGTGAAGTCTGTAAACGTTTATTATCAGACTCTGCACAAAATCAACATTCTTCTTAATATATTTTAAAAAAACTTTCATAGGAAATATTTGCTTTGCACACGGGAAAACAACATACTGTGTTACTGTAAATGGGATTCGATTTCAAATTTGCAATGCAGAATCTGTTCGCTATCGTGGACGTATGTAATTCCTTTTAAAATTCTTTTCTTTTTACATAACGAGCGACACTGTTTCAAAGTACATCATCTCGACTACCTCGGTGACGATATCATATCTTTCTTCCAGTAAAATGATTTTTACATTCCATTTAACGTTTATACGTGTTTCTTGAAAATACTGAATCCTGATTTCAAAGTATCGAAACCTGAAAAGTTGCTGGTCAAACTCTAAACTGTATAATTTTTCATATACATTGTAACTATCTGAAACATTCATCGATCTGATTTCAACTAGTCACATAGATTGCATTTTGAATTATGTAACTTAAAAACTCTATAGCCTTGTGGTATGATACATCAATTCAGTTCTTTTGGATATCATAATTCGTTGAATTTCAAACACCAGCGTTAATTGCACAGCAGAAGGCATGATTTTCGACGTTGTGTTTAAGAAGTATGTTAAGAAAATCTTTATACCTTTATTGTTTTCTCTTTTCATATTTGCATTTCCATATTAGGAGGATTTATTTGCTTCAAATTTCACGTTAGAAATTATTTCAACAATAAAATAAAAATTATGATTCAAAATTGTGATCGTTTACTTTTGTGCAACGTTTTGACATTACTATTTGACGATATCAGTAGCTCTTCTAATCAACAAAATAGTTATGTAGGCCTAATCAAAAACAAATATTCCTGAATAATGAAAGAAAAAAATCAATGAAACAAACTGTTGTCTATGTCTGAACATGGATATTACAAAATTTCTGCTCGGCGACCCAAAGGCAAACCTATTGACTAACCACATTTTTATTATAACAAAAGAGTTTGTAAACAAAGCTGGGATTAGCACCAACTATTTGAATTTCAATGAACTAATTAACTTAGAAAAATACATTTTTTCGGAGGATAATCCAAATTTTCAAAGAAAATGGTCGTGTTTGTATCAAATAGATAATGTACTGTGAGTCTCTTCTATTTCTGCACCCTTTCACCCTCGGCTATCTCCTATCCTATCTACCTTTCTTCTTCTGTTTTATTTTGGTGACACTTAGTATTTATCAACAATGATTGAGTGACTGCTTGTACCACCTCTTTTCTGTTAATAAAATTTTAAAAAAAACAACAAAAAACCCCCAACAAACCGTTGTCTATGTTGTATGAACATAGCAACTTCCCAATGCAGTACAATTTGGAAGCTATGGCTATGCTTATATGAATACAGATGTTTCTCCTATGCATATTAATATCACAGATGAGAAGGTTGTACTTTTAGATGATATCCTAATCGCCTGTAATTGCCTTGGTTGTAAATAACCCCAACGGTACACCAAATGGACGATTAGGGTTTATAATTGTATTTTCATTTATTACTTTTAAGATAGTATATGACCGCTATTTGACTTTTGGATTCTACCTCAATTAATAGGGTCCCGGATGGCCCTAAATGATCGAGATTACCAGCATTTTACGAGTAAATGAAACAAACCCAAGTTCACATTCTATCGTACGTAATTGGCAAGCGTTTCCTTCGATCCCAGTTACCAGATGCCCGTCCCAGATTAGCCACGGTCAAAAAGAAGCTTAGGCACACACTTGAGGTGAACATTATACGTACGATTGTTGGTAATTTTAACTAACTTGATAACCATTGTTCTTCTCATCCACTAAATATTCAGGCGGATAGGAGTTTATTCAAGGTTTATAGGTGCACATTTATCGAAATAACGGACCGCTATCATCAATTACTTATACAGGCCCTATGCTGGTAAATGTGCGTTAGCTTTTACGTTGCTTTACTGAGATGGCGTGTTATTTCCTTTTACTAGATATACCGAAATGCAACCTGGACTAACAAGCCATAACCAGTGGAAGTTTTTCAATGTTGATGATTTTCTTTATTGTGATATTTTTCTTTACAAAAGTCTTAACCATTTGTTTAGATATATCGGTTCATTCCAACATAATCATGGGTTAGTACGTACGTATAGTAGTAAATATATTTTTTTATCGCTATATACTGCTAATAATTAATGGCTATTAGATCAGACAATAAGTAAAGCGACATATATTAGAAAAAACTCTTTTATTAAAAGGATTCACATGAGTAGAATTAGTTTGTGGTGTTTGGTCTCAAAATGGTCATATAAAAAATCATAAAGATCATGAAAACGACAAAGATGTAGAAGGTAGATTATTGCAATCCGTTGAACATCTTAATCACATTAACAGTTTATAAAAAAGAAACATATGTGACAATTCAACCTTCATGACAAACTGGACATTCCTTAATGAAAGGGATATACAAACATCCGAGTACAAAATTCATAGGATGTTTGTTTATGTTTACTCAACTCCCTAAGCAACATGTGGTTCCATGTTATTATATACATTGCGTGTTTAGCCTACATCAAAATTGTCGATCACGCCTTTACCTCTATCAGTATGTCAGGACTCAGACTCATTGAAAGACACTTAAATGCTAGAATATTACTTTTAAAAAAAAGGTTGTTATGAAGATCAGTCAAACTGTTAGAAACGGTGAGTACAAACATTTATATTATAAATTTTCTTGAAATTTTTTAAACGGTTTTTGTCATATTGAACTTAAAATTCAAAATAATAATAATAATAAACTCAAAATAAGTTTTTATATGGCTGAAACAATACTAAAAATATAATTCAAATCACATCGCAAAACATTTAAGTTCATCCCACAAATGCAATAATAATGATCTTTACTTGAAGCAATGGAAATGGAAGAACCGCCATATAAATGTTACGAAGTCAAAATCAATGTCCAATTTTCATGTGGTCTACTGAACACTACCTACATATATCTGTCTTTGTTTCTGCTGTAAATAAGTTCCTAATCTACGTTTGAGTCGGAGGCGCGCGCCACACCTTTAAGCGGTTTATCGTCATTATACTAAGTTGATAAGCATTAAATTAGCATTTTTTAAGAAACAACCAGTCATTCTCGATAAAATGAAAACATTTCTAAACTTTGGCATATTTGACTCCAACAACATAGTCTATATCAATTTGTGTAAAAACCGTATCATACTGTCGAAATTGTTAAATTTGTCAATTGAAAGCTGTTGATGAGGAACTCTAAACATGAAAGAGTGTCCGTACATTCCAATTTTATTTGCAAGAGACCAACATGTAAAGATAGGTAGTAGATATAAGTTTTGGAGCTGCATGTGTATCTCTTCTAAAACCTGTTATCAGCAAACTGAAAATTTGTATTTAGCAAAAGGAGAAGTATTGCTTTTGACTATATTCTTAACTGGTTTTTGTGCAGTCTACCTGTACAGTGGTTTGGTAGGGTTTTAGAAACTAACTCTACAAGTCATTTTAATTGCTCCTTTTAGAGCGTTTGTGCATTTCAAAATAACATTTTTGTATTATCTTTCAAATGGACTGTTTTATTCTATACATTAGTAGCACAAATACCACGGGATACACACAATTATTACGTCCAAATACATCAGTTGTAGGGTCCCAATAGTCGGAAATGTTGACAATGTGCTGTTAAAGTAGTGCTATATTCTACTACATGCATTTCCCCTCGAATCACGTTTCCGAAGACTCCGGAAGTATTGTCATACTAAAAGTCCACAACTTCAACAATACACAGGCCAACTAAAGTAGTGCCAGATCATCTTACTTTGTCTTGTCTTTGAAATTACTATTCCAGTGGGAAAATATCAGGTGTGTAGACGTCTTGTTATTCCTCTTGAGCAAAGTCGAGCCAACTTCATTCAAATGTCAATGTTAAATGCGTGGAGCTTTTGATAGAACTTTTTGTAAGATAGTAATTAAAACGACGGATTTGAATGTCGTCTCGATTGACTAAACATAATAATTTTGTTCAATCGCCAATAGTTAGTTAAGTTCGTGTACATTAAACAGTCAATCAAGAGGACAGATCAACATGGGTGCTACGTGCCAGACGAAGCTTGACGAAGAAATACGACAACTACTATAATACATGAAAACACCCAATCAATACATACACAGTAAAACAAGTTTAGCTACCCCCCCCCCCCCCCCCCCCCAAAAAAAAAAGAAGAAAGAGAATTAAGAAAGAAAAGAATCTGTACACAAGGTTCAGCTTTGTAGGTCTCTTTCTTCTTCTTCTTCTTCTGAAGAAGAAACACAATAGGTTTTCAAGGTATGGCCTCTTTAGCCCTTTTAAAGGATCTCAGGGTCACCAAATCTATAAATTAAGAAACTCTTTAGCCAAGGAGTCCGACACAAGAGTTCAGATTAACTCACTGATTCTGGAGAAAAAGATGAAATCGTGAAATGTTCAGGCTAGATGAGCTACAAACATACTTTCTCTCCTCAGAATGTTTTCCTACTAAAATACAATGGTCAGGGATAATTATTTGTTACAATAAGGAAATTCTATCCAAGGGCAAACAGTTTGAATGCGTCTAGAAAGTATTATCTTTTGATATCTAAACTTCGTCTTCGATAATACGATTGTTAGAAAACGTATTTACAGTTTACAGATCAAAATTCTGTTGGAATGTATCTTAATCGGATATCTAATGGAGTAACATGCCTCAAGGAATTAGATGAACGGCAGTTTGGTTTTCTGTTTGAAAACATAGGCATCAAAGCCTCGCATGCGTTTCTCGAGATCTGCGTGCTTTCTTTACATTAAGCCAGCGGAATACTCTTTATCCTACCCTTAAATCCGATTCCTGTATCTACAATGACGTTATACCCAATTATGCAAAATAAATCTTCAGAAAAAGCTGACAAGAGATCGTGCAATCAAACTATTTAAAGCCTTAACAGCAAAAAATCCGTTGAGTTAAAGCTAGTGGCTTCATGCGCCTTAATTAACGACATTTCATTGGCTGAAAAAATAACAGGTGAGCATAGCCACGAATATTTAGCCGCGCCAGCCATACGAGGGATTTGGCCCGAATGAGATCAGGGTATATGAAAGGAGCTCGATCAGTAATTTCAATTACACTGATGTAGCAGGATGTGGTTGATTCTGAAAATTGTCATCTTAGAGATCACGGTAAACAGGTTTAAGTTGTAATTTGTTATCGAAAACCGGACAGTGGCGCGCTAATGACACAAACGTAATTTTGAAATCTTATTTTCAGCAGGCACGGAGAAAAAATATTGGTAGGTAGCTTTTGATAGGTTATGTAACTCATATTCATGTAAATTGGACGCATAATTTCGACTTATTAACACACATGTCAGACTCGAATCCTGTGGCGAATTTCCAAATCTATGGCAGATTTTTAAATTCCTGACATTTGTACCTTTTTTGTACTTTTCTGCAATGATTAACCAAATCTTACGCTAGATAAACTTACCCTAAAATTAGTCGACAGGAATCCAAGGGTTAGAAAAGATAGTCTTTCAATATCTTCTGGCTAAAGAAGACAGACTCACCGAGGGCAAAAAAGATCCTACAAAATAAACACAATTGATGTGGCATGAAGCCGCAAATGTCTTATTTCATGTAAGGTATTGTTTAATGTATTTTCGTAATCGGGATATGGACTCTTATTATTTGGTCGTTATCCGTTTGCAATATGTCTCTGTGACTGTCTTAACTATTACGCTAGCGACGCATTGGGCCTTACGACGGATCAGTTAGCTATTATGACGTCATCGCACAAAGACGTCACTTAGCATGACGTCATGAAACAGTCTAACGCGCCACAGATAAGGACATCCGCCATAGATTAGAGACCCGCCACAGATCTGAGTTCTACACATATATGGCTGCTTTGGTATTACCTTTGTGTACGGCAAATTATCTTAATTCAGATATAAAGATTTGGGATGATATTTGAATTTAATTCAGGATAGATGGTATTTTGGCTCTTGTCTCAGCCATATAAAATTTCATAAAAGATACTCTGTGTCACTTCAAGTAAATTTGAGATGGTTCAGATTGTGATTTAGAAGCTATGATGTAGTGGTATGATGATAATGCATGGCGGATCGAGCAACTGTTTACGGATTCAAGACGTCATTTTTGCGAAACATTTTAAGATTGTAACTTGAAATTCAGAGATATCCTTCAATATGATCAAACAGTTTATATCTTGAATTACGCCTGAAGGGGAACATGTTATCGTTTGAGCATAGCTATTTCGATGGGGAAATTTTCAAATGATAGCCTCCCGGGAAAGACGTAAAGTTAATAACATGCTGTAAGAGAGGCTCATATGTGATTGATAACCTGGCCTGATGGAATCGACATTAATGACATGAAAGAAGGATCCAAGAACAACGGCGTGACGGCAATTTGAATAATAATGATGATTAACATACCATCGTGGAAAGTCGTGTGTGGAATAATATCTGTTGCAATATGAGTTTAAGTAAATGTTGTTACCGTTAAATATACCTCGTACATCCACATGAAGAACCGTATTCAATATTTAAGTGATTGGAATTATTGGAAATACTCTTTCGCGGATGAATTCTCCAGATTTTGGATTTTCACTGGGCCAAGAAAACATATTGTTCATTCTAGGTCATATGAATATTTTGTTCAACGTATTTATATCACTCAAGAAACTTTCACTAAAAAAGATATTCCATAATTTCCAAAAAAACAAAGGAAATACTGAATTACATCATTTCCTGACTATATACATATGTGTTACTAGATAAAATATCTATATTTCCCCCTCAGCTTTTCAATAGCACTAGCCTACATGACTTTCAATAAGTGAATAACGATTCTATTATGATTAAAAATCCTCAAAATACTCTCAAGAGTTACATCTTTTTTTTAGAGGAAAAATGCATTTTTAAAAACCTTGCTAACTCTCCATGGAAATGTTTGCTTTAACTTCTGCTTTGAGAGAGAGAGAGAGAGAGAGAGAGAGAGAGAGAGAGAGAGAGAGAGAGAGAGAGAGAGAGAGAGAGAGAGAGAGAGAGAGAGAGAGAGAGAGAGAGAGAGAGAGAGAGAGAGAGAGAGAGAGAGAGAGAGTATATTACCGAAATCACAATCGATAAACTTAAAGAATTTCTGACCTTAAAGTCTTAGCCGATATAAATATGACATTGAAAATCTTCATATTAAACAGAATCAACGTAAGCTTTCTTGTCGAGATGAAAATAGTAACCCTGCGTGGACTAGCAAGTATTTTATGAAATGTCTTGAAAATATTTCGAAATCAAGGAGCTCAGTGGATACAAATACGCCACGGTGGCAGAAATTGATGGATGGTTTTTCCAACCAACTGATTGATATATACATCATGCAAGGCGGTTTATGAAAGCCACAGAAAACAACCAGCGTAATGGTGAATCAAAACTTAAAGTGGCGTATAATAACGAAATGAGCCTTTATATGTTGTCATAATGATAATAAAGTACCTAAGTAGGCAATTAAACTTGCTGTATAGTAAAAGTAATAAAACATTCTAAGACATCAATGTTTACCATCTCAAACTGTGTTCTACTTGTGAAAACGCTTTTAGATGTCGTTAAGCCAATAGATTTTAACTTTACTCTGCCGTGTACAGAACATCACAAGTGTTTTACCTACTCAAGTAATGACAGCAGAATGCTACAACGTCATGTCTATGTTTAAGACATCGCTAGAGTTGATCTAAGCCTCCAATATTTGTAACTTTCAACTCAAGCTGATAAATTGATATCAGAAGACACTTGAGTGAGGTTATCTATTTATCAATTTGATATTTCAAATAAACTGTTCATGTTTGAATGCCTAATTAACTCATATCTCCATTTGATTAAAACCGAAAGTCAACTGTTAAATATGGTACAAATGGTATAAAGTGCATGTACACTTTTCAATGATTTATACAGTTTTAGGATTTTATCAAATTCCAAAATAGTTTCGACCTTCAAACAACCTCCCCTCTTCCCTGTGTAAGCAATTGCGTCAATTGTAGAATGCAGTTCACGAGTACATCTCCCTTTACGACTAGTGGTAAAGTACATGACCGCTGTTTAACTTATTGGCTTACCATTCTGTCACAAACTGGTCTCTGTTTGTCAATAATTGGCTACAGAAAGTCACATGGTGCTCCTGAAAATAATTCTATTAGCAATTTGAGAATAGACGATGTATATTGGTAAATGGTAGATAAGCAAACACGTGCGTATCTATGATATATTAGCATTACAACTTCGTATGAGAAAAATCACATGAAAAAGATATATATGTATATAAAACAAGATGTGGCAGATAATGTCATATATCAACAGTCCCTTAGACATGGCGGAAATAATCATAGAATAAAAAACAAATCTAAAACAACACCTTACCTTTTTCATTGAGAGGATTAAAGAAATAGTTGATGTTCTAAAAGGCAAGTCAAGTCAAAGAGTTTATTGTATTCAAGGCCTCCGGCCCACATACAAAAGTACATATCAAATAGTGAAGACACAAATAATATACAATTCAACAAATGACAGTTGAAAGATCCTGTTTGAGTTACTAGTTTTTAACAGTTCATCTCTAAGTCTTAAACTATGCTTGATAAATAATGATAAGTCGAGAATAACATGCAGTTTCGTTTTGTGAGGACATTAAGGATGTAAAGGCGACATTAGGTGATTTTGATAAAAACTTAAGGAATGTACTTTCTTCTGAGGACGGAATAAGATGGGCAAACTACCATAAAATGTGTTTCCTTTTCAACTGCTGATTTACATAAAAGGACAAATACTTCGATTCTTTTCGATACACAATTTTCTTCCTACATTTATCATTAAGTCTAACAACCCAAGTCAAGACTGATGGAAAAATTTCATAAGTCTTTGGAATATAAAATCGACAATATTTTTCTGAATGAAGTAAACTTTTGAAAGGCATAACCCAGTAGTTGGGAAAAACACAGACAAAGTTTCAATAAAATAAAATCAACTATCTTTTTTTAGTAATCTGAAGATACCATTCTAACTTGATAATGATATGTAGCACCTCGTCGTAACGATAAACCATTATAGCTTCGTAGTTTTGTATCATTTTAAAAACTTAAATTGACCCTTTTTCGGTTTGGCTTAAATAAGAATTAATATAAGCATTCAAACTAGACATTACACACATGTAGGTAAAATAAACTTTAACGCATATAACATATAAACTTTAAAAAATATACTTAAAAGTCTTACGATAAAACATAAGCATTAAAGGGAGCGAGTTACTTTTTCACATTTTACAGATAACGATTCATTGGTGTTGAATATGGCAAGCATAGTCAGATTCTGTTTCTGAAATGTGAATTGTTGAATTCCTCAACTTAATAAATGTTTAAAGTCTTATATCATCAACTTAGAATTTCATTCAACGCTTTTAAAAATTGACATTGCCGGTGAAATATTGAATTCAGTTAACAATGATATGACCCCGCTATTTGTTCACATTAGTGATAACGTATTTTTGTTTCTAAGTAGAGTGGAAACCTGTTATCACTACTAAAAGATTAAATTTCAAGAGTTCATGAAACAGTCGCATAATGTTAGTATTTCTGTTAAGGCGTCACATGAGGACACTAACAAAGCAAGCACCCATTTTACAGTAGTAACCAATTTTACATGATATGATAATTACAAAATCTATCTATTTTTGGCAAACACATTGTTTGGGAGGTATACAGGCGAAACTTTCTCTTGGTTCACCCTGGGCTTAATCTTCTGATACTCTTCTCGGACCACCCTGGGTAATCTTCTAATACTCTTCAAAGTCCACCCAGGGCTTAATCTTCTATACTCTTCATAGTCCACCCTGGGCTTAATCTTCTATACTCTTCATAGTCCACCCTGGGTAATCTTCTATACTCTTCAAAGTCCACTCAGGGCTTAATCTTCTATACTCTTCATAGTCCACCCTGGGTAATCTTCCAATACTCTTCAAAGTCCACCCAGGGCTTAATCTTCTAATACTCTTCAAAGTCCACCCAGGGCTTAATCTTCTATACTCTTCATAGTCCACCCTGGGTACTCTTCCAATACTCTTCAAAGTCCACTCAGGGCTTAATCTTCTAATACTCTTTAAAGTCCACCATGGGCTTAATCTTCTGATACTCTTCACAGATCACCCTTGGCTTAATCTTCTGATAATCTTCACAGATCACCTTTGGCTTAATCTTCTGATATCCGTCACAGATCACCTTGGGCTTTATCTTTTGATACTCTTCACAGATCACCCTGGGCTTAATCTTCTGATAATCTTCACAGATCACCTTTGGCTTAATCTTCTGATATCCGTCACAGATCACCTTGGGCTTTATCTTTTGATACTCTTCACAGATCACCTTGGGCTTAATCTTCTGATACTCTTCACAGATCACCCTGGCTTAATCTTCTGATACTCTTTTCAGATCACCCTGGGCTTAATCTTCTGATACTCTTCAAAGTCCACCCAGGGCTTAATCTTCTGATACTCGCCATAGATCACCCTGGGCTTAATCTTCTGATACTCTTCACAGATCTCCTTGGTTTTGATTTTCTGGTATTCTTCATGGATCACCCTGGGCTTAATCTTCTGATACTCTTCACAGATCACCTTTTGGCATAATCTTCTAATATCTGTCACATATCACCTTGGGCTTAATCTTCTGATACTCTTCACAGACCACCCTGGGTTTAATCTTCTGATACTCTTCATAGATCACCCTGTTATTGGTTGGAGGCCCATAGGCCTCCAACCATCTTAACAGCTGATATGTCTCTCTATATTACACTTGGAATTTTCAAAGGAACTTTCAACCAATCATACTTAGCCTCTTTGTATTTCGGCAATATCGTAAACCAATGAACAAATCTGTATTAAATTTACAACCACGTGACCATGTGGGTATTCCGAAATAATTGGCAACCGTTAATACGAAATACAATTGTTTATGCAAATCTCAACGTGAAGGACAATCAGTGGTGTTCAAGAGTCAAATCGGCAGTACAATTCTTCATGAATGTATGTGAACTAAATTAGACACATAGATTTCTCATGAAAGGTCAGAAACACCTATTCCTTATTAGTAAAAAAACCCTTCCTTTACAACGGTACACTCGAGAAACAAGCAGCTACAAGTCGATAAGTAGAGAATGTGAAAAGGCGAGTCAACAAGTGTGATATCACGAAGTGACAGAGAAAGAGGTAGTGAAATACGCTTCAGACAATACTTCAATATATCTTGTCCTGGCAATCCTTGAGAGTTTAGACACGAGTGATTTATAACTGATGCATGTGGACATATTAATTTGCAAAACCATCGAACATCTTGAGCGGTGCTGGACGCTATCAATTGTGACCTATATCCTAAAAATAGATCCCTTTCGCCTTTCTCCAAGGGATAAATCGGTGACTGACTGACTGTTGAGTGTTGTTAAAAAAAGGAACTGTATATATATATAACAGCATATTTGCCTCACTATTATATCTTATTTGATGCAATGAACAAATGATTATATAACCTTTTCTAAATAGAGGATAGCATGTAGGTCTTTTGTTCTTTTGTTGGCCTTAATCTACTCATTTGCCGTCATGAAAAATATAACCTATTTGTACCCTATTATTTCGCAGTATTTCCTAGCCTAATTAGGGTGCCTCCAACTTTGCCTTTTTAAAGGCTTTTCTTGTTGCTCTTCTGATACTTCAACCTTTAACTGACTGACACAACCTTGTCATGAAGACATCTTTTATACAGCTCTCTTTGGCAATTTGGGGTTGTTAGTATGGTGACCTTAAGCCTCAAAAATATTCAGTGATCAAGACTTTTGAAGCAATTTTTGTCTTCTCATATCTTATCAAGTTTCTGTCTCTGTGCAAACTCTATGACAAGTGGGGATAATTAATTAATTGGGATATTTCTTCAACTCTTCAGATCAGTTTCCATAAAAAATGTTTATGTTCGTTTATATGATATGTTTATGAAAAGCTTGATGCTAGCTCTATTTCAATCAATAAGTAATTTCTCCAGCTTCTTAATCAAAGAAATTGTCTGTGCCATACCTATCTATTGACCAAACACCTCATCTTGCTCCACTAGGGTATAATTGTATGGATCAAACAGAGATGGGGGTTATACTTGGGAACATAAAAGCTGATAAATGAATGATGAGTTACAGATAAAACCGTAATCGAATTAAGAGTTCATAGTTTTGTTAAGTTCATTTTGAGAGGTTTATTATGCATTCATTTTTATCATTTATCATTTTATGAATCTTTAGCATAACCGAGGTTTTGTAACCAGCTTAAACTCTGTACGGAAGATATTTTGAGAAATATGCAACTAATGAAATAAACGCTGTTTTAGCAATGAGAACAGAAAACGAAAAGGTCATGTTATTATCATAATCATAGTGATCCTAGCGGGTAATGGACAACTGTACTGACTTTCAGGAATTGAATAATCATGGTTTGCTTTTAGCGTTTGAAAACACATTTGTTTTCATTTCACTTGTGATTTTTTTTACAGAAAAAACATATTTTTATGTCATAGCTAAACCATTAAATATTAACATCAAATTGTTGCTCACAACTCTGCAGAATTTGCAACAAGATTTTGTTAGCATCGTTATACCATTTATTTGTGTAAACCCGAACCTTACCATCCCCTAACACGGTTATATTGACTTCTTTGATGTAATATAACTTCTATCAAACTTCCATCAAACTTCTATTTATATCTTGCTTCAAGTAAACATCGTACCTGTTCTGCATTGGCAGCAGATTACAATTTACAAGTAAATCCCACGCCTTCTGTTCACCAAAACAAGAAGGTGATTCAGAAGGGTTCAGTTTGATGTCAAGGTAAATCAGTTTCTGCTTTTCATTAGTAGGAAATTTCATTTTTCTGTTATCATTACAGCTATACTGAAGGGTTATTTCAGGCAATAATCCTTCACCTTTACATGTTGATATACAAAGAATGACAAAGTGATAAAGAAAGTATTCCAAGAGCAAAGCTGCAGTATTAGTGTGTATGTCGTCTTGATTAACGTGTATCTAATTCAACCATCAGAAACCATAGCTAACAATGATGAAAGGTTATATGTACACCTACAAAAACATATCTATATGCAGTGAAGGATAGGAATTAATCTATCATAATTTCAGTTGTAATTTAAGCTTTAGAAAGTCATGCTATGAGCTCTAATCTAATTCTCTATTCATCTTAAACACCTCCGTCTTCCGTGGCTAGTGCGTATTTGACTTCAGGTGATAATCATTGTTCATTTTCTTCTATATTCTTGCAGAGAAAACCGTGGCCGCAGCGACAGATCTCATTGGTTTGATGCAAAGTTAGGAACAGATAACTCTAATTCTCCGTTCTTGCAACCAATGAGATCTGTCGCTGCGGCCACACACCCCGTAAGGTCAAGGTGACGGGCGGCCATTTGTCCCATCAGGATTAAGTTGGGCGTGGAAATCGTCTTTCGGCCGTCCTCATTAGATAACCCCAAAGATTTATTTGTTTAAGTGAGTTGAAGTAGAAAGGCAAATCATTTGACATCATGTTTGCATAGATTTTATATTGATTGCGTGCGTATTCATTGTAGCATTCGGTCAAGAAAGCGGGTGGGGGCGAATGGAGTGTCTGGCCTTTCCATATACTATTAACAGAGGAACAATTATATTCAGGGGGTGTTCTCAAAATATGTTTTTTAACTTTTGATATTTTTTTTTAATGATCCGAGGGCCTGTGCTCTGGTTGGGTCAAGAGAGATTTCCTGGTCTCTCAGACTGGTCCCCTCGAATGCCATAGTTTCTTAATATTCTTAGCATTGTCTTAACAGTTGATACTCTCGCTGTCGTCATAGTCATGGTCATAGTTTAAAGATACAAGTTGCATTTTATTCCATTTCTCAAAATTTTCAGTTTTAGCAGGGAAAGCAAAAACAATTGCACCTTTGGTGTAGACATCAAAGTGTTTAATCGTGTTTGAAAGAATCTCTTAAATTAGCAGTTAACACGGAATGTCCGTCCAGACATCACTATTACATAGAGTAGAAGATTATGGTGTGAGGCTAACAACCTAAACAATAGACGGTAAAAATGTTTTGGACATCGATGACATAGTCAATACATTTTAATAGGGATAGTTGTCCATCCAGGGTTTCAATACCAATAATTGCTTGTGTGTTGTTTAATAAACGTTTACTACCATTTACAGTAATATGAATAATGATAACTACAAATAAGCCTCAAGTTATCATTCGATAGTTCCATTCCAAAATACCTTCCATGTAATAGTTTCTAAAATAGGTCATTTACAAAGCGGTGGTCAAAAGGCATTGTCGACATAGATCCTAATTAGTGCTACAGGAATCAGTTAAGAGCAGAATTAACCTCAATTGTCATAAAATAGGTCATATTCTTACAAGAGATCACAGGACGAACCTTTATTCAGATAATCAGACATGTTCATGATGTCTAAAACAGGTCATTCCGCTGACCTGCCAGATCACAGGTCGTCTTTTGTCTTCAGATAATCATTCAATGACAATAGATATCAGTCTGATTATTTATTTTCCATTGCCCTAAATCATAAATGCCGGCAAATTTCACTATCATAGTAAAACTAAATGTCTCTGCCAGTTATGTGTATTTCCCTTCCTGACCTTTGATTAATGAAACATAAGAAAAATTATCAAAACTTAATCATTTTCATCAACGATTCCCGACACAACCGCTTACACAAAATTGAATTCAAATCTGTATAAAAAAACATGTAATTAATGTTAACACACAAAGCAGTTTCACACATGTATCTTATGTAAACACATAAAGCTAATACAAAATTTCATGTTTAACCTCTCAATATTGTAATAAACTTCTTACAGCTTCTAACATATATGCTCATTCATTTTGCTCATGTGTTCCATAACATTGCATTATTCATTCATCATACACTTTTGTTATTTCAGATGAAGTATGTCAGAAAACTTCCTGATACTCGGAGAACATGCGAGCCCATCTTGTAATGCTATCATTCTTTGAACATAGCGTAATGTTATTAGAATGTTGCACGTACGAAATACAAACATTTTAAATGTGAGACTGTTCAAGAGTGATATTATCATGATTCTCGTAAGCAATGAGCTTTCAAAAACACATTTGTTTTAAATGATTTCACTTTCACTTGTGAATTCAAAAGAATTTTTTTATATCATTTCAAAATTTTCGAAATTCGTAGCAACCTGCTGCACTCAACTCAATGCGAAATTTGCCACAAGATATTTCATCCCCAGTGTACTATTTACTTTCTACACATGATCCCAGCCAACACATTCAGCACTTCGAGGTAATATAACCTCTTCATGGCAGTAGTGCATGCAATATATAGATTATATCTTACCACTTCCTGGTAAACACATAAATGTGTACCGATTTTGTAATTTAAAATAATGCTTCTATCAAACTCATCTATATATCGTCTTTCAAACAAACATCGTTCATTTTCTCTATATACAGCAGATTATAAGATAATTCAGAAGGGTTCAGTTGGAAGTCAAGGTAAATCAGTTTCTACTTTTCATAAGTAGACAATTTCATTTTTCTGTCATCGTTACAGCTATAGATCAAGTACATAAAGGGTTATTACAGGCTATAATCCTTCACCTTTACATGTTGATATACAAAGAATGACAAAGTGATAAAGAAAGTATTCCAAGAGCAGTGTTGCAGTATTAGTGTGTATGTCGCCTTGATTAATGTGTATCTTCAACCATCAGAAACCATAGCTACCAGTGATGAAAGGTTATATGTACACCTACAATAACGTATCCATTTGCAGTCAAGGATAGGAATTTATCTATGACTTTTTCGGTTGAAATTTAAGCTTTAGAATGTCAAAATACGATGTTTAATTCAGTTATTCATCTTAAACACCCCCATTCTCGATGACCAAACTGTACAACGAACCACTCAAGTGATTGAATTGAATTGATATTCTTCTAGACAATATCATAATAGAAAAATGACAAAATTTAGTTTTGAAAGGTTTTACATACTTATTCGATAATATTGCAAGGACGATCCTTTTTAAAATGATGCAATTTTGAAGGTTATCAATGGCAACGTTATTGGCTTAATACGCTGATGAAGAATGATATTGTTTAAAAAAAAGTTATGCTCATTGACTTTGAGTCCGAGACATTTCAGTTTCACACCTAGTGTACATGTTTGCGAAATCCTCTCCTTTACAGTGTCTACTAAATATTTCTAAAACTTGGAAAACGCCTTAGATATACATCAGTTATGAGCATTTCGAAATTTAGGGTGATAGCTATTTTTTCCGCGGTAATGGGCGTTGACTTAATGTATATGAACCAAGATTTTGGGATACCAATACTTATTCATTGAACTAATCAATCTTAAACCTTGATTACGTATTTTCTTTCGGTGTTGCGGGTCAAGGACAACGTAAAATACAAACCAATTATCAACCATGAAATATTTGTCCATGATTATCTAAACAAGGGAAACAAGAAAATGGTTCTGAAGATCATTTTTGATGTCCATGTCAAGTTGATGTTCATTCATAAAGACAGCTGCTCACTGTTGCCTTTTTCGGATGGGTACGATGAAAAATAAAGACATGGGTACAATAATTATGAAAATTACTGTTTTATCAAATGAATAGTAATAATAATATAATACACAGCATTTATATAGCGCCCTGTTTGACACACTACTAAATCACTCTAAGGCGCTTCACAATGATAGGTCTGAGTCTACTGGGCATATTCACATTTGAACAAATGGGTCTTAATGTTCTGTTTGAAAGTCTCTAATGACGATGATGACCTTATATGGACTGGAAGACTATTCCATAATGACCCCACTGTCTTTGAGAAGCATCTAACACCATTCCTAACTGTCCGTGTTCTAGGTACAGTGATGAGAGAAGCAGATTCTGATCGCAGAGATCGAACTGGTTGGTACGGTGAAATTAGTTCCTGTAGATATGTTGGAGCGGTACCATGCAAGGCCTTAAAAGTGTATATTAAGACCTTGTACTGACTTCTTCGATGTACAGGTAACCAATGTAAAGCTTTTCTGACTTCAGTTACATCAACATCAACTCTATGTACGAGTGATGAGTCTCGAAGAAACATTCTTGACTCTCTGAAGTCGCCCGTGGTAATCCAGCGAGAAGAGCATTCCCATAGTCCAGTCGAGATGTGACAAGGGAGTTTAAATTCTTACAGGTGTCCTCATCAATGTACTGTCGGATCTTGGCTATTTTTCGGAGCTGGAAAAAACATGACTTCGACACCGCATTGACGTGCTTTTCCATTGTTAAGAACCTGTCGAAGTGCACACAAAGGTTTTTCACTTGGTTGGTAGTGTTGGTGTTGTTAGCACCAACATGAAATTCCACATCAGGTAAAGCATGAGTTTGAAGGCTTTGTTAATAATAACAATGGTAATTTTTAATTTGAAATTCTTTTTTAGAATGTAAAATATGCATCGATGTGTATGTGGCGGGGGATAACCTGTTCTCGGGGCATTTGTGTGAGCATCAATGTAATATTCGATACCATTATTTCGGATATGGTTCTGAAATACACAAGAGAAAACCAATACTTTAATAACTTTAAAGTTTCATTTAACCTGATTAAAGAAAATAATTTCTCGGTCAATAAGAAACGAACCTAGAAAAATTAACAAAACAAAAAATGATCATTATCACACATACATGTACAGTCACCATTTAATAGTTTCTTTTGAAAATACATTCCAATTATAAACAGGTCAAAAACAAAACTTTGGTCATCAGCCTCATATTTGATGCCAGCAGGGATCTGTTTGTCATGGTCAAGACACGGGAAATCTCGTTTGGACCCAGCTGAGCTGTAAGCTGTTTTGATTGGTCTGCTGTGTCCGGTCAAAGGATCATAAACACCGATAAAGAAAGCTTTGCTTCGAATCAGTGGATTTATCAACGTCTGGTAAGCTGGACACAAAATGGTATAACCGATCTTTGAAGCACAACTCGGCCTATCTTCATCACAAATAAAACCGTTAATGCAGTAAATGCAGTATATGGGTTTGATCATGATGAACCTTTTTCTGAGGTCGTGCGGAGATTTGAACTTCTGTTGAACGAGGGATACAACACTTATCAATAAAGCTAAAATTGGGAAAGAACTAAAGGTTTGATATTGAAAGTAAACTATTAGGGAAAAAGTAGGATTTCACAATTCTTAGAGACACTGAAGTATGGTTTAAAAATAATTTTCGACATTAAAGTTTTGCATATTAGTGCATGCAAAATATACTTTTCTAAGAGTTTAAAAAACACGTGTCACTTATCACGTGAAATAGCATGCGACCAATTGAGTGTGGACATGTTTTAATCATTTGATCCAGGGAAATGAATTCAATCAGTTTTACCGATGTTATTCATTCATTGAAGAAATCCTTTATTTGATTTCATAAATGGTTTCATTTGTTTTCCTTTTCGTGAAATCCATGTAAGTGACGTCATCTAACAATTGTTTGTAACATCATTTAACCCTCTTGATGCCCGTCATTTGACGCTATGCACTCGCACATAAAACTGGTTATTCCGAATACGTTTCGTTTGCTTCACTGTTTAGATATATGTGCAATATTATTCAATTATAGACTGGTGATTCGGTCAATACCTGTTTTTATAGACCCGAGGAAAGCAATAATGACCTCGGACTTCGTCCTCTGTCAATATTGCTTTCCTCGGGTCTATAAAAACAGGTATTGACCTCATCACCAGTCTATAATTGAATAATATTGCACATATATCTAAACAGTGAAGCAAACGAAACGTATTCGGAATAACCAGTTTTATGAATCAGAAGTTTTAGTCAGTTGGTGTTACCAATTTTCTAATTATGATACTCTCTGGGATCTTTGAAATCCTTCTTTGAAAAGGCTTCATTTATCGATGATTTTAAATAAGGGTTTTCACATATAATGAATAAAATGACATCATTCTCAAAATAATAGTATATAGAGGATACTTAACGACCTTCCATTTAATACTATTTTTATTAAACGAGTTAATGATACAGTATAAAACAAGCGAAAACTGAACGAAACATTTCCGCGACTTGGCCGCCCTTGTGACGGCGGTGCCAACATTTTGACATCATGACCACACAATATTATGACGTCATACGTGCAGCCTTATTACACTAGTTTAATATCGCCGTATAAATATTACACTGCAGTATCTTACACGGGCGAATAATAAGAATTATTATTATATTTGCTGCTGACATTTGAAGTCTTATCATAACCTTTACAATGTTTATGTGGACGTCCGCATAGACGGATGAGAGGATATTGAAAAATAAGTATAAGATAGACAGTGGATTTGTCTCTTTTCATAAGGGAACGATAACAGATATTCTTGTAGTCAGCGTGTCAACAGTTGTATTTGATGTTTCTGATTATGATTTTCGTATCACGTTTGTTGACGAGACAGATTTAGTCAAAGACCATAGCCAATTACTTAACAAATATTGATTAAAACAAAATGAAATTATAAAGGGACAATCAATTGTGATGAAGTTGAAGAAGAATAGGAAACATACAAGTATTTAGTCAATTCGTTTAGCGTTCTCTAACAAATTCTTGTAAAAAAAACCCTCATGTCTCGATATTTTCATAAATTAAATTTTTAAAAATACTGGACATTAAATACGGCATATACGTTAATTTTGAAATGATTAACAATGATATAATTTCGATTGACACTGGAGAAATATCATTAATATTTATATTTTCCCCTCTTTGTTTAGTCCATAGAAAACTGCCTATTTCCATCGATAGATATGATTATTGACGATCGTCTTTCAAAATGAATCAAAACTTTGGTGTATATGAAACTTATTTTCATTCATTCGAAATATTTACCACAAATAATAACATAACATCAAACAAAATATCTTCAAACTTCAACACAAGCCTAAAACAGGTCAGTAACAAAGCTTTTATCAATATAAATCCCACATCGAATATCAGCTTATACAGATTAACAGCGATTTAGTAGGGATGGTCAAGACACGAGAAATCTGGTTTTGGTCCAGCTGAGCTGGAAAGCTGCTTAGACTGGTCTGTTGTGTCCAGCTCAACTGGAGAGGATCATGTACAGCGACAGAGGAAGCTTTGTTTGCGCTCTGGACGATGAGGAGATTAATCAGGCCTTGTAAACAGACAGGTGGCGGGGACGGCAGGGTTCAGCACATTTTATACACAAAGGTAGACGCAACAGTATTAGATCGAATGGATAACAAATTGATATCACTTTCAACAGTTGCCACACATTTGTACCATTTCCAGTGAGCTTGTCACAAATTGATATCCCCTCCAATGTATGGTAATTTGATGTCACTTCAAATGGCTGACAAACTGACATCACTTCAAATAGCTGACAAACTGACATCACCTTAAATGGCTGACCCTTTCATTTAACACTTGATTATTTGTTATATTTACAAAATAACAAGTTGCAATGCATTTTGCACACAAAGGTTGGACAGTTGTTATATTTACAATACAATCTTTTATTGGGAAAGTGTTTTATAAGAGAGAAATATGGCAAGCCTTATGCAATTAAACGAATATAGAAAAACCTAATCCTATTACACCATAAACGGAATAACTCATGCATATGGAAACCAATACTGAACATTACTCTGTTTGCAATATCAATGTGTATGTATCTCATGTAACCTATATCAGCATCTTCTAACAAATATGACAAAACATATCATGTCTTCAGAAGATCAGAAAATGGATGGACAGATCGATGACACTATTTGTTTTGTGGTCATTTAGAGAAACCTACCAGTGACCAATCCTGCTAAAAGTACGGTACACAGGATACGTTGACTATATATAATCACAAACTGACACACGCCAGCTATCGATAAGACTATGCATGTGCCAGTTGCCTAGAGCGTGTCTATCAGTTTCCATCTGTCCAGCAACAACATGAGCTCAATGCATCAATCAGTTTAATGCTTCGTTCCATGTAATATGGATTATAAAATTAACATCGTAATAATTAACATTAAATTATATTTCCTTTCAAACTAGTTCGACAAAAATTAATCAAATGCCTCCATATTCTTATAGGCACAGTATATAAAATGTGTTAAAAGTTTTGATAATTTTCATAGTTGCAATCATTTTTGTTAATGTAAGTTTACACATGACACATGGCATGGTCAGAGAACATTAGGGAAATCCTTCGTGTACCACCATCTTGTTTACATGGCATTGGACAGTCATAACAGAAGTATATATGTAAAGGTTGACATGAAAAGGAAAGCTTCCTTAAACACTATGTAAGCATTATACATTTCCACAATTGTACTTAAAATATTTACTTCCTGATAACATAATCTTTGCCATCAAGGCTATATCGGTCGCCACTGACTTTAATTTAGGAATTTAATACAAAAGACTGTGTGGTAACATTTTGAAAATAATGAATAATTGGTATTCTTTTAACCAACGAAAAACAAGCAAAAACGTATTTTTTTGTAACTTTTCTAGTTTTTTTTAATACTTGTTGACAAGCTTGTAAACAAGACATATCTAGATGTTGACCTGGCGTCTACATGGCCACAATTAATAAAGACCATTCATATTTCAAAAACTCCCGCAGTGCCTTTTTCATTCAATAATGAGAAACTGAAATGACTGAATGGTTGTTTATCTCTTTTTTAAGAATACCTGACAATTTTACCTCACCGAACAACAAACTAAACATTCTTTCAAAAGACGTTTTAACATTGAAATAACCATTAAGTATGTTGTTTTCATCTTTCTCTGTAGAGGTAGACAGCAGTAATTAACAGATGTATGAATTTCTAAACATTTAAAAACATTATTATAAGGTACATTAAATTACTAATGTTTAAAAGTAATATGTTTAGGTACATGTCAGGTACATGTCACGGTCTTCAGCTCATGTTAAAGACATTTATTCCAATGTTCTATGTTGCTACAAAGAATGATTAAGACAGTTGAAATTTGTAATAGGGAGGAATGTATTGTGCATAAAATGCACGTGAGAAAGGAAGTTTGACTTGAATTAAAATCTAAAAGGTGCATTAATTTCAGGTCACCAGTGTTAAATATAGTATTGTACTCATAACATTCAACAAACAATAATATACGAAATGAATTAAACGTTAATGAAAATAGCATATCATACACAGTTGGTACACACGTACACAAAGTTTGTTCACGTCTTAACGAAGGGCTCATGTACAATTATCATTAAGTCCAAAATAATGGGAAGCAAATACATGAGATACATGCATGGAAGTGAGAAATGAAGACCGACAATGGCTTATTTGCCTGATTATCATTGTAATCTGCAAAGATATTTGGTACAAAAAGGTGAAGGACGAATGGAAGCATATGTGTTGATAGATAGCAGCAAATAGTTTATGTTTCACAACAGATATGGCATAATAACAATGCAACATAGTGCCGTCATTGCATGACACTGCCAAACGCCAATAACATTAATATTGTTAGTGACTGTCCAGCACCTATGAATGCTCCATCTGTGCATAATCTTTTCATTATAACCTGTTTCTAAAGTATTAGCAAATAATATTTTCCTGTTATTTATATGTCTGGTCAGGTCAAGCCAAAACAACTTTACTCTTTTAACTTTTTACTCTTTGTAGGCTGGTATTCTAATGTGTTAAAACACCGACCGAGAAATCTTTTATCATCTATCATCAGTAAAATGTTTTATTATAATACTCCAATAAAATATTTCATTTATTAAAACGATCCTTATGATAAGTCAACGGAGTGGTAAAATTTATTCTGAAATAATTCATTATTTGATAAAATACAATAGTGACATAACATGAACTCTCTTATTTCATGATTGAGTCTAACCAAAAATTTCGGATTTACTTCTAGTGAGAAATCTATAATCTTTAATTCACACAACCGATGGTATGGAAGATTTATTATCACCTGGCAACGGTTTATTGAAATAGATACGATAAACAGATTGTTTGCAAAATGCTATTTCGGGATAAATCAATCGGTCAGAAAAGATGAATGCAAAGGACAGCATTGTCCTCAGCACAAGACCGAAGCCGGAGAAACGCCGCTAATCAGTACGCTTTTTCCGAGCTTGTCCGAATAAGCTTTGCGTATGATACTTGGTACAGGTGACAAAACCATGAGAATGTATTCATGTCATAAAAAGTAAAATTCATCTTCATAGATTTTAACAGTTTGTGCTTTCCATAGAAGGTAAAACTAACGTATTCCTCTGTTGTTAATTGATATTCGAAACATCAAGTGGAGTATAAAATGTTTTATAATATCTTTTGAATGCTAAATCGAAGTACGATCACCGTTTAATTAGCAAGCAATGTTCTGAAATACAATATTCATAAACAAGTTGTTTGAAACAGGTAGGTTAGAGAAAACAGATCAAATTTACTAGAAATTAATTGTCATGATTCCTGCAGTGGATAGCTTTGAATTTGGAGTGTTTGATGAAAACTTGATATAAATGATGTGGTTATTTTCATTAACCAAAGCGTGTCTGAATAAGGTGTAAACCTTTTACAAATGACGTGAAAATATTTACACATGTTGTAAAATTAATATCAATACATAACACTACATTATTATTACTTTTACGTATTACTTATATATATGTCCAATAGTATTACAGTTTTTCCTCTTGCTAGATTTATACTGATACAGTCTCTCGTAATTCCGATACAATCCATGTTCGTAGATAGTATAGCAAAGCCCGGTGTTTATTCTGGAACCGCAGGACTGATTTGTGAGGAGATAGGTCAGTTTTGAATAGTAATGATGCTTGCAGATCGAAATTTCACGAAACTCTTAATAGGTTACTGATTCTCGTGGGAAATTACTTTTGTATACAACTCGAATGAGGTATAAAACTTGGCGAAACACGTTTGAAATTACTTGAAATTACTTCTCGGACAACCTCATGTCAACCTTCAATGTTCCAACCTTTACAAAAACCGCATAAATTGCAGGTATAGATTTCATATGAGAACTACCTTACTCGTGTGAGCATGATCAACACTAATAATATTAATTTTTCAAAAAATATGAAACTTTGCAATATCATAATCACACTCGATCACCCACTGCTGAATGTTCCTATCCAAAAGATCAAACTCAAATTAGTCGTGGTAGGAGATGGTGGAAGTGCGTGTTTTAATATTTCGTTGTTTCTACAAATACCAGCAAGAACATGCTCGGGAACTAAATTCTGACAGTTCAAACTCAACCTTGCTAACTGATAGTCTGGAAAAGAAAAGCATAGGCTAAGATAAAGAATTGTCTGACAGTTTCAGCAACACCAGATTAAGCATCGGTAGTTTGTTTTAAGACAGGCTTTCAGGTTCAAGCGATGTAACAGTTTGTGTGGCTTAATCCTTTTGATCAAATCAAGGGCGGTCCAAGGGTAATATAGTGTAGCGTTAAAGAACATTCAGTCGCAGACGACTAAGTAGGTGCCATAGTATGTTGTATACAGCTATTGAAGATGTAACTCAAGTCATTTAAACATTTATAACAGATATTCCTGGTACGTATTTCTTCTGCTAAACATAAAAACACTAGTCGAGTCATGATAAACTAAAATCTTTGATTTACAATGGCGGACTCAGAACTTTTGGTAGAGAAAAAAGGAATGTTCATGTTGAGGGTTAGTTGTTTAAAACATTATTCCAAAGATTATAATGGATAATCAGTTTGAATCAATTCAATTCTGACCATGCTTGCTTATAGAATATATTTGAAGGCAAGAGCTAGCATTCAACCGCCACTGCCTTAATGATACAGGGCGTGACGTTCAAGGGTTGAGGAAAGTTTAATAATGTGTGAGTTCACTGTCTTATAAACGGTTTGAATAGTGCATTTTAAACTGGTATAAATGTCGGAGATTGTTTATAAGCCAGTAAAGAAACAATTAATAAAATCTATTTCTATAAACTGAATTATGAATATTCAGACATATCTGTAGATAAGATGTTTTTGAAAAAAGAGTGCCATGGTGGTTTCATCACTGCGCAAAGACATTGATAATTGATATTAATTGGTTATACAGACACTTTGACGAGGTCTTAGAGTCATCCTGCCTTTATTTCTGCAACATTGATGATCTAGCCGTTTCAGCTGCCTTATACTTGAGTCAAGTCCTGCGTGGAGCGGAAATATCATAATACCACCGTGATAAGACAAAAGATGTATAGATAATAGACACCTGATATGATACTTTGTTGAGTTTCATAAATGAGGACAGTTGTGTACCATGTGACACTTGATTTATTGCAGTGTACTCAGGCTTCAGCTTCTTCAGCAGATGAAGCATTGCTTTTATTGTGTACGAAGTCATTTCAGACGTGCTCCCCTAAATCTGACCCTAAATTCAGTGTCATACGAACATTATTTCCCTAGAGATTCATTGGTTCATTAAGAGTTCCCTGTAAAGCCCGAGGTCAAGCCGATACTATTTAAAACCTGCCCTGAGTACTTTACAAAAACTAGACTGGAGACTTTGGTTCTACTCGTTCGATTAACACCGTGTATAAGTGTTTGCAATTGTGTTCCTTTTTAAATTTAGTATCATAACAAACCGACCTTGACATTTAATTTCCAAAGTAACCTCCTTTTCAATATAAATAATAGAAAAAAGTGACCTTTTCTATAAACAATATGGGATGTGTCGACAGTATAAAACACTGGGTTAAGTTGACTGACAAAAATGGCAGAAAGAAGACGTCATAAACATGTCTCACCAAAACCTAAATACAAAGCTAATTTCCCCGGAGAATCATTGCTTTAGATATAGTTTAGTGTCTGAAGTCAAAGAGTCAGTGAGGCCAATTTACATGTGTTGCACCATTTAACAAGACACTTTGTTGTACATTCCTAAGAACACAGATCCTTCAATTGATTTTCTTCATTTTCTTTTTTTAACCAGACGTAAAAATAAAAAAAACTTGTTCTCCCGACAGTGTGTAATATAAGCATTATAGTCAAACCTCCTCTTCGGTTGTTGATTATTTTGTTTTGATGTTAAAATAAATAAAAGAAATTTTGAACACCAATTTTAAAATTCGAATATGTTATATGTTTCATGTATGATTATGTAATATTACAAGTTATCAGTGATGCTAAGTTTCACCAATAGGCCATTTAACTCATTTGCAAAAGATTGCTACAGTTTAATGCATGTAATATCGACGAATAATTTTGATTTTTAAAATGTTGAAAACTATTCAAAACATTGTATTGCACATTGGATTACTGACAGAAAGGTATCAATATGTTACATTTCCAAGTCGAGTGCCTTCAATTGTAATTAGCCGATGTTCATACTTTTGAGCAGTCTTATAAAGGGAAAAATGTATAGATTATTATTCTGGAGAATATATTATAAAAGACACTGATTAGACAGAAAATTCTTGAAAATATGTTTGTTTTTCACAGATCTTGCCTGTTCGTTGTTCGATGTTTAATTTCACATTCACGGTGAAGTGCTTTTTCTTCTCCTTTTAAAAATAAAATTCCACAAAATAAATTAGATGAAAGTGAAAGTACAGAGTGCTAAATGACATGATTGTCTGTAATCACAGAGGGTGAAGGAAAACGAATATCGAAATTTGACTATATCAAAGCCTGTTTCTCCGGAATTCTTCATGAATTGTTTGAAGAGTTTGGTCTTAGATGCTTCTGTTTGATATGCAATTTTTGAGATAAATGCCAAATATGAAAACATCGCCTTTCATTTTCATTACTTTTCTTTGTTCTCAATGCACCTAAATTACTGGTTGTATCTGGAGATTATCAATTTGACCGTCACAACTTAAATAACAGATATGTTCTTGTAACGTAATATTGAATGATAAAAAAGGATATTTTGCAGCAATTGATAGGCACATACTTGAATTCAAAACTAGCGAACCATGTTTGTTTCCTCGATAATTCGGGAACTTATCATTACAATTGGTTTCCGTGCTTTTCTTTGCAAATACCACAGTCAATCAACTTAAGTGTATAATTTCATTCAAGCCTTTTCATTGTGTAAAGTTAATTATGAATTTAATCATTAGTTGACAAGGACAAGAACCAAATAACAAAACATAATCAATCGTGTCACAAACAATGAAAAATACAATTGTGCAATATGTAGTTTGCGAGTTAATAACAAGAAATGACATGACCTTTACTAGCAAAATGAAGGATTTCGCATGAAAAAGATATCAACATGATTAATTTCCAAGCTTCTAACCAACCCATTAGCCAATGTTCAAGTTACATTCGATATTCATGGAAAGGTTATGTATTGCGTTTGGCAATACTTGTTCTTGAAAATGAAATTTGAACAAAGTATGTAGTGGTTTGTTAAGGAACCCATCATATAAAACGGACAGGTGATAAGGCATAGGAGTTTTCATTTTGTTTATGAAATAGATTTTTTAGAAGACATGTTTGGACCAGAAGATTAAATGTAAAAAATGTTTCCTTGAGAGAAGCCAGCATTCCCTTAATGTGAATTCTTCAACAAAATCTGTATTGCTGAAATAGGTACGTCCCATGTAATAGATTTCTTTCAGCAAAGTATACTCTTGCGTCACAAGACAAAATACGGAAAACCTCAATCAACAAAGATTAATACGACTGGAACACCATGTCTTTGCAAGTCAACAAAACTAAATTTTAAGAAATCGTTGTTTTCGAAGCTCATTAACAACCAGCCGAGATACGAGAGTGTAAATGGGCTTATTGGCTAATTTATGGCTTCCTGCAGTAAAGATACGTAAACAAACTAATGTCTAAAATGGCTATTTTTATCAATAACATCTTTCATAAATGTATAAATTAAATGTAACAAATTATGGCCAAAACATTTTGAAAAGCAATTTTATGACCCAAAGTCTCTTTGAACAGATATAGAAATAAAAGTATAATTCTCTGATGTAAGAAATTGTGAGAGCTTCTTGACAAAAACCTGTGATTTTACAAACATTCAAAGTCACCTTTCTCTGGAAGCATACTTTGTTTATTAATCTGCTGAAATGTGAGGACGTTTTGCTCGTAAGTTTTTAGTTCATTACACCTACACTACCGACGCATTAAAACTGTAATACTATAACGGGAATTTAAGAATTTTTTTAGCTTTTTTACACCTACTCACACGAAAGCGCAATATGATTAAATTTGCTCGAATTACACAAATACATCTTTTCGTGTTTTAGGAACTCGATTGAATTCAATTCAAATTTTGTTGATAGATTACATAAGGTATACAAGCGAAATTAAAACATAAAATTGGCTAACAGGGATTTTGAGGAATACACCTTAATATTTCTTAAATAAGAAGAAACATAGCTTGTTATATAGCTTATTTAATTCATTTATAGTAGATAAAAATTTATTTGCACTTGTGAAAATATACAAAATTGGGCATGCTTCTCAGTGTTTTGTAGAAAATTGGTTCTACTTTGCTCAGGTAACATTGTGTTATTTCTTTCAAAAGAAAACGTTTCCTATTGTTTAGTCGAATCTTTCTCTCCTTCCTCATTGAATTCACTTCAATTATTAAGTCTTTTCATCAGTGATTGAACTCATTGTCTTGATTCAATTGAAAATTACAGTTTAATGCGTATATCATCAACGATTGGTATCTGTAATAAGTACCATAACATACCATAACATATGAAAGGCTAGAGCATCCTCCACATGTGATTCCTGCCTTACCTCGTTGTCATAACTGACTTAATAATCTTTACTTTGGTGAATATATTTAAGTACATGTAAGCCTATTGTGACTCATTTTCTTTATTGTGTAACCTATTTCTATTAATCTATATCGTAACTTTAAACTCGTTGTTATTAATCAATTACATTGTTATTATATTAAATTGTTTGCTGATTTGAGTGGTGACATGTTTCTCTATAACTCTATTGTCCTACTGTTAGGAATTGCTCAACTTACTAAAATAAAGTTATCTCAACAGAATTTAAATGTATTCAGCCTTCTGTGATATTTATAAGTATGTACATAAAGTCATTTAAAAAGAGGTTTTAAAAAGATAAATCAATGTTTATGGTAATCGAAATTAATAATAAGTTTTAAACTTCTTAAAAACCCTCTTAACATGAGCACTGTGTTGAAAGAGCAGAAATTGTGCATTCTTTATGAAGTATTTGTTTCGATAAAAAATGTAAGTATAATTATGCGTAAGGAGATGACCCCTTAGGTAATATCTTGAGATATGATGTAAATGTTAATGTAACCATATTCGTCATGGAATCAATTCACCAACCAGTCCGAGTTCTCCAATGACCAGAGGTGTCATATGAAGTAGTCATTATTCTTAAACTGGAAATCAATCCCAATAACAGTGTCCTTGTTCATCATTGAAACTTTTGATTCTTTTACTTTTGTGGTACTTAGCTGATAGGTCTTCTTTTTGTTATTGCCAGAGTTGTGTTAGAAACGTTTCGTTAAAGATTGCATTTTGCATTTGCAATCAGATGTGTTTTTTTAATTTGGCTAGTAACAATACTAATAGGATTGTAACGACATTAATGAAATTTTCCAAGACACAACTATCTTTAATTGAAGCACAAGGAGAATAATGGACAGTCATAATAGAAATAAAGCTTTCAAAAGTTAAGCTAATTACATTTTACTGCACCCTCTCATTACAACATACCGCACTTATTTTAATACATTTTACCGAATTTTCATTTCAACTGACCGCAGTTTTTACATCTTACTGCGTTTATTACGTCCTACATGTATATTGTAACAAGGTACATTAATTACAGCCTGAATAAAGAGATGTTTCTTTACGGTAGGTGAGAGGCAAACCAAAATATACCGGTGCCAATATGACGTTTCTTTAAAGCGACGCTTCCATAGATATAATAAATGTTTTTTGTTTGGTAAATAAACAGTTTTGGTAACGATTTTGTTCTTAGAAAACTTCAAAATATTTATCTGAAATCAACAACGGTTGGTGCAACATACTCATGTGAAAGTTTAAAAAAATTACATTCAAGTAATTGAAGGACACCAGCGAGTTTATTACAAGAAAAGACATGACATTTAACAACAAGCTCTAGGGCTTCTCATGACGAAGCACCAACATGATTAATTTCTAATGTTCTTGCCAACTCATTAGCCGATCTCCTGGTTATGTTCTAAAATCCATAAAAGGCGGTGTATTGTGTACGAGAACATCAATCACACTGCCAGCACATTAAATGGGTATAACGTACTTGATCTTCGAAAAACAAAAGGAACACGCAAAAGCCATTTTTCAAGCATTTATTGCTTTAAGGCCAAACATAAGACAAAATATATCATATGATTTCATAGCAAGACGATGCGAATTCACAAGTCTATCGACAAAGAGTTTAGCCAACGTTTTTAATAGTGGTCTTCCGTTTTCTTAAGACCACAAAATGGCATCGAAGTAATTTTCATTTATGTCAGTTATGGAAGTAACTCAGATTTTTAAGCACATGTCGACAGCTATCATTTCCTCATGTTCTATTGAGGTTGAGACCTGGTGTTCTGGAAGGCCACTGCATGAGTTTTGATTTTTTGAGTTAGCGAGATAGTGTACCGTGACGTGTGATGCTTGGGTATCATGTTTGAGCACCCGCCTCTCAGGTGCATCGAATGTATTTCACGTCCGAGGGCGTTGTTGATGGACCGATTTGCTGCTAAATTCCCACGAAGTACACATAATCAGATTCCTGTGTTCCGGATGACAGTCGCACTTTGTCAGGAAATATGTTGCCCTAGGCCTGCTGAATGAAAAAGAGGGAAAATGTACATTATACCGACAATAAACATTATCATAAACGTTTCATTCCGTTCATTACCGACCCAGACTCTCCTTTAGTTCCTATATTCAAGTTCGTGACTTAATACGCATGCAGGTGATTACGCAGTTGAAAATCTCACAAAACAAGGGCGATAACTGGCCCTTGATCGAATATCCATATCACGCAAAATATTCATGAATGTTTCGTCGTTTTTTTTCTCTAAACAAACGGCGTTCCATTGTCAGTGCATCTGTGGCGATACGATGAATCATAAGATTTACCCAAACGTAGTGGTCCTTAGCTTTTCAGGTAACTTTTGAACGGAAACTTATCGGGCTCTTTTATCAGGGAAGTGATGAGCAGGAATCAATCTCTAGAGCTTTGTGGTACATTCAAATGTCGCACAAAAATTCGAATTGTGACTCTACAGTGTCAATCCGATCTAGAGCGACATGTCCTTGTTCGCTACTCAGTCATGGCTTGATGACAACTTCTTTCCGGTGTCAAAACGAATACCAAAATTTGTAACGTTTATCTCTTTATGGTAATCCGTACCATATGCTCTATAGCTTACTCTCACGCATCCCCGGTTGGGATACTCTTCATAAATCACTCTTGGGAATTTTCATCAGGACAATCCGTTGTGGAATTACCTACCCTTGAGTCTTAATGATAAACAATAAGCCAATGAAACGGCATGATACAAAATATTGAAATGAGTATGAGGTAGCATTGAGTATAAATCGTTTTCTTGTAGCGCATGTCTAGATATTTTAATTTGAAATTTAAAAGAAACATTCTTTGCTGATAGGCGATGAGCTAAAGAAGAGCCTGAAGAAAAGTCTGAGGCGTGATGCAGTGAGGGGCATCTGAGCATTAAGCTCAAAGTAACCGAGGACATCTTTCACAAGTTTGCTTAATGTCTTTTCTTGGCGATATTTTTACCAAAGAAATTCAAACGATTCTAAAAAAAAAAGATACAAAGATTTTCGGGTTTCGTTTATTAAGGTACTAATAATGAAACAAAAACGGTTTAGAAAGAAATATTACATTTTCATCGTTTTACGCTTTATAGAAGTCCAACATCTGTGTTGTGTTTCTTCTGTTTCCAAGATTACAAATTAAAACTCTACTGTTTATTACTGTTAATTTACTAGATTTAGCAATGTTATGTGGTATGATATAAGATATTTGTTTGACATTTACATTTGAAGAGCTATTCAACATGAAAAGAAATAATGTTCATTATCAACTATATTAATTTTATTTTCTTTGATTGACAACATATATTTATATTTTTATATACTCCAATTGCGCAGGAAAGGATATCGCAAGAGGATATTTGCTATATAACTTTCAATTATTTTATGAAATAAAAATAGGCTGAAGTAACATTGGAGGACTCAAAACCCATTGCTTTGTGCTAAAAAAATCATTTTAGCAAACAAAATATGAGAATATTTCAGGATTTCATTTCTTACATACGCACTTACTAACGTTAGCGGCATTTCGAAATTAAATGATATTGGCACCTCCACTGAATTAAATTGAAAGTATTTTACTGAAATATTAAACGTTTTGAAATGAGAAGTAGGCTTGGCCATTTTGTTTTTCTACGTAATAATGATTTCAGACTTCAATTCATTTTCATGACTCGAATAAGTGTGGTAAACAAGACATATGAGCACGTTCCTATCAACACCGCCCGAATGTTAATAGTTCCATTGTACATGATTGACTTTTCAAATTACAGCGCGTTTTGTGGCTCCAACAACCAATTACTGGCTGTTATACAGCTTGACATGACCGACAAGAGGTGTAAAGTAAAAACAAGTAGAGCGCTTGGACATTTAAATATGTTTACAGGAGAAACTTTGTGACTTGTTATCGAAAAAATTGTATGTGTAATTCAATCAGCTGTCATTCAAAAACTAACCTATGGAAAGATGATACGTTATTATGGACGCGTAGCAGAGATGCTGTTTTAGTTATGTGTAAAAAGTGAAAATAGAATAATTTCTTCTCAATTAATCAACGGGTAATTAACATTTAAGTCTATGGGATTTTCTCTATTGATGACTCACTCTTTGCCAGGCAATGTAGATAAAGAGACAATATGAATCTACCATTCCGAAGATACACTGGACGAGTTAATTTCTATATGAGGTTAAAAACCTTTTTAGATATCCGTGATATTGTAAATTTCAGTCAGATTTAGATATTTATTAGATTCCCAACAAATGACTGCGAACCAAAATGGCTACCACATACCGTGCCAGTATCAAGCTGATAATTAAACCAGGGCACAAATGAGACCATTCATCATACAGTGATAATGAGCAGTCGTTAATGGAGCAATTAACTTTAATTACTGATAGTTAATTGTGACTACTAATTGTCATGAACCTATAATGCGTTCTATTTGCAGAACCAGTTAGATTGCAATTGATTCACCATGTTTATGTCTTGGAAGTTGCTTAAACGAAGGAACTAAGAAAGTTCATTTTCGTCAGAAGAACCGAATTCTGTGGATAGTCAACTTCTTTATCGCAATGAAAGAGCATTTTCGATGTAGTAACTAAAACCGGTATCAAGTAAGTGTTAGAATTTTTCGATGCAAGTAGAAGATGTACATTGCTGATATGTGTAATACAAGCAAGGTGATAAAGAACACGTGTATTTACTCGCATATGTATCCTAATTTGATGATGATTACTCCTTCCCGACTTCACTTCACTCTTTCCAGACAGCATTTCGTCAATCCAATGTACATCATTCCTGGCACTGAACAACATTCAATTTTTTCCGGTACTGAAAGGCCACAGGCCTGTAGTACAATACTTGCATGTATTAAAATGTACACGCTTAGATACTAAACCTTAACTTGACAACAGTTAAGTGTAATTTATATCATGTTTCTTGATAAATTCTGATCTAGATAACATTGCATAGTAAACAAACATGGACAGTTTTTGCAGCACTGTATGATTTGTGTTATTCAACAATTCAACGAACTTGAAAAGGTTTGGATGGACAAGGAAATATCTTTTTATGTATAACTTTCTTAGAAAATTGTAGACAGGACAAATTAAAACAAAATGATATTCATCTTCTATTTCGATAAGATTACAAAGTTTGCAAATTCTATTTTCATTTTGGATTGATTTGTATCTTCCACTCTCGATGAATAAGTCATGTGAAGAACATCTAAGTCTACTTAAAGCTATACGAAACTTTTTTACATTTACACATGAGAGATAGATTTCTGACTCCAAGGTACATTTAAACATTCTATAATACAGGCATTTAACGAGCTTTTTATTGATACAAAATCCCTTTGCGTATTTTGGCAATCAATCAACTCTTCAATATGCATGAATGTCCTTAGATGACATGTACACACACACACACACACACACACACACACATATATATATCGGATTAAAATGATTCTTCAAACGACTATGTGAAGTATGTTATATTTAATCTATATATATATATCTGTATATACATATATCATATATTGTAAAATCACCATGACATGTACTATATTTGTATCTTTGAGCGGTATTCACAAAAGCCTATGGCTTGTTTACCAATCCAATTCTATATTTTTGATAATATGTTTTAACCATACAGACATCGATATCCAATAGACACAAATAGGATATAAAATGTGATAAACATTTTAGAGTTTAACAAAGCTTGTCATCATTAATAATATATTCGTTTGTATTCGCATCTTCTATCTTCTTCAGATGTCAACTGAAACACAAACATTTCGATTTTTTCCTCATCAACTTTATCAAGATTCAGTTATTTAAATCAAAACTTTAAAAACTAGGAACAGATCATGCCTCAAGTTCGTTTACCTAGCTGTGATTGAAACTAAAATACTTATTCATATTTGACTGACAAAGAATAACGTTGTTTCTAAAAATGATGATGTTAGATTCTGTTATTAACCATTTCTGCTGAAGCAAAAACATCAAGAGATCGATTTTGTTTTCGCTCTGCTTCCATGCACTAACGGCATCATGAACTATATGATCTTTCACTAAGAAGCACGTTAGGCTAATAATCTTTGGAGATTCAGTTGTTGCACGGTGTTTATCAACCATTCTGCACCAATACAGCAAAATGATAATATACTGTATGTTTCATATGTAATAATCGACAAGTATAAAAAGGGCTCTTTTTATGTCATTAAGCATTGAAACAATACTGTTTTAATATGAGCTGATGTAAGTTCATGAATATCAATCAAACAGACTAAAATTTGGAAAGTATATCTGACTGGAAAAATAAAGACTATACATTGATACAAATTTCTTTTTTTATGAAGTAACCGTGCTGACAGGGCTTTTCAATCCTACCTGTACAGAAAGGTTGGTTTCATGGTCGAAGTATGGTGTTAATGAAAACATCAAGTGTTTTACGTGTAGGAGTGACAGTACCTCATGTTGTTGTTTAACAGTAATTAAGATCTCTCCACATGTTACATGTTAAGTATCCAGTCATGCCATGACTTTGTAATACCCGATAATACATCTGTCTCACCCAGCACAATGAATAATATACTTGTATAATTCTGATAATATGTTTTCTGGTGATGACTTTGATAATACATTTCTGGTGATAACATTACTAACACTTTTTCTGATGATAACAATACTAACACTTTTTCTGGTAATAATATTACTAACACTTTTTTCTGGTGATAATATTACTAACACTTTTTTCTGGTGATAACATTACTAACACATTTTCTGGCGATAACATTTATCATACGTTTTCAGGTGATGGTTCGGATAAATGCTCATTGATTTCAATTGATATACTTATATCCCCACGCAAGCACCCTGCTACATCAGCGTATCATATCCACAGATCGCCTACAATGCCCTAATATTTATTAGGCCAAATGTCTCGATTGCTGAAAACTGCTTCTTCATGCCCATGTAGAGCGGGAATTTTCTTTCAGCCAATGAAGTGTTGTCATGAAAGGTACAGATTTCTCGAACTCTGCTGTCCTGACATCCGGGCAGTGCCACTATTCCTGGATGCAAGTAATTTCATTGGCTGGTTATATATAGAGCAACACGACGCTTTTGTCTTGATAGATATCAGTTCTGTTATGACAAGGGATGAAAAATGAACACTGCGGATAAAAATACGCTGATAGAGAAGGATGCTTAGAGAGCCACTCCGTGATTTTCATAACATATTATTTACCTTTGATACGAACCTAAATGTCACATGTGGTGATATGAAATCAAAACATCTTAACTTTTCATGTCCAAAAGACATACATATGACAAATACTGGTTTTCCATGAAAATGTAAAAACAGCCTTATAAATGCACAGAGATGTAGATATCACGTCCAAAAACATAGAAAGCAGTTATATAACCTAACAAACACGATCGACTCCTAACTGCCCTCCTGGCTGTTTTAGATAATTCTCCAAAATAACGTTCGACAATTTGATCATAATTGCGACATTCTACCTTAATATCGTCACTGTAAAAAACAATAAAATGTGTCTCTTTGGTAACAGTCGATACTTCGCGATCAAATGATACCATTGATTAAGTTTGGCATATATGACTCCAACAACTCACGGAGTGGCTCTTTAATCCCTAGCAATGAATCAAAGGCAATAACTATATACATTGTGATGAAGTTGTTTGAATATCGTTTAACAATGATGTCCGTTAGTGCTGATAACACCTTTGAGATAAAAAAATAACCTTTTGATAACATTTAAGAGTGCCCCTATTATCTACATCATAAAACAAAAGTTCTGCTTATGATGTTATTTTTTAAATATTATTTGGCAGTCTTGAGAGGTTCTTATCACTAAATTCTGAGAGAAAAATAAAGAGAAGCAGGTAAATATATACTTGAAAAATACGAATATTGCTAGACAGTGGAATGAGGGTAATGAAATGAGATGTAATGTGCAGTGATGATGAGAAATTTTGATTAAGGCAGCGCAGTCTCTGCAAAGAGTTTTGGCAGTATATCATAGCATCAGCCAATGATTAGTCAGCAAAATATGGAATTAAATAGGCATCAAAACGCATTGATATTGACAAATTAAAGTTATTCAAGAAGCGCCCTCTCTATACAAAGGTTTGTTATCAGCTAATGGTCTGAAAGATATATATATGTAATGAAATAGGCACGAATAAAGCAGTGATAATGATGTTGAGAAGTTTATATTCAAGAAGCGCCCTCTATAAACAGAGCATGGCTTGAGAGGAGGATGCCACCAGCCAATGGTCAGGCGGCAAGACATTGATCAGCTGGAGTAGGACGGAGAGGAGAGAGTATCGATTGTGAGTTATGTGGGAGGTTTGCTGCTGGAGCTAGGTCACACCTGGCAGTATTGACAACACTCAGTTGTTGGCAGTGTCACTGGACAGACTCACTGGGCAGGATAATGTCCGCTCCCCAATTGCCATACACAGCTAGGTGAAGACCAACTCAGGTAAGTCTTAAATCTCTATAGTTGTTTGCAGGAGTTTGCAGAAGTCCACTTTTTACAAATTTTACGTATTACTAAGTTTTTGTCGCTGACATGTGTATTGACAAGATATTTTGCATGTGAGGAACACCATAAGCGTAGTTATCAGCTTATTCAGGTCAGGCATTCTTTTTTACCTGTAGGCAAGATTGATTTTGTTCATGTGGGGATGATTTGTCATGCAAAGGATTTGTTCGCAATGGTAAAAGTCGGAACCTTCACTAGATAAACATTCTGTTATTAGAGGATTGCATTAATAAACCGTATATTTGTAATTTGATTGCAAAGCGACGAGAAACCAAGAAATGGACATTGCAGAAAATTTAACTTTAAAAAGTGGCACTGGCTATAAGACTGCGATTTTTTTTTATGCGCGCAACACTCAACGACAGTATTTGCATGCACGCGAAAGTGAAGAAATAAAGATACAATTTGCCTGATATAAGTCTCATAAAAGTCACATGTCATTGACTTATTCATTTGATAACTACCGGGTTTAAATGTAAACACACGTGACTGTTTCAATAGATTTATTGAAAAGGTATTGATACTTACTCTCAAGTTAAGTTCAGGAAATACTGTAAGCTAAAACACTGATATAGTAAAAAACAATTTTAATGAAGAAAAATTCTTTTTGCATTAATAAAACTCTTTTTGTTGATATACGGTGCACAGCTATAGAGTAACTGTCTACATCAGGTATCAGAGAATCGTTCCCTTTCCTTTGAATATCATGTAGATGACATTTTTACAGTAATGATGCTTATCTATCAATCTATTATATGATTTACATAATCACACATCTTCAAAACCAAACTAAATCAAATAAACCGAATCAACCGAACTCCGGAATAACAACTCATGATAATTTAACTCTGATACACGTATCAGCATAGCTTAGAGAATCTGCTTCATGAAATACAAACTGAGTATGCACAAAAACGATTTCACTAGTAGATCGCTAGTAGAGAAAAGATCACAGTATATCTCGGATGAGAAGATTTCATAATGTTGTATCCTCTCTGACTCTCTAATCAATGGACACGTACAAGTCATCTTCACAAGGATAAATATCCAGTTGGCTATCACATAGCATCAACCTACTTACATACTTAAGATATACATATTCAATCAGGGGATATGCGTCAAACCCGGCTGAGTGGTTTCATATGATCACCCTAAGTATGCTCAATTCAGTACTCATCTACCTTAAGGTAGCTACTTGGAATGTCTGCATTTTCTTATTATAAGATAATGGTTTCTGTCAACGTGAAATCTTCAGACAGGTACAGGAGACTCGTTCTAACGATCAAAATGTCTTGCAAGTATCGTGAGCCATTAGATGTTCATGTAGAAATGTCGTTTAATTGTTGTCATGTACTATTTTTCGACTTTCGCAATGCCTAGGCAATTTGAATAAACACTGTGTACATTACTTAGCTAAAGGCTGTTCCGAAATGAACCAGTAACAGTTTACGTTGTTCCAATTTCCGGGCGCTCATATTGCAACTATTAGCGTTTTTTCAATGTCATGTTTTCATCAACGCTTCAAAGATTGGCTTGATACATTATGACCTGGCTCCGTCATGTTTTATATTCGCGTTAAGATCTGATTTCAGGCTAAAACATCATAGTAAGTGTAAATGTAGACGCCATTGTTCGACCTTCAAGAACGATTAAATGGTAAATTGTAAAGTAGTTTTTGCGCTAGAATAAAGTAAATTTATGTCAGGAGCTGCTCAATGACTTCGGAACCAAGGATTTAATAAAGACGTTCAAAATCAAAGATAAGCCTTTATGCATAATTGGAGGGGCCTCCTTTACTTATCTACTTGATAAAATGAGATCGACTTGGTAACAAGAACATCTTCATGTATTCAAACCTTCCTTTCATGGTACCTCGATGTTGCAGACATTTTAAAGATACATTAGAACAATGCATGCTGATTTGTAGGCACATGGGTCTGGTTAGAAATCCACGTGCATTATTGGTGTGGAATAAAAGACAGAGGGTTGAAACTGCTGGGAAGTAACAAATCAGAACCTATCAACATGGGAAGTTGTACTTGTACTTCCACTAAGTAATTCACGTTCGGCAATTTTAATTAGTGAATTTTGAACGGTAGCCAAAGAAACATAAACGAAAATTAAAATATGTGATTGTTGTTTGCATTAACTATCTGATAGGAAACTCGATGTATTAACGTTATTTAGTTATGCTTGCTCAGATACGGTACGAAATATACCATGACATTATATGGGTGACCAATGATACCATTGGTGCGCATGTATGCTTTTGCTATCTTACATAGTGAGACAACTTCAAGTACCAATTCGAAAACATCGCAATTGAAATTTGTTATTTGGACTTAGGACGTGTAAAATAAAGTAACAGGGATTCGTGATCCCCTTCAAAACGATTGGGCACTAGAAATATAACGATTTTTATGTAGTATGTAAATATAAAATGCACATATGTTTAAGCAAACCAACTAAAATGTAATTCCACATTGCGAGGAAGTTATTTTCAGTTCCTTCTCTTTACTAAATCTGAACCATGAATTTCCTTTTTTTCGATTCATTATAACACAGCTGGTATACATGTACAATGCATTCATTAAAACACTGGATATCTATTTGACACGATTGTTTTATCTACTTCCACGCGATTGTCGAGATCCCAAAATAATGAATTATTGGATCATTATAAAGGTTCAAATAAAGCTTGCCTTAGTCCTCGAGGAAATTTAAATTTCAACATAATTGCATATGAATTTTAACATTTTTTTTGGAAGATCTGCCTTAAGGATACAATTTTAGGGGGACAACTAAATGGTCACTACAATTTCATCAGATCAACAGAAAGACGTTGTGTTTCTTTGTTGTAGACAATGGTATGTGCGGCAACCTTTAGGTATTGAAGACTTTTGAACCTCAAATCAAATCAGATATTCATCGGTTTCTTCGGAGAAGGAATTACATTTGGAAGTTGATAGTATATTGAAGAAACCAGGATCTCATGGAATAAACTTTGAATAGAATGAAATCCGGGACTGTTGGAAAGTAAGGCTTAGGCTTCGTGTCATCCTTTTATCTGGTTGTGAGTTATGGTAATCATATGACCTTATACAACCGGAACAATATTTCATATATCAGCTTTACAAAAACAACCACACAAAGAGTGCATGGTATATATAGATATATGTATGGTATGGTATGGTATGAATGATACAATATCAGCATTGTTCGCAGTAGGTTTGTTCTTGTAGATTTGATTCAACCTTTAACATTTCTCTTAACTTTTAAATCAATGCTTTCAGACATGTCAATTTTGAAATTCGAAACATCTGCTCTACACTGGACTTATAAGGATGAACGTAAATTTAATGGTGGAGACACTTAGTCTGCGCTTCTCTCAGTTGTTACATCCTTCACAATTTATTCTTTCATCCTGTATGATATAATGAACCGTGATGAAGCTAACAGGTCATAGAAACATCAAAAGAAATGGAACTATTCCCTATTCTTCTTGCAAGTAATATTGAGCGAGCAAGATAAGTTATATATCAATATCAAACACCCTACCACCCTTTTCAATGTTAAACTGTGAGTTAGATAAATGAAAATGTATTTTTTTGAAAATCATATTCAAAAGTTAGGTACCAAGAAATTCAACACTACCTAGTTTATATCAACAGTTGACTATATTTCAATCAGATAGGTTGCTTTAATGTTAACCATGACAAAAATTTATTTCCTTTCATCACCCTCATAAGAAATGATCCCCACAAGTAATGCGAATAAGTGTCTACCAGTTATCAATTTAGAGGAATCAAAGTGGATTATGTGTGACAACACCGAGAGACAAATCATAAAAGAAGCCTAGGTCATATCATTCCGTCCATATAAGCCGAGCAAGTAACACTATATACATTGATTTTATCTACATCTTTGGATCGACGCGGATTCAGTAATGAAGACTTATAGGTTTGACGTCATAACTTTGGCCTTAAGATCAAACCAAGACCCGAGGGAGATCATGGTTGTCAGGAAATATCTTAATAAGGTTGTATAATTCAAAGTGTTGGAGCAATTTTATCATTTCATGTGCCGTTTGACCAAAGAGAAGATCGCGTGTTGAGAGTATTCTGTATGGCGCTATGCAGGTTATGGGAGGAAAAGGTGCTACATTCATCTTTAATGCAATAGTTAAAGATCAGTGACATACCTATGTTCGTATGGCAATTCCATAAAATTTCACTACATTAAACATGTTTTTATTATGTAAAACTGTATGCCGATATGATCGTTAATATGTTTTACTTATATGCTTATATACCAAATGACAATATAGTATGTTTTATTTTGACGTTGAGCTTCCGAATTAAAATAAAATAATGCTACTAAAAAAACTCAGATTCATTGCTTAGATCAAGGATAAAACGAACAACAAATAACAGTTGATTAGTTAGGTGTGCACTCGTTATCATCAGATCAAAATTATTGGAAATATAAGAAATAAAGAAATCATGCTTATTTCAAACCATTAAGAAGGAAAGAAACGTCATGGGAGTTTGATTCATGTGGGGATATCAGCACAATTCTCCGAAAACACATGTCAAGTTTCTCTATCGAAATGCATTTCGTTCCTTTGATATTACATTCTCGTTACCGGAAAATTCAACAAAAATGTCACAATGAAGTAGTACATTTAGTTTCGCGAGCATCGTGTAATGGATTAATACTTTTCACACACTAGTGCACACAAGCTGTGTCATCATCCTAATTTGAAATATATGATTTATCTACTCGTAGAAAGGGTTTAATAATCACAAATATTACGGATATAACAATAGCCTTGAAATAAGAACATAAAGAAACAATTTGCTATGACGAGAGGATTGTTCAATAAATCAATTACACCTTTGTAGATATCACGATTGCAAGAATTATCATAAAAACATGTCACGATTGTCATTCTGAAGCCATGGACGCCGCCATCTTTGTGTCGCGTTTCTGTTCGCTATTAGGGTACTAAAACATGTCAGGTTACCTAACATTAGCGTGTACGTGCCCCTTGAACTTACTCGCCTCTGACGATTATTGTAAACTGCGCAAATTCACTGCAATGATTAGCTGACTCTATGAGATTATCTTAAGTGTTTCTTCATGAAACATGAAAACGGTTAGAAGAAAACGATTTACAGTATTGCGCATTTTGGCTTTGATAAGCGATATCATTTATATTTGATATAAATACGCAATATTCTTCTGATTTTATAGTAATGTCGATTAAAACGATATTTAAGAACACAGTTATGGAAGTGGTAAATTAAAACATAAAGTTGAAGAGAGGACTCGTGAGTTGTTGGAGTCACATGTGCCAACCATTTCAATTAAGTAATCCATACAAGAAGTCCCAACTGTTGCTGAAAAGTGTTCTTTTAAAGCTAATCGTTTTATACAGTGACTTTGCGAAAGTATGAATTCGCGATCATGATAAAGAACCGAATAGTGACGCAAATCAAGTGGTCAGAAGTAATTTTGGAAACTTATTTACAGGATGGTCTGTTTTTAGATTGTCATTGAATACAGGTATTCATCAGAATTATATTTGTCATTTGGGAAGGATGTTTTGAAAGTATATTAGGCATTAAGGTTAATATCAAAGTGAAAAAAATATGTCATGAAAATCTTTGAGTAGCTATTCAAAATGTTTAGTTTAGTTTTTAAGTAATTGCTTTTGTAATATAAAAATCATGTTCTAATAATAAAGTATATCATTGGGTGATAGAAAATGAAAGACGGGACTCGCGACTATTGGTTTGAAAAAAAGGCTTACTCTTTATACAAGTAATAAAAGGCCACCTGTCACATATATTTCAGAATTACTACCAACATAAATACGTATTTATGAATTGTTATTCGATATTAAAAGAAGTAAATTCTCGGTAAAAAGGTAGGCCTATTACATTTCCATTTTGAACAATACTATGGCTTACATCATGCATTATAAACTCTCTCAAGTATGTTGATGATATTAGAAAATGGAAATCGATATTGTGATATGCAATAGTCATATTTAGTGTTTATAGTTAAAAACAAATTACGAATACATATCAAATGATAGAAAAATAAACAAGAGATTCAGTTATCATACTTGGAATACGTTTGGTACTTTTAATTGTATCAATATGAAAGTTCCACATTGTTACACTTGGGATCAGACTATCAGCTAGTCCTTGTACTTTTTTCCATTTCTAAAATGACAGTTAACATGTCTAGATAAGCTGCATTTTTAATTACAATAGTTTGTTTGCCTTTGAAAATTAAAAATTTTCTTAAACGAGAGCCTTATTTATTAAACTAACCTAAATCTAAGTATTGTTTATTTTCTTATGACACAAGAAGAGCCATAATTATATATAGACATGGATTGAAAGCATAATTTTGGAAATCTTTGGAGGTCGTTTTTCAGTTAAAAAGCTTCGAAAAGCATTTTTTCTGAATAATTCATGTTTGGTTAACACAAACTTTCAATCTGGAAACTCAAAACGTTTATATTTTAAAAGATAAAGGATATTCTTTTCAATTTATAGAAAATCATATGATTTAAATGATTTTCTTTGCATGATTTCTTAAATATGTTGTGTACAAGAGTCTCCAAATAACAAGAAGATAAGATTAAACGAACACAAGCCACTCCAAGACATAAATATTATTGTCTGAGTTCTGAGTTACGTAAATCCTCTCAATAATTTCCACAATTAAGGCCCCAGTAAGTTACCCCAGGAAGCGCCATGCCAGTTAAGCCCATATTTCAGTGCCGTTTATCGACACAAAGTATGGTACGGTATGGTGTGGGGCGTGATGGATGTGCATTAGGGCTTGAATATAGATGGAACGGATGTGGATGACTTATAATGGGATGAACTTATCTTTACACTTGAACAGTTGAATTATTCATTTTCTATGACGTGTTTGTATATGGGATGTCAAATATTTCACGCTCAAGACGTTGATTAACAAAGCCCAAGGTTCCCTACTTTACGGTAACAACACTGACCATCTATATTCATTCCATTTTTCTCGAAGTCTCTCTTATCACGAATAAGCATGGTAATTGTGTTAAATGATTCTGGCATAGGCAGAAAAACTGTATGTTACATTGCTGTAACATAACTTTATAGACATTTTATCTTAATCTACACTGATAAAATATACTTGATAGAAGTAGTTTTCGCCATAGGAATCTCATATAACCATTTTACCTTAATATTCGTAATCTTTCTGTTACTGATAATCAAGGCTTTAGTAAACTCTGCATGACCTCGAGTTCCACCACTGTCTTCAGCTGATCGATGGCTATAAGTGCACGTTGATGGGTTCAAGCAATTTCACATTAATAAACAAAAAAGATCCGATTCTATGAAGCTGATAAGCTGTATCGGTTTAGACTGTTCCCACCTACATTGACAGTTCCGTCTCTCCGATGTTTGAATTGCGACCAAGAAAACTGTCGAATTATCTACCAAGTTGCCCTTAAACATTTTACCATGTAGCTACTTATTTCGTTACCTTAAAACGAGCTGCTTATTTTGTAATAAGAGCTATGTGAATGTTCATGAGTCATTCGAGATTGTTGTTGTACATGTAGCATTAAATCTAATTGTTACGGGTCACATGAATGCATTAGAATTTCCCGACCAAAAGGGAATCGTATATCTCAAAGATGAGCGTCGATATTTGACCTTCTAAATATTGTTATTCGTCACCGGATGCGTCATGGTCAGCTTTTCACTGGTGGAAGAACTGATTCCTGACTAAATAATCACTACCTTGATGTGTGAAATAAACATTATTTTTAACATTAATTCATTAATAAACCTTTCTGAATGCATTTAACGGTGGTCTTTAAAAGAATTGTTTTGAGCTAGGTGGCGAAATCCTACATGATATGTATAAATGTGTGAACGAAATATTTGAGATCGAAAGATATGCCAGCTGAAGACTTGAATATGTGCGACCTCAACAAATATCTTTGATATTTTGGAAAATTTCATTCTATTGAATATTTTAAACATCAACTATATCCTTACATGTTGCTGATATGGGCTACAAATATTCATCTCCTTCGGTTCAATGGCAATAGAAAGCCTTGATCCTATTTTGTCAGTATTCTGTTCATATCGATAAAGCCAGATCACATCCTGATCAACTTGACAGATCAGAACGAAGCTGTCACATAAAGCAGATTATATGCTTACACGAACACGAACGTTCTGTGGACACGCATGTTCAAACTAAAGTATGTCTTCCTGCCAAATGCATATGTATGTTTCCTCAAGGCATTCATAAATGATAGATTCATGGAAAGATGTTCCATGTGCAACATGTGTGTTTCCAAAGGACGTAAACACTGATACATGCTTTCTGAAATTGACGATCCGCTATATGGCCACAGTTCATTAATATTTCATAAGTCATAGTTCAGTTATCAGTAAATTGCTAAGTTGCTAAGAACCGTCATGTATAAGTTTAATGGAATGAGAGACTAGTTTGCCAGTGATACCGTACAATCAAACTCACAGTACTTAGCTATACTTGAAGTATAGGCTCACTTCACTACTGACCTATCAGCATACCACAATCCCTGACCGATGACTTCAAGGAAAGGGTGTGGCAGAACTTCACCATCAGAAGAGTGACGTCTATCAGATACCAGGCTCGTCCCAGGATTGTTAAACTCCTTGTCCAGTTTTTACTGACAGAGTCAAAGCACGACATTCAAGATTATCAAATATATTTTTATCACATAAATATTATTGCATGAAGAAAGACTAAAACACTAACGGGGGTTGATGTTTCGAATTCTACATGTATGAACTTGAGAATATCTTCTGCATATAGCAAGCTTTTGGCCACACTGTACTTAATTTCAGCGCAGAACGCATCATCGAGGTGAACATTGCTACTATATGAATATGTACTGGGGAATACTGATAATACAGACTCTACATAAACTCGCTCGTCTTGTTTAAATACCAAAGAGCGCACCTGTTTAAAATATTATGTATTCATAAAGACAACAACAAAATCCATTTAACTCTGCAAATAATGCTTAAATTCACTAAACTATTTCAGATATTGTTCAACAAGCTGTCGTACGATTATCCATGTCAAGCTAAATTCATATTAGCACGCACAATTATTGACATGTTGAAATTATTGGATTCAGAAAGATTATTCCACGCACTTAGTTCTCACTATTATCCGTTGCAACTTAACTAATCGTCGAGTAAGAATGCAAGTGAAACAGATGTGCGAACACTGAATCATTGAAGCATTGTCCAGGGGCATCATATACCTGTGATGTATCAAGCGATAAGATGCGTTATCTCCCTACCGAGTTCACCGAGTTCACTGTTTCTGACATCTTGTGGTAAGCCTGATACCTGCATTACCGTAGCCGCCGGGTCTATGAAAATCACTCGCTTCCAAGCCTCAGGAGTGCTGCAAATATAAGATTGTATATTCCTTACTTTATTAGAATAATTCTTCCTATTTTAACATAATTCCATGATGAGCCTACCACATATGTTACCGTATTTTTAGTAATTCCTTGCTTTCTGACAAGCACTGACCTACTAAAATAACGGGAGTAAACCAAACTTTATATAAACTAGATTCATAAATGTAATTTAAACCTAGACTCAAAACAATGTTTCATGATCACCAATAATAATCATACTCTAAAAATAAATATTCATAGTTGAAACAGTCACTACAAAACTGTTTTCCCCCGCTGTCTCATTTGCATCCGTTTTGAATTTTGAATCAGTTTGTTCTGCCATAGTATAGGTTCCTGCCAAGCTAGCAGTTTCATTTTAATTCTGTATATGAGGATGATATATCAAAGTCTTGACAAGTCCAACCTTCGACAGTACTGAATCATTCTTCTTTCCAGAGTAGTCCAGTTTCTGCAGGCCACAAAGCTAATGTATTGAGAGAAGGCGACACGGCATGCATGTAAATGACTGTATAATAACCTTGGTGTGTTTTTAATTTGTTAATGGCGGTAACTTGTTTCAAATATTTGCTCTATGATTATGCACTGATAAAGATAAGTACGTGTATGATTACGATGTATTTTCATATACATTTTGCTTAAGGTCTTGGTATCGTATTTCTTACCACGAATTGTGTTCGTCAATTATGCAAGTAACACTTTAATAACTCTCACTATTTTTTTGTGATCAATTACTTTTCCATATAACTGTATGTTATAAATTGTTACCGTTGTGTTTTGTTATAAAAACGATATTGAAAACAAATGTACTGGTATGGTTTATCATATACCCTAAAAAAACTCAGGCTTATAGAATGGTTAAATCTCTAGATAACTGCCAAAAACACTTGAACGATCCTGTAGCCATACGAGAAAACGGTTACGACACATGCTTGAAGAGCATTTCCTTTGTTATTTAGATAGAACTTCATATCAATGCAATGTCAGACAATTCTTCAGCAGTGATACTTCGGTTAACAGAGAAAGTGATCAATTACTACAGCGATATTTTCATATTATTGAAGGAGGAAGGAATCTCATGCCTGCAAATGGCTGTCAATGATACATTAGTACTTCCTACCTGCCATCTTCTAGGGTAAGAGTTCAGATGATAATGGTTCAGGTCACCGAGAAGAGTGCTGTGAAACGACGTGATTTGGTATCAATATTGCCATGAATGTACATGTGCTACTTATTTTGTTAATGAAGAACATTCACCGGCGCTGTCAGTTGTTTCTAATATTGTGTCAGCTGTGTCGGTTGGTTTGTTCATTAATAAATTTCGAGTTTGTAAACTATAATAAGGTTATGAAAAAATGTTTCGGATGTTAATATAATCTATTCTAAACATGAAATATTTTTCTCATGTGCTATGAATTTGTAAGTTCACCTTATTTTACATAATGTTTAGCTATGATTTACAGAGCAATGACTAACGCCTTGTTAATATCTGTATCTAGTGAGGCATTTCCTTTTCTATCAACTTTCGCGTGACATCAGATATAAATAAAAAACATTTTCAAAAGATTTCAGTAGGTAATGCTACCTATAAAGTATTTCAAAGAACAGTTCTTCAAGCTATCCTTGCTGATTATGCGGATCAAAAAGCATTATTTCGTTATTCGCACTATGCACAGAACTTATATGTCTTGCATTAGCATGATAATTTGTAAAGTTATGTAAGCGTTGAGATGTTGTTCACATCCGGTTAGCATACCGACCGTAGTTATGATGTTCATATCCGGAAATCACACTGACTGAACGTTTGTCAAGCTGTGAGAACATCGGCCATCACATATATTTGGCGCGCTATGACGACTGTGATCTGTTTATGAGGAGAGTGATACTAACGGCGACGACAGCGACGACGACGATGATGATGATTATGAAATTGACGGGGTTGTTGTTCTTCGTGGAGACGTTTATAATGCTGATGATTGTGTCAATACATATGATGACGGTTCGCTATTACTGAGACTACATTGTCGATGGTACAAACCAAGTATACCAGGATGCTGCCAATAAATTGCTCCTGGTTTCATTGAAAGTTTTAAAGATTATGTAGATGATTTCAAGTCATTCCTGATTCTGATTTGTGTGTCAAAGTACAAGAAATAAAACATGTGTCTTGGTTTACAACTAAGTCTACAACGCACTGAGGTGAAGTTTAAACTATCAAATAAGTATATAAAGGGGTAGTAGCACGTTTTTTGAAATATTCAAAAACTTTCTCCAATAAACATCAGTTTAAACCTAATGCATTATCTTCAGAGATTCAAAACATCTCAATACTCAACCCAATCATCCGTAGTCAAAGATGATCAAGCAAAAACGACTGGCGGCAATTTTTGTGAGAACACCTTTAAATCATTTAGGTAAAATTGTGTTTAACTGATTCTTTCGAATAAGAAACATTGCCTCGCCATTGCAGACATTCATTTTATCACTTTATTTATGTTAAAAAACGTGCTACTGCCCCTTCAACTCTCGTATCTTATAGCTGACCTCATTGTTCCTCGTCTCGTACCCATTTACCACAGAAGACATGTTCAAGAAAACGATCCCTTTCTCCCGGGTCAAATATAATGATTTCCTAGCTTGGTTTATACAGTGGGTGAATTAACAAGTATGTGATGCTTTGCTCCACTGATAACTGACATTGTTCCTATATGGCTCCCATCACTATATGGCTCCCATCACTATATGGCTCCCCTCACTATATGGCTGTCATCACTATATGGCTCCCATAACCGCTTTAGCCCGAATAACAGTAATGAGCATTGTCGTACATGATTCATTTCTGGAACTGAATCTGCAAGTCTAGGGTTAACCCAGGGGAGATAACTGGTGTTTCAATGTATAGGTGGTAATGGAATTACTATGTTTAACACATGTTAAACACGCGACACCATCTAACATGATCTCGATAATGGAAACAAGAAGTCCTCTGTAAAACAAATCGACAAGTGAAAGGTTTGGTTTACATTCATAGCACTCAATAATTCATGAAATGGAAAATGTTTATTGTTTTTAAGTCTGTTTTTACATTAGATACAGCTGATATTTCTTAATGGCCACAAATACTTTAGTATCTCCTACGTAGGAGAATCTGTTCAGATGTCCTTTCACCTTGAGACCAGAATACGTTGCCATACATATCAAAGGTATTGTGTAAAGAGTTAAATGAAAACTAACTTTTGAAGCGGACCGAATTGTAGAGTACATATTCAGTTTCTTGTTAAGTCGTAAAGTGTCGATATGATGAATATTATGAATATCTGATATTATGAATATCTGATATTACATATGAATATTTGATATTATGAATATCTGATAGTATGAATATCTGATGTTATGAATAACTAAAATGTATAACACATCTAAAAATATATAAGATTGTTTCCATGAATAGGCGGACGTAAAGCAAGCTCAACCTTTTCGTCGAATGACTAAGTTTATTTGCTCCGTCAGTACTAGCAAACAATTCTAGACTTAATTCGAAAGATGACGTCCAAAGGAGACTTTTATTGCCAATACGATTTCGTATATAACAACTTTTGTGTTGTAGAATAATGGCTCCCATCTAACGTGTTCAGTTCCTCGACTGTCTTTATCTCTGCCTAGACTGTAAGTCACCAGTTTGGGCACATCGATTCATTTCACTTGGTTTACCGAGCAAGTAGTGTAATTAAGTAAATGGTAGTTACGACCTATCGATGTTTCCAAACAAAACTCCCGAATATATTTCATCACTGATTGCAAGTACCGGCACTTCCCACACACCGGAAGTATTCATTTGTCATGCGCAAATATGACCGCGTTACCTTCACCTTTGAACGTAAATCTACGTTATATCTCCTCCACGTGCGCCAACTATGCTAACCTTGACACGCTGCCAAGCGATAGACTAAATTACTCCACCACTAACAGTGTTGCTTGCACGCCCCTCTTGCTACTGATAACGGGAACACGATTTTAATCAAGATTTCATCGCTAATCGTGAATCGGCCCACTTCTACACTCGGTGCGAAACCATTTCGCAGTTTGTAGTAATTAATGTCAGACACGCGCGGAGGGTTAACAAACATTTTGGCCTGATTTCGTAACAAGTCAAAAAAATTTTATTTGCACAGAGGTTTTGGTGTTCTTGAAAATTAAGGATGCAAATGGAAAAATACCGAGGAAGATTGGGAAAAATGGTGGCTGAACCAAGGTGTCATCTGAATTTTTCTGAATCCAAGTGACCAGACAATGAAATGTGAGCCATATCACAAGAGCTAAACATCACAACTTGATGTTATCATCTTATATCGTTATAACCTTTTCATTTTCGGAGTAATAATGTCTGGCTTAAGCTTTTCATTTATTCATCTCGATTACATGTCTTTTATGAAATGAATTCAAGATAAAATTCTTGTGTACACGACAAGCATTTCGGGAAATGCCTTGGCACGCCAAGAGCTGAAGATGGATCGTATTGGACGGTAAGAACCCGTTTGAACTTGCTGTCTTTAACCTTTGAAATTGATATAACGACCATGGACAATAATTAGGGTTTTTTAACTTTAGGAAAGTCGATATCATTAACGAAGTTATTTAGCTGTCTCCTGAAACAGCGTTGAAACAAATGGTTTCACTTAGCCTGTCACCGAAAGTGTCTTTTCTGGCTTCAATGGAAATGGATGGCATTGTTAATCTATCTTGAGATGTTTGTCCAAGTCCTGACAAGTACCCTTTCGGGCCAACTTTGAGAGCAGAGTTTGGGAATTCGAGCAACTTGTCTGTTTCAACAAAAGGGATAATCTAATTACACGTTATACGGGCAGTGTTCAAATAGACGTCCTTGGGTAACTCCAAGTGATTACAGCACTCCAGCTATACACCAGTCCGTATCGACAGCACTGATTTGGGCGGCTATGTATCATTGTGAGTCTGCCATCTGACCACTACTCCTTCTTGTAATGAAAGGGTTTCGAAATGGAACACCCAAAATCGATTACCGTTTGACAGTAATACTCTTCACTGGTCCTGCTTCGGTGTATACCATAGAGTCAATTTTTGTAATTTGTTTGGATCTTGCAAGTGTGTGCTTTGTAAGCATGGCAGCTATCCCTTGATCCTCTCCCTCCCTCCTCTCCAGATATCATCCTCCTCCCGACTTTAATGGAAGCAATTGGATTTTGTGAAAAGAACCTGTATCTGGTACCAAGCTCTAGCTCATTCGTTTAAAGTATATTTTCGTTATGAAACGTGGGCGTATTATACGATCATACAACAGCTGGTCGAGTATAAGGTATCAAATTTAAGTCTGTCGAAAATAGATGTGAACGATGAATTGAGTTAATTGATTATTTTGAATTAATCGTATGTCGATCATCTATTGAAAATATAATTGCAAGAAATACAATGAAATGGGACACTCACTTTGATTTATTAGAGTTTAAAATCTTCAAATCGGGACAGAAAAGAAGGAATTCAATAACATGCCTTCCCACTTCAGCCAAAGTAGATAACAAATTACATAAATATGAAAATGGCTGTTCAGTAGGAAAGATGCATACCGTTTAAGTTGAAATTCTGGTAACAAATTTTACATGATGACCAAACATTGTTTTATTCATATTGTTTTATTTATTGTGTGTGATGCTAGTCTCCAAGTGTCCTTTCAGTGTTTGTCTTGAACTGATAGGTTGATAGCCCCGGATATGTACAACTATATCAATAGATTTGAGGCAAATAATGATGGATTTAAAAACAAGGCAACCTTAAGGTTGCAGTACTTTGATCTTAAGACCTTAGACCGTAGTCATTCTGTCCTTTGGCGTAGAAGTATTTAATGTCATTGTTAATGTTTAGCTTATGTTGAGGCAATTACGTTCTCGAGCCTAATTACTGCTTCCTGTACAATGTACATCGATAACTTCCGCTACAACCTTGACATTTCATACATGCATATAGCGCTTTATAGATACTCATTATTTTTATTTTTATTGTTATTATTATAAGTCTAAAAAGATACAGATTGTACCAATAATTGACTTTTACTTTTTTAAATTTCTATTTCAAGCAGTCTAAAAAGATACAGATTGTACCAATAATTGACTTTTACTTTTTTAAATTTCTATTTCAAGCAGTCTAAAAAGATACAGATTGTACCAATAATTGACTTTTACTTTTTTAAATTTCTATTTCAAGCAGTCTAAAAAGATACAGATTGTGCCAATAATTGACTTTTACTTTTTTAAATTTCCATTTCAAGCAGCATTTACATCAATATTATATGACAGTATTGTCGAGGGTTTTGGCTTGAAAGAGATCAGGGTATTGGGAAGGAGCGAGAGCGGATTCATAGACGCTGATTTAGCAGGATGGATATGAAGGGGTTGTAGGAGCTTCGAGGATACGAATACGCTGATGTAGAAGGATGGAGAACATTTTGATAATGGATAGCCTCCGCTCATTTACTTTTCTTCGTAATCAAAACATGTCAGTTATCACTCCTAAATAACAAAGGAAAAGAAAGTCAATCACGAAGCGGCGAATCCCCCCATGCTCTAGCGGACCGTGTAACTGACATCTATTTACCTTCCTATCCAATCGATCACAGCCCATTGCCCCATAATCAGACTGCTCTGGGAATACAGTCATAATTTACCTTGAAAATAAACATCCGATCACGGTTCTTAATTGCTCTTGAGTGTGTACTCAAAGTACATGAGTGGCAATGTCGTCAAGCAATAACATGATAAATGTACTAACAAGATGAAATAAGCACCAAATAGAAATGATATATTAACAATTGACTTTTGCTGGAGATTTATATTAACAATGAGATGTCAATGGATATGTTAATCGACCTATTGACGAGTAAAACAACCACCCCAATAAATCTATTGTACAGCCAATATCAAAGAGTATTGATAATAGATTCGGTATGGATGGTATGTACTTGATGAAGGTATACGGTTATATACTAGCCATCATATCTATCACATATCTACCATCAGCACGTTACTTGAGTGCTATTGTAACTTTTATTGTGTTTGTTTGTTTGTTTTCATTTCATTTAGGTAAAAGCATCTCGTATTTGTATATGGTTATATCAGTGTGGAATAATATACTCTTTTGTTGACATGCGTATACATGTACCAATAAATTATTGACCAGTAAAGCGTGTATGATATTTTATTCAGTAAATAGTCTTTCAATACTGCTGGAGGTTTGCTTACTTTTATTCCCTATTCACCAGAATGTTCGTACATGTATTTATGTAGTATAAGACTTACCACGATTTTACTTGTCTTGGTGAAGGCCTTTAGTCAGCTGCTTTCCTTCGTTGAGGTTAAACAAGATCAATTAAGATATGACTGTAATTCCCTGATGTAATGTTATCGTTTGCTGTTTTTCCTACTTGAGTGTTCACTGGTCAATTCCATTTCAGTTAGTTCACTGGATATTTTCTGTTTTATGTTATTCGATCATTTCTCAACAAAATAATTATCGTTATTATCCTTTCCAGTCCATTTATCGGAATGGGCATAAAAAAGTATTTTCAATTCGTTCTCTGTTTCGACTCTGTTAAATTTTAAAATTCTAAAGTAGTCTTATCGGTGGTCTTTGATCGCTCAAATGGAAGCCATTATGTTATTGATTTTGATTCCATATTGAAAACAATCTCCAAGCATCAGTAATCTACAGCTTAATGTTCCATTAACGGGTTTGTATTACAAAGTGAAATCGCGTTTGCAAAACCATTTGATTGCTCATATGTTCTAAATTGCTTCCAATTTCTATTTGTAGACTTCTATTCTTTTTCAGTTATGGATCTCCTTTGTTATCGATTTTTAAGTTAGGTATTCTGTTTATTCAACAAACAATAGTAAAATATTTCGAAGCATTGTGTCTATTTGGGGTTTAATGAAATATTTGGCTTCTTCTGATGTTGTAAACGATATAAGATAGAAACTTTTGTTGAGTACGCCGCAAGATTTAAATAAGGAACTGAATTTCGATCTCAGCACCAACGTAATCAAAGTAGACAGACAGACAGACAGAATATTTTATTTTTGTCTCACTTGTTTCACACAACCAATCGCTCAGTGATTTACGAGAGACACTTTCCACAAATAAATTAAAAAGCATGTAAATATCCATTAAAATGTATAAAATACAGATAAGAATGATGATAAGAACATATAAAATGGAATAAAAGGCATGCAAAAGGCAAATGAGGTATATAGCTATAAACATATTTACATATCACAGAGTCATTTATATAAAATATTGCTACGCTGGGTTAAGATTTGGTGGCTGGTTCTGGCAGAGTCAAAGGTCAAAGTATGATGTTGACATAGCTGGATTTGTTAATGCGGATGTGAAGAAACGTCTTCAATCACTTTCTAATTATTTCAAGGCGATATTTTACATTTATTATATTTTGAATGATGAAATATGCAATTTATCGGTGAAAATAAAACCCGTATTTTCACTGAGTGAAATAAAAATGGTATTCTACTCAGTGAAATGATGCAATAATCATATGACGTCGTCTGTGACGTCATGAAACAATTGAATGACGTCACGCAACGGCCGCGCTAGCGAAGCGTTTTAGCTTCTCCATTCATGTAGTTAGTGTGATTTACGGGGTTTTGGGAAACGTAATAAATAGAACATTTGACATTTCTCGTCGAATACCATGAATATCTCATCTCGTGAAGTAGAAAATCATATATTTACACTCGTAGCTACGCCACTCGTGAAAATATGAATTTCTACTTCACTAGATGAGATATCCATGGTATTCGACGAGAAGTGTCAAATATCCTCAATGTTTTCTTCTTCTCTTTGTGTCCTTGTTCTGTCAATTCTTGTAATTGCCTGGAAATGAAAATTGAACATGGCCATAAACATAAGAATGACCAAAGTGCAAATATATAGTGGAAAAAGAAACCCACATAATAATGTATATGTTCGGTAGTGTTACTAATCTGCGTTCATTTAATGGGGACAGAAATTCTGCAACTACTGTTAGATTTAGATTTTTGGACGTTGGCAACTGCTAGTTTGAATGTTTTTGCAGCTTTGGTTAGATCTATTGCGGATAGGATCAAGCAAAATGATGAATGGCGTTATGTTATCGAATATTAAAGATTGTTGCTGAAAATTCTATTGCTAATAATATGTTCATTAACATGAACAAATACAGGTTCGAGTCGTATTTTTTAAAATCAAATCAAGATAGTTTAGATTACCTCCGCGCTATTTGTCAACTATATTTTTCAACTTTAACTGTAGTTGACATAAAGACAAGTTTGGCTTGTGGAGTGTAATGGTCATATAAGTATTAAACTTTAGTAATAGACGACCAATTTCAGTGTCGAAATATGTATATGAATCTTGATCTAGTTTCTATAGAAAATAGTAAGCTGACACTTTGGGGATAAATATTCAAGTCGAGAGAGAAAAGTTACGTAAATCAGTGCATATAATTTATTTTATTTTTAGCCAAATATATTATATGAAACAAACTCTATGTCACTTAACGTCAGCCTTCAAATAAGATACCCCACTGTTAGCTTTTCAATTGAATTTTTTAAAATCAATTCAATGTCAATGAATGAATAGAATTTCAGAATCACAACAGCTTACCTCATCCTCGGTCACCCGGTGCTTAATTTTCCTATGCTCTTCACAACTTCCCCTGGAAATTTACCGCCCTTGATTTGTTTAAGCCAATGAAAATGCTACAACGTACGATTGGAGCTGTGGAGCTCCCTTATAACGTTACTCATGCTTTAGTGTTGATTTAGGAAACTGGATTTAAATACCAGCGGATTCCTTTGAAATTTCAAATTAAAATTTCAGAGCATGCGCCGAAAGGGACTGTATTGATTTCAGCGTTACCAAACACTAATTTCATTGGGTAACTGATGCATAACAAGACTAAATGGCGGGTAATTTAAGTAAAAAAATTCTTGGATGAAAACTCCAAGGGGTTACTGTAAAATGTGGAACATTAATCCCTTGACGTTCGAGGGTGCAGAGGGGCTATGCAGTAACTAAAACGTAAGAGCGTTATCTGAGTGATCTGTTATTACTTACTTGGATTCAATCACTGACGAAGAGAGCACGCTGTCCGTGTACAGAGTAATCCAACAATTGATGACTTTCCGCGTCGATGCAGGTCTATAGGAGATCAGTAATTGTTTGTGGTACTTTCAAACAAACATGAAAATAACAGGCTTGATTCTATTCTATCAGCCAATGCTTATTGGGTTGACCTTTACAAACTGTGGAAAATCTCTTTGATAAATGTACGTACATTTTCTCTTGAGCTCGGACATAATCGAAGGGTGGCAAATGCTATCGATGCATCACAAACATAGGGATTAGTTAGCTTACATGGTTAAAGGCGTTGGCTATTGAATTTGTACATGATTTTATATATGTATGTCGTAACGTACATTTGATTCTTTTTCTAGGTTTAGAAAAACCCGATTCACTTCAACTACTTTGCCATTTCACAATTCGAAAAGAAACTGGGAACAGAAAATAATCTCCCAATGTCACAATATATCCAGTTGACATCGTAATTGATTATCAGAACACAATATTTATGAACTTTTAATTTCAAAGGTCAACAAGGATAATCTGTTTTAAAAACAGTCGCTTTCATAATCATGACTTTATTATGTTTCAATTCAAACCACGGATTAATTGTTTCCCTTTCACGATTTATTGTACAACTTATGTTAGGGACATTGGTTTATTCATGATTTGCTGGACAACAATAGTGCACATCATCAAAAAACAAGCAACTGAAAAAAGGTTGATAAGGGGAAATCCACTCCTGATGTAGAATCATTCTTTGACTTTTTCAAAAAACTAAATGAGACAAACGATGATAATTATGAAGACTATGATGCCCCAGATGATGAAACTGTTTATAATGATGAAGTTTTGAATAAGGATATATCTGAGGATGAAATAGTAAACGCCATTAAACGCCTGAAAAGAAATAAGGCCTCGGGTATCGATCTTATTGAAAATGATTATTTCAAAGATGCAGCAAATATTCTGACCCCTCCTCTTACTTTGTTTTTCGTTCTAGTTCTGACCACAGGCTATGTTCGGGAATCTTAGCTATCCGGTATCATTAGGCCAATTTATAAGAAAAAGGGTGATAGAAACGATCCAAATTCGCACAGACCGATTACGATCCTGAGTTGTTTCGGAAAATTATTCACAAGTATTCTAAACGAAAGGCTTTCGTTATTAACAGAGATGAATAGAATACTTACTCCCTCACAAGCAGGATTTAGAAAAGGTTTTTCGACTGCTGATAATATGTTTACTCTAAATATAGCCCAAGAAAACTGAAGTTATCGAAACGTAAACTATATTGTGTGTTCGTTGACTTTACTAAAGCCTTTGACACAGTCTGGCGCGCAGGACTATGGAATAAAATGCTTAAAAGTGGAATCAAAGGAAAGTTCTTTGTTCTTGTTAAAAATATGTACCATATATATTATTGGAAATGAAATGTCATCTTTCTTTTTTCTGTAAAAAAGGTGTTAGACAAGGGGAAAACCTATCACCGCTATTATTTTCATTCTTTACAAATGATCTTAAATCTTCATTACTAGAAAAGTGGATGCACAGATGTGATGTAAGAAAACGCAACTGACGACTTGATATATTTCTTGTTACATCTGATCGTCCTGAAATATGCCGACGGTTATCCTAAGTGAGTCGCCAAAAGAGCTACAAAACCCTTTAAATTATGTTTACGAATATGGAAATGGAAATATAAACTAAAATAGTAAAAAAAACCTCGAAAACATTATATTCAAAATTCTCTTTCTTACTTGGAGGTACAACAATTGAAATAGTAGATGCATACATGTACACATATCTCGGATTACGGTTCCATAGCTTTTTACTGTTGAAAAAAGCACGTGACTTACAACTCCTAATTGACTTTACTCTTAAATCTTTTGATGCTTTGATACGCTCAATCCTCCTTCATGGATGCGAAGTGTGTGGATTTGAAAACTTGAAACTTATTGAAAAAGTACTCCTTAGATTCATTAAACTCGCTGTTGGTCTTCGAAGCTCTAACCCAAACTTTATGGTATATGGTGGGTTTGGTCGAGAGCCACTGTTTACTGAAGTATATAAACGAGTTATCTCATTCTGGAACAAACTAGCAATTGATAATCAACACTGTAAACTATCGGCACTGCTGTATAAACTGATTTCTGTTGACAGTTTTGGTCGCCAGCTTCGATGGATGACATTCGTCACTAAAATTCTTAATAGCTACGACTTATCCGAAGTCTTTTCTAAACCCCAGAATTTTCTAACTCCATGGCTAGTTCTAAAGGAAGAAACTATTTTAAGAGATCAGTTTTAACAACATTGGCGTAGCACCATAGAGAGCAGCTCAATAGGTAAATTCTACAAATGCTTCAAAGATAATCTATGCTTTGAACGTTACTTATATATACCTAAACACATATAATTTCCCATATGAAAATGAAGAATCTGTAACCATAATCTACCAATTGAAACCGGTCGATGGCATTTAATCCCAAAAGAGGAACGTTTGTGTCAACTGTGTAACACTAGTGCTGTTTCACTATCTCTTTGAATGTGACACTCTTCTCCAACATGGAAATGTTTATCTTACGACACAAATACGTTATCTACATAAGGATGTTTCAGTAAAGAACTTAATGTGTACTAAAATACTAAATTTGATGTCCTTTCTTAACGCATTGTTTAATTTGCTGAATTAATAATCAGTGAAAATGTCAAGTCACTGGCCACATTGATACGTGCTATTCATATTCTCATGTACCAAAATTTGTTGGTTGAGAAATAAACTGTTCTCTCTGTCTGTCTGCTAATATTCTTTTAAGTACTTTGTTGTTGTACAGGTATTAGTCTTATCATAAATCTTGTATTATTTTCAAGTATCCGAAAAGGTTGTGATTAATAGAAATTTATTTTAGCTTCAGGATATTTTCTATGATTGTAAATACGTCAAAGCAACTTTTTCGTATCAGCTTTAATAGATAATAATTTAAGTAACAATTTATACAAAAAACATTAAAGCATTTGTTAATATTTTGATTTGTTATGTTATTTGCCCATAAACGTCACCAATACCATTATTTAGTTGACACTTATCAGTTCCTACTCCATGTGTTGTCTTCTCACACACTGTACTAACACGTTGAGCGGATGGTTGTTTTCCTGGGTAATTTATGACTGAGGTCTGACCAAACACTGTTAAGCGGGGAAATTACTTTGAGTGATTGGACATTACAGTAAATATTTCATCCTTCTTTAATAACACGGTCCAGCAGGCCACGAATTGATTTAGTATTCATTACTGGCGTATTCTCGACCATTGACGTAGTAGCCTGAATGTGACACTTCTGCAATGTTTGGGGTTCTTTGAAGTTAAGTTATTGGTCACTTCGATGTGATAGTTGGTCCATAATATATCTAATTACACAGCAAAAATAATGATGAAATAAATATAGCGAATCACTGAGATCTTGTATTATTCTTGGTATCTCATGTCTTTGTGAAAGGGGTCAAATGCAAAGTTCATATGTATTCAATCAAGACATGACAACGATTCATAAACAGGTGTATCGACAAACACGATTATGACGGTATCGTAACAAGGACTGGTCTTTAAAAGTCTCCATAGTTTGACTGTGTAGTAAAATATTTGATGTTTGCACCACAAACCATGTATTTCATATGGGTTCACCATTTTGCAGACACATTATTTGCCAAACCCATGCCTAAATTTCAGTGTAATTTAGTAAAGGCATTGGCGTCCTTCGAAATTGAGATGAGATCATTCCCATTTACTGAAACTAGTCAAGGTCGTGTCGTATTGGTGGAAAGATTTGGTCTCTAAGCCAAGAACATTGTCCTTCGCGTTGAACACCTTCAATAGTCCTGCTATAATTTCCTGTAAAGGATACCTTGTTTTACAATGGTATATATGTTAATTCAATCATGACTCCTACCACCTGATAGTTCTTACTGTTTGCGTATGTTTAGTAGAGGGATTTGAAGTCTTATTAAAACAGAAGTATTTCACATTCCTATTGCAATATTTATAATGGCCCTAAAGACTCACCACGGTTAGATGTACTTTAGTAGAGGACATTGACGTCTTTCATCTTCGAGATAGCAATCAACATCCTTGTGAATAAGTGAAATCTAGCTTGGATTAAGGCGTTATCTGACATCAAATATTTTAATTTTGGAGGGAAAGCAAGAATCAGTATATCAGGAAAACAATCAGGTGGCAAAAGCCATTTTCTTCCCAGACAAAGAACCAATCCATCAATGGACCGATGAAGCACAGGTAATGTTTGTGGGGGTGAGAGACCATGGAGTCCGCTTCAATATGCATACTGTCAATGCTAAGAATTAGTTTCGACTCAAAATCGCTGCTGTATATCACGTCAGATAGTCGTTCCAATCGTTTTGTAATAAAATAAAAAAAAACTTATGACTTTACATGCTAAATGCTGAATGTTTTTAGAATATTACTTTTGCATGGATAACTTCTATTATGTGCTAACCGGAAAGAGACTGTGTTTTCTCAGTTTAAGAGGGATATGTTCTCGTTATTCTCATCAAAGTGGTCACATAGAGATTGGTCTCACGTGTTCAATGGTATGACGTCATTTTAACAATCGCGACGTCAAAGCTGTACTGTACAGGTTTTAGACGTTAATGACCGCATTTCTGGGCTACAGAAGCAAATAATAAATATAATTTTTTTCTCTTTCTGATATCACTCATCTCTCGTCTCATGAGTGATATCAAACTGACAATAAAACATATTTATTTATCTATATCAATCATTCTGTATATGATATGATTTCAAAATATGTAATGTTTACACTGTTACTTTTTGACATTGCAATAGATTCTACAATGACAGTATCCATAGTAACAGTATGTAATAGCTTTAGCCAATTTGGGATTCTCTTACGAATTACATTCTTCAGGCTGAGGATAAGTGTCTGTCACATTATTCATTGATTTTATTTACAAATGATTTTCATTTTCAATACAGAATGTATATTTTACACTACATCAGCGTAGTTGAATCCGCTCAGTTCCTTTCTAATACCCTGATCTCTAATACCCAATCTCTAATACGGCTGGCGCGGCTTTATATTCGTGGCTACGTTCACCTGTTTTTCCAGCCAATGAAATGCCGTTATGCAAGGAGCTTGAAGCCACTATCCTGAACTCAATGAATGTTTCCATCCGGGTAGTGCCGCTGTTGGTGGATGCGAGTCGTCTCATCGGCTGGTAGGATAGCTGGCGATTCGAGGCTTTTGGCTTGAGGGAGATAAGGGCATTTGGAAGTGCGGATTCAAATTCGTTTTTTTAGCAGGATTCTTAATAATTTTCTTACAACATTTCTATTACTCTCTGTAGACCAATCTGTAAGTCATCAGGTCTAATACAATATCACTGGCTTGATTTAAAGGTAGTTTTCTTTGGGAAATAAAGTGATCTCATGACATGTAAATTAATGTTATCAATTGACCGACAATCTAATATTCAATGCACGAGTTTTGTACAAGTACGTACAAAGTTAAATGAAGCTAAGTGAATAATTTCTTTAAGCCTGTTGGTTGAAAAGTGTTCACACTAAAATGGTCACATGCATAATTTGCTAGATACGTTACACAGTATTCTACGACTACAAATAAATTGTTTGAGCAATGAGATGTATACCCTCTGAAGAACATCTATTTTGAAGACACTAATGTCTAATGGAGAATTGTGATCACATTTAACAGGGTTAAAACGTGATGCAGTGCCTATGGAAGCAATGGCAAGCGGCTCATGAATGCTAAGAGGAATGAAACTTGTGAGGGTATTAGCAGGTTAAGAATTTGATCTTAAGATGTATCAATGCAATGATGTTTAAAATTTTATCGGCAACATAATGTAAGTAGGTCATCCGTTAAAAAAAACCCAACAAACTTTTGTTTAATCCCAGAATATATTTTTGTATTAGGAAGTGGACGAGTTACTTGGAATGGAAAATGAAACATTTTCTTTAGCTTTCCTGGTTGATTTTTCTCAGCAACTAAGTTATAGTTCAATTAAATAACTACAAAAGTAAGAAAAGAATTCAAGAACAATATGCTCAAAGTAATCAACGTTCATTTATTACGGTTTACAGTTAACGATGATATCTAAATTCCGACTTTATGAAAAAATTATTAACGCGAGATAATCGATTAAGTAATATAAATCAAGATTTTACAAAATGCTAGCACCACTCCTATCCTTGCATGTGAATGAGCTATCCTATTCGCTTTGAAAAAAATAGACGTTACTTGTATGTTTAAGATGTATTTAAGGTACCATTTGAAGATAATATTACAGGATGTCCTTTGGCATTGTCACACATCTATGAAATCTTTTTTTCATGCATGAAAATTAGGCCAAACCCTTCAAACCAAAGAAGTAGACGTACAATGCAAGAGGCTAAAAGATCAAAGAGTAATACGATATTCATTACGAAAAACTGTCTCCCTTTGAAGTTAATCTCTAATCTATTGGTACACAAAATCAATTTATGTCGGCAACTAAGCTTCTTCTGCCAGTCCGAAATGGCCTTATTTTGCGGGGAATCAGTCGAGTAACCATTTTAAGTGTTCGTTCAAATTAATCATGGTCTCTAATCAACGCCTCGGAAACACTGAAGACTAAAACGGGACTTTGTTAAACAACAATAGAATCTGAAACACTCATAAACGCTTTCAAGAGACGTCAGGGAAATCAGTAGCTGTAAATAGAATCTAGATCGTCTATTAGAGCAAATACGGTCTTGAGCAGGCGCATCAATTATCGCCCTAGAGCGTGTTGAACGACTGTTTCTGACTCGGGTTGTGTTATTACTTCTTGGAACAAACTACAAATGACTTTGACATCAACAAATCCATCATCTAAGTAATCCCTTGGAGATCGGCTGATTTCTGCGAATCGTCATTAACTTTTGATTGGTAAGGGTAACCATTTCTACCGAGATTGTTACTTCTTGTGAGTTAACGGAACGTAAGGATTTGTTAAATTGTATATTTGCCTAGTTATTACACAGCAATTATCATATTCTACACTCAGTATGAAAGCTACTCCTTGTTCTTGTTAGCCAAGAGAGTTATTCCTATACCTAAAACGATCTACTGATCATGTCATGATCTCGGTCTTTAACAATAGATAAATCAAAGTAATTAGTCCTTGGCATTATGTTTACATTGTGAGCTGATTATTTTCTAGCTCTGACACTGTGATTTCAAAGTCTTCGATGGAAATGTCCCGTTAAAGTAGACGAATTTGTAAATGTGTGTAGATATAGTTATTAGAAATAAGGAAATGAACCATTGTTCACTAAGTGGCATGTATTTCTTAATGTGCTTGAATCCAAGGATCGCGGCCTAATCTATCTCATTGAAAACAGCTTGAAAATTGTCCCTCGTACCTAGCGGCGTTTCTTGATCTGACCACGGCTCTGGAGCCGTATCAGACGGCCTTGACCGCCAGACTGTTTCAGCCAATAAGAATCGAGGCAACTGATACACAAAACACCACATCTAACCTATGTGTCTCGGAATACGAGTTTTTTTCTGAATGAACCCAAGAAAAACCGAACTTGGATTAACGCAAATAGTGTGTCTGTTTACTATCATGACGAATACGTTGTTGTTTGGTTGGAAATTGAGTCATGTCTGCGACCGCAAGGAAAATAGTGAGGAAGAGTTACTATACAATAATTGCGTTAGGCTTTTTCTTCGTCGAAACACAGTCTTTAGAAATTTGGGAATTAACAGTAAAGAAATGTACCAAAACAAAACTACGACACATTATTGAAAAGACCTACAAAGCATTTATCTCAAAGTTACGTTTTCAATAATTTTGTCTAAAGGAATTAATTCCTATTTCACAATTTCGAAGTGAGATTTCTCTGAACAGGGGTAGATAAATAAATCAACTGTATCACAAACAGAAACATTCCAGTTGAAAATGATAAATGACATACAGTCACATATTAAGAACTCAGAAAGTGTGTAGTGGTGGATCCACAGGGGAGGGGGTTCAGAGCGTCCCCCACTTCAAACTTTTCCGCAATCTTTGATGATCTGACAAAGTGATATGCACGCGGACCTGTGATTGGTTGAATTAATTGAAGGTGAAAGGTCACGATTGTCTGACACGACTCATACGGAGCCGTGGTTTGATCACGAAACGCAGCTATAGGTACGAGGGAAAGTTTCGAGCTGATTTCAATGAGATTGGGGCCTAATCACTGCTTTATCATCATCACCGTGTGTCCCATGCCTTGGGATATCTTTGGCATCGTTAGTAGAACTGAATTTTTACAAAAGTTTAGAATATCGTAATATCTGGTGTCAATTTCATCTGAGAGACATCCTGACATTATTCATGCTAATAATTTGCCATCGTGTAACCATTGGCAACTGTCGGCGTGTCATGTCAACGACTAAATTTTCAATCAATATAGACAAGTTGTAAAGTTAATCAGAAAACACCGTACATCATTTTAGTATATTGAAATTCCAAATCACTTGGCATATTTGTCCCCAACAACATACTCTAAGGGATTTAGGAAATCCTATGAACCCACTTTCTTCATGAAATCATGAAATGTGTTTCATTTTTCAGAGTCCACGAGAAACGCCATTGGCAACATTTAAAAATCCTTGGAACTTCTGATGAGGTTACACGTGAATCTTTGGCCGTGGGAGGTAAGAACTATTAGCTAGTATATCAAGATATGACTTAAAGGGTTAAAGTTTTCCCAATAATCAGGGTCAAACATCTCGTTACTCAACGTGATCATTCGTCATCGTAGAGCAACTAATAATCAAGCAAATATCACTGGCGGCCATTTTGGCCACTTTTTAATCATTTGAGGAAGGGGAACTGATTCGCATAGCTAATCCGATCAAGGTATGTTTGTTTTAATTCTGTTTCTTTTGATTCAAAGACACTGTCTTGCATAAATTTTTTTCGTTTTGGTGATACCACTCTGTTTACCTAAAAATGTGCAACTGCCCCTCAGCGCTGCTCACGTTTCTTATAAGTGATAAGAGTAATATAGACCTAGTTCGTGCGGATCCTGCACATCGATTCAATTCCCATCTTCGCAGGGTTGGGCGTGTTCAATTATAATGTCGATGACATTTCAAACCATATATCATGTTTCCATTTTAACAAACTGCAATATTACACTGCCAACGTTAACCGAATGATTTCATTTACCATTATGGTTTTCATATTATTTACTTCACGGTTTTGTTCTACAATGTATCTGGCAGATGACATAACATGCCCTAAACTACTTTTATTGAACTCGTTCGATCTAAAACTTTAAGAGATATTTCTAAAAAATGATAGGTTCATATTGTTCGTAATAATATCTCGTTTAATAAGACATGCAATAAGTACGTGTATTGTGATAATTATTTCTGCTATTCACACATACAGTGTATTTATTGTTTAACTTATTCATGTCTGGGGTTTCGTAACAGTACAACGTGTTGTCACTGTGTTAGGTAATACTGGACCCTTCTGTCGACATCATTATTGCATAAATATAATAAGCAAATGTAGACCAAGTAGAGGTGATAATGAACGCTGGTGGGTAGTGGATGGTGGATAGTGGATTATACCGTTTCCAAGCAGCCTTGCTTACGTGTGACGCCATGTTAAATAACACTAACCAACGCCAAGCTGTCAATGATACTAATTAGCCATCATGTGGTCAGCGTGATCACTGTGTATATCTATGTAAGTACTCATTTATATATATATATAGAACGTGCACAGATGTACAGTTGAAATGGAGTGAGGAAACCTTAAAGGCGACCCTCTGAAAATATGTAAGTATTCTCGTTATCGTTGACAAGCTTTGTAATTGTATTTTTCATCAGACTGATTCATTTGGAGCAATTCTTAAGATGTAACAAAGATTCAACGATTTAGAATATTTAACAGTGCAAGAGATCCTTCTGAAAATATTGTTAACTTATAATTTATATTATGGAGGATGTTTTCATCTGGCATCGGATATTGATTGTTTGACCGAATTTCATTATTTATGTATAGGTTGAAACATTCTGTGGAATGGCAATAACCGTATTTGTAGACCTCGCTTTCCAAAATCCCCTGAACGTGTTTGCATTTAGACTCATGTCTCGTGTAATCCCTTCAAAACGCACATTCCATACGACTCATGGCTGAATCATACACTTATTTCTCTAACCTATAACTTTTACATTTAAAAAGCTTTTAAAGGACACCTAAATCGTTAGTGTGATGGCTACTTGCCGGCTGAAGTGGTTGCTTACACAAACTTTTCTTTAAAATCAACGAATATAAATATATTTAACGATAAGGAAGATTCATATGAATAAGCAACTTCGTTATGTTCTTTATCGTTATTCTTTAAGCAATGTTGCTCGACAAGGACATCAAAATCTTTGTCGAAACGTCGCTTCCAAAGAATAAAGAAGTTATCCATAAGAATCGTCCTTATCGTTCATCTCATCAACTTCTAGAATGCCTATCAAAGAAGTCATAAACATATTTATATCCTTTTCGTGTGAACTTGAAAAATATGAATATATATATATTGTAGTTCCTTGGTGTGCATCTCGTCACAGACATTACATAGACCCGAACAATGTATCCATAAGAATTGTCCTTATCGTTCATCTAATCAACTTCTAGAATGCCTATCAAAGAAGTCATAAACATATTTATATCCTTTTCGTGTGAACTTGAAAAATATGAATATATATATTGTAGTTCCTTGGTGTGCATCTCGTCACAGACATTACATAGACCCGAACAATGTATCCATAAGAATTGTCCTTATCGTTCTTCTAATCAACTTCTAGAATGCCTATCAAAGAAGTTATAAACATATTTATCTCCTTTTTGTGTGAACATGATAAATTGGAATATATATTGTAGTTCCATGATGTGCATCTCGTCACATATATTACATACACCCGAACAATACTTCAACTGTAATTTATCTCACATCTGTTACGTGTTAAATAGACGTTTCACTCCTAATCACAGAACGTCGAATATTCGTGTCATGTACAACTGAATTACGAATATATCGATACTGATTATTTTTTTTCCTGTTTTTGTTATGATTCCGAGGATGTTTTATGTAAATTTTTTCAATTGTTGTAGATAACGAATGTAGCTTCCATCGTTAGATATCAGTTTCATTGTTATTCTTATTTATTCGCAACTTGAATTGTGCGTTTCTAACTGGTACTGATGTCCACAACAATTATTACAGTTTAACATATGATTATTGCCATACAGAAGGGAAGCAGAGATTTTTTGTAATATCAATTAAATTTATATTGCATTTTGAAAAAGGATAGGTTACTTGAAAACCTTCCTTAACATTTTGGAATCAAACATTCCTTTAATCAACAACTCGTGACTACACGATCGATACAAAGTCGTCTAAATCAATGTTCTTTGGTCATGGAATTTATTTGCATTAATTAACGTCTTGGATAATAATTTATAAAAAAAAGCATTGATAAAAGTTATCATCGGGCTAATACAGAGACAAAAGAACAAAATGCCAGGAAACAATAATGAGTAAGAGCCGATTAGAGTTAGATGTTGATTATACTGTGTGGTTTGAGCTTGTAGCGACGCTAACACCACACTGATTGCATCATTAATGTCACAACAGGTCGCTGTGCGGAGATTCATTAGCACCGAATGTCACGACCACGTTCTTCTTCAAAACAGTCACAAAACATTGAAACGTATTTGTTTTTTGAATTTGTATCGTGTCTTAAGGTTTCTTTTTAACAACCTGGCACTAAGTCAATCATGCTATGTCCTTCATGTTCTGTTTTTAGGATGACTTGAATGTAATAACGAACCAATGGTTATATTATCTAGCCTAAACGCCATCAATCTATTATGTCCAGGTTATGACCACATTGATAGAATAAATGAAAATCTTGGTACCAATATATCAATCCATAGTGGTGAGTACATTGATCGGATCTCATAGGTCTCATCCTTTTTATGGGTTTTCGTATTTTAGCATCTTACTGCCAATATTAGTGATCGCCATCTCTCCGAATGTTACAGTGTTTCTGGTCCAGTATCAAATGAGCTGCTGACGTCAACTGGTATAACCGGTGCACTTATCAAGTAAACGGTAAACGGTAAACAATGAAAATGACTAGTGAAGCGCAGAGTTACTAACGTATTCTGTATGAATGGATTGATGGATTTAGTCAGTTCCTTTAACCATCGTGACTCTCCGAGAGGACTGTGACTGCCTAGCAGCAACTTTCAAGTTCGGTAATGTTTTTAGTGGCTACTCATAAATGAAATGTTATGTCATTTTGACGAATATTGAAACATATCGATTTATCTTATTTCCAATTAAACAAATTGTTCTACATGTACTGAATACTTCCCCGATATCAAAGTCACACCGCCATTCTTCTCAGTGCTGTAAAACATGAAGAAACGAAATATCTTTTCGATTACAAGGATGCCTTTAGGAGCTACATGAAATGATGAAAAATCACTCCGTTTGAACAGTTTAATCTTTTTTCACTCATCAAAAAACCTCAACATATAGTACATAACATTTGCATTTGTTAAAAGACGTTTATAACATACATGAAACAATATGGATTCTGATACTGATGCCAAAAATATACACATACACAGGTTTTCGATTTCTTTATTATATAAAGTTTTTAAAAGTTTGACGAATGTTAACATGTTTGAATTTAACCTATTTCTTTCGAATACTAATTTAGATTGGTCATACAAGTAAGAAATGATATTCATCTTCAATTTCATATAGTAAATCTTTGTTATTTACTTATATTTACATATTTACCTTTCACCATACACGTTCAAACAGCATCGAATACATGGAAGGCTTATTCTATACTGCTTGTCTATAAAACTTGGTATGGATACTGCTTTTAAACATTTCGTAGGTGTCAACATTTGCTTGAAGTGGATGTTTTCCTGCCAAATTTGAAAATACATCATCTTTTAGTCTTTGATTGAATGAATTTCGGATGCATTCCAATTTCTAAGTTGTGCCAAATCTTTCCTAAACCATTTTAATAGGGATAAGATCTTATCTGATAGGGATGACTATCAACCAAGTCTGATAGCGTAGGAAAATATGGTGGTAGACAGATGATAAAAACATCTTACACAAGCATCAACAAGAACTATTTTGCGGAATAAGTTCACACATGGACTGATTTGGGCTCATGTGTCAAAAGGCGCCTTCAATCTATATATGTATTTCATAGTTTCTATAGTTTAGCCTGTCTAGGCTGACTATAGATAAGAGCGATTCACAATTGTACACCGCGATTCACCCTCCTTGACTTGAATAATTACCGGTTCCAAAGAATTATAAAATGAGAAATATGACTGTCTTTGATAGAGCAATGCTGTACGCATTATTTATATGTGTAAAATACCAGTCTGATGAGAAATTCGATGATGTTGCCTGAACAACTGACAATTTGGTCATCATTAATCGGAGGAACCATTCGGAACAGAATTTCATTCAACAAAAGCTTTGGTCTAGATTATTGCTAGAGGACACAAATCATTGGCAATTCAATCAAGAGCCAGACAGAACAGCCTTTACATTAAGTTATCTTTTTCTTTTAACTTTTGGACCTGTCCTATGATGTTCTTCCTGATACATGAGCGTATGTGTACCCCTTAAGACATTGATATCATTCGGGCCAAAACGCCTCGTATCGCTATATATAACCAGCCAATGAAATGATTTGCATCGAGTAATCGCGACACCACCCGGATATGAGGTCCTACGAATCCCTTTCACATTAACGAATGAGCGTGCTGTAATACCACATGCAGGAAACTGGTATGGACAATATGGCGTTGCCATTACTGAAGAAGTTTATGCAAAGGGACTTACGTATATAATATTGACTGACATATATAATATTGTTACACACACGACAAATTCGTTTTATTTTCGCAAATATTTAAGGCCAAGCTTTCTTTCTGCTAGACTCTGAAACAGCGTTCGCTACCAAAGCGCTGAGAGGCCCCGAGAGACAACGGCGCATGGGGTTAGAATTATTAAGCTTTCAGTCGGCCGTCAGAGATGCAAGACTTTTTGCCTTTTTGGTATCAGGCTATTGTAGGAGCTATACGGATTCAACCAAGCTAATGAAGCAGGATGTATGATGCTTTGCTGAATTTATTTCTGAAATTGAAATATGGTAAATCTACCAAATCATGATAGCACAGGCAACGGCATACCATAAAAAGATAGGAATAATTAACGGAGGAATTTCGTATCATCTGACCTGTGTTAATTATTCAAATCCGAGCTTTCGCTAATTGTTGAACTCAGTAATCCATGAAGTCATGAAAGTCCAACTAGCTACTTTTGCATGATTCTTCGCCCTTACAATTTAGTACCGTTAGTTTGACCATTGAAATGTAAGCTTGAGCATTGTTTTCTTTCTTATGTTTCACAGACATTGAAAACATTATCTACTCTATTTCTTATTAAATCATCAATTTATATCATTCAACTGAAATAGAAATTAAAGGGACATCATGAATTGCGTTAAGAAGTAATGTCAACGAAAACAACGCATGTTTATTAAAATAAACTATATAGCCAGTGACCATTATGAAAACCTCAAACATGTCACGCTTCGGCGTGTTGTTTTTTATGCTTGATGCAATTGGTAAGAACGAATGAAAATCATTTTTAGAAAGAACTTGGATAGAGATACGCTTTTCAGTGACAACTGTTTACTATCAACACAAAAGTAACAAACTTGAAAATTCCATTTTTAAAGATTTTGTTTAAACATTATACATTTTAACGAGCACTTTAAACATTAAGCTTGTCAAGAGAATCGTTTAGAAACCAAACAAAATTTAACAAAAACTCACGATTTCTTTACGTTTGAAATTTTTAAAAGTATAAAGTGATGGAAACTGTGCCTTTTTTAGTTTTTCGATTTTTCTGTAACACCATCTCCAAATTCTACCAAATTGAAAGTAGAAATTTTCAACAAAAAACAACAGATTTTAATAGCAAGTTAAAATGAGAAATACTTTGCTATCAAAATATCATACGTTGCGTCGAATGTTCTAAAAGCGTGATAAAAATGTCATGCTTTAACGGGAAAGGACGCTTAACACTTCTTAATTACAGCTTCAACATGACGACGCAGAACACAGCAACAAGGAGCTGAAATGTCAACCCAATTTAATGAAGGCGGTTGTAAGTCTTTCTGACTTGCGTATATCTGAATTGACATTTGGAGTTTGGTTTCAGTCTTTGAGTGAATATTTCATCACTGAAAAGCATGAAAAAATTATCGAGCTTTTGAGATTTACATATTCCTTACTTACCATGATGTACATGTAAGAGCAATTTACCTTGTTGATGTATTGAAAGTGACACTTCATCTACTGCCTGAAATATTTCATTCGATCTTATTAAGTCATTCTATCATCAATGGTATTTATTCATTCATCGTCTGGGACGTGTTTTTAAAAAGTGTAAAAGATTTGATAGACAGTGACCCTCAATAAAATGTAGATTTATTTAGAAACGAGGAACTTTTTTCAGAACATAATAAAGAAGAAAAGAGTTACTGCAAATGTTATTACGAAAGAAACGAAAGGATGTGAATTAGATCACCTGACCAAGACCAATCTGGAAAAAAAGTAATGACAATATATTTTACCTAATCTAATCTACGCTGAGAAAATCCTTTCATTAAATGATAATTCAAGATCAACCGTCACACTTACGTCGCTTCGTCAGCCCTCTCCTACCCATGTGGGCCGGAATAACTGTATTAGACTCAGATGGGGAGCTGAAAGCGGGATTGAGTCTTGGCACTGAGGAGTAATTGGGCAGTCATTATTGATTACGTATCTGTCAAGTGAGAGAGTGGAGGCAAATCTCACTTCGAAGTATTCCTAGACTCGCCCGAGAAGACGGTTGTAGCTTAGATAGAATTAATGTTTCTCCTGCCTATCGTTTTACTGAACTTTGTATATGTTTCTTGAATGTTACCTGAACTGGTATGGTTTATACATGCATGAATACATGATCATTGAACATTGAAGTTGATCTATATCCCAAGTGGCTGTAAGAAGTAACAAACCGACTGAAGTGATTGTGGAGGTTCTCACTGCGATAAACGATCGTTCCTGTGTTGCTAGTCCTGCTTCATGACTGTGTATATAAATAAGCCTTTTATACAGTCTACGTCTACATTTAGCAAGAAAAAAACTATTATGGATGAAGTAACAGTAAATTATTAAAAAATTTCTCAGACTAGATTTTAGTCTATTGTGTTGCCTACAGGGAGTATTTCCACCTGTACAAATCAAAATTTGACGTTGTGTAAAGCGAGCCTGTGAGTGTGATAATTAGAAAACCCATGAAGGATACGGTAGTCTAGACTATAAGTAAAGCTATGACAGCCATTTTGGACTCAGTAATATAGATTTAGACTCAGAGTCTACTTTGAAGTATTAAATTCAATCTGGCTGGAAAATTTAATTATCTTTATTTCCACAAAATAAAAGTGCGTCTTAGTTCAAAAATAGGCAGAACTCCTTTCCTGTTATGTTGATGTATGATGTTGTTTTTATGATATAGACAGATAATATAAATATTTCTTTCATCTGACATTTCCAAACAGCATTTAATGAATACCTTTATAACAGATTCATGAATAGTCTTGTTAATTGTATTCGTTGCATTTAAACATTTTGCAAAATGAAAAGTAGTTTCCAAATTGCCATTTGCTTTATTTCATGGATTTAGTAGTTTCAAAAACAGTTTTCTGATAGTCAACGCCAAGAAAACATTTTGTCTAAAGAGTTTTTATTTGATTATTTGAATTCTGTTTACATTCTGTTGACGGGTTTGATTTTCTGATCTAAAAAAACGGACATAAGAGCTTATGAAAAGCTAATCTTCCAAACCGTGGTAATTCTTCTGAATATAATGATGGACCAACCGTCACGCAAACGTCGTTGGAAACCCGAGCTTAACTCAGATTTGGCTTTGAAAGAAGGATTGATATTTTCTAAGAAAAACAACGTTTCACAGACCCGTTCCTATGAAGGCCGGGAAATATTACTTAACTCTGATAGCGCAAGAAATTTGTAAGAAGAAAGGGGTTACAGTTTTCGGGTCAGTTCACAATTTGAACGTCGAGAAACAATCTTGTGAAGAAACAAATTCGGATAAAACAAAATTGTTATTATATTTTCATTGGCGAATATGTCATATAACGGTGAAAATAAGTCCGTATTTTCTCTGAATGAAATTACAATGCGATTCCACTCTGTGTAAAATAACAATCATATGACGTCAAACAATCGAATGACGTACCAGATGGCCGTGATAGCGGAGCGATCTTGCTCTCCATTCATAAAGTTAAGGTCATTTACGACATTTGGGACACACAATAAACAAGTAAAGAAGTGAGCACAGCTCACATACCCCCGCTTCAAACTATAGTCTGGCTTTCTTTGTTGGTCTTACCCTCAAAAAGCTCACTTAGGGATCATGGTTGATAAGTGTATTAAGTTTGTTGAAGCTAGCATGTATAGTTTAGGAGATATGCTCAGGAAAAAGCACTTTGTCAGATAGTCATTGTTTTAGTAACGTTTCCATGTAAAACGCAAAAAATAAAAATAATTTTTTGGTCTTACCCTCAAGAGACGCACCAATATGGATAAGTGTATGAAGTTTGGTGATGATAGCATGTACGGTTTAGAAGATATACTCCGGACAAAGGACTTAGTCATAAATTCACTGTTTTAGTCATGTTTCCATGGAAAGCGCAAAAAAATAAAAATCATTTGTTGGTCTAAATCTCAAAAGGCACATCAATGGATCATGGTTGATAAGTGTATGAAGTTTGGTAAAGATAGCATGTATAGTTATGAAGATATACTCCGTACAAAGGACTTTGTCACTGTTTTAGTCATGTTTCCATGGAAACCGCAAAAAATAAAAATCATTTGGTGGTCTAACCCTCAAAAGGCACATCTAGGGATCATGGTTGATAAGTGTATGAAGTTTGTTGAAGCTAGCATGTATAGTTTAGGAGATATGCTCCGGACAAAGGACTTGGTCATAGAGTCACTGTTTTAGTCATGTTTCCATGGAAACTGCAAAAAATAAAAATCATTTGTTGGTCTAACCCTCAAAAGGCACATCTAGGGATCATGGTTGATAAGTGTATGAAGTTTGGTGAAGCTATCATGTATAGTTTAGGAGATATGCTCCGGACAAAGGACTTGGTCATAGAGTCACTGTTTTAGTCATGTTTCCATGGAAACCGCAAAAAATAAAAATCATTTGTTAGTCTAAACCTCAAAAGGCACATCTAGGGATCATGGTTGATAAGTGTATGAAGTTTGGTGAAGCTATCATGTATAGTTTAGGAGATATGCTCCGGACAAAGATTTGTGACGGACGGACAGACGGACAGACAGACAGACAGACGGACAGACGGACAGACAGACAGACGGACAGACGGACAGACAGACAGACAGAATGAACGCTATATACCCCCGCTTACGCTGTAAGGCGGGGGTATAATAAAACAGTTGACATTTCTCGTCGGATTCCATGTATATCTCATCTCGTGAAATTGAAAATTATATATGCGCTGCGCCATATTTCTACATCACTCGATAAATATACATGGTATATTCGACGAGAAATGTCGAATATCCCCCTTATATTTTATTAGGAAAATATTTTCCTTTAGTCACTGATATCAGCTTTTGACATCGTATTCTCGTTAAGACCACCACTTAACTGAATACGTTATCCTTGTGTGGTGGTTTGCCTGCTTCAAAGACCCTGAAATCTATGCGCCGCATGGAACGGGCACCCGGGCAGGACAGATCGACGGGTAAAAGCCGAACCAAATTTAAGTCGCTCTAAAACCTGCTCTCTATCTCTCACTATTCCTTTCTTTTGTCTGTTACCCTCATCCTTTCCATCCCGGTACAACTTTAGAATTGGTTCGCCACCCATTTTCATAATTACTCTACATACCTTTATGTCAATGTATTCTTGGATATAACATCTTCAATATTATTCCCCTTTCACTTAGGGTTAGGGTTTAGGTTTAGGGTTAGTGTTACTGTTAGGGTTAGGGTTAGCATTAGCATTAGGTTTAAGATATGTATTCTAGGTGGCGAACCAATTCTAAAGTTGCTCCTCGATCCCTTTTCTCCCTTTTGGATGTTTTTCATCCACATCTCTTTTCGAAGTTTTTCATCCATATGTTGAATAACTGAAATAATGTTAACGTTGAAAACGTTAACCCCCGACTCACTCACTCAGTTAGCAGGGCTAAATGCGCCTGTTTATGCTTATATCTTGCTGAATTTATGAAAAACACAAAACATCCACGATCACCATGTCATGTCCTTTTAACCCTCTCTATATAGATATCATTTTGAAGGCGCTCAAGACATTTTCCAGCAGAGTATGTGGTCACCCAAGCAATTTCGCTAGCCCGTTATTTCTATGTGAGCACCGATAATTGTTTATCGCATGGAGAACATTGAATGGGGAATTGTGTCTTGGCACTGCGGTGTAATTGGGCAGTCCAGAGTGATTGCATATCATTCAAGTGAGAGAATTGGTACAAATCACACTTTGACAGCCTATTCTCCCTTGAGATAAGGTCAAAGCTTATAACTCTTGCAATCTTTACAATAATGGTAGAACTCGTAGTGGGCTGGTACTGCTGTATGGAGTCGTGGATTACAAGGTCAAGTTTCAGTTGTAAAGACTGTCATTTACTCTTAAGAGCAACACGTTGCCGTATCGGACACTCGTATAGAGTTTCTCAAGTTATAACTCCAACCAGGTTCAGGTTCAGGTTCCTCCGAGGGCCAATTCGAGGCAAGTACATTCTCAGGAACCTGATCTCAGAAATGGAGACCTTGTCTTTATGTCTCTTTTCACACTTCCAGTAAACTTCACATATAGAACGTAAGATATCGAAGGAATACGGCTAGTCAAAATAAACCTTTATGTATCCGTAGAAAGTTTATGCCTTAATTGTAGTTTTAATTTAACATTTTGGAATGAAGTGTATCGTAATATTGGTAGAGGAAAAGTATATGCCATGTAGGTGAAAAGAGTGTGCCATTTCGGTGGAAAGTATGTGCCATATAGGTCGTCCTATATGTTGGAATACAGTTAACAAAATACATTACGGTCTCTTGGCACTTACATGCTATCATATGTTGACTTCTATTTTGATACATCAATGAACTTTCTATTTAGTCCATCATCCCAAGGACTTTCTAATAATTAAGTAACCAATTTGATTTCTAAAAGCGCGCGTTTGCCCTCATTGATTAAAGCTAAGTATCAATAGAAACATATTCTGACAGGAAGCATCCCTAGTGACACTCGTGAATTATGCATAGAAGCTACTCGATAAGGTCAAATAGTAAATAGGCGTCATGTTAACTACACATGCAGCTCATTGTAACTAACGAGATCGCTTGAAGTCTACTGTAGGTGCTATTTTGGATTAAGGTAATTTGGTAAGAAGATTAATCTATATCGTTATGTGCTTCTGTTTGCAATCGGATAACCAAAAATGCGTGTAGCGGACTAAGGACGGTGGGTCTCAAGGATTCCCCTCCCACCTCCACCTCCCTTGAATCTTTATTTCATAAATGGGTGAATATTTGTGATATTTGTATGTAGTAGATTGATGGGACATAGTGTTGCATTGACGGGACCTTCATAAATGCAGAAGAGGGTATTGTTACTTACATGCTTGGTAAACACATCTTATATCATGATATCTCTTCAGAGTTTCAAATGTCGTCGTAGTGATGATAATCTTACTTTTCATAACATTAAAGGTGAATATTTGAACCTAGACTAAAATTTAGTTTAGGAAAAATTTTAATGATTCACTGTTCCTTCATCCATAATATTTTTTCTTTGAGCTCCTAATTTCATGTGTAATCAGTCAATCTAGACTTGCTGAATGTGGACCTAGACTGTATTAAAGGCTCCTTTATATACACAGTCATGAAGCAGGACTAATTTGCACCGGATATAACGTTTATTGATGTTTACAGAAAAGTATTTTGAACGTTTAAATCATATCACGCGTTTACACTTTGAAGGACGTGATGATAGTAAGTTAAAAGTAATGATACCATGATTCAACTCTGTATATCTTTGACCATGTTTTATTGGTGTTACATTCCACATTGCAAATGTTATGGCTATGTTTAGACAGGAGCGTTCCGATAGACGGTACCAAATTACCATTCATAATCTTGCCCCGCTTTTCGGCTAGAGTGGCGATGACAATGGTATATCCATAAGGAGAGAATGGTAAATTTCCGGACACTCAAATGTCAAAGCATGTTCTGATTTACAGTTTTGATAGTTATATCATCAAAATCAAACCGGTTGTCGGTATTTTAGTGCCCCGATGAGAATTTATTCCAACCTTTTGCACATAATTGATATTTTCCGAAGCATTCATAAACGCACGGACATGATATTTATTGTTAATATAATGACCATAATCACTAGCAGTGGATTTGCTCATTCAACATATTTTGAATAAGATACCCCTTTCCTATTTTTAAATTTCAAATTTCTATTTCAATGGTGGTTGTCCTTTTATTGCTGACTCCGTCTCACTGCCATTAACTACTGAAATATTATCTCAGTTGAAAAGGTATCAGTGCTATGTTAAACAGTTTTTCAAACCTCATTTTGACAAGTGCTTGAACTTGGTTTTGTGATGCAAAAATAGGATACTGGACATGAAATGGTAAAATCAAGGGATATATGTGAATGAATAATACATCTTTATTGCAGTCAACCAGGTACGCATTCCAACTGCTGCAAATTGAGATTTTTAAGGATATGACGTACGAGAATTGAACGAATATATTTCACAATTTCATGTTATTTATGACACCGTTTATGTTTATTAAAAAGGAAGTGTCATAGGTTACTCACTTGCCTTAAAGGAAGTGACAAATACTTTGTGTTCTAAATATAAAGTGCTAAATAATCCTGAAATTGATAATTTTGCCTAGTGGTTGTCCGTTATGGCTTCGGTCTGTTGTGAAGCTCGTGCACAATGTTAGTGAGAGACACCAATGCAAGAAACATTCCAATATTTCAATCTTTAATTCCACCGTGCAACTTCCTCGTGTCAGGAATGTCAAGGAGAAAATGACATATGTTCGGCTTTGTATTCTGCAGGGAGGTTTCACTCTGTGAAAGACATGTCGACAAGGAACAAGCATTGTTTTATGTTCTCTTGATGGTTTAATTGTTTAAAAACGACTTAATGATGTTCGTCAGAGACAACAAGTTGGTTTCTTTTCATATGTTCTCTCGTCAATTATTATCAAACGTGATTATGCATATTTAAGCAATACGTATAGAAGAAAGCTTATTTTTAACTGACCAACAATAACAGTTTATGATTTGAGTATTGTTTTAAATGAGTGCGTTTGCGTAAGCCATCTTTCTTCCCCGTTTTAATAAGCAACTCTTTCTCATGGCTGTCATTTCGTGTCGGCTGAAAGCAAAGCGTTTTTCAAAAAGTTACTTTGGAAGTTCTTTTATCAGATCAAGGACGATGCTAGTGCTATTAGGGAACAATCCGTATGTTGTTGGAGCAACAAAGCAAAATATTAGCAGTGGCATATTACAACAAGGAGTACTGCCCGTTATGATGATGCCACTTTAATGCTAATCAGTTCAGTATACTTACACTACATATTTTCTGATTTTATTCGGAATTCAGACAAAGCACTGTAACGGGTGCTCGTAAATTAAATTTAGATTCATTTCGGAAACTGATCTAAAGGGAAGATTGGAGTTGGGTAGTGTTTACAGGTTATGTAACCAGTATTTAATGTAAATGGAGATAAATACCATTGCAGATTTCTAACTTTAACACTCATTGATATGATATCGCTTTAAGCTTTGACATTTTCTAATAAGATACATTGTATCTTCTGAATTCGATTAAATTCTAACCGACTTGAGGGTTGAGGCGGACGAGAGCGCGATTGTCGTTCTGACATTTTCGCTTTTAACTATTTCGTTTGAATGAATTTTATTTGTAATGACAATTTGTTGTAATGGATGCTTTTATGAGGTAAAAATAAATTGTAATGGGCCACTATTGGCATCATTATGTTTCATTAGATCTGTTTTGTCAATTTGCACTATAGGCGAAGTAATGTTTGATGTTGTAAAGTTCTTGAAGGATTCTAATCAAAAGTCATATTTAATTAAATATGATATTCCACCATCGTTTCTATTCCACTGCAGCTGACGACTTTAACCCCTGTAAAATATTGTAGTAGTGTTTATTTTACATTATATTTATTGTTGAATAAAATTGGAAGTGATCAGGATATGAAAACACATATGGTTGAAAAAGAAAGCAAAATGATTGTTTTAATCTCAATGTTTTGTTCATTGTTATATTCTAATGCTTCTATAACGTGTATTTTGTATTTCAATGTTGTTATATTTCGGATCCCGTTGTGTGCAATACAATTGGTTCTTGTACTTTCTTTTGGGCCACGGCCAATTTCGGGATTTTAACCCATTCCCAGAGTCAGCCAACACCGCCAGCAAATGAATTACAAAAAGCTGATCAACTCGCCCACCAGGCCTTGACAAAAACTTCGATCAAAGAAGCAGTAGTCAGGCTCTTTGTAACGTGCATTACCCAGCGATATGCATGTATGTAAATTGACACAGCTCAAAAGGCTGAAAGCATTTTAAAGTACATGCCATATAGACTGAAAAACTGTACCATTGTAATATTTGAGGTAACAGTATGTAGTACAGATTGTTGAAACTTGAGAGAGGATATTATGTAAATTGACACAGCTCAAAAGGCTGAAAGCATTTTAAAGTACATGCCATATAGACTGAAAAACTGTACCATTGTAATATTTGAGGTAACAGTATGTAGTACAGATTGTTGAAACTTGAGAGAGGATATTATGTAAATTGACACAGCTCAAAAGGCTGAAAGCATTTTAAAGTACATGCCATATAGACTGAAAAACTGTACCATTGTAATATTTGAGGTAACAGTATGTAGTACAGATTGTTGAAACTTGAGAGAGGATATTATGTAAATTGACACAGCTCAAAAGGCTGAAAGCATTTTAAAGTACATGCCATATAGACTGAAAAACTGTACCATTGTAATATTTGAGGTAACAGTATGTAGTACAGATTGTTGAAACTTGAGAGAGGATATTATGTAAATTGACACAGCTCAAAAGGCTGAAAGCATTTTAAAGTACATGCCATATAGACTGAAAAACTGTACCATTGTAATATTTGAGGTAACAGTATGTAGTACAGATTGTTGAAACTTGACAGAGGATATTATGTAAATTGACACAGCTCAAAAGGCTGAAAGCATTTTAAAGTACATGCCATATAGACTGAAAAACTGTACCATTGTAATATTTGAGGTAACAGTATGTAGTACAGATTGTTGAAACTTGACAGAGGATATTATGTAAATTGACACAGCTCAAAAGGCTGAAAGCATTTTAAAATACATGCCATATTAACTGAAAAACTGTAACATTGTAATATTTGAGGTAACAGTATGTAGTATAGATTGTTGAAACTTGAGAGATGAAATTGCATCATTCAAGAACACCTTTTCCTCGACCCTATTTGCAGGATGTTAAAACAAATAGTTTCAGACCGTTATATGTCTATCCCCGTTGTGATTCCGCACGGTTTATGGGAGTCGTTGCCGAGTACATTTACAGAGTAAATCGGCTAGAAGCTCTGTCATTACCGTCCTGTATATCCTACTCCCAGCTGAAGTGTGTATCTATACTAGGGAACACGACTTGATACTCTGCTAAGTGTGAAAGAGATTACTGCCAAAAGGACAACATGAAGTTGATAATGACCAGCTTTCACATGTCTTCTCCATGCAGATTCCCAAATTAGCATTGTGGTAACATTGTCTTTACAGTTTACTCAGTAGCTGTAGAAGTTTGCATATGACAAATAATCATCGATGAACATCTATCTTCTTTCAATTCTAATCAGAATGCTTTCTATGGTTACGCATCAGGCAAGTCTTTAAGGAAATGAGTTCCTGAATACTTATTAACTAGCCATTAGCTTTCCTTCTTTACTTACTTTTTCCCAACTGATCGCCAATGACAAAGGGATTCCGATGACAGTGTGTTTTCAGAGACTGCAAATATTAACAGTAGAAACACAACAGCAAGCATTATTATGAAATACGTATATCACACGAATCGTTTCCCTATGGTAAACTAGGTGTCATAATATAGTCGTCATTGTTAACGCTTACATAATAAGCTAGAGATGGACTAAGCTTTCAAGAGCGTTTTTCTAATTGTAACCTTTTCCATGGAGATTTTTCAGGACGTCACACAAAGGAAAGCGTTGAAAGTAATTACAAGAGTCATTATCTTCTTTAATAAGCGTCCTCCAAACTAAACACCAAGTCATACACGAGAAGAGTAAGTTGTTGTACAAGGCAAAAGGCAGTCAGATACGTGTATTGATCACGCCTACATGACCAATGAATGTGAGCTCGCCCCTCTCCTCACACACTAAACCCTCAACATCCATTTTTTCAGACGGCGTGAACAGAATCCGGGGTGCGGTCTATTACTCTCTTGGGGTCAGGCCGGAATGTCCCAGGGGGTGGATTATACACAGGACAGTCCGTTGTGAGTGGTGAGTCCCTTTAAAATAGTATTCATGCCAGCTTACTAAAATTGTACCGTTTCTCCACCTGCGCCCTACTCAAGTGGCTGTTGACTGAGCTACGTACACATGTTTTCATAACATTTTCACCAATTCTTAACAAACTTTCGTTTTCCATGCATGTTGGTGACTGGATGCTTCATATCTATATTCTATCAAAATTTATCAAATTAACCGATTCATCACTTGTATATTAGAACTGACAAAACAGTACTATAGTGTATAGGATAAGTTCACTGTAAGTTAGTAAGGATTTTACGTTGAAAGGTCAGATGTCAGTGTTGTTGGTGTATTAGCTGATCGAAGCTGTATTTGTGATAAAACGACTTTTTCATTTTGTGTTAACGTTACCAACTACGATGGTTCATGTTTTGATTTGATTTTGAAGATAAATATTTGACATTATTTCGGTAAAATAATAGTGACTTTTAATTCTTGACAATTCGTATCATATGTAAATATTTGAGCGCTGCCTACATCATGCTTTTCCGTCAACACCATGGCATAACATTAGACAATGAAGTATGAAAATTGGCTGTACAAGTTTGTGAAAACATACAACATACAACTACAACTACAACGGTATAGAATTGTTTCATCCACTGCACTGTTAATGGACGACACCATTAGGGGTGAATGTGCACATGAGTTGTGTGACATAAGTGTTGAAGACTTTGGTATTATTTCACAGATTACAAGGAGGTCTTGTCTTGGATTGCACTTTGAAATTATGATTACTCTCTAAACGTGTTTTTAAGATTCTATACTGGACAATCCGTGTGTTAGGCGAATGCGTCTCTCCGCAATACTTCATTTCATATGGTACGTACATCGGCTGGTGACATTGTGATAAATGTTCTCTAACTTTCATCACTTGCTTTTCCGATGATGGATATCGAGACCGCTTGACTTGGATTATTTGCTGTTTACTAGCACATTTGATTTGTATGTACATCTGCTTAAACCTGTATGTACTTGTAGCACGAGTATTTACATAAGAAGTAAGTGTAAGAGGTAAGTGTCATAACAAGTATAGAAATGACCTTCCCTGATCATGAGAATCTACGCAGTGGGAGTTGAGCGTTGTTTTCCTTGTCACATCACTTGGATATTTTACTGAGGAATGTCATTAACATAAGCATGTGTATAGGATTTTGATACTTGATTCATGTGGGAGCTGACTAGATGGCAGAAAATGGTCAGATATCCTGCGTTCTAATTACAGCCAGTCCTGACGAATGTTTTCCATGGTTTCAGCCCAGCCCCATTAGATATACGATGTCACCAGAGGTACGTGTGTTTGATGGATTCGCACTTAGTGACTTTGTATTACATTCATTTACCTCTGCGTCAGATTAGCTTGGATGTATTAATGTATTGATGAAATTATATCATTTGGCCTGCATTGTTTTTCCAGTTTTCATTTGCTGTCTGTTTACGGATTTTAATGTCAGTAGAGTTTTCAGATTTTTGCGGTTTCGTCACATTTGTTTCATATAGAAATCTTGTGTATTACGAAAACGTTGGTATAAAATGATAAGTATTTAATTATTTTTCATGCATTAGTATATCCTTACGAAGTAATTAAGTACAGAAAACCGGAATATTATTGATAGCTGACAGTGACATGGCGCAGAAGAAGGGTTTCATAGTTTAACAGTAACCGTGTAAAAGATATGACCATTATATTTTGAGTATTTTCTTATTAAGGAAGTCGTTGTTATCGCATATTTATCATTCTTGCGCATAATCGCAGCGCCTAAATACACTCTGAACTTGTGATCTCGTGGTTCAATCTCTTTGAAAGTACAGTTTTCATAGATTCTTACATTTGATGGTTTTATTACATAGTTACATTCACTTTTATTTGGACAATTTTTTGTGTAGAATGAGGCTTTTATTTTTTTTATATCTTTGTATAGATTTGGCTCTACTTAACGAAAAGTTTAAATTTTATGGTTAATTGCATGTGACTTCTCATTTATATTTGTGGATGTAGTGATGCTGTTTCCGACGTCTTCCTTACTCTGATGTTAAAATAGTCGTAGACTTTGTGATTGGCTACTTGAGATGATAGAAATACCACATTGAACTTGATGAAGCATTTGTTAATTCGACATAATCATCCTTTGATTTAGATGATCTAACCATATTATGTCGTCATACATATATATATAAATATATATATATATATATAAAACAGTTCATGCAGTTCCACCTCTCAAGTCTTATATAGAAAAACACATTTGTTGAAGAAAACCAAGATGATTTATTCACAAGTACTTTCGACCATAAGGTCTCATCAGGTGAATGACGTTGAGTCGGTTATGACGTCATGATTAACAATTATGACGTCACAATGGTCTCATCAGGTGAATGACGTTGAGTCGGTTATGACGTCATGATTAACAATTATGACGTCACAATGACGTCATAATTGTTAATCATGACGTCATAACCGACTCAACGTCATTCACCTGATGAGACCTTATGGTCGAAAGTACTTGTGAATAAATCATCTTGGTTTTCTTCAACAAATGTGTTTTTCTATATATATATATATATATATATATATATATATATGGCTTGTGTATGTACATATCGTAAATATCACAGTTATATTTCAATCCGTTTATTTCAATTTATGATTAAAGATTATTGACAGAGCTTCTGTCTAATAGTTAAATTGGCGATTTTAAACAAACTATTAAAGATAGAAAATTAAATTCTCATACCGAAATTGACAAACTCTTTTTATTACTCATGAGAGTCAGGTTTGTGAATTCAGATAATGTTCGTGTCTATGCATGCGGATTCAGTGATCGATTTCACGTCTAATACGGCTGTATCAGGTGCGTAATCGGGCATGTAAATTGAACACCCACCATTCGTTTAATACTAAGAACTAAATATCTCTCCATATGTTAAGTCACGTAAACGTCGCATGGTAGACCTTCACTTGGATACGTAATCACGCCGGATTCGAGATTTGCCCTGGCAATTCGTGGTCAATACACGGAAGTGAACAGCGATGAGGTTGCGTTTCGGCGGTGAATGTTTCCTGATGTGATTATATAACATGGTGGAAAGTTTTAACTGGAATGGTAATCTCTGTTTAAAGTCAAAGGATCTGTATACTTACACGGGTAATCTATGTTAAAACTATTGAAGTAAGTTGCTCGGTTATGTAGCTTGGTAGCAGGTAGAAATTCTTAGATACATTTTGATTATGAAGGAGGTCCCTATATCATCATGGGTCTGATCTTTTTACTTATACTAAAAATTATGTGCAACTTATATTCTACCAGGAGAGAATGTGTTTTTAGACATTACAATGTAACATGAAAATTCATTGTCTATGTAAGTATTTTAACAGAAGTGTCCCTATTATCAGGGTAATTCGAATTTAATTGATAAATTGAACTCTTGAGCAAAATCAACCAAATTAAATCACCATTAAGAAATTAAATGTAATTTTGGTTATATTAAAATCTGAATTAAGTAATTGCAAAACTAAAAAGTATTTTTTTCAGATATAAAGGTGCCTTGCCTCGGTTTTACCGGGAAACCATGTTTAACAGATAAGCTTAGACGCAATGTCAAACAAATTGGTACTTTTTTACAATAAAGGTTTCGATAACATTCAAATAGTGTAATTTCTGAATGATGTGAACATTGTATTCAACTACGTTCTATTGATATGATAAAACAAGAGTTTTACAAATCATTCTAAACCTTTTAATAAACTATTAATACTTGGGTTAGAAAGGTTAATTTAGGGATTTCTTTCCCTATTTTTGTCGTAAATAGAATGTTACATTCAACACAAGTGAGACCTTTAATGCATTTTCCATTTCATCACTAACAATCCAACTGTTCACAAATAAAAGTACAAGCCAAAAGGGCAATATTTTAAGATAAGAGAAAAATTAGGCATATACAGTAATATTGCCAAAGTGAAAATACGATGAAGACTTCAAATCGGTTATTATGTAAGAAAATGTAACTAAATATTTGAAAATTTTAACTTTTTAAGATTCCTCTACATTTGGTTTATTATGTTATTTTGCTTTTACAAAGATAAATATTCTATGTCAGCATTGGAGACTGAAATAATTTTGCCTCGATAATAGGGTTACCGCGATAATAGGGGCACTGCCCATTTGTTGCAGTTGTTGCATTTGTTGAATATTCTGACGTTATAAGAAATAGGTTGATCTTCAGTTATTCGGAAGGTAGTCCTAACGAAGTTCTTATATTGATAAGTGACTAGAAAGAAACTTAACTACATATAAACACCTGTGACAGCTTTTTCAGTCGCATTCAACACTTTGAGTCATGTAATATAACTTATTTATTTTACAAATGATGCGTGTTTTTACGTTTCCGTTTCAACATAGGACGTACAAAGAATTCTTATATAGATCATCTAATTTCATGATTAAATCTCAAAGCCATTTCTAGAAAGCTGTAAAGATTATTTATTTAGTTTAAGTACATATTTAAAGTAGTGGAGTACAACATGGATTACAGCTTTTAAAAAAGGGAAACACCTAATGAGACTGGACCATAATTTTGTATGATTTTAGATAGATGCATGTTTTAAGCTGGTATTGTTGTTAAAGTGCATAAAATAGAAGTATTATTATTTCGAAAAAAAATCTTTTGCCAGAGCATGCCTTGATCACTTTTTAAATCGTTACACAAATATGTTTGCGTTCTTAACCAAACAAGAGCATTATCTACATCAGTAGGTGAAAATGTCAAATGTAATTATATTGAGTTCTGATCGATAATCTGATATGATATTGTTAAAGATAATGAGTTTCTAAACATTGCAGAACAACCTTGATCTGCCTCATATTCTCTGTTTAGTATGTTACATAGGAAACTCTTCATCAATAATATTGCAATTGAAGCGCATACCTGAAGAGAAGATCTTCAACGGTACAAATAGCTGCCTATGAAACCTCTCTCTGTTTTCAACTCTTCACTCTAAGACATATTTCTTTTTTTGTTTCACAAATAAAAATCAAAATTGGAAATTGTATTTGGTACCAACATAAAACATAGTTGACGAAGGAAAATCAAATGTTAAAATATTTACCGAATTGTTTTCACCGCATTCAATTAATATTTCGATAAACAAATGATATCAGTTTATGCTGACTGATGGTATTTCAACGAACGTGTAGGTGTTATGCGAGGCTATTTCATGTGATAATGTAAATAATAATCAATGCGAAAGCCATTTGAAAAACAATAAAAAGCAATACTGTTGATGCTATCTGTTTATATATCACTGTATTAAGAGCATCATTTCTACCCAAACATTCCTTAGTCATTACATGTAATATAACTTGTGACGTCCATTATTGCTGTGTTTACACAAATGGAAATAATTAATCGCCTAATGTATATCATATTTATAAAATGTTAATAAAACAAGTATTTCACTTAGACCATTTATAACGTTTTGGTTTTGGTATATGACAAATATTTAGTAAAAGAAAATTGTCATTCGTGCTCAATCTATTTATCAACACTGCATCAGTAGCTTTCGATTGTGTGAAATCATGACATATCTACGTATAAGTTGTGTATATCACTGTAACTAAATTTTCCTAATTCTATATAGTTTTTTTAATGACCATAAATTCTTTGACGTCACGTACTCATTTGACAATGTTATGACGTCATAGAATAGATGCCGTCACAATGTTAAGACATCATTATGACCAGTATAACAGGTTTAATGCACGTTTTAGGTTGGATGTATTCATTGTTTTACTAGCGACCGAAGAATAATAATAACGGAACCGAATGCAATTACTAAGCTGATTAGTGTTATTCAATAAATTTCATCAAATAATTTTGTGTATACTTGATATTAGAAGGCACTTTTAAAGTGAGTCTGGTATTTTGGAAAAGTAGTATAAGTAACTGCTATTTAAAGATTTAATGTCAAAATATCAAAAACATGTATGCCATTAGCACCTTGCATTTGCTAGAACTCATGTATGGTCGGCCTCATGAAAATAACTAACCCGATCATTTGAAACTTCTAACTCATTCGCAGTCACAAAAAAGGTCCAAAACAATTTATTGTGAAAATAATATTTTCAAAACACCTGATTTATATTTAACAGAAAACAAATTACTGCTCATAAGACAAGAGTGCGCGGAAGTCAAGTCAATGGAAACAGGTGTTAATAACGATTCGTTTAAACTGAGATTCTCAATAAGATCCTAAACAGGCAATGTTTTGGATTGTTTCCAGCCTCCCTTTCAATCACATTCGGCAGATGAAAGCCTTTCAAAACAGTACGTAGTTCTTTCCGTTGTCTGAATGTTACAGGTGATAGACAAAGGGTTGTAGCGCAAATACCTCTTACCATACTCTGCAAACAATGTCAAAATGTTTCAAAGGTTGTTGAAATGAGACATAGCTACATCTTCGATTCAGCAACGATGAACTGAAGTTAGCCTTCTAGCAGTTTTAGGTCAAGACTTTCAGGTAAACAAATGTTCTCTAAAATTATTTTTATCATGAATGAATCTATCTCGCACAAAATAAACCCTAGCCTATTGTCTGGGAAATAGTAGTACTTCAAGTAGTGGAAGTATTTAGTATCAAAATTTCTCGATTGAAACATTATAATCGATGAACATTTAACCATTTACCAATATAACCAATATACATCGTTTTAAAAGATACACATGCATACTATATTCATATATACTATATTGATTATATGACTTCCCCCCCCCCCCCTGCATGTGCATTTGTATATCAGGTGATTTAAGCATTGTATAAAGTTTAGAAATGTTCATTCAATAACGATCACAAAGCATAGCACAAATTGAACATGCAAACATACCAATGACTCCACTTACATCATACTAATTGTGTAACTTGTTGATGATGTACTCCCACCTACACTTAATCTATTAGCGATATTAACACCATTAGATACATATGACATTATACACGATGTCGAGTAGTGTACTGGTGACATGGCATTTAGCGGTTCTTCTGCATTTTCTATTTAACCTTTTGGAGTCAATTATCATCAATTTGGGAAGCTTGACTGTTGCATTTACAAGCGATAACCATCGAGGTCATTGCTTTATAAAGTTCAAGCTTTTGAACTCAAATGGTAGATGATAGACAATTAGGAATATTTTCACTGAGGCTGTTGTTTTTTAGTTCCGATTCTAATTAAATAACGACAATTCAGAATCGTCTTAATATCTTTTTTCAATACTTATATACCGTGTTATTTAATTTTAGTTATTGTTCAAAGATGTCGCAAATATCTTAAGGGCAAAATTTCACGTTTCATTGTGACGTCATTTTATGAACGATACTTTGACGTCACGTTGATTTCGCTTTGGAACCCGACATATTCGACACTTAGTGTCACCAGGAAGGATCAAATTTGGCCATATCAGTTTACTTCTTGTATCTTAGTATTATTACACTAAATGATAAAAAATATATACAGAATGTGAAATGATTAACCGTTATTAATTCATTACTCAATTTGCATTTTCAAATTATAACTATTTTTATTATAAATTACGATACCCAAGGGAGTCCCAAAGTAACTCTCCGGATATGTGGGCAATTTTAAATTGAAAGTTATTAAATTTTTATGGTTTCCTAACTCATTCAATAAAGCTTACAGTGTACAACAATTACAAGCTGCAGTGGTAAATTATTATCATCTTTGTCATTCCAACATTCACGAACCTTACCCAAATTGATTAACAGAATCAGTAAAGAAAACTTAATTTCTTTGAGTCAAATTATTAGACGTATTCTTACCTGATCGATCTTCAGTAATTTTACATTTTTGAACAACATCATTGATTTATTACTCCCAAGTCTATTTTAGTTGATTGTGTTGATCATATTTTGAAATAGAAATAGAAGTTAGATGAAAAACAATTTTATAGAGTACTTTTGCATCCCAAGATCAAACAGTTTGATCAAATATATTTTTGCTCGTCTATTGTAAATATTGAAGTTTTTTATTTGCATTTTCAACAGTTACAAAGTCAAGTAATAAGTAGGATTGATGTTACTGAGAAATAATTTATCCAAAATAAACACATAGACAAACACGTGCTTATTAAACAGCCAATATATCATGACATTCAATTGTTGGAAATATCGAGTGTTGGCCAGTTTGTCGATATGAACAAAGATAAAGGCAATTAAGCTTAAAGGGCATTGTTGTGGTAAGGTTAGTTGTCTAACACCTGGCTTTAATAGAGAGGTACACTGCAACTCGTTCTCCATGTTTATGTATCATGTATCAGGATTTGTGATATAATCTTGACTAACTATGTTAGAATGAAAACTGAGGGAAACAAAGCTTTCTTGGTATCATAATTAAATTTTAAAATACTTTCAATGCCCTGAATAGGTGTATCTGTTTCTGCATGTTGGGAATGTCGCCAAAACATGTGTTAAGGTATAACAACATCTCCCGTTTCATATTCCTCACCGTACTCCACATTACATTTGTCAATACTTTTGAATTAAATCCTCTTTAAATGACAACGTATTTTTTATCATCAAGGCAATTAAAAATATATTGCTCATCGAAATGACATTTTACTGTAGATATCATCATAACTACTCACTGATCAATTAAAAATAACATGCCGTTTTTATTTATATTCTTGAAAAGAAAGATAATTTTTGTTAGAAAGTCTGTTTTAACATGTATATTTGTTAAATATTCGTTGAAATGAACATTTTAGAGTTAAGGTTACGAAAACATAAACCGCAACAACATCTCCTCAAAGTAAACATCAAAATTTTCTGTAAAAAGATATATAGTCTCATTATTTCATATTCCCATGCGATACCCATCGCATGATACTTGAGGTACGACAAAGTATCGACTCTCCCCCTTCTTGTTCTCGACGTCAATACCTTGCTGAGATCCAGGCAACATCTGGCGATATAGGCGTTATATGTTCACACCTCAAGGTAATAGAATAGTATTTATGGTGTCCTAGTGTGGGCAAGATATCGGGTGCGTTAAGGCAGGTAACACCAACCACAGGTATGGAACACAAAGAGCACCCTGCCACTGCCCCTTGTTGGCAGGTAAGTGTCATTGTTTTAAAACGATATTCAAGGTTTAATCCAAATGCCATGCTATCAAGTTTTAGACGCCAGAATGTAGATGCCTGAATATCGACTATTGCTTTTGAGACAAGGCCATTACGTCAATCGAGCTATTTTCGTGAATAGATGTATAATTAATGACGTTGGTACTTGGGTTTGTTTATATGCAGTCAAATAGTTGACGTTGTACTGTAGTGACGTTGGATGTCCTTCGTGTAGTATCACAGTCTCTGAAATAAGCGCCCAAACCTTTAAATAGTCGCTTCAGATGCTGTTTGGGATGCTCGACATGTTCTTGTTTCAATGGAGGTGAAGATGATTGATTTTTTTGTGTAGGTGTTCGGTTTAACGTCTTCTTTTGAATGATTGGTGACTGTACACCTTCGGAAAACTTGGTAACAACTAAAGACCATATGATAATTTATATATTCTAACTTCATATTATGATTCATATTATGATTTGGGACACAGTACACTAAGTTGTTAAATCTACTTGCATGTTTGACTGTAGTCTATTCTTACAAAATGTGCGGTTACAAATGGCTGTAAAGATACTAAAGTAAAGACATTTTAGTAGTGATTACTTGATTCTTTCATTGCATGAATGTATGCGTTGGTGAATACTTGTTCTCGTTACGGTTATATTTTGTTAGAAATCGATGAATGAATTTTTTGTAGAAGTATTTTCCTGATATATTTCGAGCACAGTGATGTAGTACGATGTATGTTGACCTCTCATACTAAAAGACCTGATTCGAATCCCATTTTTGACACTAAAAACTTTGAGAATTGCTTATTGTTCATCCAGCTGTTTGAATGAGTATCGGAAAACGTGATGAACGGACCTACGAGGCAACGTAAAGCATTTAGTAAATGTTTTGGAATTAGAATTCCTTTAGTGTAGTGATGTAAGAAGCGCTTAAGCAAGTTTAAGTACCTGATAATAGCGCCATATAAATATACCCATTAATGTTTCTATTATATGTTGCAGGTGATTGATGTTGAATGGCCATGGAGGAGTCAGCGTTGACTCTCGGGGTGACCACCAACTACACCAAGTACGACAGTACGGAGACCCTCATCTCGGACGCCAGTGGACCCGAGGGGGTCAAGAATTATGGTGGTGTCATGACCGGCCAAACTCACAACCTCGGCTTCCGTCTGCGAAGACGGAAAGAAGTTCTTGGCCAGCGGAAATGTATTGTAGACATAAGTTTTGTGCTTGGCCTTATGGGAATTATGTTTGTAATCATCGACACGGAGCTTATATTCAACGGATTGACCACTCCAAATGCAGGACTATCTACAGCACTGCGTATCTTGACGTCAGTGACTACTGGAGCCCTGTTGTTGTCGATTGTTGCCTACCATGTGGTAGGTCTACGTCTTTACTCCGCAAGTTCGGGACTTTCTGACTGGAGACTAGCAATGACGAGTACGAAATGGCTTAAACTTATATTTGAATTGTTTGTGTGTATGATTCATCCACTGCCGTTTCTGGATGTTCCGATAAACACCGTGTCAATAACCCACAGGAGTCACAGCCTGAAGACATCCACCATCCCGGTCAACGCTATCCTGACAATCCTCATGTTCCTCCGATTGTACCTCGTGGGCAGGTTTATTGTGGTCCACAGTAAACTCTTTCTCGACACTTCAGTTCAGAGTCTGGGGGCCCTCAGTAGGGTCAGAATAAACGCCCAGTTTGTCTTTCGGGCTCTCATGTCAACCATCCCTGGTGTCGTCCTGACGACGGTCATGTTCGGAACCTTCTTTATCAACAGTTGGAACTTGAGGGTCTGTGAAATGTACACCAACCCTGACGGGGATGAGTTGGCAAGCTTCCCACAAGCAATGTGGTTGACGGCAGTCACCTTCCTCACCGTCGGCTACGGTGACCTTATCCCTCATAGCTACTGCGGTCGACTCATAGCGGGTTGGACAGGCTTAATGGGGGTCGGTATAATGGCGCTCTCTGTTGCAGTATTGGCCAAAAACCTAGAGCAATCTCGATCGGAAAAATACGTTCATACCTTTGTTCAGCAAATAGCCTTGGACAAAATGCGTAAAAACGCGGCGGCGAATATAATAAAACAGATGATAAAGCTGTACAAAATGCGAAAGGCAAAGATCCCGGAAAACTCGAGCCCTATGCTTGTGCACAGGAGCAAGCTGATGAAGGCTATCCGAGCTATGCATGACGCCCAGTTCTATAAGATCCACCTGCAGGAGTGCACAGTGGGACCAGTGGAGCTCTCCACAGGTATGAACGATATGCAGACCCAGGTCAAGTCTGTGCAGGAAGAACAGAAGACCCTCGGCCAGAGGATGGCTACCATTGAAGCACTGTCCATCAACATGAGTGCCCAGCTTCTTGAGATCAAGGAACTCATTAATAAGAAGAAGCTGTTTTAGACTGTAGCTGGGTATGTTGATTCGGTGCCGTTGATATAGCTTGCCTTTCAGGACTTCTGAATAATGGTGACTGAACACTACTTGTCCTCATGGAAAATGTTATAATCAGTTAATCGTTTTAGTTCGTTTTGTGAATGGTAAAACAACTGTTTCCTGTCTCTGTGGATTTATGTTTTGTAGTCACTTTACGTTATAGATATATATGATTTATAATGAGGTGGCGTTTTCGGGATGACATAAAAGCTTGAAATGCCGTCATACAATAATATCGCCTTGTCTTAAAGTAAGTGATGATTTTTTTAATGAATAGGATTTAGCATAAGAGGAAATGCTAACTGTCCTTATTTCCCTCTTTCGCTATTCGATGAAATGTTGGGCAAATATTTCGCGGTCACAGTTTTGTAGAAATAAGTAGTTTCCAGTGTTATCTCAACTTTTAGTCCAAACGGTGTCTCTAACGTATTAGATACATTTTCTTGTCTTAACACAATGACTAATAACTGAATGGTTGACAAATAGTTTAACAACGAAACGTGTTTTTTGTGTCACTGCAAGGTTTTATTTGCACTGTTGTTTAGCAGGTGTATACTTTTAAATTTTCTTGATTTTCTGTAAAGAGGAGTTACTATTGTAAGATGCCAGTACCTCAGGGTCACGATTTCTTCAGATTTCACCGCTTGTACATACGTTCAGCACAGTGCGTTTACACATTTAACGGTGAGTGTTGATACAACTTGTTTTACCTACCAAATAAAGTATAAAGCCTGCACAGTCAAGTTCCCCTTTACGGGTATATAAAAATCGGTATTGTATTTTGTTGAAATAGTTATTTACCCAGCGTCAAAGTCAGCTTTATTTTACATGTCTTATTTGTGAGTGCTTTAATTCAAAGACTTTTTCATCCATCTCATTTTAGTATCGAACTTTCGTAACAGTTTTTTATTTGAAACTTTCCCGAAAACAACCAAATACTTACATTGCAATGAAAGTATCATAATGTCTTCAACTGACATAGATTCACATAGTATTTGGATTTCCAAGTTTCTGGTTAAAACAGATAGACTGTAAATGCTGCAAATCCATATCAAAACTACTGAAAATAAAGTTTTTTTTTAATGTTCTTTGTTTCCTCAGAATACCACGTTCTAGCGAAACGAAAAAACATCAAATTCATTTTCAACCTTTAAGTTATACAATAAAATGCCTAAATTTCAGTAAGCTTACACACATTCTGAAGAAAAACGATCCTTATTCCAGCTTAAAATTTCTAACTCAAATCAATTCTAATTTGAAATTTGAAGTCAATACATCTATGGCATTAACGTATATTACTTGCCAAACAAATTACATTGGCTCACACATAGAAGGACCTTTTGTTAGTAATGCGCCGCTCAATGAACTTACTATTGCATTGACGAGTTCCATAATGTCATCTTTCAATAAATGCCATGAGGTGTACATGTGACAGATGGTCTTGGTCGCCTAATCAATTCCCCCATCATTTCTATTTTCACAGGCTTAAGGTACCATTTAATTTGTGTTTTACATGCATTTCAGAATAATAACTTAATACTTAAATTATAATGACACTAACAATAGAATTATCAATTCAAAATATTGACTTTTTATAAATGTCATAATGCATAAATTCTGCCATACACCGATGAATACCTAATAATTCAATAATGAAATAATTTGAATTAAATCTGTACAATAAATGATTGGAGTATTCTGAACAGTGATGATTTTCAGATTAGTATCATATTCCGTAAGGAAGAGTCTTTTGTGATCTAAATGACCTATTAAGTTGTTTCCATGTTGATACATCTACGATGTATGGTTATTTATCTTTAGTAATTTATCACTTGTTAGTCCTTAGTCTTACGTTTCTTATCGTTAACCCAAACAAATTGTTATATTTACTGATAGGTTTGATTTGCTTGAAAATGTGAATACTGAACAGTTTTATTGTTCGAACTCTTATTCCTTCTGTTTTACAATTGCACGATTACATGAACGGCTACGCATTCACCTATGTCGTGACAGCGTGTTCCATGACTTTAGGAAATACGATGTTTTTAGAAAGATAAAATATTATATATGATGTTATTGTTATTATATATGTACCATGCTTTAACGTATTGTATAAACAGCATTGTAAATTAAAGGGAGATACATGGAAACGGTATGTGACGTCAAATGACGCAATTGGATGATGACGCCACATCCGTGTAACTGACTGTGATATCTGCTGAGTTGGTATGGAATGTAATTGATATGCGAAGGTTTCGCAAGTCTCACCGACCCAATATTCAAAGTAACATGAGTGTGTCGTGTGTCTCCTTTAGGTTCGAGTAGTCCGGTAAATACTAGCTGGGAATGACGGGAATGAGCGGTCAACAGTTCCCAAGGGCGAATACTCCCGATATTCTACCCTGTGAGCAATTTGTCAATGTCAATTGGTAAATAAAAACATATATGGTTTGAAGTGAGGACACTATTCAGTGACGTTTCCAAATAAAGGGAGACCACTCTCACTGATACGTTTTGTTGACTAATGGGGAAGCGAGAGAGACTTTTTCAAGGGGCTAGTGACCAACCATACTATTCTCAGATGTAAATACAGAATTCCTAGGCCACAAGCCCAAATACTGTATATTCTTTGTATGTCCATCTTTAGTTAGTTAGGCAAGAGGTAAGCAGCGGGTGATATTTATAGAAAAGGGGGCGGGGCACACATTTGATATGGGCGGGACTACATTTTGCATTATCTTTTGCAGATGACACAATCTTATTGTCATAGGAACGTAACATTATGTTTTGATTTTTTGTAAAAAATATCTTCATCTCAAGGCAGTTATTTTCCTAGAGGATCCCGTGTTATAATAATCAGATTTGTAAATAAGCCTCTATCAGATTAGTTATATTCAAAGAAACGATGGTTCGAACACATTTCTTTGATTATCAAAGTAGATTGATGCAAGAATGCTTTTTACGTAATAATGATTTTAATAATGAAAGAAGTTTATCGCGATTATCTCACCAAGTTAACAATAAGTAGTAATCTGCAAGAGATGACGTCAGAGGCTGATTAAGTGAGGACCCCACTTATCAAGCCGATGAATATATTTATTCTCGCCCACGTCCGTGTGTTGAAATGAATAAACTCATTTAATGTTAAAGTTTTAGTTTTATCAATAAAAGACAATATTGAATATACACATACTCTGTTGTTTTTGTTTCCGAGCTACCCGATACACTGGAGAGAGAGAGTTTGTTGGATTGCTTCGTATTAGGACCTTAACTTGGAATTGAATCATATAATGAATTGAAAGCGTCTTTGGTATCACAGTTTTTATCTGGTCAAAAGAGTTTGAATTAAATGAAAAAAATGCTGAGAGTAATTGGTTAACATGTGCCAGATTTAACAAACTGCATGAATATGATGCCAAATGGCTGATGATGATACCAAATGTAAGCTTTTTAATATCTTATTATCAATTTGGAAACTATTCGCACGGCAGTTACTCGCGCCAGTCTTAATCACTAGCTAATCTAAATCTTCCTGCTGAGCGCTAAAACTCGTGCTTTGGGTGCAGCGCCCTCTTCTGCTAAAAGTTGCAATGACTCACACGAATCATCAAGACCGGTAAATGCAGCTGGCGCAAGTTATGCCATGAGGTTATGCCAATATTTTGACATGAAAGATTTGCCAGGACCATTGATCATTCAAACCAAGATCATTATGAGACTTGTGGCAGTTTCATGGTACATCAATGTTTTTTACGTTTTGTTTTACTGTCAGCCCTTATTTCCTGTTCTGAACTTTACGACAGTAATTATAACATACGAGGGGTGTTTAATGAGTAATGGTACTACAGAAAGACAGAAAGATTTCAAATCGAATGCATTTATTTTGTTCAACACGTCTAAAACAACTGTTGGGAGTGAAAGAGAGTACAAGTTATATTGAAGTTTACGGAGAACTCAGACGTTTTCCTCTATCTATAACCAGGCTAGTGAATATGGTGAAATACTGGTTTAAGCTTGCTTCAGAGAACAGTATACTATAAACAATATCAACATCATTGAAACAAAATGTATCAAACTTGACCCGTGAGATAAAAGGTCTTCTCGAGAAAAACAGTTTTGGATATATAAGGCTAAATCCGTCCAAGAAGTTTATCCGAGTATTTAGATGACCTCTAGAGGATAATGACATCACAAATCTTGAAATGGAGGAATACTTGAGGGTCTGCCTAATGACAACCACAGAAAATCTCTATGTAAATTACGATTATCGTCTCATATGCTCCACTTTATACTAGCCTGTCCAAAATATACAGAACTACGCAATACATATTTTTAAAATTAATACATCACCAATCCATCTTATTACAAATTTATATCATTGATGCAAACTAGAAAGGTTAAAGAAATGAAATTCTTAGCCAAATGCTGTTTTGTAGCATTTAAAGCCCGTTGTGGCTAATTCTCTTTCAATACATCCTCGCCATCCTGTTTGCATTGTAAAACAATGTTCATGTGATGACCAGGGGCCAAATTGGCGTGTGCTACTAAAGGTGTTTGTCTGTCTGTCTGTCTGTCTATCTGTGAGCCGCTCGTAAGTCGCCGGTTAAGATCATGAATTTGTTTACCATTTGTCTCGGTCACGCTTAAAACAGCTGACCACCTCTGAATTGCGAGAAATGAAGCAGCTTCACCCCCCCCCCCCCCCTAGTTTCTCAATCATCATGAATGGCTTCCAAAGTTAGAACCTTTTAAATCAAATACATTTACATGTACTTTTTTCTTCTTTCTTATTTCAATCTTGTTTCTCTAGCACCTGGAGAAAAGTTCGCTTTGTCATCCCAATAATTCAACACGCACAGTTTGTCTGATACCACATTGACCCTAATCACAGGATGTCAACAATCAACTTGAACAGTCTTCCGGAAATGCTTCGGGACTCTAATATACGGATGATTATTGCATACTTCGTATCATTTCCGGATGTCTCAAAGTCGCAGGGGTCGTAACTGTTTGGTAACAGGACGACATGATTTGAGGTTTTTGTCGTTTTGTACGGAAAAGCAGTTGTTAACACGGGTTTCACATTAAGCTGAAAAATCGTTACAGCCGTTTGACACTCTTACTTTAATACTTTGTTCAAATTGCAATGTTTACTTATCAATGATGGGACACAAGGCCACGACCTTATGAAATGAATTCGTCCATGCACGTCGAAAGCACGCCTCTGACAGCTGACAGCCAATGATCTGCATTACACGTGCTACAATCAGGCTACTCATGTTCTCAATGTGCGCTTCATGCTTTACAAGTGAAGAATGCAGAAGAACTATCTTCTCACATTTATCTGTCCTCCTTAGTAGTTAAAAAGTCTATTCGAAACATTGGGTATTCGAGACTTGACTTATTCTCTGCAAAATAGTACAATTCTTAATCCGAGACATTTTAATATCAAATTCTTGAAATTTGGACTCGGGAAGGTATATTTTTCGAAACCTGACACCCCTCATGGCCGGGACAGTAAATGAACAGTATTGTTTTGACAACAATCTGCTGCTAGAATAGTTGAGTGATATCACCGCCATGGATAAACCTACACTGCCACACAGTGTCATAAACGACCCCTTGCACTCACGATGTCACAATTAAACAAAACAATGTTTCAATAAAACATACAAACAAATGTACCGACTATTTATAATTATTAGTTAACCATGCGGATGATAAATTCTACTTCCAATCTCATTTAAATAAGTTGAAACTATTACTCGATTCTCGCTGAGTTTCTGATCTGAGTTGTGCTCCTACTCCTTGTGTCAGGTGACCTTTCACCTTTGAGCTTTTTTACATTCAAACAATCACAGCCTCATTTAAATATCAACATGTGTCGATCGCTTTTCAGCCTCTTCGCTGATTTGCTGATGTTCAAAGGTCAGCTGATACAACTCCCGTGGAGCAGTTCTCAGATCGGAAACGCATCGTAGGCAGTCAGGCTCGATATGATTTCAGTGAGATTGTGCTACTACATATGACATTGGGTATGTTTTCAATGGTCATCAAAATCGAAAAAGACAAGTAATTATGTTCACTCTGCCACTACATGAGAATCAAATCTGTGTGTTTGAGAAATATTTAAACGATAATGATATAAATAACAGGTTTCGAAACCGGATTACAAGAGAAAGTCCCAAGGGAAAACTAATAATTTAAAACATACAGTTGCCAAATATATTTACAATGTTTTTAAGATCCGTGGAGAAGAACTGTAATCACGATCTCTGTATCCGCATGCACATTATGTACAACTATGTACTTTGGGCCAGATGGCCTTGAATTCACGAATAAAGCTGTTCTAAAACATACATTAAGAGTAGATATTGGATGTATTGGAGTGGATTAACCTTCTTAAGTGCGATGAATTCATTTTCACCAGTATAGGGGTCTTTTCAGGTATAGTGCGGATGAAATGTAACTATGAGTAGCTGAAACACCTGAAACGCAATCTCCTGCGTCAACGACATCATCATGAAATGTAAATGATAGAAAGGAAACATGCTTAGATAAACAATTGAACAGAGAGGGGCGGTTATTTGTATGCTGAAGTTGAAGAGACTTGACCCCATGTGGCATGATTGATGATTTGTTCCGCCTGAGCTCTCTTTCGATGCAACACAGTTGTTTTTATTCTTCACAAATAACCTGAAAGCTATAATGAAAAGTTAAGACGGTCGTTGTAACAAAAACGTAGTAACTGTAACAAAAACCGTAAGAGTCGTTTGTACACGACAAAGAGAATATTGATTAAGACAGCTTAACTATGAAGCAGCTTTTGAATATATCTGACTGTCTTAATTGAGACACAGGATCAAATCTTCTTTATTTAGGTAAACCTTAAACTTTACTCATTTCTAATGAATAGCAAAAGCATTGCTGTTGCATTAACAATAGCGTTTACTGTTCTGCACCATTTATATTTCTCATACTTTCATCACACCATAATACTCAACCTATTTCTCGATTCTGTCTTCATATTGTGATATTATCAATTGACATATTTAAGCGGTATGACAGTTTGCAACTTCCGGGATAAAGGCGAAACGCTTGTAAACTAGGTTGGCCTTTTATTGATAATTTGTGCCATTACATTCAACAGCGGGCGAGCATATTGATTCAAAATATCGATGTTAAACTCATAAATATAATTTTGAAAGACATATGCTGTCTGAACAAACATTGTCCTTACTGATGCAAGCATTTCCATTTCTAATCCTATATTTCAGGGAATAAAAGATGTTGGTAAAATAGTGGTGTCATCTAAAATATTTTTCCTGCTTCCTAATTCATGAACTTAAATTGCCTTTTTCATTCACTTCCAATGAAATCATAACACATGACAAACGCTTCATTAATCTAAAACCGATTTTCCGATGAGATATCAAATGTCAAAATCAAACAGAAGAAAACATGCCTTCAGAGAAGCATTCCCTCCCCACAGGGGTACCTCTGTCATAAATTCCTACACTAACCTCAGTCCAAACACGAGCGTTTCAGGGTCTCGAAAGTAAGGTGCTTGGTTTGATGCAATCAAGGTTAGTTGTGCAATTGGCGACGTCGTTTCAACAGTTATAAGTCTTTCCGTATGCCTCGAGAAATCTTAACTTTTTTCGTACGTTGCACTTTTAGTCTTCTTTACAGAACAAAGTCACATTATTTAGCTACTGCATTACTGCATCGACATATGCTATCCATGCATACGGTGTATAGCTTTTGTTTCAAAATGTTACTGCTAGGGGAATGTATCGTAAGCCCAAGAAGAGCTCCTATTACAACAGAGGTTAGTACAGAATTTCATGACGGAGCTACCCCTTTGGGACGAGAATGACATACAAGATGAAGCAAAACAGATTCCAATATTATAAGGATTTGATGTTTCGATACTCTGTAAAAATCACCCCTGGAGAAACTTATTTAGTACTGAAATTATCCGCCCTCGAGTCTTGTTATGAACCAATAACCCAATGAAACTGCCAGGTATCAGGAGATGGAAAAGGAGTAAGTAACGGTTATAGTCCTTTCCAAGAGCTGGAGTTAACGTAAACACAACACCACAACACCAAAGCGTGTATAAACAGGTCTTTAGAGAGGTTAGCAGGTCCAATCGACGTAGCACTTTCATTGGCTGACACAAATCGAGGGCGGGTAAATAAAGTAAAGTTTCCCAGGGGCGAATTGTGAGAGCTACAGGAACATTAGGCCCTGGGTGAGAGATGATGGTACATCGACCGTTCTCGACTATCTTAGCTAGACCGATGAAGGACACAGGGCCAGCACTCGGCATCACATGCACTTCACTTGTTTGTATGAGGCTTACATTTCTACGTACATTATATATGTCTTTGAAAAGAATTATTTTTGTTCATTGCTTTTTCTCTCGCAAAATAATTCTTCAAAGGTGTTTTATTCGAAAAAATCATTAGACAATGAAATGAAAAAAATAACGTCACAATTAGTATTGACAGTTTGAAGTTTACAAGTGTAAAATAGTGAACGAGGACAGAGATTTTACGGCTACATGTGAGTATTATACAGGAGCTTTGACACATAACGGTCAACTCAAAGTTGTATTAATAAAATATATCCTCATACAGTGGCCGGCGAAATGGCTAGTATTCAGTGTATTACTCCGGTGTGTATTGTTAATGTTCAATTAGAATAAAATATGAGTGGATTCAATAGGAGATAACAGTTTACATCCTTCCTTAATGTTGATGAATCTGTGTTGACGCATGGTGTTAGTCCCTGAGATATTTTGTTCTGCTCCCTATCAACCTTTTAACTCTCTCAGCATTTTTTATATTGATATTTCAAGGGTATATTCCTTTCGTTTAATCGAATCATTGTGTAATTGGCCTAAGGCTCTATTGACAATGCAATACATCCTGGACTGATTTTTCTTTCCCTTCAAACCAAAAGCACCTGACTCTATACATACATGTAAGTATTCACTGTTAGCTAAATAACATATATATATATATATAAACAAGGTACGACAGAGACAGATCTGTAAGGGGACCGGCTATGGGAACTGGGATCTGTCTACGAAGTTTACACAGGGTAATCGAGCCAGGAAACCGATGTAGTCATTTCCGGTCTCCTTGCAGACACGACTCTGTCAAACCTTATTTATGTTACTTAGCTACATGTATATATATTATATATTTTTCACAAAAATCATTTAAATTTCGATCTTAAACACTGTATTTGATTATTTTGTGAATGTTGTCACGTTGTCGTGATAAAGGATGACGCATAATGAAACAGTTGGATAAAGGATGACGCATAATGAAACAGTTAGATAAAGAATGACGCATAATGAAACAGTTAGATAAAGAATGACGCATAATGAAACAGTTAGATAAAGAATGACGCATAATGAAACAGAGAAAGAATGGCGTATAAATCATGGTGTCATTTAGTTGAAGATGGCTTGTCCCTCGTTGAATTTTCATTTTATAAAGCTACATATTTTAAGTTAAACAATGTTTTGTTTAAACAGATTTGTTAGACTTTCAAGCTGATCTTGACCTTGAATTTTTGTAAAATTATTCTTTTTGATACCACAACCAAACGGTTTTTTAAAAAAGAATCACCTCCCCAGGTCACATGGAGTCATTCCCAGCTTTTGCACAACCTTTCACTCAAGATCCTTTGGTATGAAACTATATTGTAATATGCGTCATAATTATTTTTTATTAGATATAACGATGGTGTCCTTACGATTGCCATATCAAAGAGCCACTACGTGATTTTCAAAGCAAATTATTTACCTTTGATACGAACCTAAATTTCATATGTGGTGATATAAAATCAAAGCATTTTAACTTTTCCCAAAAGACATATATATGACGAATACTGGTTTTCCATGAAAATCTAAAAACAGTCTTATACATGCACAGAGGTGTAGATATCACGTCCAATATACATGGATACTAGTTATATAACCTAACAAACACTATCAACTCCTAACTGCCCTCCTGACTGTTTTAGATAAATCTCCAAAATGACGTTTGACTATTTGACGCGCGCCACTGTCCAATTTTCGATCACTATTGCGACGTTCTACCTTCGTATTGTCACTGTAAAAAACCCAATAAGCTTTAAAATGTGTATTTTTGGTAACAGTCGATACTTTGCGATCAAATAACACCATTGATTAAGTTTGGCATATATGACTCCAACAACTCACGAAGTGGCTCTTTAAGAGTAAGAAAAACTTTCCCCTATAAATTGGTTTCCACGCCTTCTTTCTATGAACACCTGTTTTGAGTCGTTGTAAAGACACATTAATTGTAGATTCAATTCATGTCCGTTATCGTTCTTTTCCTATCTAGAACAAAGGATGTAATTTAACGATTAAAGTAACTGCGTTTTTGTCCTCCTTTTGTAAATTGTATAAGACCAATTCATTTTTTTAAAAATAGCTATTTATGTCTGGTCTTTCCTTTTATATTCTCATAATCGCGAACACTACAAACCAGTCTGTAAATGTAATGGCATTTTGAATAATAATATTTAAAAAAGGAAGATATTTTAATATTCCCTCCATATTCAGGTATATCCCTAATAGCTCTATTTACTCGGTGAAAGGTTTAGGTCAGCATATCATTAAAGATTTTAGTTGTGCATGTCAACTGATATTCCAATCGAAAAAGTTAAAAAAAATAAAAATATGTACTTGTTTTGTAATCAGAAATATTCAATCGATAAAGGTAAAAAAAAATTAAAATATGTACTTGTTTTGTAAGTAGAATGTTAATTTACGTTAAAATATTGATTGGTAAATAAATTCATTTTTCAAATATATTCTTTTTAGTTTATAAAACATGGAGCTTTATCTTATATACCTTATAAATATTTCACTGAAATTGTCAATTGTAATTTGGTAACAGATTTTGTAGGGTTACAGATTATCTTGATAAAAACAATTAAGGTTTCTTGATAGCAACTCCGCTATTGTGAAATATTCCTGTTATCAAGAAATTCCTGCTTTTCTTATGATTTCCACTTCCAAATGCCTTTCAAAGATTTATATATTTTCATACGATCGTTTACCAACAGCTATCTTCAAATATTGAAAGAGTAAAAGTGAAATCAACAGTCAACTGGATCATGCTAATAAGTGTATAAATCTTGTACACTACGCTACCAATATTTGCCTTATGATCGTCGTGAAAACTACTCTTTTAGAATTAGTTATATTATTGTAATTGTTGGTATCATAGATACATAGTTACATAGTTACTGAATTTTCCAAAATGATAAATTTGACATCAATGATAAACATTATATTTCTTTTAGCAAATAGAGGAAGGGATTTCAGAAGAAGAAACTACGATTACACGAACTAATCAAAATTTACCATTCACAAGGTTTATAGGCAGCATATATCGAATTGTGAATATTTTAGAGATAATAGTGTAGTCATTGTTGTATTAGGTACAATCCAAAGATGAATTGGTTTGATAGTGTTTTATTGTTAAGGGCCGGGGAAATGTTTTTCAACTTCGGATTGAAATAACCAATCCAATATAATGATGAAACTTCTCAACACGACCCATAATAGTAAACATATCCCCTTTCCCTAACCAAATGTGATAAACATGATGGGTTTTAGAAAAAGGTCAAAGTACGTTTGAATATGAAATCAAACATGTTTCAAACATTGTAACTCTCTAATAAAATTAAATCATTAAATCAGCCAATGAAATGGCTAATGGTGAAGAGTTCCGGTATATTATACGAGCGTTTCACAACTGATATCTTGCTTCTTTAGTTCTGACAATACATATGTGAGTATTGCAGGGTATCAACTGTAAAGGTATAACGTATCTTAAAATCTTATTTTGTCAGGATGAGATATAAATATATGTTAACAATGTGATGGTTTACATCTGTTTACAGTTATTAACACATGGTGCAAGAATTTACCAAAACAGTGTCGTAAATTTAGAGTAGACGATGACTACGATATATTTTATATGAAGCGTTTGTCATATCTATTATTTTATTCTAATTATTTCTTTTTTTTTCAAGAAAGAAAAATTGATCCCATTATCATTAAATATAAAAATTTCAGTAAAAGTGCAAATATTTACCATTTTAACCAAAGTACCTTAGTCTGTCGCCCTTCCTCCTTCCTTGAAGGACATTTGTGAGTGGTGTCCGTCTGTCTGTCACTGACCAATGTCTCCTTTCAGTTCGACCATGAGTGTTACATGAATTATCGGTTTGAAAAGTTTGTTTCAGTTTACTCCATGACAGGCAGATGTGCTGGTGCCACTCCGTCCGGAAACCCATTCGTGTCAGTTAAAATAGCTAGCATGAAATTAACTCCCTTTTGAGTATTTACTTTCAAACTTTTAGAAGTGGCAGAGTTTTTTGTTCAGAGCGTAGCGAAATATGTTATAAAAATATGTAACGTAAGATGCTTACTTTTTCTATAAGCAAGATGAAATTTCAAACTGCAAATTCAATTAACGATGAACCTGTAAAGAATAACAAAGGTTAATTTAGAAGTGACGCCTTGGTATTTAAGATCTTGTGTTACATCATTATGGCATTTTTGCTTTGATATAGTCTATAATCTCACTTTGTTTTACTAAAATCACCAAAATATAGACATACACGATATTTACAATGATATAGCACAAGCTGTTGCGTCAGAAAAAATAGGGATGTAAATATAACATGATTGTATTACTTTTATTTATGTATTTATGCATTTATGTATGCACCGGAAAGGAAGTATTGAAAAAATATAGTTTTTCCTCTAACAATAAAACAGGCACTTTCACAGTTTTGGCTCCACAAACATAACGCTTCCTTCAATAACTGTTAAAAAAAGGAATTTCAAGCAATGTATAACAACATAATTAAAAAAATGTTGTTTTTTGCCTCTTAAATCCAAAAATTATCGTTTAGTTTAGGCAAGAGCAACAGTTATTTTTGAGAAAAAACTATGACAATAAAAGACACCCTGAAATACATACATCATCATTATCACACAGAATATGTGATAAACATATTTACAAAATACAATCACCATATACATCTTTAAAATAGCTTACCCGGCGTGAGGCGCCGAGGCGTTATGTTTGGCATCAACCACGATCAAAATCCCTACTGAAACAAAGATCATAAGTAATTGGCGGACATACATTGTATCACGTGTGTCGAGGTTTTTTTAGACGTCTCAGTCATCTAGATTTTAATCGGGTTACCAGTAAGATTTTTAGATGGAGTCATGTTTTGCGATAAAAAGTAAGCGGAATTGGAATTTTAGAGTTTGTAAAATGTTGTCAGACCTTAAGCTAGATCACTTTAATAATATTGATGTAGTTATCATATCCCCTTTTTAGTGTCAAAAGTTACTGAGGCTATCTTTGATAATTTCGTATTCAAATGGAAGCAGGATATTTTACGAGTAGATAGTATACATGGAAAGGGAGGTAATAAGTTGCGCACATATCGGATTTCGGGTGTAAACCTGCTTTTACTGTAAACGTTTTATTGAAAATGAATGTCATGTTTTATTGTATTGCCCTTTGTATGCCGATGAGCGACTACAACTTTTATCCGAATGTGCAAATCTTTTAGATGGATTTTTAAATTTGGAGGATGGGGAAAAAGTTAGTTTTATTCTTAGTTGTCCAGATGTTTCGTTTTTATCTGCCAAAACCTGTCTTAATATTCTAAAAAAGCGTACTGCAAACTTGTATATATCTTCTTAGTATTTTTAAATCCCTTTTGGATTTCCCCTTTTACCTGTATTCATGTATATATTTTAGACATAAGCGTCTCTCATAATTCCGTACGGAATGGCTCAACTTCTTACTGTGATTTGCTATTTATGTTTTTATTCGTTTTTGTAATATGTTGAGGCGAGACTTGAATAAAACAATCTGTCTGTCTATCACAAAAGAAAAATGAAACAACAATGGTGCACACACTCATCACTAAGTACAAATAATAAGGATCTCTTTCAATCCACAGTCATACAAAAAGAGAAATGTTTAAGCAGTCAGTTTAATGATTTAGTTTAACCCTAATTATGCATTAACCTTATCAACGATGAAATAATGCCGCGCCACTGTCCGGTTTTCTATCATAATTGCAAAGTTCTACCGTCATATTGTCATTGCAAAAAACCAATAAGCTTTAAAATGTGTCTTTTTGGTAACAGTCGATATTTCGCGATCAAATGACACCATTGATTAAGTTTGGCATATATGACTCTTTAACATAGATACATGAAAGTTATCCTAATTAATGCACAGATAATAATAGATATATAGAGAATACTAAACGACGTCCCGTTTAATAACATATTTATGAAACGAGTGTATGGTTTGGTATTTAACGAGCGAAAGCGAGTTAGATACCGATACCATTCACGAGTTTCATAAAAATGTAATTATACGGGACTGAGTTTAGTATTTTATTTATTACTCGCTGAATTATATCAAAGAAAAATCATACAGATCGCCAGGATAGCCATTGTCGTTGCCTCGCTAACATTGTGACGTCATGTTTAACGATTTTGACGTCATGTGACGTCAATCAACACGCGATGTTATTACACAATGTGTAATAACTTTGTAGATTTATTAAACGGCGGTATCTTCAACGGGAGAGTAATAAATAGATTTTAGTTATTTCTTCGAATGGCTTTTAAGAGTGGCAAATCTCAGAATAAAGAAGTTGTAATACATAAATATGTGCACTTAGATTAGTAATTGTTTATAATTAACCTTATATATCCGATCGTGTATCCTCTGCCGTCGAGTGATAAGATACAAGTGCTGATGTGGCGTGCACATGAGGTTGACATAAGGCTCATAACCTATCAATTGAATGTGGAAGATACAAAAATATCATTGTAACAGAGAGAAAGTGTATCAATTATAAATCTGACATCAAGGACGAGTATCATTTCATTTCAGTTTTCCCTATATAATGAAAGGTTCGACAACTTCATGTGAATCCTTACTACTGGAAAAATCCATCTGCCTTTAAACTTACACCGAGTGAAAAAATGTTTAACAGATTTGCAATCTTGGCAATTTTTTTATAACGCATGTAACATAAGAAATCTGTATTTGAAATAAATATATGAATGTACGTTCTCCAAAAAACATTTAAAAGACTATACCTATAAACAATTAAAGCAAAACGCAAAACGAAAAGCAATTGAATTAAAAGAAAGACATGATATGAAACAAGCTTTATTTACAATTAATGTTATGTACACATCAAACTGCCTGTCACACAAATCACACACAAAATATGTCTTACAAATACTAATTACATTATCTGTCTTTCTGTCTGTCTGTCTGTCTTACATGTGAAGAATGATTGATCCAATCAAATTATAATAACATTACCACATCATAACATTTTTGTTCTAAAAATAGCAGGTGCTTAAATTTTTACTGGATATATATATATAACATGAGTTGACACACGAAAAAGGTTACAAATATCCGTGGCTTCCCGGGGATGTTTTTACTTTTGACAACGAGTGTTGACATATTTGATATCAGAAGACACGAGGGTGAGATCAAATTTATCATCCAAAATCAATTTTCAATAGGTATCAATGAAAAAATGCACATCGCTGATAACTGCGGCATTATGAGACTCCCAATGCTGTGATGTTAAAGCATAGCAGATAGCAGATTTTACTGTCTAAAGGATATCTCATCGGGGATATCACTTGATCTCCCACAAGCGATATCTCCTGTGGAACACAGTATGTGATGATAAAGCTCTATTCGTTACAATAATGATACACCTGTAGGAAATAAAATGAAATGAAGAGGTATTCATTTATATTAAATATTCGATAAGACTCAAAAGGGAACAAAAAGTAAGACATCATGAGCGTTTAAAATTCCTTTTTGTCTTAATTTGGTATCTTGTAATGTTTTGTAAATCAATGTATAGATCAGAGTGCTTTTCAGTCGAATTGGTTTTTGTTTAACGTTATGAATGAATGTTTATATGTAATCACGGCCTCATGGCCTAAAGTACAATAATCATGTATACATAAGGTCATTGCGCATGGAAATTGAAATAATTGCTTACATAGGTAAATTACGTTTAAGATAAATTGTAAGATTTTTTTCAGCATTCAACATTTTGTGAAGACATAAGCAAATTAAATTTTTCTCGCGTTGGATAGGTATGAAAAAGGCTTGGTAACAACATTTTTCTACTTTTATTATGATATGGACAGACTAACAAAAAGTGAAATTCGTCTTGGATAACGCCATAATTACATTTTGTACACTTCAATAAATAGAATTTAGAATATATATCAGAATTGGTTTGACTTCTCTGAAAGAAAAAATTTGACAGCAATATGCGACCGGCAAACATTATGTACCATTGCAGGTTTTCAGGTCGGGCTGTTAAGTTCTTTTATTTTCCAACAGGTCCTACTAGATGATTCGTGAAAAATTACTCAATCCTTGAATTCTTTTACTACACATTCTACACGTTGTCTCTTATCTTTAGGGGTCGTCTCAATATCTCTATCACACGACAAATTTGAATTATTCATCTCATTAAACTTCTTTGTCCTGAAAATGTATTTATTTCAATATTGGCTATACCTCTGTACTAGGTGACAAATTCAAAACAAATCTGGTATTGAAGATTTTCATTAGAATTGTTGTCTATAGTATATTACATTTTTTTGCGAAATCCTGAAAATGGAACTATTACACGCTAAGTGGAGATCAAGCAATGTCAAGCAAGAGATCTAAATAGACTGACACAATCAAGAGCATTAATCAAAATGCAAAGACGTCAAAGCTTTGCCAGATCTTTCACTTTTTGATGTTACAAAGGCATGGCAACCCTCTGTTGCTAATTTGCTTTTTTAATCGAAATTAATCATTATGGCATATTAAATTTTTTAAATCTGGACGCAATTGTGTCAAACGTCGGATGGGAGATGTGACTGTTGTTCTGTATTCTTTACCAGAAGAAAATTCGGAAATTATCCCGGATCAACTTCAACTTCAACTTCATTGAAATCGACATATTGGCATGATGATAAAAAAATCTCTACGCTGCACCTATTAACCAGTTCTGGAGACGTTTATAATACCTGTAAGGCGGACTAGCGAGCACGACACGTAACGAGGACAGATGAGGCAGACATGATCTGGAGGAAGGATAGGCTGTTGCTCTCAGGCTCCTGATATAGGTAATGGATTTTGACATTTCTGGTGATTTATCTGTACATGTATAGTAGTAGCTCGGTCAAGCGGTACATTAGATGAAAAAATCAAGTGTTTCAGGTTTTCAGAGTCATCGTCATCATAAACTTTATATAAGTACATGTATGTAGGCCCCTGGGCCCGAATACAGTGGTGCATGCAATAACAAATACTAAAACACAGTGGATATACAGTAGGTAGTTAACATGAATATATATAGTCACAAGTTATTTCCCTTAGCTTTTAACACCGTGTTTCGTAAGCATAAAAACAAAATGGCTTAATTTTGTTAACATATAATTATTATTGGTAGGTAGTATATGTTTAAATGCAAGAATATTTCGAGTTGCAGTAAATGGTAAGTACAATTTTTTAATCATTAAAGAATGGACACAGAAATGAAATGAAATTCATCTTCTTATTCGCACTTACAAAGAGGGCAAATCCTCGAAAGCCTATCAATTTGCTGCCATCCACCTTCACTAATCCTTAAACCTAGCAGCCCCGACCGTAGCTCACTTAAACATTTATGATATCTGAAATCTATTATCTACATGGTTTATTGTATTGTAAAATAGTATGATAAAAAGATATTTTGAATAGATGCACCATATTAGACATAAATGAGCAAGGCGTTGAATAGAAAGTTACATTGAAGAGTAAGGTATGGGTGACGATACAACAATATCATACGTACGATGTTGTCTATATAATGGTGGTCAACGAGCGAGGCGCCCATCAAAGTCAGACAAGGATGTCATCAACGTAATATAATATGGGCATTAATAAAGTTTTGTGCACTCTTGAAGTCGTTAACTTTACAAAAATAAGCTAAAATCATCTTACCAACATACAAGTAGATAGAATTCACGCCATTTCCGTATTAAGAAGCGAGCCATAGGGGAAATTTGACACTATAACTTATAACTTATTTCATGACGACACGTTGCCATTACACTGTACGTAGTGAACAATTAGACCATATGTTTGTCTTGTTTGGCAGGTGAGAATACTTTAAACTCTCTTTATAAGTGTCACATTATTATGAATTTAAAAGTTCATACGTGTTTTGCCTTCCCTTCCTCAAGTCACACAGTTTTGTTATATCTTACTCGATGCTGCTCTTAATCTATACTTGGTATGTTTTGAGCAAAATGAGCAAAAATGTCACCTTTTTTCAAATTATATCAATACTAATTTTATGTTTAAGTGGAATATTACACATTATTTCAAAGAGAAAGTAATTGCAAATTTGAATGCCTCTGTTTGTTTTTGAAAGAAATGTTTACAAGATATCCTTGACTCACCAGAGAGTGTGCTAAAATCTTCGTCATGTAGTCGCAATCACGATACGAATACGATCGTAATTTGTTGGTTAATTTGTGGACTAAATGTAGTCTATTCATATCTGTTTGATTCGTTTACAGGTTTTTATGTAAATGTTGAGGTTTTCAAAGTCGTTAGAAGCATTCAACATAAAATCTAGAATACTTTCAATGACCCTGATTACGAATGAATTCAGTGATGAAATTAACACGAGATGCAAGCTGAAGAACTAGAAAGGTAGAGCGAAAAACAATTTACCATTCCATAGGAACTCGACAAAACTGCTTCATCACATCATTATTTAAACGTAAGACTGGCATCTCGAGATGTTTTTTCCAACAGTCGGGAAATCGATCGGTAATATTGATATTTTCTGATTGATGTCTTGGCCTTGTTTTTGAGTCCATTGTACCTCTGTTGAATGAATTGACAGTGATGTCATGTTTTATTGCATACATGCTAACTGAAGTAGTTAAAACAAGCTTAAACAACTTGCAATGTGTCTTTTGCGAACATGGCAAAACATAAAGTGATGAAACAAGTATACGGCTAGAAAGAACGATGATCATAGCAAAATGGTTGATTTTGACTTCTTAGTTTTCAGCTTCAAGGTTGAAGATTTTTGGTAGCTGTTGCGACAGGGGAATGAACGACTATCTGATTGGGTGCGAGGGAAGGAACTTCTGGGGTCAAGGCAAGGTCAAGGACGCTAGACCCCTCTTGGGAGAATTGCAAGAGCTTATTAGGGCATGATAATGGGAAGACAGTGTGATTGTATCAGCTGTTCATTAGGGGTTGTGCTTTCAAATTAGACTTGCACAGCCCTATCGAAAATATGCTACATTTTGCGTATCAGTTTAAGGGTTCAAAGTTGAGAATACCGTTTAATATGCATTCGGCTGCAATGGTATTCATGAAGTAAACTCACCATTTTACATTATCTTTACATTTCACAAGACAGAAATATTCATTCTTTTGTATATTAAATAGATCTTTTAAACGTAATTCTATATCACGATATATATTCGCAGATCTTCATATAAAAATCCATATGACATTGTATATTACATAGATTGTCATATCTAATTCTGTTAGACATTCTATTTTACACAGATTTTTCTTGTGTCCTTTAATCTTTCCATCTCCGACTACTCTTATCTAGATCTTTTGTATGTCATGTACGAAGTAAAATAAGTACAGGTAATTTATAGAAATAACTTAGTAATACATCTAATTAATTTTCAAAGTCTATTGTGTCTTAACTTTTAACAACAGGTGAAAAACAGAAAACAACGTTTTTTTAATCAAATAATCAGGTCTATGTTTTCTAGAGCTATGCGATTTTCCTTTACCGGTCAGCTTGTTGACAACTATGTCAGCGTAAATATAGAAAAGTATTTGTTTTTATTTTAAAAAGTATGTAATTAGACCTAAACTATGTGATTGACGCCCTCTTCTGTTTCTCTTGAACAACCGAGTCTGAACCGCTCACTAAAAGTAGTATCATCCATTCACAGCTTGAAAACTTTTAATTCATAGACGTCGCTTTATATTTCACATGTCAGAGGTAGCTGGTGATCACACTCACGCAACGCCGCACTGATGAATATCGTCTATGAACATACCACCAATACTATCGCAGCAAGGTCCACAGGGGAGACCACTCCCCCCTGGGATCACACAGCAGACTGACGACATGACTGCCCCGTGCTCTGTGGGCGATACTTGGCACGGCATCGATTCTGAAGGCGACAGCTGGACTCCAACAAGCACGTCTACAGAAGGGACACGGGATTATCGATGAGAAGACAGGAGTCGCAAGCAAGCTGTTTCGCTATGCGCTGAGGTTAGGAGTTGTACATTGCTCTGCAGTCGTAATAGTGCCAACAGTGAGATCCGCAACGTGAACAGATACACGATCGGGTTGGTGGAGATGGTGGACTATAATGCAGAATGGAACTGATATAAGACTTGAGGACTTTAACGAGGATGAGGTGAGATTGATGAATGGCCTGATAGCAAAGGTGGTGTTGTGACTGAATTGATTGAATCCTCACCTATTGGTCGGACACGTAGTTCACCAAACTTCAGTACCTTTTTCTGTAACGATTTTATCTAACTTGTTTCCATAACTATGATTAAGAGATCTAATTGGTAAATTTACATGCATTTCAGATAGTGAAGAAATGTAAGATCGTCTTTGTGTATAGTTCATATTGTTGCAAAACAATTTCTGGACTCGAAGAGGCTATTATCGTAAAACGTATATTAACTTAATGCTTTCTCCTTTACATGGTTTGTGTTTATCGAGTTTTACTTATATTTATTCTTTCATCTACTTTTTTCTCCACCACATAAATTGTGTTTTAATAAGTTCTGTAATATACATTTATAATGCTGTTTGTGGCTGTTCTTCCCTACTTCTATTTTCTTTATTTATTTTCAAACTGAGTAGTAAGTTAAAACGATTAATTTGAAAATTGTTCCACTTAAAAACACAGTTTTTTCCCTTAGCAACATGTGTGAATTAAAGACTCGTACATGCACATACTACCACTTACTTATACATACCACCACTGGACTCAATACCTTATCGTGGTGTGTTGGTTTGCGTGCTTCAGAGACCCTGAGAGCTAGGCCAGCTGGAGCTTGTATGCTCCTGGTAGGGACACCCAAGCTGGACAGGTCGACGGGTAGAAGCCAGACTAAATTTGAGTCCTTCTAAAACCTGTTGTCTGTCTCTCAATATGCCTTTCTTTCCGTCTTTTCCCTCATCCTTTCGATCCCTTTCTCCCTTGTCTGTCCACTCTCTATTGGATGCTTGTCATCCACGTGTTTAATAACTGAGATATTGTTCAAAGCACGTTAAACCCCAACTCACTCACACTTATACATGTATATTTTAGTTGAAACAATAACTGATTAAAAAGAACAAGAAACTCATTTTAGTTACTTCCTTATCATGTTTCAATAGTAGGACGCTGCTTAAAGTTACACACCTAGGTGGGATATGTTCCCATTCTTTTAACATTGGTTCATTCTCATATCAACCTCTTATGACGTAATCATCGGTTGTTTCTCCATATCGCCCTAGGGCACTATCACATATCATTCAAATCGGTTATATTGTCCTTTGTTTTTAGTTGAAGGCTATGTACCATACGCAGGTGGGTGTTATGAGATGTTCAACCTACACAAACGATTAGACTTGTAAAATTTTGATAGTTTTACAAATTCAGTATATAAGACTCTACATTAGCGAAAGTGGGATTTGAACACGGGACCTCTCTGCTGGCGAGTAACGCCTTTACCACTTGAGCTAACGAGGATCCCTGGGTGGGACTGTTCATTTTGTTGTGTCATGTCTGTACTGTTATCCCCCTGGTATATATATAAATGTATATGTATATATAAATGAAAATATATAGGTGTAAGGTTATGTCAATTTCTAATCATTAGAATCAAATAATTAGCCTCGCGTTATAGCAAAAAAAACTCAGCTCGAGCTAACACCCTCTTGAATTTTTTTGCCATAATCGCTCGTCACCCGGTCATTATATACTACTTAATTATTTTTTTTATAAAATAATTTCATTTCTTAACCACGATGTGTAAGGCAAATAGCAACCTCCGCCCTCGGTTGATATAGAAATGAACACGCTCGCTACCGCTCGCGCGTTCATTTCTATATCAACCTCAGCGGAGGTTGCTATTTACTACATAATAGCGTTGTCCATCCGTTGTGTTTGAACAAGGGGAGATATAATATCTATGCTGATACCTGTATACTACAGCTTAGATGGACAAGAAATATTACTTTGTTGTATTTGGGATCACATTATCACACCATGAAAGTACAATAATATGTACTGTTGTAGATAGTGTAATCCTAAATGTAAAAATGTAATATCTATTTAGACCTGCTAATGAATTTTCTAGAGACGAAAGTGTTTCGAATCCAATGTAGCTTATACCTGAAGATATTTTTCTAATTTGCAACGAATAAGTAGTAACATTTGACCAACACGACGTGGGTACGCGAATGCAATTCAATTCTTATCGTGATGTGATGATTAGCATGCTTCTGAGACCCCGAGAGCTTTGCCAGCTCTTGGTTGAGGCACCCAAGAAGGTCAGGTCGACGGATACCAAATTTGAGTCGTTCTAAAACCTCTCACTGTGCCTTTCTTTCCGGCTCTTCTCTCGACCCTTTCCATCTCTTTCCTCCGTAAACTGTCCCTCTGTTTAAGATGATTTTCACCCCCGTGTTAAGTTATTGAAATATTGTCTTAGAAAAACAAACCCAAACCCCCTCACTCACTTGCCTACCAACCCCGAGGATGTTTCTCCACGTACGTTCTCGATATTTCTGATGAACGAAATAAAGCATATCACAAAAAATCTAATTTCATCGCACCTATCCAGAGAAATCACCTGTTTTTAAACACAGTTGCAGATGAAGACTCGTTGAATTGATATTTATGAAAGCCGGAATCCTTTCGTGCTCCCAAGTGACAGGAGCAATTAATTGCAGTGAAATCAGATACAATAGAAGTACTCCCTCAAGAGATGGAAAGCCTGCTTCGCTTATATTTAGCAGATCATATGTTTTCATGAATGCATTTAAGACAAAAATCAGAAACATTACTCATGGTGTCAGATACACGGTATTAAACGCATGTTAACTGGCATCAGTTTGTGAATCTAGATTCAATTCACGTTTTGTGAATCTCTAAAAAATTCAAAAGCAAGGATGATTTTAATTATCATCTACTTCCGGCTATTAAGAAGCATTGCCGATATCTATACATCTCGGAGCTGTTAAACAGATAACGACGTTGATGCCACTCGCTCGATGTAGTTCAACGGAGCGTTTTCATTATCCAAGAGGCTATAATGTCATGGTGACTCTGCTTGTAAACATTCGTATTTTTACTATTCAATGCATCAAAGTTTTGTGTCAATTATGTATAGATTTTTTATACAAGAAAGTGATAAACACAACGTGTAAAGTGGAAGTATAAATAAGAATTCGTTAATATGTATATTGAAAATGCAATTTCGCATTTTTTTATTTTTCAAGTCGATAACAAAAAAGTTCAATCAAGTGAAGAGCGGGAAGTTTTTTTAACAACTTCATTAGTTACCTGCGATGACTCTCGAACGACCACAGTAATTAATGAACTTTGAATGTAGAATGCATATTCATTCGTATTTCATAATTGAAATTCATGTATCATGCTGAAATGTAGGAATCTTTTATTTGAACTTTATAACAGGTTTGGGTCAATCTAGACTTTTGCCTGCCATATTGATAAGGTTTTTATATTTGACACAGGGTTAAAACTTGAATACGTATCGTACATGTATGCTCTGTACTTTGTAGTAGTTGATGCTTATTCAAAATCATTCTCTCCAGCTACGTATATTGGGAGAGAATGATTCAAAATAAAATTGGATTTAATTCTGTATTTGTGTGTTCCGTGGAGGGTTTCAGTGTATCAAGTACTGTATCTTCTGTATATTTTATCCCTTTCGCCATCTGTATAAATCATCTCATGTATTATCAATCCAAACCCGCTTCACAATAGTTTATAAATTACTTTGAGTTTACAGAGTTGTTATTAATCCATATGAAACAGATTTTCGAATATATTTTACCTAAGGCATATTTAAGGCTTTAATCGGATGTCTAAATAATTTAATCTGAAATTTTCAATGTTGTATCTCGAATTTAATTTGTAAAGTTTCAATAGAAAAAAACTAGTCGCCATTAGACCCGGTTTGTGAATCACTCATTATTTAACATATCAGACACCTTTTTTGGTAGGAGATTTACTATTATTTCTATTTGATTAGAGAGTTTATCGATTGGTAACAAAATTTTACAGAGTTGTTAGTATATAATTAACATATTTTCTGGAAATATCATACTCAAAGATACTTTGGGGCTTTAAATCAGATATATAAAAAAAAAAATATGATAATAAATATTGCATATTCTCTATTATAAGACATTGTGCTGCGCAGAATATTTAAAATATAGCCAACTTATTTATAAAGGATTTCTATAGAAGCCATTCCCTTTCTTATCTTGTATTCTATCACTATTAGTTGATAAATTTGAGGCAGTGATATGTGACCCTAATGAATATACTTCAAATAGCAGGCTCGTGAGATGACTGGAACGGGGTTTACCATCCATTAATAACACAGGAATGCTCATTGATACTGATACACGTCCGTATTCTCGATGCCCGAATATCCAGGGTTTATGTAGAGAAAAAGCTAAACTGAATTCACATTGACAATACATTGATTCCCTTGTCGTGGGCATTATTCGTTAGATAAATCTCTATCACGATATAATGTTGACTAACTTTAATTTTGGTTCAATTTTAACCAGCTGTTGTGCTTATTCAATGAATGATGATCAATTATTTAAAAGGCTCCTGATTAAAATGTGCATATAGTTTTGTTTTGTATATCGTGGTATTACTCACCCGTTTAAGATACTGCAGTGTAATATTTATACGGCGATATTAAACTAGTGTAATACCGCTGTACGTATGACGTCATAATATTGTGTGGTTGTGACCTCACAATGTTAGCACCGCAGTCACAATGGCGGCCAAGTCGCGGAAATGTTTCGTTCAGTACACTTTCGACAATCATGCTTGATTACTGAGGACAAGTAATAAACAGAATACTAAACTTCCGTCAATTTTTTATTAAACTCGTTGATGATTTGGTATCAAACTCGCTTTCGCTCGTTTCGTACTTAATCATTAACTCCTTTAATAAAATAGTATTAAATGGAAGGTCGTTTAGTATCCTCTATGTATTATCTCAAGGTACTTGGAAATACATGTTAACGGAATCTAAAACTGGTGCATTATGATATTGTACTGGAGTTACATGTAGAAATTTTCGAGTCGCCAATTCTGAAACATGATGTCAAATGTTCGCACCCAATATTCATATTCAATGATCTTACGTGCGGTAACTTCTAAAAAAACAATGTCATAAACAACGCAACCATCAATGTCTGGACACATTGATTACGTAGGGCTTCAGTGGGTGTGTCCTTCATAACAAACCACATTAAAATCTAACACGCAGTCAAACTGTTATATTATCGACTGTTACCTGAAATCATACCATAATGCAGTGAATATATTTTAAATGACAAAATTGCAAGGCTTACCATGATACTCGAAGTCCATTGAGAATAATAATTACTATTTTATGCTAACATCTTAAAGACAATATACCTCAATTTGTCAGCATGATTAGATTACAGCAGATTAACCAGGTGCTTAATAATATGTGCTGTGACTTCGTTTATGAGTCCTTTGAAAGATAAGGAAAATATTTAGACACCTCTCGTATTGTCAAGACGATATCTCCAAGGAGATATTTCCTTATATCACAAAAAAACGTATCTCGTGCAAAATACAGTGACGATAAATGTAAAGTAACAAATAAACGTAAAATACAATACAGTTGACACAAAATTTACAATTTCAAGGCACGATTGGATGTATCATTCAAAGGACAGTAGCCCAATAACAGAACTTCTGCAGAAGTCATAAATTTAAATATTTTCAAAACTTTTCTTTTCATCACGTTTTAATTTTGTTTATTGAAATGTTAACATACATGTAGTATTGTTTCACATATCATTTAATTAGTATGTGAAATTTTGTCGTTACCATAAACAGGAAACACTTTAAAACTCTTAATGTGTTTACTCGATACTTAGTTTTGAAAACACTATCTTTTCACCTGATCTCATTACTCTTGTGAAATGCATATAGTAGTTCTTTAATAAGTGACTTAACCGTAACGTTTTGCACAAATGATGCTTATATCGTTTACACTTTAGCTCAACTTGACCCTTACACTAAGACTCAGATAATGACAGTTTTATGTAAAATAATACATTAAGGATTGAGCATTAACAATGATATCATACTGGTCATGGAGAAATGTTTTAAGCGACAATATGTTCCTGACCCCAAGTATATGTTAGTAGTCATATCAATGCATTGCTATATGAGTATCAAGCTTATGAACTATACCACTGATCTTAATCCTGGCGTTAAGAAATCGATTTTAAAGCAACAAGCATGCAAACTTGATATTTAATTCTTTTCGGGAAACCTGTCTATCAATGGAGCCACAGAGTCATCAATTTCCTCAATTTGTTTTAGTAATTACAACGTGTATGATATGCATTCATGTGAATGTTATTTTCTTTTCAGGACGAAATGATAGATGTAAATCCATCAACGCCTCTTGTACAAGAAGGTAAAAAATCCAAAGTTTTCAAATACATGGGGACTGAGCCCAAAAAGAGCGATGCCCCGCCGGAAGCGGAAAAGAAAGAGAGGAATCTGGGATCGAGGCTTGAATTGAGAAAGAGGCTGATCCAGCGGAGACGCTGGTTGGTTGACATCAAGTTCGTGATGGCAATGTCCGGGATTCTCTTCATGGTGACTGAGAACGAACTGTACTATTCCAATATCTACATCAAAGGAACGTTTGTGTCTATCATGCTCAAGGCGATGACGTCTATCACGACGATGGTTCTGTTGGTTGCTATCTGCATGTACTACCACACGGGGATGGAGATCAGGATGCTGGACGGGGGAGTGGACGATCCCCTGGTAGTAACGCCAGTCTACACCTGGCTGATGCTGGTCACTGAACTGCTCGTCTGTGCTGTCCACCCATTCCCCGGAGACATCAAGATCTCCATAAACTCTCCAGATGGTATAAGATCATCGTCCAGTATAGATGGACTTCTGTCAGTTCTGATGATGTTTAGACTTTATATTGTTGGTAAATTTATTGTCGTTCATAGTCGGCTGCTCACAGATCCGTCTACTCAGAGTATCGGAGCTGTGAGTACAGTGAGAATCAATCCTTTCTTTGTTTTCAAGTCTGCCATGAACAATCACCCAGGAGTAGTAATTGCTTCTATAATGTTGGCCATGTATACAGTGAGTGTGTGGGGGATGAGAACCTGTGAACTGTACTACACACAGACTCCTCAGATGAAGAGTTTCTCAGAGTCCATGTGGCTGTCTGCAATCACCTTCCTAACCGTCGGGTACGGAGACTTAACTCCGAACACCCACTGTGGACGCTTCATTGCTGTTCTTACAGGTCTAATGGGGCTAGGATCTACCGCCCTGCTTGTTGCTGTGATAGCCAAACGCCTGGAGCAGAGTCGATCCGAGCGGTATGTGTACAATTTCCTCACAAGGATTCATCTTGAGAACAAACGAAAGCATGCTGCGGCTGATGTGGTTAAACTCATAATAAAGATCTGGATTAGAAAGCGTCAATATCATACCAGTATCTCCACATTCACAATGCTAAACTGGAGGTTACGAAATGCAGTACGAACTATGAGACTTGCACGCGCATCTCTAGCAGAAATAGATGGCGCTTCAATCAGTTTGATTGAGATTAGTCAAATGATGACACGTGTCAACTATGTGGTTGATTCGATGAACTCGTCACAGAACCAGATGAATCGGCGTCTTCGCTTGATGGAGGCGCAGTTGAACAAACTCCACGCAGTGATGATAAATTCTAAAGAACGCAGTGAGGAGCCTCAAAAGGAGTTGAGGCGTGCGCAGACCCATGAGTAGCATAAGACAATGCTCAATTCACTTTGTACTTTCATTATGACCTTGGAGGACAGTTAAGTCCTAAATGAGTGACATTAGTATTATTGATTATGTTTAGCATTTTGAACGAAATCAAAGACAGTGATTATAATGTCTTGACCTAAATTGTGTAATAGCGTGACAAACAGACGAAAGTGAAGGAATCTACACATAAAAGTCGTGAATGAAGCAGTTTCAATCAGTGTGCGAGAATATTACTATCCAAAAGAAACATTACACTATCTAAACTGAAGGTCCGCAAATTATACTATGTGGGTGTTGCCAGTGGAGTTAGAAACGACATGATAAGCATGTCTGTAGGTTTAACATGACGTGTTAATCACGGGAAGGCTAACGACCAAGTGTGTCACGAATCACCAGAGCGAGTTGGAGTTCTAGAATTGTAGTTGTGCACAGGTCACCCTCGGTACTAAGACTGGACTTTAGCCTATAGTTCAGAAACATACAGCGACGACCTGCGGCTTTTGGTGATGAGTGGGTGTAACGGGGTAAAAGAAAATTCTCTACTTATTAAACTCTTCTCCATTATTTTTCGATATGATAACAATATATTATATAGGCAATGTCTTAACAAACCTTAAGTTTCGAGAAACTATGAGTTTATATAATGTTTTAATATTCTAAAATAGGTTACAATCACGGGTTTAACTTTCACATTGATAATATGATGTATGTATGAAGTATGTCTTATGTAAACTAAGTGCACATAACCTTTCCAACATCACACCAATTTTCTTCTTTTACCTATTCCTACAGAAAATCATACTGATTACGTGTGTTATGTTATACTTTTTGCGATCTATTTTCATTCTATAAAATTTTCATTTTATGAATTTCATCCACTCCAAGGATAAAACAACTTTTCTGTCTATCTTTTTCTGTCATTTGTAAAATTAGGATAATTCAGAAGAAGCTACATCGTATTTTCTCATACAATAACCATCTCCTATATTAACCCTCTCACTATTTCAATCTCCTTGCACGCTGACCTCAGGCTGTATGGAGATCGAAGGCACATAGATATGAAAGTGAAATATGACATGTTATAATCGTTCAATATGTCTACATGTATGATTGATTCGAACTAAGGGAGGTGTGGGTTGGATAGAGGAAACATATGGATGCCCCATCTACAGATCCAGATCGACAATATCAATACAATGTAGATATCAGTTGCCAAAGCTCTCTTCATAGGAGGTTATATCACAGGTATTTCTTTATTTCAACAATCAATGCTGTTATGAACATTAAATATAGTATTTTTAAAATTGTAAACATGTTTGTAAGAACGAACTTATTTCTTGCCATATGGGTTCCTCCTTTTAGTACATACATTTGTATGTTTGCATAAAATGCACACCTTATTCTTCTAGTTCGTAAAGGCTGTTTTCTGACTTTTTACAGATAGTTTTATGATAAAAAGATTACAAGTTATTGTCCTGCTGCCAACGGAAAAATAACGTTGCCGGGGTTGTGCTGTGTTATGTGTGAACAGTGACTGGTCATAATCTCTAAAGATAATATGCTCTAGCGTTAGACACAGTGCGTAATAAAATTATTTTTGATCATTATCGAGTTCTGTTTTTGTTTGTTATGACAATTCGAATGTTCTAGCATTAACATACATACTAGCATTGAAATAAAAGCATGATATTCCAATAAACACGTATTATATATTTTTTCTATTAATTTAACTTTTATAATCTTTTTTCAACAACCAATGTTATTTCGTTACAAGTGTCACCAAAATGTAATTACACTGTATGCGGTTTTTGTGAAGTATAGCACAAACATCTGATTCTTAGTAGATATAGGATAGTTTATAGATTCTTTCAAAACGAGGCATGAGGACCCTTTTGAGACAACTCTCTTTGTGATTAGTTTCGTCGATCTCAATACCTTGTCATTTCAAACTTTACCTCTGACCTCCACGGTGACATCTTGCATGTATGAGTGTGGTGATTACGGAATAACTTTGCGTTCATATTGCGTTTATCATATTAGGATAACACCGAAAAGAGTATAATACGGCAATAATTTTTTTATTATTTAGATACAATTATGCTTGCTTGCAGGTGATGCATATTTAAATACGTCGATATCAGGTTAACGAATAGGGAATACAGTGGTACTTAAAATAAGTACACATATGTAGTATGCCGGAGACAATTCTGGTGTTACCCAGAAGAGTCATGGCGTAACAATTATCAGGTGTTAACGAATAGGGAATACAGTGGTACTAAAACTAAGTACACATATGTAGTATGCCGGAGACAATTCTGGTATTACCCAGAAGAGTCATGGCGTAACAATCATAAAATGATAAAGCAGTGATCAAACATATTGCCGGCAAAATTTCGACAAAAATAGTTAATACTGGTTATCTTTAAGATCTTTATTTCATTATTTAAAAAAAAAATTACACGGAAATGCTTACGTTTTGGCGTTTTTGACCCCAGTGTTCACCAATTTAAGCCAAACCTATTCTGGTATTAATATAAATAAGGCATTTTAAGTATGTCATAGGAACATGATGTTTCTTCATCTCCGCATAAGTTTCGATGGAAATATCATTTACTGATTCGAACTTAAGTGATCACTTATTTACATATGAGAGTAACGTAACTAACTTTTCTGCAGCAGCTGTACATACAGGAACAGGTATGCTGTATGTAGGGAACAAACTTTGTATTCCCCATCAGACACATGCGGTCAAAATTAGAAAATGGAGATTTTCCTGTTTCTGCATTAAAATATTAAAGAGCCACTCCGTGATTTTCATAACATATTACTTACCTTTGATACGAACCTAAATGTCATATGTGGTGATATAAGATCAAAACATCTTAACTTTTCATGTCCAAAAGACATATATATGACAAATACTGGTTTTCCATGAAAATCTAAAAACAGTCTTATAGATGCACAGAGGTGTAGATATCACGTCCAATATACATGGATACTAGTTATATAACCTGACAAACACTATCAACTCGTAACTGCCCTCCTGGCTGTTTTAGATAAGTCTCCAAACTTACGTTTGACTATTTGACGCGCGCCACTGTCCGGTTTTCGATCATATTTGCGATGTTCTACCTTCATATTGTCACATAGAAAAAAACAATAAGCTTTAAAATGTGTCTTTTTGGTAACAGTCGATACTTCGCTATCAAATAACACCACTGATTAAGTTTCGCATAACTCACGGAGTGGCTCTTTAAGCGAACAAATTTTCTACAACTTTTGGTAAATAAAGACAATATTGGTAAACATTGTGATAAATCTTGCGTTTGTTGCAAAAAGTGATTCAAGTGACATTTATATAAAATAATCAAAATATGATGTTTTTCATTTCGGACCCGAGTGTTGACTACATCTCTGCCAGGTATGTGCCTAGTGCATTGGTTATTTGGGTGTCATATTTCATTGTGTGATAGATTTTCTTCATCTTGTCAAAACATCGTAGCTTTTGAATGAAGGATGTTGGAATCAATGGATATTAAGTGTCAAGCGTATTACACTCTATTTGTAATAAATTCGAAAGTAAAGAAACACACTTTTCAATATCATCATTGGTGTAGTTATGCGTATTTGTATCCGCATAGCTTATGCAATACCCTGATATCAATAACACACTGTAATCATTCCTCCTGTCGCTAACGGCTGAAATATTGCCCAAGCGGCGGTAACGGCGGTTACAATAAACATTACGGTAAAGGTATTTGCCGATTTAAATATTTTGTAGAAGCCAGATAAAATAGTTAATTATACTATCGGTTTAAAATATTAGACAGATAGTGATCCGATTCTAGTGACTTTATTCTTTCAATTACATTTCAAATTCATATTTGTCAGATGTCATTGAAACATAAATACACATTATCCGGGGAATTCATGAAACAGGTGGTTACATACGGTCTCAATTTGAAAAGATAAAATACTGCATTTCAAATTCTATATTCCGTCATACAACTTTACATTTATTATTGATATTCACCATTATAACTCAAGGACATTTGATGAACTGTTTACATACATATAAGACAACACTTCGAAACACTGATGAGATAGGGAAATTTGACGGATATGACATGAACTATAAAAGACTAGCATGATTTGAAAGACGGATATGCCATGAACTATAAAAGATAGCATGATTTGAAAGACGGATATGACATGAACTATAAAAGACTAGCATGATTTGGAAGATGGATATGACATGAACTATAAAAGACTAGCATGATTTGGAAGACGGATATGACATGAACTATAAAAGACTAGCATGATTTGGAAGACGGATATGACATGAACTATAAAAGACTAGCATGATTTGGAAGACGGATATGACATGAACTATAAAAGACTAGCATGATTTGGAAGACGGATATGACATGAACTATAAAAGACTAGCAGGATTTGAAAGACGGATATGACATGAACTATAAAAGACTAGCATGATTTGGAAGACGGATATGACATGAACTATAAACGACTAGCATGATTTGAAAGACGGATATGATAGGGTTTTAGGATTAAATTATTTTTATTTATTTAAATTATTATTATAAAATTTGAAAAACTTTTACGTTGAGTAATATGTAAGTTAGGAAAATCTTGAATTATTTTTAAACAAAGGCAATTTATTCAAAACATGTTAACCCAGCAGGAAATGGGTACCTGGTAAAGAAGCGGAAGTGAGTTTATGGAAACCTCAACGCGACGGCTTCGTAATTCTTACAAATACATTTATACATTAATAAGTTATACAAGACAAGGGTATGCATGACAACTTCTTTATATATTTCACACGGCGTTTCTGGGCTACTCGTTATCCATCTGAAGAAGGGGCAAGAAGTAGCCCAGGAACGTCGTGTGAAGTTGATAAATAAGTTGTCATCCCTTGTCATGCCTTGTATGCAAGCTTTGGTCAGACCATGGTAATAATGTTGGTACCGCCTTGAGCATGCACTAGTGAACGGAAATGGGTGCAGTAACAATATACACATTATCATTGTTATCATATCTAAATTGTTCACATAAAATATATCATTATAAACAATGTAGCGATTTACAAGGTTGAAAAAGAGTTTTCAATAAAATGCAAAAACCGTTAATTGTCAGTTTTAAATGTTATGTAGTTATAAAGAAAACAGTCAAAATCAATACTGATAAATAGCCTACTACTACATAAAGTTGTTATGAATGTAAGTATTCCCCGAGCGAAAGCGATAAAATTTTCATGGTTTGTAAAATTTGCGAAAGGTTATACTTTTTTAATATGAGTATTGAGTATTAGTAATGTTCCTAGATCGTCAGTTGATGACATTTCCATAAAGGATCCTAGGTTTTAAGTTTAAAACGTAATGTTTAACTTTATTATCCAAATCTATCATGACAATTGCAATGATAATGACAAATTAAATTGGAAATTATAACAATAATTATAATTGAAATTGATAATTGATGATAATAGTGACATTGATACTATAAATTATCAATAAAAAAATAAAACCTTAATAATTAACACATTCCAAATCTATTTCAAAATGTATATATTTCACATGTTTTTGTGTAGGAAATGCGATTTCCTTTCCCTGTTCGTTGAGTAAACAAGCTTGTTGATAAGCAAATGATAGTTTTCATGAATATATGGTGCTATTTTTTCCCCGTGTGGTGCTATTTATTCTGTATCGGGTTACTGTGTGAAAACATCTGTGACAGATAACGCATCTAAATCATCCAATGAAGTTAAATACATTTATGTCGGCACATTGGATAAGGTAACATTGTAAGTACATACGAAACCTACTCGTTTCAACATATAAATGCTATCAGTTTATCGCCTGGTATGTATATATTATCTGTTTGACTATCCAATGTAATATATTATCTGTTCTATCCAACGTAATGCTGCTTGAAGAGACGCTGAAGGCGGAAAAGGTAAGTACAGAGGTAGATACATTGTAGGCAATTGATTAGAATTTATAATACGATTGGGTGCAAGCCAAATCGGAACCATGAAAAAACGGCACCAAAAGCTATTGGCGAAAACGGAACCAAATTGGCTTAAACGGTACCCCTTTTTTACTGGCGAAAACGGAACCACAGATGTTGAGAACGGAACCAACAGAAGGACAAAACGAAAGCAAGCATTTAAAATGAAATAATATACTCAATTTATAGCCATTTTAAGAAGAAAGTAGTCAATAGGTTCTTTGAACCCGTCATGAATGCATTATATAGAGGATACTAAACGACCTTCCATTTAATACTATTTTTATTAAACGAGTTAATGATTAAGTATAAAACGAGCGAAAGCGAGTTTGATACCTAATCATTAACGAGTTTAATAAAAAAAGTATTAAATGGAAGGAAGTTTAGTATTCTGTTTATTACTTGACCTCAGTAATCAAGCATTTTTACCGAAAGTGTACTGAACGAAGCATTTCCGCGACTAAGCCGCCATTGAGACGACGGTGCCAAGATTGTGACGTTACAACCACACAGTATTATGACGTCATACGGGGAGCGGTATTACACTAGTTTAATATCGCCGTATAAATATTACACTGCGGTATCTTACACGGGCGAGTAATAACATTATTTATTAATGTAAATCTATCATGAATTCACAGTGACATGTTGTTTTCTAGATCTGTTGGTATCCAAGAGTGGTTTAAGCTTGTCTTGGTTCCAGACCGTTACTTTTTTTCGGAACATACACAAATGTTGACATACATTTGAAAACCTTAATAGAATCGTTATTGAGACCGCTTTTACTTTCTTAAATAAAGAATATAAGAAGGTGCTTTATGCAAACTAATATGTCCTGATTAAATGTGTAAAGGTTGTCCTTGTAATTTAAATGATTGATAGTAGGATTTTCTATATACAAAAGAGCAAGTTCAATTGACCCTTGATATGCAGGTTATATCTATAAAACAAGGTAGTAATCCTTGGATAGAGACGACGTCCATGGTATGTGCCCACACGAAGACCATGTTCTAAATCTGTCACACATCAACATTTCGTGATGACGTTTAAAAAAGGCATGTATTACAGTAATGATATTGCAGAAACGACTAAAAATCTAAAAACATTGTTGTTTTTAGATTTAATACAGATAATACTCCTAATAGAGAACCTAAACCGTAAATCGTTTAGCAAGATATGGCTTTGATATTGGTTAAATCTTTATTGGTGGTGTGTTGAAATTTACTTATAGATTTATAACATTTCATTGATTACATTTTGCATACTTGCAACGCAGCCGACATGTCACTACGCCGTGAAACTTGCCAGCTTGATAAAGCCAAATCAGATCAATCAGCTATAAGTCTATATTCACGAATAGTGAGGGCAGAGTTACAGCTGGTGGCAATATTACTACTTACATGTGACGTAACTCCCATAGACTAATTAGATTTGTTAGAATAAATTTTATGAATTAAGCAAAGTCCTTTTGCCAAAGTTCTATTGGCAGTCCATTATACTTGATTTATGATAATTATTCTCGCAACATCTATTTAACATGTAAGTCTATGGACATTAATTACATGTCATTAGTGTCATAAGTTTGGTGCCACTGTGTCACTGTGTTTTTGAACAGTTTTGTAATTGGTTAAACCCACGACTGTTTTCTGTAAATTAACTGAAATGTTATCATTAATCATTAAAAATAACTTATGATGAAATATGATGAATGAAATAAAAAATGAATTTGGTTCCGTTTCATCCTGTCCTTGGTTCCGTTTTCGCCATCAACGGTACCGTTTTCGCCAGTCAAAAACGGTACCGTTTTCACCAATGAAGTTTGATGCCGTCTTTTCACGGTTCCGTTTTAGCCATAACCCCTACGTTAACATGCCCTACAGCGAAGGCCCAAAAGTTTGCTGTGCCTTGTTGTTTATCATTGGTGTTCCGTAGTTTGTAACTCGAATGAATATAAATGGTTGGGAGAGGCCTTACCCTTCCTTAACAATGACGGGGCGGGAGGAAGCTTGGATCCAGACAAGCTACGATACTCGATATTCTGAACCCTTCCATCCGTCAAACTCTAGGCTTTGTCTTGGCATTCCCATGGATATCGTCTCTAAAATTTGACATTCATACAAATATTGTTCAAGCACTTTGACGTCATTCTTCTAGAACTTATTCATAACTAGTTTCCCATATTCTTCTCAACTTAACTGTTTCAAAAACACGAAATATTCTTAGATGAAATATGCTTCAACATTATTACTCGCCCGTATACTGCAGTGTAATATTTATACGGCGATATTAAACCAGTGCAATAACGCTGCACGTATGACGTCATAATATTGTGTGGTTGAGACCTCACAATGTTAGCACTACCGTCACAGTGGCGGCGAAGTCGCAGAAATGTTTCGTTCAGTACACTTTCGGCAAACATGCTTGATTACTGAGGTCAAGTAATAAACAGAATACTAAACTTCCTTCAAATTAATATTATTTTTATTAAACTCGTTAATGATTTGGTATCAAACTCGCTTGAGCTCGTTTTACACTTAATCATTAACTCGTTTAATAACAATAGTATTAAATGGAAGGTCGTTTAGTATCCTCTATTTGCTGAACATGAACGTGTAGATACGTCATGGTATTCTCTAGAATTCATATCTGTAAAACGATAAAGCTAATGTCTTAATATAGTTTTTATATTACTTTGATGTCAAGCAATATCATTCGTTAATCAAAAGTCGAGCCTTTGCACAAAAAAAAACGTGTTACCTTTATTGATTATCATTTGACTAGTACTTATATATAGTTGAAAGGTATAATTCTCGTGTATGAAGGGAATTATTCAATATGCTCTTATATCACTCGAACACACAAGAATACTAAAGATCCCTTATTTTGTAGATTTTTTTCTATATAGTAAGGAACTACTTGCAATGAATAATTTAAAATTTCTGTTAATTTTTTAACAAGTGGATGTGTTAGCATAAACACAATTATTTACGCAGCTGCTGTTTCAATAATTGTACATAATGATATTCATTAAATGTTATGAACGACCACACAATGTACCCATGTATGTGATGTTAACAATAAAAGCACGTAATGAAATCTGTCTCTCTTCCATTTCTATTCAGGCAGGGATGGGGGAGGTTGGCTCATACCTTCCGCTTATCAAAGAGAATGAAACTAGGAAAGATTACAAAACCATGGCGAAGGAGGGCGGAAGTAGACAGGACACACCGAGATTGGGGAAGAGAGAGAAGAACCTGGGGAAGAGACTGGAACTGAGGAAGAAACTGATGATGAGGCGGCGCTATCTAATCGACGTCAAGTTCGTAGCGGCAATGGCGGGAATGTTTTTGATGGTGACTGAGAATGAGATTTATTACCAAAACACAGACTTCAAAGGAACACTAGTGTCTCTCATGTTGAAGGCGATGACCTCTTTAACTACCCTGGTGCTGTTAGTTGTTATCGGCATGTATTACCACACGGGGATGGAGATCAGGATGCTGGACGGGGGCGTGGACGATCCCCTGGTGGTCACTCCAGTCTACATCTGGCTGATGTTGGTCGCTGAACTGCTCGTCTGTGTTGTACACCCCTTCCCCGGAGACATCAACATCAAGTCCTCAAACATTGACGGCATCCTTTCCGTGTTGATGATTTTCAGACTGTACATAGTAGGACAGTTCGTTGTAGTTCACAGTCGTATTCTGACAGACTCTTCATCGCAGAACATAGGTGCAGTCAGCAAAGTGAAGATAACCCCCTTCTTCGTGTTCAAGTCAACCATGAACAACTACCCTGGAGTTGTGATAGCTTCCATAATGCTGGCGATGTATGTTGTGAGTGTTTGGGGGATGAGGACGTGTGAGATGTACTATGGTGAAGTTCACGGAGTGTCCACTTTGTTGTCTTCTATGTGGCTATCGGCAGTGACCTTCCTGACCGTCGGGTACGGAGACATTATACCAAGCTCCCACTGCGGACGTTTCATCGCGGTTCTGACAGGTCTCATGGGGCTTGGTTCTACTGCTCTTTTAATGGCTGTTCTCGCCAAGAGGCTCGAACCCACGACTTCAGAGCGCTACGTCTACAACTTCATGACGATGCTGCACCTTGAAAACAGCAGGAAGAAGGCAGCAGCTGAAGTAGTTGCGTTTGTCATTCGACTCTGGATACGCAAGACCAGAGGGAATGTGTCCAATTGTTCTTACACAATTTTGAAGTGGAGGCTAAGGAATGCTGTCAGGAAGATGAGACTAGCACGACAATCGTCGGCAGAAATAGATGGAGCTTCCATTAGTCTAATAGAAATAAGTCAGATGATGACGAAAATAAACACTGTCATTGACTCAATCATGGCGTCTCAAAACGACATAAACCACCGTCTTTACTTAATGGAACAACATTTATCAACGCTTCAGCAATGCTTTGAGCTTAAATCAAAAGTTGTATTTGATGCACGGTTGGGAGATTCCTAATAAACAATAAAGTTTCAAAGTACAAACAGATTATTCAGCGTATGTGCAAACAGATAAAGTGTTTTAGAATACGAAATGAGATTTCTAGCTGTAAAGTCAAATTGATTCTTTTCAAATGTCTTTGACTTCAAATGTATTAACTAAAGTATGAAACTCGTATTCTTCTTACTATGTATGCATCACATGTGGTACTTGCATACATATCGACATAACCATTTACATACATATACAATTTAACAAATTTTTCGAAAGGGTTCTCTTTTTATTTTATTGTTCATTGTTGAAAGGAAAACAATTACTCATTGTGCTTCAGTTCTTACATCTCATAAATACAAAAACTTAAAGGTATAGTAGCACCTGTTTGGAGGGAAATTCGTCAAATTTTCCCCAATTAGTAAATGTTTATACCAAAAGCATTGTCCTCAGAGGGTAAGAGAATCATTACTCAACCAGATTATCCGTACTCGAAGAGGAAAGTATTAAGTAACAAGTGCAAATTACTGGCGGCCATATTAGTCTGAACACGTTTAATCATTTAAGGTAGAGAAATGGATTCACTTTGTTTATCTAAAACTACTGCCGCTTTAAAAACCCCTTCCGTATGAATATAATCTATGATGATGTGTGTATGAAACGTTATAAATTTTCCACGGTGAACTGACAGCCTTGAACTAGGACAACATCTGATAAAGACAGATCAATTCTGTTTAAATCATTAGCGAATGTGTATTCTGTCTAGTCGTGGCATTCCATGCAATCATTTACTTAGTTGAACTTTGAATAATCTGGTTCTATTTATCCATTTTTTGTAAAGCATTCAGAAACATGTTCTCTGACTAATCTTGCGATATACGCTTAAAGAGTTTTAAACATGCCGAAGAAATGTAACATAATTCGATTATGAGAAAATGAGAATGCATAATTGAAACTATTTACTGAATTTGGGCTCATGTAAGTTAATGGAAATCTTTTTTTCATGAGCCATAGTATAACATTAACACCATTTAAATGATAAAGTAGTTTACAATAACTGTACTTGTGTACTGCCCCGTATTAACTTACACCACAGTAACGATTAAAATGAAACTTTCAATTGAATACATAAACTACAGTACACTTTACGCTACAACTCTAATGATCATATTTCCCTTATCAGTAAAATATGAACAAAGTTATACCATTCTTGAATAAAAGCTACTCAGTCCAAAATTATTGAATTTTAGTCATCGATCGATGTTTAAAACCGTCATTTGTACAAAACATCGATGCCATATGTTCTTTCAATTTATCCATAATTTCAAATATGACATCCTACGCTGAACTCTACATATTTATGATACATGACAATCCTATGTAAAACTAGAATGTATGTGTTTGATGGCTATTATTGTATCTCCCCCTGACGTATAATTGAGTTGGTAACATCTGTGATGACAAATAATTGACAATAATTGGTTAAGAAAGTTTCATTGATGAAACGTCAGTATATTATGCTGGTTGACATGAAAGGAAACACATTACGACTATATGGATTTAAAATGAAACATTCGCAGAGTAACGCATAATTATCCATGACCGAAACTATGGGAAATGAATACATTATAAGGTCCAAGGGAGAACCCACTTGTTCTGAAGGCATTCGCGTACATTAATAAAATCTAAAATGAATGAAGTGCTACTGTTTTTCCTATGAAACACAGGCGATATACATTAACATTATTTTAATGTATAGGTATCCAATTTCACACGTCATACTCAAGCCTTGTTGGTGAAATAATCTAGCTGTAAAGCCTGGGCTATCAAATTTCCTAAAGTATCATATCAAATCAATTTCAAACGTAGACATTCTCATGCATTCTCGAACAATACAATACCACACCACACCACACAACACAACACCACAAGAAAAACACTACAGCACACCATACCACACCACACTACACCACCCTTAACCACACCACACCATACCACACTACACTACACCACCCTTAACCACGCCACACCATACCATACCACACTTCACTACACCACACCAAACCACACCATACCACACTACATTACAATACACCACTCTTAACCACACCACACTTCACTACACCATACTACACCATACCACACTACACTACAATACACCACCCTTAACCACACCACACTTCACTACACCACACCATACCACACCACACTACAATACACCACCCTTAACCACACCACACTTCACTACACCACACCATACTACACCATACCACACTACACTACAATACACCACCCTTAACCACACCACACCACACCACACCACACTACACCACACCATACCATACCACACCACACCACCAAAAAAAACTTCATCACACCACACCATACCATACCACACCACACCACACAACACCACAAAAAACACTACACCACACCATACCACACCACACTACACTACACCACCCTTAACCACACCACACCACACAACACCACGCCCCACAAAACCATACCGAACTTCACTGCATCACACCACATCACACTACACTACACCACAACACACAACACTACACCACATCACTTCATACCACACCATACTATACAATACCATACCATAACATACGAAACGTGCAAGTTGAATCGATTCTCTGGTATTTCTAAGAATGCTGCACAAGAACAATATACTGTTTGTCACATTCTTCTACTTTCAATCGAGTGCTTTTGGTTGAGTGCGATACTGTTTCGTTGATGTTTAAACTATATTTTAATGAAAATTAGATTGAAATAACACCGAACAAATCGGGAGGAGAGAGAGTAGAGAATGAGATAGAGAACGAGAGAGAGAGAGAGAGAGAGAAAGACAGAGAGAGAGAGAGAGAGTGAGAGAGAGAGTGAGAGAGAGAGCATAGAATGAGAGAGAGAGAGAGAGAGAGAGAGAGAGAGAGAGAGAGAGAGAGAGAGAGAGAGAGAGAGAGAGAGAGATATTTAAAAATCTATGTATTGTATCCCTGAAACAAACCTTGTTATAAAGTTGAGTTGAAAGTTGACGCTATCACTCATGAACGACCAAAGAGGTATTATCATCATGTTCATTGAATTATAAAAGATCACAATTTGGAAGTCATAAAAACGTTTAGCTTTATACAAAGAGTAGTTGTTTAATCTTATTTTATTAATAAAATACCATTTGGCGTATATAGTTTCGGGTGATTCCATAGAAACAGGTCACAGCTGCCCGACAATCATCTATAACGGAAGACAGTTGTAAGTGACAGGGTGACGAGTATTATTTCAAGCAAGTCACACTTTCCAAAGGAGGTTTACAAGCGTGGTTAGAAATGGTATAGATGCGTGCATTCATCAATACTGAAACTTCACTCTGGAAGGTCAAGCTTCACACATGGCACATCATAGAGCAGTGATTGATGTGTTTATACACTCAACTATACACACCACCAATATCTTACATTAGGGCCTAGGAAATCCATCCTCTGATTGAAACATACACTGAATTTAGAGCCCTGATTTTTTTCCTATCTAGGAAAAGCTAGCTAGGAGGATCTAGCATTAGAAATATTTCTGTTGCCTCCAACATGCTAATTACCATATGGCTTGAACAATCGGGAGAAACTGACAAAGTAAAACGACTTTATATTTGGAATGCAACTTCTATGGGATTAGAACTTCTATAATTCCATTTAGCATTATTTGGCTAAATGTCGTTATTGTACGCTCAACGCATTTATCCATTTACACAACAATTTATATTCCACTTACAATTAAATCACATCACTTTAATACCACATAAATAACATACATTCTTGCAAAACACGTGCTCGTGTTTACAAACATAAACAAGATCATATGATTTCAGCAATTCCTTTTTCATGACGTCATCACATAAACTAACACGTCATATTATTACGTCACATCCTCTCATTCTCGATCGCCATTTTACATAACTGTCACTCTTTCACTCTGCTACAAATCTCTTTTCATCTCTTTCTTCATTTACTTGGATATAGCTACGATTCGTATACAATGCCTCCTAAGCGGAAAGCGTCCATAAACCACAAACTGGTGCGGACTCAGCCTGCGGCAAAGAAGCAGAATTCTTCCGTCAACTCTGTGCCATTGTCAACAACAACAACGGTTCCTCCTCAAGACAATACAGGTAATGTCCTCGACAATGGTTTCATTACAATTGATCCCGCTTTGGTATTACAACCAAACCCAAATCTTAACAATTCCCAATCTGTGATTCCGCCGGATGGTGACATGCACCGCGCACTAGCCTGGTTATCACAACTCGCTTCTCAATCTAATTTCCCGCCTCCCCCAACGGCTTCGTCACATTCAAATGTTGCTTCTCAATCGCTTTCCAGTCAGGTACCACTTGCATGTCCCTTTGAAGCAATAGGTTCACACGTAAAGGAACCCGTTCGACAAAAAATATTCAATGGTGAGTATGTGGATTTTCGGAATTTGCTTCCAAATGATAATCAACCACTCGATGACCATGTCCCGCTAAGGCTTGTTTCAGATAGCAACGGACAGGTTTTGTTCAAACCATATGAATCCCATAACTCACGTCCACTGACCATCAGCGCGTGGACTACCGCTTTCCATATCTTCATGGGGATATACGTCAGCAAGCACGCAGACCGCGTACAGGAACTACTGTCATATGCTGAAACAATCAGGGGGGCAGCGTTCAAGCATGGAGCAGATTCATGGTCGACCTATGACTATCATTTTCGTCACAAAATGGCACGTGACCCTGCAAGATCATGGGGTAAGATTGACAGTGACCTTTGGTTAAAATCCATGTTGCCAGGTAAAAAATTACAGTCCCCAAATATTCCTTCCCATTCATCAAAAGCTCAAAATGTTGATGATAACGTATGTTGGGATTTTAACCGTTCCCAGTGTACAAGATCAGTATGCAAGTTTCCACACAGGTGTTCAAAGTGTCAAAGTTTCAACCATGGTGCCCGTTCCTGTCAGTCGTCGCTTTTTCGTTCCCGTCAAGGACCAGGGACGACTCAACATCTCCAGCACAAAAATGCAGGTACAACCGGCTCAAGCGCAGGTAAATCAGTTGGCTCAGGTACCAATAAACCTTTCTAATCTCAAGCCTTGGCTGTCTCTCTATGAGACTGTAAATACGTTGGATGCACAGTTGTTGTTTCAGGGTTTTTCGAGGGGGTTCAGTCTTCAGTACACAGGGCCGATTGGACCACGGTTCGCACACAATCTGAGATCAGCCACTCAACTTCCGAATGTGACAGCTGCAAAACTCAGTAGGGAAATCAAACTTGGTAGAGTATGTGGACCGTTCGATTCGCCATCCTTCCCAGATTTGATTGTTTCACCGATAGGTTTGGTAGAAAAAAAGGTCAACAGCGAATCGGCGCCATCGGACGATCACTACAGGTTGATTCATCACTTATCTCACCCAGAAGGTACGTCGATTAACGATTTTATTCCCCAGGAACATTCGTCTGTTACGTACACAAAATTTGACGAAGCAGTTAAAATGGTGCAGAAACTTGGTAGAGGTAAATATTACTTCGATAAATGTTTACCATTTGGGTGCTCCATTTCATGTGCATTGTTTGAAAAGTTCAGCACATTTCTTGAATGGTGTATTCTTAGCAAAACTACCTCCATTTTCGTAATTCATTACCTTGATGATTTCTTGATAGGGGGATCCCCTTTTACAAACACCTGTTCGGAATTACTTGAACTGTCTATTGCTATGTTTCAGAAGTTTGGGGTACCGATTGCAAATGACAAAACTGTCGGTCCCTCGACTACAATCACGTTTTTAGGATTGACTATTGACACAGTGGCCATGGAGGTGATAATACCAGCGGCGAAAATATCAGAGGTTACCCGACAGATACAGGCAATCCTCACGTCCAATAGAAGGAAAATACGGGTGGTAGAAATACAATCATTAGTTGGAAAACTTCAGTTCATTACACGGGCCATTCCAGCAGGTAGGGCTTTCTGCAGACGCCTGTATGACGCAATCAAGGGTAAGGTGAAGCCTTACCATCGTGTGAGAATCACCAAGGGGGTTAAAGAGGATCTTAGAATATGGGAAACATTTCTCATGAATCATAATGGCATTTCTGTGTTTCAGAATAGCGAGTGGATTAGTTCAACCCAATTAGAATTTTACACAGACGCCGCCGGCTCGGGCGGTTTCGGCGTATACTTCCAAGGGAGCTGGGCGTATGGTAAATGGCCGTGCGAGTGGGTGAGAGCGGGCTATATGAAAGACATGACTTTCCTGGAATTCTTTCCCGTCGTCGTAGCACTACGATTGTGGGCACATAAGTTTAGCAACAACAAGATAATGTTTGTTTGTGACAATCAAGCTGTCGTCTCCATTATCAACAGACAATCATCCAAGAATCCCAAAGTCATGTCTCTTGTTCGCTTCCTAGTAATTTCATGTCTTAATCAAAACATTCTTTTTCGCTCCAGGTACATTTCTTCTAATGATAATGTTATAGCTGATGCTATTTCGAGATTTCAGTGGGATCGTTTCCGGAAAGCAGCACCACAAGCAGATCCAACAGCGACACCACTACCACCGGACATCTGGGACATCTAAAACTGGAGTCGGACCGTCTCCTGGGCCTGTCACTATCGAGAAACACCTGGAGGACCTACCACACAGCGTTACAGTCTTTCAATGAGTTTAGAGTGTCTCACCGTCTCACATTGTCCTGGCCGGCACCTCTTTATCATATCATGTATTATCTGTCAGCACTATCTTTGCAGAAAAAATCGTTACGCACGGCTAATGCCTACATCGCTGCGCTGGGGACCTGGCATAAGTTGCACGACATGCAAGATGCAACACAACATTTTCTTGTTCGGAAGACGCTCGCAGGATTCAGCAAATCAAGTAAAACCAAGGACAGCCGACGGCCAATCACAGCAGAAATTCTTTTATCAATTTCAAACGTTCTTCATATCGTTTGTTCTTCCGTCTATGAATGTAATTTGTTCAAAGCAGCATATACACTCGCATTTTTTGTTTTCTTCAGGATTAGCGAGCTGGTACCTACCTCCCTCACGGACACGGCGCGTAGATCTCTTACAATTGATGATGTAAAGATAACAGGTAACGCGTCGGCCATGCATGTCACACTCCAATATTCTAAGACAGATCAAACAGGTAAAGGTATTTCTATCCAAATTAAGGCTATTCCATTCTCTCCTCTATGTCCGGTCGCTAGTATGGTGACATATTTATCTTCACGCCCGGCTGTTTCCCCATATCTTTTCTTACACTTTGACGGCAAACAACTAACAAGATTTCAATTTCAGGCAGTCCTACAGAACGCAATCAGTCAGCTTGACATGGGACATCTTAAATTTACTTCTCATTCTTTTAGAATCGGGGCGGCAACTACAGCGGCTATGAACGGTGTTGATGCAGAGACCATTCGGAGATTTGGCCGATGGTCATCCGATTGTTACCTTCAATATATTAGAATCTAAATTACACTTATGAATTCCACACATTTCACTGTTCAAGGTGTGTGGGTAGTGGGGGACAGCTACCTCGCCCGGGCAAAACCAGAGCTGACGGACACCCTCGGCAGCTTGGGCACAGTGCAGTGGCAAGTCAAGGGAGGCTGGACATGGCGGCACTACAGGCCAGCCATCCAACACCTCATCGCTACTTCAACCTGTCAACCCAAACTGCTGTTGCTGCACCTCGGCTCAAACGACCTCGGCGCCACTACTGGCCGGGAGTTGTTCGACAGGATAAACGAGGACATTCTTTACACTCGGCTCAGGCTCCCCCACACCAGGCTTCTGTGGTCCTTCATGCTGTCGCGCTGTAGCTGGCGTTATGCGCGTGATATTAAGCGTTTGGAACTTTCCCGAAAAAAACTCAACAGGAGAGTTTCAAATTTGATGACCTCTATTAGTGGGGAAGTGATCCGTCATGACCACATCTTTCCAACCTCAGAACACTATGTACGGGATGGTGTCCACCTCACTCCTTTGGGGATGAACATTTTTTGTAATGATATTTGCCGCCGTGTTACTAACGAGTAATTGAGTGTTCCATTTTCTTTTGCAGATTTAGGTGGTCAGTGTAACTTGCTGTTTGTCTTTTTCGTTTTCCTATTAGCAATATTATTTCACTCAACATTTTTCATTTCATCTTCTTTATATTATTTTTATTTTTATTTTATTTAATTTTTTTTCCGGTGTGGATGGCGTAGCACTTTCAGTGCTCGGTGGCAAGTTTCGGGCGGATGCAGGACCATCCCTCGCTTAATATCCTTTACTCGCTGCTGCTGCTGCTAGGCTGTCTATTTTCCAATAGAAGCTACTTCCAACCTCCGGGTGGTCAAAATAGCATTAACATCGCCGCTACCTGTCTCGTCTGTTCAGGGTCCAACGGAGAGCAGGCTTCCCCCTTGCTTGGTCCTACGCCCGCCTTCGCCTTCCACACCTGGCCTTTTTGATCCAATATCATTTCTTTGTTGTACTTTTATTACTTTGTTCTCAGAGAGTCGGACAATAATTCCATTTAGCATTATTTGGCTAAATGTCGTTATTGTACGCTCAACGCATTTATCCATTTACACAACAATTTATATTCCACTTACAATTAAATCACATCACTTTAATACCACATAAATAACATACATTCTTGCAAAACACGTGCTCGTGTTTACAAACATAAACAAGATCATATGATTTCAGCACTTCCTTTTTCATGACGTCATCACATAAACTAACACGTCATATTATTACGTCACATCCTCTCATTCTCGATCGCCATTTTACATAACTGTCACTCTTTCACTCTGCTACAAATCTCTTTCTTCATTTCCCTCCCACCCACCCTTGCTTTCACATAATCACATAAACATTTACCATATTTCTTTCCCAACTTCAATTTCTTTCCCATAGCTTACCTCTTCAATTCATTTTATTTTTCTCACTTTGCCATAATAACAATCATTTATCCACAGCCTGTATCTCTAATTACCTGTTGAAATATTGTAATAAAATTAAGTCGGGTGGCAAGTTTCGGGCGGACGCAGGACCATCCCTCGCTTAATATCCTTTACTCGCTGCTGCTGCTGCTAGGCTGTCTATTTTCCAATAGAAGCTACTTCCAACCTCCGGGTGGTCAAAATAGCATTTAACATCGCCGCTACCTGTCTCGTCTGTTCAGGGTCCAACGGAGAGCAGGCTTCCCCCTTGCTTGGTCCTACGCCCGCCTTCGCCTTCCACACCTGGCCTTTTTGATCCAATATCATTTCTTTGTTGTACTTTTATTACTTTGTTCTCAGAGAGTCGGACAATAATGCAAAAAGATGCGACGTTATGGTCTTGATCATGATGTTGATATTGTTGTCAAACATAGATAAAGAAGTTGTAAATCCATTGTATCTGTTATTCATATCGACTTCTAAAATGCCTCTGAAAACCGTAATATTTACATTACATTCTTTAGAGCAGGGACCTTATATAAGGTCCCTGTTTAGAGCAATATGGATAGAGGCATGCATTGACGTTAATTTATTGTGCACTTGGAGCAAACAAACAACACGTTTTACTGCGACTTGGATGCGTTGATTGAAATACGCAAAATTACGTGTGTGGTATGCGCATAGTATTATAGTACTAGCCTGAGTGAGTTACACTATTTTATTAAAATCTTGAATGAGTTGGAGCAAACTCGCTTTCACTCGTTTTATACTTAAATAAGAAATCGTTTAATAAAAATTAGTATTAGGCCTAAATGGAAGGTCATTTAGTATCATCTCTAAAAACGGGATGGTTATATTTGGAGTTCGCCTTATATATTTAATACTCGCATTCTTGTACTCGTTAGGAAGAGAAAAATGTTGGATCCAAATAGTGTGGTCAGAATCACTAGTACTGTTTCATCTGGGAGACACCAAATCGACATAAAAATCAGAAGTTATGATATAAGTTCTCAGAGAAAGTAGTGCAGTGGTGTATGAAAATTATGGAAAATATAATTTTCGGGAGATGTGTTATAGTTTCCTAACAGTCAAGAAAAACATGTATTTAACTGAATAAAAATGTTCACAAAATTTTATTCAAATATGCTGTTAACCCATTTGTTAAATACAAAAACCAACACGACATATGTGCGAAATATATGTTGTGGGACCAAAATCAAATACACTTAATAAATGTATTTAATGCACACTTCAACATTCGAATGGTATTATTGTTGCGTTTTCAGACTCTCCGAAACTAAGAAGTTTGGAATTGATTAGTTAAAGTAAATCAGTCATTGATAATGGCCTTCAGACACTTAATATAGATAGGCTCTGAACTCAAAATTGAAAAATGATTCTGTTAACATCCTTTGTTTACTAGGTAACCATAACAGGAACAATTTACGCCTCGTGCGTCATTTGCATTTCGGATTGAAATCGTATATCCATCACAGAATCATTTTAGTAATTTACATATCCAACATCATGATGCCAATTTGTACATTTGTAACACGTTATAAATAATTATCCACATTTTCATGGCAATGCATTTTCTTCCATAAATTCGACGAAATAAAGTAGTCCTTGTACTATTTTCGTGAACAGGCTTTTAAATCATAGTCAGGATCATGTTTATGATGCGTACGTAAAATATCCGACCACTCAACTCAGACTACTACTGATGTAGAGATTCCTAATTAATAAAGCGAGCAAAGGGAAACAACTCTTGACAACTTAATCAACCGGTTTCCTGACTTGGAACCATCCCTTGCTCCTTTGTAAAATAGTCATCAAATCAGATGTGTGTAGTTAAAGGTAAGTGTTCATCTTTGAGATGGCTTGGATATTTTTGAAAGCCAAATTAAAACTAAATGAGACTGACATGACAAAAAAGTTCAAAGGACAAATATTTCAAACAGTCACTCTGAAGTTTGCAAGAGATAAACTCAAGATGTCCACTGTTTATCCTGTAGCAACATAACATTGTTATCTGTAAAATAAATAATGAGAAGTATATACAGCAAAGGAGGTGGCATATTCTGACGCTTGAAATATTCAGTGAAAAATCAAAAGTTGTATGCATGTACATCTATGGAAAAAAAGTGACGTATGTTTCATGATTTTTCATGTGACTATTATAAAAGCCAAAATAACTTATGACTTTAGAAGTTTAGTTCAGATCGCCCCTTAAAACATGCATCTTTTTCTTTAAAATGCCAAAATTATGATATTTTCTTGTTTTCAATGATAATTGGAAAATGGCTCTATCAATGTTAAAAGGTCGAAAGTCCGTGTCCAATTGACATGTATATAAGTTATATGACCTACTTGACACTGTCAACCTACGCTTGTCTTTATGTCTGCTGTCAAAAAGTTTCCAAAATTATGTTTGAGTCATATGTGCGCACCTCTGTCACAAATAACTACTTTAACCCGTTTATTGTCACTATAGTGAACTGATAAGCATTAGGATTCTGATTTCTGAAACAACCAAAATTTCTTATTAAAATAACACCATTTATGAAGTTTGACATTTTGACTCCAACAACATCACTTTGTGCCCCTTTAAGAATGAACATCTCAATTGCGTCTGTCTAGAAAATATTTTACTGCAATGGTTTACCTTGCCATATGAGGATACAAATCCTTGTAGTTCAAAAGCAACTGATAGTGAAATGAGTATCTTTTGGATGGACGCAATATGTTTATTTGATGTTTCAAGTGTTTATTCAGTTAAAAGTAACATTTTAATAACGAGATTTTGAAATACAATGACATGTTTGAATTCCTATCAATTTGGATCAATGATAGTATAGACAGATGTTTTTCTTCATGTTCTTAATTGTTTGCTATTTTTCTAATTGAGCAAGATTGATTGTTCTTGTTTTCATGCAAAAGGAAATATTTGCGAATTTAATTCCTGACACGAAGTTACCATATACAAACTTAGTAAGTAAATATATAGTAGTAAGTAAATATATAGTAGTAAGTAAATATAAAGTAGTAAGTAAACATATTTTATCATTTAGGTGTCCTGAATGCAACACGTCTTTAACATCAATTAGTAATTCATTCACTTAACAAATTTTTATATCATAAATGAACCTGTACGCAATTAAGTTGCACTGAATGCTCCTACATCCAAGACATAAACTTTCATTTATATATGCACAAGATTATGTATCTTAAAAAGACATGATTGGGTTGATAAGAAGTGAGCTTACTGATTATCGCACACCAACTCTCAAGGTTACCCATTTATCATGTTTTAATAAAATAATAACGTTGCCATTGGAACTGCATTTATGCTTACTTTCCTTAAATCTTTTAAAAATAGGACTCAGGTACTTAAAAAAATGTCTCTAAATGATTATTATCTCCCCAGGTTAAGGAGAAGTATAAGTTAATGTGGAGCAGCCATATGTTAGAAATAACATGATTTTAAAAGGTTAGTCATAAAACCAAATGAAGAGGAAGTATTACAATATCATAGCCCTGTACGTTTAAAAAAGTTTGTAGGTAATTAATCCAATGAAAGGGCTACAGAGGCATGAGTATGGCCTTGTATTCTGGGCACTTGTAGAGATAATTCTGGTGTTATTTCAGCTCCTGATATTGCCAGGAATCACAGAGAAATGTTTCTCCAGAGCATGTGGTCAGAGGAAAGGTCAGGGGTCAAGGAATAACACTACTTCTCTGTGGAGAATTAACAGTTCCTGCTTTTCTCAGATTCTGCTCTGGCAATGATCGCTGCTAGGACGAGTCTGTGGCCTGAGATAGGTATTAAGTAGACCGAAGTGCCCTGCGTACATAATTGATATACGATAGAGAGAAAGAATAAGAATAGAGAGAAAAGATAGGACAAGAAACAAGGACTCCATTCACGAAGAAATGAGTTGGTAGTGAGTTGCAAAGGTAATCGTGGAGCTATAATGAAGAAATTGACTTCAGTTTAACTTCAGTAAAGGTTATTCAGTATAAATTAAGTCTTAAAAAACAGTTACAGAGTGTGATGATCATATTGGTAGACATTTGAATGAATTGAGGGGATAAAGTGATGGATCAAATCAATAGACATTTGAATGAATTGAGGGGATAAAGTGATGGATCAAATCAATAGACATTTTGAAAGAATTGAGTGGATAAAGTGATGGATCAAATCAATAGACATTTTTAATGAATTGAGGGTATAAAGTGATGGATCAAATCAATAAATATTTGAATGAATTGAGGGGATAAAGTGATGGATCAAATCAATAAATATTTGAATGAATTGAGGGGAGAAGTGATGGATCAAATGGAAGAATTGACATATCTTCAATGAAAAATAGGCAAAGAATGACATGAATTCTCTTTAAGTACAACAATGGTACAGGAGTTAAGTAAGTACTAGTACGATAAGATATCAGAAAAAAACACGTATCAACTCTACCAAGGAGGTATATCATTGCATATTTTTAACTTATTCACTTTATTCATTTCAAAGTTAGACACCAAATACTACAACAATGTTTAACAAGAGTTCAATAGGTTAATGTTGTCAACAGGATCAGTTTAATTCCTCTTTCATGTCTCTCCCTTCACAACCCTTGCAATTTAATCTAGGTATCTCTTGGTGAGGCAACCCGTACCCCTCAAAGAGAATCATGGGACATGTAAAGTGTTCACGTAATTCTACCTCCAGAAGTCAAAGAGTTCCACTTGCTCAAATGAGTAACTTTAGGATAATAGCTGTATGCTTTGTCCCTTCCTAGTGACCAGAACATGTGCTATTGACAGTGAAACCTTTTCACAGCCCTCTGGTCATAGGAGAGTGAGCGTAAATGAAAGGATTAAAATCGTCTGAGCAGCGAGAATGATTTGCCTGTCTAACTGGAGCACTGAGTGCCTGGTTGGAGCTGATTAATGCCTCGAGACGAGATGTTCACTGTAACTATATTGGCTAAGTCTCCACTAATGTGAGGATTTAAGTGAGTTTACGTTTAAGAGCTTTTCATTAAATTGAATGCTGAAATTGAATTCTGTTTTAAGAATGTTCCCAGTTATGCCATCTTCTGATGCAGTTTTTCCTGCATAAAGCATAATATTTAAGCATTTATTTACAAATTAAGATGGCTCATGTATATGGGTATATTTATTTCACTCAGACTTAGTTTCAAAGCTTCTGTTAATCCATATTTGATTTCTTGGTTCCTTAAGCTGAACTTATTAACATTTAGAATGAATCATGAATTGAAATATCAAATCATCTGTTTATGAATTAAGTTTCCAATTTTAACTATCCATTGGATAGACTACTGAAAAGTATAGATAAATGTCATACCATTTTATAGTCAGTGCTTTGGTTGATTTGTTTACTCTGGTCCAATGTAAACTTTTTCTTATAAAGATCCTTAATCTTGAGGGTTGAGAGTTTCCCTCTTAAGAACACCATAGGAAAAGCATTAGCTCAAAGTAAAATGAGGCTTATTAAAGCAAAGAATAAGAATTCTGTAGCTTAACTTGTTCACAAATGGGAACAAGTTCTGTATAATTATGATTTCATGGTGAGTTTGTCACTTCATGTATCTGTAAATATTTATCCCCACAATTTCATGATTCATTTCTCCATTTAGTGGGCAAACGGTCACACTTCATCTCTCTGATATATGGTATTACAAATATTAAAGACATTATTATCCATAATTATTTCTCATTAAAAGTACATTTACTTATCTAGTGTCCTAAGAATAGAACTGTGACAGTACTCAAATTGCTCAAAGAAAATGACAACAGCAGTATTTGGAAATCTACCTTGGTATCACGTACAAAGGAAAGTTAAGCCATCTTTGGCTCACAGATCCGCTAAGCCAAGTTTAGCATTAAGTTAAATTTGTCTTCCGGGTCATTTCCCAACAAATCCCTTACTTTCAAACTGCTATCCATTGTTGCTGCCCTGTCAAATTGTTTTGTCCGAAATAAATGCAGCATTTTGTATCTACTTGAAACCACTCTGAGGCCATTTTGTGAAGTCTTATGATGAAATGGAGTCAGGCAGAACAAACAGCTAGGCTTTCACTTCCAAACTGACAATTTGTAGACGATCAGAGGCTTGAGAAGGGTATCTGGGGATAACGGTAAACTGAGTGGGTACTTACAACACTCACCATTATTGTCATTGTGGGTGGCATCAAATCTTTGTAAAACAAAATTTCAACTTTGGAATTTATGGGGTTTATACATCAATGCTTCAATTATTACATTTCATATAGACTCTCAATGGAATCTATATATCCAGTTTGTTATGGAAGGTTGATTTATGGTTTTACATGAATTTATAAGGTTTAAAGGTGGTTCATACTCTCCAAATGTATGGAACATCTTCAGTGCTCCTCCCCTCAGGTGTCAAAACAGTTGAGTCCTGAACGTAAAGAAAGTATTTCTGTATGATGGCACGTGGTCCTGTACGTAGCTCACTTGACCACTATCAGTGAAGTTCAGCAACATCTGGCGTGGCTCGTTGGATGGGTGGGTTGCCCGATTGTTGCTGTATTAACTGAGAGTTCAAGGGTTATTCCCTGCCCCACACTGAGACATAAGATGAGAAACTTGTGGTGACTCCTTAAGCAAGGGACTTTATTCAAACTGTGCTTCTGTTCACCCAGCATTACTCATTGGGTACCTGGTGTAGATTGGGTTGGAGGTGACCTTTAAGCACTTAATCGGCAGCTTGGGTTAGACCAGGGTAATAATGCAGGGAGCGCCTTGAGCATGCATTCTGTTTGGATATGTGCGCTTTATAAATACCCTATTATTATTATTGGTCAAGTTACAGGTCCGAGGTTTGCGTATGACGGGGACAAGACAAGTCAAGAACCAGCACAATAAAACAAGGATCTATGATTTCACAACACAGAACAATACCAAAATAAGGCAAACAGATCGAGGCTCGATGACTACCAGAGGTTGCCCTAACTTTCAATACTTTTAACACTTTGAGAAAGAAGGAAAAGTTTTTCATCTAAATAACATCCTTGTCTACCTTAGATTAAAGAATCCTGTTATGAAGGCAAAATAATCCTCAAGTGCTGATCTGGTAAATAGAGTTTGCATATCAACAACAAATACAAACACTTAAACTGGGAGGTTGGGTCTGTTTTTTTTATGTTTATGTTTTTGAAAAGCAAAAGAATTTGACAAACAGCATTTTAGTTCCACAGAATGTCAGGTGACCTTTTGCAAGAGACATCCATAAGAAAACCCACTGAAGTCTGCAACAAACCTGTGTCATTGACCCCACTATATCCAACATGTACAGTTCAGGGATTGGAAGCAAATATTTACAACCTTTGTCTTCACCAGATTGCCACCATGAAGCAGAAATCTTAGAAAACTAACAATTGCAGAAACTTGACTTTAAGGCTGACCACATTTTCATTTTGTTTCCCAATTGCCAACAAAAGTATAAGAGTTTGTATGAACATTCAATGAATTAGCTTTTGGCTCTGCAGCTCATGAAGTTTGTATGATTCATGCATTCCATGTAAAACTTGTTATAAGGTGTATTCGTTCTATGTAGAAAATTTTTATAAGGTGTATTCATTCCATGTAGAAAATTGTTATAAGGTGTATTCATTCTATGTAGAAAATTGTTATACGATGTATTCATTCTGTGTAAAAACTTGTTATAAGGTGTATTCATTCTATGTAGAAAATTGTTATACGATGTATTCATTCTATGTAAAAACTTGTTTTAAGGTGTATTCATTCCATGTAGAAAATTGTTATAAGGTGTATTCATTCCATGTGGAAAATTGTTATAAGGTGTATTCATTCCATGTAGAAAATTGTTATAAGGTGTATTCATTCCATGTAGAAAATTGGTATAAGGTATATTCATTCTATGTTGAAAATTGTTATAATGTGTATTCATTCTGTGTAGAAAATTGTTAAGAGGTGTATTCATTCTATGTTGAAAATTGTTATAAGGTGTATTCATTCTGTGTAGAAAATTGTTATAAGGTGTATTCATTCTGTGTAGAAAATTGTTATAAGGTGTATTCATTCGATTTAAAAAATTGTTATAAGGTATATTCATTCCCATTAGAAACTTGTTATGAGGTATATTCATTCCAATGAGAAACTTGTTATAAGATGTATCTCTTGAAACCCCTAATAAAGGTGGATTGTATGCAAAATTTAAATATTGCCAATATTGTAGTTCATACTACTTAATGCTACGTTGCATTAAATCCTTCCAGTCTTTAAGAATAAACATTATGATCTGAATACGTCCATATTTTCCAAATAGTTTATTTAATAGAATACCTGTGTCCACATAGTTTGTAATATTAATGGATTCACCTTATCTTTATATGAATTATTCATGCAAAATATTGGTAGGTGTCTGTTCCTTGAAAGAAATCTTTTTGTGTAAACTACGGTATGTAAAATGTTTAATGTGTTTAGAAGGAGATGGGAAACGTGAAACGATTATGGAGGGCCTAAGTGCATGTCTGTCTACTCCTCTGCATGGGAAACTTTTAAACATTACCTGTGGAAAGAGCTTCAAGCACCTGTAATGACATAAAGCCTTTACATAATGAGCTTTCACCTGCTGACTGAACAGGTAGGTTTATAGGCACATGCAGGTAGCGGCTTTGATATTTGGCTCTGGTCGCATTGATTGCCTTTTTTTAAAAATATGCTAAGTTGTCTTAATGCTGTAGAAAATTTTATGTTCCCTTAAATTTCAAGCTTTTTATATGTTTATTTTATCTAAAACACATGTGAAGACATTTTAGTGATTTAGCTGTTTTTAAATGTCTTCCAAGATGAACGTTTCATTAATACTGAATATTAAGTATTTTCAGAAACCCCTCTATCTGTGTTTGAATGATGAGTGCCATAGGTTGTGTGAGACATGTATACTATTCAAACGATTAGTATAGAGTCATCACTGCTAGACTGTGCTACATTGATAATTCTTTGCAATAATTAATGAAGTTGCTGATGTACATCTTCATTCACTATGACATATTTTTAATGGTTTTATAGGGGTTTGAGACAGCCTACAAACCAATCCTAAACTAGAGTGGCCTGATGTTCATGAACCAAAATTTCATATAAAGATCCATTTCTATCATTCATTTGTATGTCTTTCTGAATATTATTCAAATTTTAAATAATTTGTATTTTTCTATGTACATTAAGATAAGAAGCATATTTATGGGTATATACATGAATCAATATGTCAATTGTATTGAAACTTAAATTTATTTTACCTATATTATTATTTCTATATATTTAAATCCAAACAGTCCATGAAGTTTCTTCGTTTCACACCTCTATGTGTGGGCCTGTCATGAAGCAGACAATTTATGTCATAAATTTTCCACAAGAGACAAGAAAACTATATGACTTAAATCTTACACCATTTTAGTGGAAATTTGATTCATTTGAAGTTTTTTCTTAAGTAGGCTTTTTCTTCTTCAATAAAGGAAAGGTCAAAGATCACAAGGGTGGGGTCGCATCCAACACCTGCCTGTGCCACATGATCATCTCAATGTCACATGATCACACTACAAATGTCACATGATCACACTACAAATGTCACATGATCACACTAATAGCTGACCATGGTTTTAGAACCATCAGTTGTATATATTTCATCAAATCCTAGACTTTTTATCCATAAAGAGCAATTTATGGCTTTGTTTTAAATCCACAGGATACACAGGATTAACCTGGTATAAATACAATAAGTAGTCTTGCAGGAAACAAATTGATCAAATTAAAAAAAGAATTAACTTGAAACAGTTTAAGTTTAACAAATTGCCTGGGTCTTCTTGGTGGGTATTCTTAAAAAATAAAAACAATACAAAATTATCTTTTCAAAAGGAAGATTGCAAGTATTATCTCTTGGCTACTTTTCAAGCCATGAACCAAGCCAACAATCGGCCCAAAGAAAGGAAACCTGATTTGCAAGATTTTACTATCATTGGTTCTGAGTTATTGGGATGAAAAGGTAAAGAAAGCTGAACTTGTGAAATAAACCTATTCTCTCATCTTTTACATCAAGTGGTGGTGGTGTCAAGATATGCCCGCCATGCACTGCTCAATATATCTCTTCGTTCACCAATATGTGAATCATATTTTTAAGATATTGTGATTATATGGTATGTTTGGAAAATGCAGTGCTATGGATAACTAATACAGTAGCAACAACAGCTGTGTAGTTATTTGATCTTATTATATGTCTCAGATATCTAAAATAGGAATAATTACCTTTTCATGAATGAGAGAACTTCATCTAAGTGATGCATCTAGAAGCATGAATAGTTGTATAAGCATGTACATGTTTTATGATAAGTACATTCAAACCCTTCCAGCTTTAGCCAAGTAAAGAGTATAAAGATAAACAAGTAACAAAAGCTTGATGCAATACAGTGTACAGTTAGTTCTATGGAGGAAGTTTTGCACATGACTTTCAGGCAGTAAAGATAATGCAATAACATTTAGGATTTAAGTTAAATAAACTCTTGATAATAAATTCTTGAATAAAAACATTGTACCAATCCTTTTCTAATCAATTGTTTTAATAAATCAACTTAGGGTCAACTTGATTGTGAAAATCACATGAGAATTTCATCAACAAATCAGATGTTAATCTTATAATACAAAGGTTTGTGTTTAAAATCTCCATTCCATTTTCCTGCACCAACATACCCCTGATATTTCACGATATGAAAGATGATGATGAAGCTAATAGGGAATATATGCCCTCAGTGAAACCTATCTGTGTATGAAATACACTGCCGTAGCGTAAAACCCTTCCATTATAGCGTGATAATTAGCTTTCATATCCCTTCGTATCAATTCTGTTACATTCCCAAATTTAAAAAATGATTCAAACTGGCTTTGGAATTAAGTATGATCCATCTTATGCAATTAATTTGAGGCCGGATCCTGTTAAACATTAGACGATATGCAATGGAAGAATTTTGTACTTGTGTTTCACCACTTTGAACTAGGTACGACCTCGCATAATCAGTTTGATATTTCACTAATTGGAAGCATACATAGAAAATTGTCATGTAATTGTGGTGTTTTGGATACATCCGAGTGCATTTTGCTTATCTCTGGAATTGACACTACCCTGTCTGAATAGCGCCATAGAATAGGTATCAGTGTAATCTATACAGTGTGCTCTTGATATGACAAAATATGATATTTATGTAGAATTTCAAATAATTAATGAATATTGTGACAAAAGATATTTCCCTAGCATCAGTATTTTCAAATTGGTTTTTCATTTCAGTCAATCATCAATATTCTCAACCACTATCTTCAGTTCTTATTTTGTTTTGTGCATAAAAGAAAACAAAAGATGATTTCTTTTTAATTGTTGTTCTTATATTGGATGACCTTTTCCATGACTTCCTTACAGATGCATATTTTAGACCTATTATTGAATGCAATCAAATGTCATATCTTCCTTTATGTGCGTCCAATAATCCTTCAATAAGCATAAATTATACTCACTTGTTTCTTTACCATTTGAAACATTGTTTTATTTACCACTTGCAACATTATACTTATTTACCACTTGTAACACTGTTTTATTTACCACTTGCAACATTATACTTATTTACCACTTGTAACACTGTTTTATTTACCACTTGCAACATTATACTTATTTACCACTTGTAACACTGTTTTATTTACCACTTGCAACATTATACTTATTTACCACTTGTAACACTGTTTTATTTACCACTTGCAACATTATACTTATTTACCACTTGTAACACTGTTTTATTTACCACTTGCAACATTATACTTATTTACCACTTGCAACATTGCTTTTATTTACCACTTGCAACATTATACTTATTTACCACTTGTAACACTGTTTTATTTACCACTTGCAACATTATACTTATTTACCACTTGTAACACTGTTTTATTTACCACTTGCAACATTATACTTATTTACCACTTGCAACACTGTTTTATTTACCACTTGCAACATTATACTTATATTTACCACTTGTAACATTGTTTCATTTACCACTTGCAACATTATACTTATTTACCACTTGCAACACTGTTTTATTTACCACTTGCAACATTATACTTATTTACCACTTGCAACATTATACTTATTTACCACTTGCAACACTGTTTTATTTACCACTTGCAACATTATACTTATTTACCACTTGTAACACTGTTTTATTTACCACTTGCAACATTATACTTATTTACCACTTGCAACATTATACTTATTTACCACTTGCAACATTGCTTTTATTTACCACTTGCAGCATTATACTTATTTACCACTTGTAACACTGTTTTATTTACCACTTGCAACATTATACTTATTTACCACTTGCAACATTGCTTTTATTTACCACTTGCAGCATTATACTTATTTACCACTTGCAACATTATACTTATTTACCACTTGCAACATTGCTTTTATTTACCACTTGCAACATTATACTTATTTACCACTTGTAACACTGTTTTATTTACCACTTGCAACATTATACTTATTTACCACTTGCAACATTATACTCATTTACCATTTTGGACTACGATTAAGTTCTTTCAACATTATACAAAGTTCAGAATTGCTTTCAATAGTTTCTACAACAAAGTATTTGTTAATCACTAACATTGTACCTAATATCAACAGCTTCCAACAAGTGTGTCACTTTTTCAACATCTTTATACAATAGTTTCCTTTTGTGTATTATGTATTCATAGCATGCCCTTCCCGACACTGAGTATATCATAAGGAATGTCATAAGTCAGACCACTTTGATCCAATGACTCATAATTTTGATAAAGGTGTCTCTTGTGTCATTTTGATACATCTTTTTCACTTCATAAACATCTAAGAAAACCAGAAGTTGATATCCCATTGCCTTGTCTGTCTATTCATCTGATTTACCCCCCTGAATTAAAACATGATTTGATGTGACTGTTCCTTCCTGTCTGGTGATTAGAGTCCACCCAGGTATACCCTGCATGCTATACAGGTGGATTCAGGTGATCTGGTGAACACCCTGCATGCTAATAGCAGTGTCTGGGTGTAATCAGCCTTGTGACTACATGACTCTCTGCACCTGATGTCCGTACCCTCCAGTGATTAAGGTGTGGAGATATTCCACATTCACACGACCGTGTCTCTCAATCAGCTAGTGACAATTGCAAGACAATTGCTGAATTAATCTCCTTCAGTCTGACCAGACGGTGTGTGGGGTTGATGCTATGTCAAAGGCTGTCCCAATGGATGAGACCATAGGCTGAGCACATGGGCTGCATTCTACTGGAGCAGCCCTGCATCGTTCTAGCCAAATGTTTGGCATGGCTAATAGAGCCCATACTATTTAGGCCAATCATATCAACAAATCCATAAGTTTGATCCTATTATGACAGTGAGCGCTCCCAGAATGCCGGGTGGGTGAAACATAGAAAGAATGAAAGAGAGAGAGGACAATTTTGGTTTTGCATCAGAGGATTGTCAACATTGAGGAGGAATTTTAAGTGTTCCAGTTGTAGTTAATTGAAAAGGAATTGTTATCAAACAGTCAGAACACCTTTTTGTGGCCATTTGATCATTTATCTTTAGAGAACGCTGTTGACAAAATGCAGCAGAAAATTCCACATACAAGAAGGTAACAATATAGAATACCTCGACCACATGAAGGATCTGAATTCATAAGTGCTTTATTGCTTCAACAAACTCCCACCATCTTTCTCAATCATCCCGAAGGCGAGGCTGCAGGAGACTTTATTAAAATATGTATAAAAAGAGAAGAAGTTGATTATGTTTGTCACATGTTTTCAGCAGGTTCATTCTGTACCTGCATCTTCAGGCTGTTTAGTGCAGGAACTGACTTAGTGCATATATCATGATCTTTTAAAAGAGTTAGAAAATTGCCATGCAGTTCCTAGATCATTCAGATATTACCTTGGAAAGGTATTTTAAAAACTGTCTTTCTGTGATTAGATTAATGATTTCTAACCCTTCTTATATGACACACATGAATAAACAGTATATTTACATATTTCATATAAAGAATTGAATTATTTCTTCTATCTATACCATTCAATTTAACACCAAAACACCTGTTCATCAATACCGGCTTTTCAAAGATTATTAAAGTGTGATAACTTTGCAGTAATACATACAGACATCAAGTGTAAACTGTCAGCTGATGTCTTTGTCAATAGGGGGCAAGCCAGTAGAGGTCTTGTTCAGAGAATGCAGTGTGAGCAGTCAACTGATGTCATTGTTAATACCGCACAGAGAGGTGGGGGAGTTAGTCTGTCGGGGTCCTTTAATAGATCTTGAGGTAAGCTCGTCAACCTCTGTCTGGGGTAACTGAACGGGAAAAAGCATGACATGGTCAGAGCACAGGTGTTAAGAGACTCCACGTATATATTTTAATCATTTGAAACTTATTCAGTTTAATGAATTCTATGTTTTTAGATCATACTCCAAAGGTTGGTATTTACTGTTAAAGAGTAAAGACAATAGCTTAACATTTATATGAATCTTTAAACAAAGCTACTTTTAGGATTTACATGACTAGCTTCACAGAGTATTTTTGAACAAGGCCTGAGTGTAGGCTTGAGTTGCTAATTCTAACCTCTAAGGACCAAAATTGCAAGAGTGGGCAGTAAGGTAAACCTTAGATATGAGACCCCCCCCCCCCCCCCCCCCCTTGGAATCTAGTAGTAATAACTTTTCCAGTGATCATTGCGTAGTGTCTTGGCACATCATGCAAGAGTAAACCTGTGTGACCAGTCCATGGAAGATAGTGAGACCAACTTGGTGGTGATTCAGCATTCAGAGTTCACTGAAAACAGACTCAGTGTTGCCAGCAAGTTGAAACCATGGTGTACTGTTAGAGGGTTCAATGATTTCATTCAGTAGTGTCTTGCAGATCTCTTTACCAACCCTCATTATCTGTCAACACTTCATGTCATATGGCAGCTGGTACGACAGTGCAGGAGGCTATTTAACCTACATGGTTCTCCTGTTCATTGTGTACTGTGTGATGTATCTTGAGTAAACTAAGTTATCTCATTTAGCAGTCATGAATGTTCTCTGAACTGACCCTAATCAATGATTTAATATATCTCATCTTTACTTTGATGCACTAGTGAAACTTATATATAGAATCTTAGAATAGATCTTGCACAATCACTTTGATAAAAAAAATGATGAAACAAGTTCATTAACTAAATATTAAATATTGCCAACAAAGCTATAAATAGTCTTGTGAAGAACACTTTGAATGTACATACAGCAAATTCATCACATATCAAACAAAAGCTCTATAAAAGAAACTTGAAAAGTTTCAAAATACCATTTATGCTCTGACTTTGCAACTGACATATTTATGTAATCAGAGGATTGTGGTTGTGTGCATAGTAATTTGATATTAATTGGAAGAATTAAATATTTAAGAAATGAAAGGTGAGGAAAATGTGATAATTGCTCTAATGATCTCATTTCTCATTCTCATTCCTCTTTTTCTGCCGGTAAAAAGGGCTCTCATAATCCCAAGAACTTTATTTATTTACGCTCAAACTTTAATCAGTTTGGTCAATACACCCCCTCCTTTCCTTGCCATTTTCAGTTATATATAACAAATCTATCTAAGAAACATCAGAAAATGTTAATAATGCCTCTCGTGCTCCAACTTTACACATTTTTAAAGATTTTTGGCCAGTGTTCAGTAATATATGATAAATTGCTACAAGAACAAATCAGTGTATGGATAAGCTGACTGGCTTCGCTGCCACAGGTGCAGTCCGGGGTCTAAGGATATCGTACACATCACATTTATTGCCCTATCATAAACAGAGTATTTATTTTAAAGTTAATTTATTTAAAGCTTAACTCAAAGATTAAACTATAAAAAATATCTGTTACTCAGATTTGTATGTTGAAATATATTGTGAAGCACTAAATTATCGAGGTCGTAAACCTGATTGCTGAAATTATTTGATAACATCATATAGATTACCTTCTATTTTATATGTCTCTTGATAAAAAACAAATTTGGAAAGTTTGAGTTATTTCTTACAAAAGTTATAACGATATTGAAGGATCTCATCATGTTGATCAATTTAGTTTTCAAACCATTTGGAGGCAATTAATTGAGCAATCATAAATTGTTTACGTTATTTGATCAATATGTTTTTAAGCAACCTAGCCTTAGATACAACTTTAAACATGTCCCATGATTATAAAATAAATTTAATGCTGCATTATTTAACCATGATTGATCACATCATTATTTTAGCTTTGCCAAATATGGGGCTTCCATGGGTCAGAGAAATTGGACTCAAGTAAAAAAAAAAAAAAAAATTATCTTTACAAAAGAAGTCATGTAATTTGTGTTCAGCCTAGATATTAGACACATATATTTTGACGTAACATGTCTCATGTACGGTATTTTGTGGCATTAATGTTTGACATGATCATGTTGATCGCCTTACTTCACAGACAGTCTAAAATTGTTTACTGGAAAAGTAACTGCAATCTCCCTTTTCTTGTACTTGTGTCGTAGAATGTAGACCCTTACTTAGGCTCGAGTCCTCATGGAAACCCTAGTCAAATATACCCTTAAACATTAAGAAAAAAACTTGAAGTTTAGATACAGTATATAATATATAAGAGAATGGAAGAATAATACAATGTTAATTGATTAATATTGTGGATTTTTGAGACATCAATACTTTGTGTCTTACACATTTGATGAAGTGGGGGACATCAATACCTTGTGTCTTACACATTTGATGAAGTGGGGGACATTGATACCTTGTGTCTTACTCATTTGATGAAGTGGGGGACATCGATACCTTGTGTCTTAAACATTTGATGAGGTTGTGGACATTGATACCTTGTGTCTTACTCATTTGATGAGGTTGGTACAATCGATACCTTGTGTCTTACACATTTGATGAGGTTGAGGACATCAATACCTTGTGTTTTAAACATTTGATGAGGTTGGGGACATCAATACCTTGTGTCTTAAACATTTGATGAGGTTGGGGACATCGATACCTTGTGTCTTAAACATTTGATGAGGTTGGGGACATCGATACCTTGTGTCTTAAACATTTGATGAGGTTGGGAACAGATAAGCTTACTTTTTAAGATGGTCAAATATGAATGAAACAGAAGATATGGTCTTCATTATAAGTAGGTATAAATAGTGGTTTTGGACCAACGAAGACCAAAGGGTATTTTTTCATTATCCTTAAGACCAAAAAATACCTGTTTTTTTCATTATCATCTCTTTATTCAAAACTTATAGGCCACAGGCCTGTAGTACATTTGTTGAATACATTATTATCTGTACAATGGATGGAACGTTAAATCATGATATACATCATACCATATAATACCCGCATTTTGTATAAACATGAATAGAATTCATTCTAATCTAAGTATTCATCATTTAATGTCTGTATAAAGAGGCATAGAATATATACATAGAAACATTCTGAAGAATATTACTATTAAATTGTACTTGACAACAATGCCACGAATTTGAGCAAAAGGTTGAGATGTGAGAAAAGAGATTGTAACAGATTTGACTTAAGGTCCAGTCATTATTGTCCACCTACATGATCAAGATATAGGTCAGATAGCAGAGAGATGAGTTCCTGTTAATGGAGGGATAATTGTACCTCATCCATGTTACAGCAGATTCCCAGATAGGAGTAGGACATACTCACCCAGTGGAGGATGATCTGGGATGTAATGTCCACCATGATGCAGGAGATAACGTGGAGGACAGTTTCAATGGAAGAGATAGTCTGAGGCTGTTTCAGTGTTTAAACTTCTAAGTATACATCTAGTCATCATTAAACACTTAGCTTCAACTGTATTCTTCTGAGAGTGGAAAGAACATATTCTTACAGCGTTGAACAGATTGTGTTACAAACTATATGTGTCCATCATCAGATGTAATCAAAGCCTTAGATATACACTGGTTCATGTTGTGTATGCTGTTATGAGAGGGAAATACTCAGTCTCTCAGTTTCAATACTGTGTTCTCGTGACAAGGTAAAGTCGCTGCAATACAGAGTTTGAAGCCTCTATAGTGTTTTCTCTCTAGCCATGTCCGCTATCATTATTACAGAAAGAAAGGCAACATTACCATTACTGATATTCATTGCAGTGCTTCTAAGGAAATTGTGGGATGTTCTGATAGAAGAATGGTAATACTGCAAAACAGAATGCTGTATGATGTATGAGTCCACTGCTGAACATATTACCTTAGGTAGCCAATGACAGCTGAACTGATCCTTTGTTTGTGCCATGCTGCAGATCACTGATGGTGACTGAAGTCAGCTTGGTCAGATACATTTGTCCATTAAAACAGGAAAGCTTTTGTTAATTGATGCCATAAGTATATTTTTAAGCTTGTTTCTAAATGCTCTGAAACTGAAACAGCAAACTGCCTTCGATCACACTCAGTGTGGACCAAAATTTACAAAATTAAAAGTCTGGCAGCGACAACCATGCACATAGATTGAAGCTTTCTACAATTCGAGGTTTATGCGCTATATTCTTTTGTGACATGTTAAAGTCTTCACTTGTAGCGTGAGAAAACATAATTGTCAAAAGTCTGTTCTTAGTCCCTGGCCGCCATTTTGCTAGACTGAAAATGAGGCTCAGGGGGGATTTGTCAGCTGTTCTCAGTTAAAAGTGTTCCCCTCCACATGCTCTTATCACCCTTTCGTGTGGGGTTTTTTTCCATAACAAATGATATGTTGCATTCAGCCTAAGACAATATGGATAGAGAGGTTGAATGTTAAGTCTGGATTATGTATTCAGCCTAAGACAATATATGTCTAGAGAGGTTGAATGTTAAGTCTGGATTATGTATTCAGCCTAAGACAATATATGTCTAGAAAGGTTGAATGTTAAATCTGGATTATGTATTCAGCCTGGATCATGTATTCAGCCTAAGACAATATATGTCTAGAGAGGTTGAATGTTAAGTCTGGATTATGTATTCAGCCTAAGACAATATATGTTTAGAGAGGTTGAATGTTAAGTCTGGATTATGTATTCAGCCTAAGAGAATATATGTCTAGAGAGGTTGAATGTTAGTCTGGATTATGTATTCAGCCTAAGACAATATATGTCTAGAGAGGTTGAATGTTAAATCTGGATTATGTATTCAGCCTGGATCATGTATTCAGCCTAAATTAAGACAATATATGTCTAGAGAGGTTGAATGTTAAGTCTGGGTTATGTATTCAGCCTAAGAAAATATATGTCTAGAGAGGTTGAATGTTAGTCTGGATTATGTATTCAGCCTAAGACAATATATATCTAGAGAGGTTGAATGTTAAGTCTGGATTATGTATTCAGCCTAAGACAATATATGTCTAGAGAGGCTGAATGTTAAGTCTGGATTATGTATTCAGTCTGGACTATGCATTCAGCCTAAGACAATATATGTCTAGAGAGGTTGAATGTTAAGTCTGGATTATGTATTCAGCCTAAGACAATATATGTCTAGAGAGGTTGAATGTTAGTCTGGATTATGTATTCAGCCTAAGACAATATGTCTAGAGAGGTTGAATGTTAAGTTTGGACTATGCATTCAGCCTAAGACTATATATGTCTAGAGAGGTTGAATGTTAACTCTGGACTATGCATTCAGCCTAAGACAATATATGTCTAGAGAGGTTGAATGTTAAGCCTGGACTATGCATTTGGGGCCGATTCCTCTATGAAGTATGAGCTGGTGATGAGGGCTCCTCCTATGATGTGGGTACATCTAAGTGGGAGATCTACCTGGAAGAGGCAGGTGCCCTTTGCAGGTAGATCCTCATCTGCAGTTGGCAGCAGCCCCAGTGTTTACACAGGCAGTCCACCATTAGCAGCTTGCAGTTGTGTGGTCACTGTTAGATAAAGGCCACAAAAACAATGGGTAATGCCTAGCAGCTGCCTCACATCTACTGGTATGCAAAATGTAGCTAACTGCTTCAGTCTTCAGTGTTATGCAAAGAGATGCTGATTTGCTAAATATGAAGGGAATTCTTCCTCTGAAGTTTAAGCAGTTATCAAAATACAAAACACTGGCAGATAAATCAGGAAAAATTTCTATCTTGCTGCAACTGCTCTTTTCTCTCTTTTATATCGGGTATTGAGTGCTACTACTCTTCATACAGTTCTGCTAATGCTTGTATAACAACAACTTTACTACTAAGTATCAGTACTGATACTTCATAGACTTCAATACAACTATACAATGTCTGGTACAACTTCCACAACTACTACCACTACTGCTATTGCTGCAAACAAACATGTATTTCTGCTATTGCTACTTCACTACTGCCACTGCTACTTTGCTACCTCTAGTGTTACCGCGATTAACACACACTAAATGTTATTGTTTCTACTGACTATTCTTCTGTAGTTATAATATCATAATAGTATTCCTAAACATCATACTGGTTTTATGTATTAATTTTTACTACTACACCTACCAGAGTTGATTTTTTCATTGTTGTAACTTCTAATATTACTATTGCTGCTGCTGCTACTACTACTACTACTACTACTACTACTACTTATACTAATATTAATACTAATACCACTGGTGCATCAGTACTGCTAATACTACCATTAATACTGCTATTTAAACAATATACTACTCTATACTTTACTTATACATTTATTTTATTCTTGGCTTTTCTATAAACTTATGTAACAATACATGCAATATTTTGTATGTCTATGCTAATTGACTGCATCTTTTGATGTTAAACACCATTTAAGTTATAATGACATTTTGATATCACCTCATATCCTTTCCAATTTTATCGACTATACTCTAATGCATGAGTATCGTAATGCTCTAGATTAATCTATGCTTGATAAATCTTTTTTAAGTCTGCAACTTTTAAACAGTAAATGAGTGAGTAGAACATATGAATTTTATTGAATAGGACATGTATAGATGTATCTTGTCAAAATATTAACTGACATCAACAACTTTACTTCATTTCTAACACCTCGTGGCTTGCCATTCCTTTGATCACACAGGTAGCAACTCATTGACAATACCTTTTCTCAGGTGTGAGGCATGCATCACAAGGAATTATTAAATTTCAATTTCAAACCAGTAAAACTCAATTACCAGTTTAAAACTCGCTTTCTTTATTGGAAGCGTGAAGGAAAGGACGAAGCACCCCTGGCGTTATGTACAGTTTGTGTCTATCGAGAAATTACATAATACGGGTGTCTCACAGTTCATAAAATCCGGGGTACATTGGCTGGCTGGTAAAACTGAATGGTTTACACTCAATTAGTAGCAGCATTCAAGCTATCTAACCATAGAAAGTCCTTTCACTGTTTGTGTTGACCTACACAATTTTCAGTTTACTCAATGGTTCCCGCTTCGTAGAGTAACTAAATTGTGGTAGTCCATGATGACCCACCATAGCCACCAAGTGGAAAGTCGCATTCCCAGGCTGTTCAATGGAGGCAGATAAAAGGCTTGAGATAAAATTGGGAGGTATATTAAGAAATCCCTTTAATATCTGCCCTCAGATTTGACTGATCTCTGACAAGAGGGTGTGTTTGCCAAATTGATGTACAAACATGGAGAGTTGGCTGATAAGTAATAGTAACTTGTTAATTTATCTATTCATTTCTGATGGTTATTATTTACAGTTGGTTTCATAATTTTATCTGCTTATCACAATTTACATGGATTTTTTTTTCTGTGAATTTGTTGTAAGGAAATCGTAGTTCATTGAATGCCTTAAAATGTTTATCAAATTTTAAATTGAAAGTAAAGCTTTAACTTGCTTTTAGAAATTGGGAAATGGTTTAAAGTGTATTGAATTATGCTACACACTTCAATAACTCATACTGGTAATTTTTAAATGAACTTTGTACAGTTTAGGATATGAGAAAAAATTAAGGGCTTTATTGTAAATATTTCTAAAATGCCTTTTGAAATATGAAGGCATACAATTACAAATACTAACATTAAATGATGAAACATTATTTGAAACGAGTGTAAACTTTGTATGTTTTTGTATAGTCATGGTCTTCCTAAAGGTTTAAGAGTTGTTTGACAGAATTCTATGATTGAACTACCTTAGGAGTAAAACCAAACCCTGCTAATCTCAGCAATTCTAAATAATTGAAGAAAACAAAGTAGTTCATATTTCCAATATATGCACCATTTAAAAATGAAGAGGGACTGCAATCCTCCAAGGAACTGGAGTCGTTTTAATTTTGTCAGCCATACTGCAATTAAGTTCTTTAAAAGAAATATAATTTTCTTTTGATATGTATAAGCATAAACAATAAAATGAAAAAATAATTCTTCAGCAAATTATTCATCAGCATATAAGTAGTTTGTTGGAGTCCAGCAGAAAGAGAGAGTGGACTTGAATTAGCCAATATGGTTGGGATGTACCTCCCTGAGCCAGCTACTCCAACCTGACTATTCCTGTGAGTGAGTGTGTATGTGTCTGATGAGGGGAGCACGCAGTCTAATGTGTGTATCTGACAACATGCTATCAAGCTCTCCTATAGCCCAGGGCCCCCTTAATACCCGGAGTCACTGCTCTCCTATGAGGCCATCTCATTGGTCAAAAGTTGTGCCATATAGAAGTGTTTGCTAGAATCATGTTTGTCAGACTTGTAGCCCTTGTGCTAGCGGTCAGAGCTTGCTGGACCTTGTTGGTCAGGCATGTTGAGGGGTGGCTCAGACACCTGGACACTCAGACAGTTGGACAGCTGGACACTGGTCAAGCCTGATGGATATCATACCATAGTGCACCTAAGGGAGTGTCATAACAGCCGTAATGCACCCAGTTGATACAAGTTTATAACACACCTTGAGTGATAAAAAAAATCATATGCACCTTATGATGTGGGTACATTATCTCCACATCACATTTTTATAAGAAAGTTGATGGTAGTGGTTCACTATGTGACCTTCTATTAAGAGAGAGGGTTAGGCAAGTGGAATGAAGGGTAGAGAAGCAAGTCTGGTGAAGATGAACAATTGAGTGACATCGCTCCCTCAATAGCCCTGGTGTTGCAGCCCTGTCCCCACCCCCTCCCATACTTCTCACCCCCAAGGAATAACTTCTCACCCCCAGGGAATGACTTCTCAGACTCTGATGTAGGATATGCAAGTGATTATTGTTTGAATTCTGAGGATGTGTTTCTTGGATCAGCGTCTGTAGCAACGGTCAACTCCATGTCCTGTGTCATCTCTCTCAGAATGGGATCCTTTGTTGCTTCAGCCATTCTTCTCATACACCTGGTAATTTCAGTTATTTTTTAAAAATCATTTGTTTATTTAAGATAAAGATGTAGCACCATATTTCTGTGGCATTAGTTTTATTACTTTTTTATTTACTTTTTATTATAAACATTGATTGAATGCAAGTTTAAATTTGTAGGAAGTTATTTTGGTTATTCAAAATGTTTTCTACACATTTAAAATGTTTTATACCATTAATTACCTTAAAGCAAGTGTAGACGAGTAACTTTCTAAAAATGAAACATTTGACATTTATTATATCTATCTATTTCAGTTTAATCATATGATACAGAACTTATTAGATGAAAATTTATGTTAGAAATTGTAAAAGACTGCACTATTTTGCTTATAAGATGATATGTTCTCTCTGACTTCAACTTAATGCTCTAATGAATGTTAAAATGCTAACAGAATCTCCTACATACTTATCCAGTAATCATCACAGCTGACTTCTCTTAGTTCTATAACTTAACAACTTCAGCACGTAATGATATATGAATCTCATATTATAACAATTTGAAAAAGTTGAGAAATGATTCAATAGACAGGTGTATATCTGATACATTTGACCATAAGAGGTAAATTAAGTCATTATAGGTGATAATATGTGTGTGGCATTCAAATATTAAAGAGTTAGTGTGTGTTCTCCATGCTCATAGTAGTTCTATTGAATGAAATTACTTACTCATTTTGTTACTTTCTCCCTCACTATAAGGCAATGTCTTCACTATAACATAAAGCGGTTTGTTGAATGCCATTTTTATCAGCATCGCAAACTTATGATGTAAGATAGGTTTTGATAAAAGTTTTTGCTTTATAATGAGGTATCTATAATTCTTTAAAGTAGCGTTATATAGAAGGGGCACCTGACAGTTAGTTTATCCTATTATCCAGTGTTTCCCCAATAGAGAGAGGGTTTTAGCCTCCTCACCTGTCTCAAGGCAATACCTGAAGACAATCAGGGTATGCTTCTCACTCTCACTCATTCAGAGGTAAAACATAGATCACTTTAACATTGATGCTGAAGTCTATAAGTACTTTAAATCATAGTGATGATAATAATAATAATGATGATGATGATAATGATGATGATGATAATTATGTTGATGATGATGATTATGTTGATGATGATAATAATGATGATGATGATGATGATGATAATTATGTTGATCATGATTATAATAATGATGATGATGATGATGATAATAATTATGTTGATGATGATTATTATAATAATAATCTTAGCAATAAATAATAAGAAGAATAAAAATAAACATCTTTTTATGTTCTCAATTCTCATTTTATCATTGTCATCTGTTTGATGTAATTATCATCTACATTAACATTCTCAGGTGATTTGGGGTTTAAAGGCACTTTCAAGAGTATTTCACTTATATCATGGCTGATAGTATTATTGCAGCAAGAAAGCCCTCAACACTGGGTGGTACTGCGCTAAAATTCATTGCACCCAAACCTTACTGCATGTAGAACAGTTCTCTACTGCAGACAAAGTTGCCAATCCCCTGGAGGGATTCAAACCTGGACTTCCTGATCTAAACATGTAAAGCCTTCCCCGCCCCCAGTATACTTAGGATAGAATGAAAGATGACCGTTTACATTCAGTGTTGTACTCCAGCACCCTGAAGAAGATACAAGTTCTATGTTGGGTTTGGCTTGGATGCATAAGAATTGATACCCGTGGTTGGTTGGTTTCAGCAAGTGCATGCAGGTTTCACTCCACTGCTGTAGTAGATGTGTTGTAGGCTGTCCTCCTGTGATAATTCTAGCTGATTGTGTACATGAAATGTCCTTGAAAATGCCATTACATCTCTATATAAAAATTCTTTAACTTCTTATTTAACCCATCTGATTATCTCACTTCTTCTTCCTCTAATGGGATTTAGATGGATCAAATGTTTTTATATGTCTGACATACTTTTTCTTTTATTTTCGTTTTATGAATAGTCAAGAAGATGTCACATGTAGTAAAGAATCTAATAGATAGTATCGCTACATTTAATGGTTATAAAAAAAGGATCCCATTCAAATAAGCTCTTAGGAAAACCAATTAAAGTCAAAATAAACATGTGAAGCTTGAAAATTAGATTGTAAAAGGGGTATTCCTTTCAAAACAGCCCTACATTACCATAGAGGGGATAACAGTTGATTCATATCCAATTTTTTAAAGAAATAAAGTTAAAAATATTTCAAGTAAATCATACGGTAGTTTTGTTTTTATTACTTTGTGGTTAGAAAGTATTATGTCTGTGAAAATGCTTAGCCAGGTTTTTGAGACTGAGAAAAATTAACATAGAGAAAAAAGTTTTATTCAAACAGATAAAGAAAACCTGGTACATGCATAACTCTCTTGATGTGATTTTGAATACCTTAGGGCACCTGTTCTGATAATAGGTTTTAAAACTTTGTAGTAATGCAGATGTTTTCGATCCTATAAAAACCATAATACAACGGAAGAAAAGGGAAACAAATATTTCAAAATATATATTTCCAAATTATCATTTATTCAGTTAGATCAAGTTAATAAATCTAATAAAAATGTCAAAGAGAACCTAAGGAAATGACTTGAGTAAATTTATTTTTGATAGAGGTATATCCATATCCATTTTTTTAAAAATATAAAGCTTCATATATGGACAGATAAAGCATATTGACTGGGATAGTTAACAAGGATTCAAAGTAATCTTTATGCTGGTTCCAGTTGAGCTGCTGGTGAGTAACTGTCTACCACTGTAGATACCTGTGTACGGTAGCTTACTAACCAGTTGGACTTTTGTAACTAAAATACCAGAATCTATTGAGAACTAGATTTGATATAAATCTTATATACTTAGTCAATAACTCTGCGGTGAGTAAGCGTCTGGCACCGTTGAATATCATAGATGAGCTATAGTCATATCAGCTGGATTTGAAAGACATAACGTCATACCTCAGCACCTTCCTTACGAAGGCTTTTTAAGTCTATGGCCATATAAAGAGCGTGCTGATTTGCCGGTGTTAATGTTCAGATCCTTGGACCAATATGAATCATCTGTCCTACAGGACCTGATTGATTCTTGACCTTCAATATTTGGTCTCCAAAATCAAGGTCTTATTCACTGTCTAGGGGACATATACTCAACCAAACAAGTTAAAAACCATCCATTTTTTCAATATCTAATATGATATGGATCATTATATGAACTAAAGAATATCTTGATATTGATAATCATGGTGGCCCTTAACATATTTTGTTGAGTTTATATTTATGTTCTTTTGTTAGGAGGAATAGCCATGCAAGAAAGGGGTGTGTTAACTTACTTAAAAAATAATTAGTGATAAAACATAAGTAAAGTTAGAATATCAAACAAGTTTCAAATAAACAACCTTGAGAGATAGCTGCAGTGTCTGTTGAATAAGAAGTAAAAGAGTGCTGACAGAAGCTCTTATGGTAAAGATCACCAGTGTGAGTGTCTAGAAGCTTGGACTTGATTCGTCATTCCTCCTGGAACCAGTCAGGTGATTCCTGCATCTATTGACTTACATTAATGAGGGGTGTATCGAGCACAAAGACAAAGCAATTTTTTTTTCCTTTTTATTTCCCCAACTTATTTACAATGTGTTTACATCCATTGTTTTATGTGTTGAAATTGAACAAGGTATATCATAATTCGACATGTATACATGATCATATGTTGAAGAGGTTGTGAAATGTTGACCAGAATGTGTAGAAATTGGCATAGTTGCAGTTTTATATCATCGAAGGAATTAGATCATGGTTTTTTCATACATCTAATACATAATAACTAATAATAACCATGAATATATAGACTGGAATGATAGCACAGTATTCCTCAGAAAGGTATTGTATACATAAGCCTGGAATTAAAAAAGAATATTTTTGGGAGGCTGCTTTTTATTATCCTGTGATTAGCCCACTATTACTAAGTAGAGAGTTTTTATTATGATAACTTTCTGTTTTTACGCTATAATGCACACCGGGGACCTTAGCAGGGAGGAGGTTAACCTTAATTCAGTTTATCATAATATTTTTATCACAGCACTATAAATTAGACTTCTTGTAATACTCTATGGGGGCTAGCGCCAAGTGTTTATGCTACCTACATAAAAGGAAATTTTGGGTGAATGGAGATTATGTACTGAATAAGTGATTGTCAATCTTTTTACTCATTTTTTTTTTTTCATTCTGGATAATTTGAAAGATGAATTTTTTAACTCTAGGTTAAAGTTTATGGAATGATTCAAAATTGGAAAAAAGTTGAGAATCTTTGTTACATTAATGTAACATGTTGAAAATTCTTTTATAAAGAATAAAGCGTGTCATTAAAGGTTTATAAGGACATGGAGAAATAAAAATTCTTTACGAAATATTGCATGCTTTTAATTTTAAAAAAATGGTTGAAATAACAGTTTTGTCAGCCTGTGAGCCTGTTCATCCTTTATTTCAATTTAAACAAAATAGGACACATGTTCTTGAAAGAATTTCAGAATATCATATGATGACTTAAACATTTTTGGTGATTTTACAAATAAGGAACACGTTTTCATTGCTTTTCTGTCAGAATTACCAAAATGTCAGAATTTACCAAATTCAATTACAAACATAGGTTTTGTGCTCATCAAACCATTGATATTATATTTTTAAGAAAAAAGTTATAAATACTGAATCTTATGTACACTTCATTAAAGAAATTCTTTTTTCTCACATTAAGTGATTTGATCTTCATCTGTTCCATTTATTGAACATAAAACGCCTTTATTAGAGATTCCTGACCTCCTGTTAACCTTAAACCTTTGGTAATTTCTGTCACATACAGCAAGGTGTGAAATATCAATAGCAGCAACTAATTTCATATCAAGAAAGCTAATCATCAAAAGATTTAAAGGCAGAAATCTAATCCTAGGGTGATCTCTGTGAATGTATTTTTACCTGTTGACGGGAATGCGTACCTCTCGTTAACCCTAGTCGGACAATGGTCAGTGTCACTGCAAGGTGTGCCTAGTAGGGCCTGGTTACCTGTGTGTCCACTTTATGACCAAACAATAGGTTTAGAACACTGTAACTGGACAGGTAATTCTCATTTGGTCAGCCACAGACCATGAGGTCAATAGGGAGTTTGACCATAAGGTCAATAGGTAGTTTGACCTCAGATCCTTTTCTGAACAAGCTGGCAAATGAACTTTTGAATTTCAGTTAAATGAACTGAACTGGATGAAAAGTGTTGAATGTGTTCATAAATGAGTTTATCAATGACTTTTCAGTCATTGTATTGCCTTAAGAAATTTCCTTTTAACATAACTGCGAGCATTTTTAGAAGGTTTTATTGTAAGGTGACCATGTGTGAATTCCATAGAGATTTGAACTCCATGTCCAAGCAAATCTAAGCTGACTAATCAACCAAGTGTGCTAGTATTGAGATATCTAATCGAAATGCATGAAGTTTCAATAAATTCTTAAATTCTTTCTAAATAATGACTGTCTATTGATGATTGATATCAGTATACGGTAAGACAACAGAAAGTTTTCAAACTGATAAAGACATTATTCATCTTTTAACTGTTTTATTATTTCACTTTTCACTTTTTTATTTTCAACATCTTTTATCAATGTGTTTGATGTTAACTTATCATATAAATCAAACTGCAAATGATTAAAATTGTAGATATACTGCTACGTGGGTAGTATAATGATGCATGAAACATTTCAACCTGTCATAATAAAAAGTCTTCTCAAATATGATCTGCTTATAAAACTAGTAGCAACACAATCAGTATTTTAAAAATCACTCTAAAAAAGTTTAGCAGATGCCATTATCCACCATTTTTTTTTATCTTTGTGAAAAAAACCCCAAATTTTTACAAATAAATCACATAAAGTCATAAGTTATTAACCCTGTCGCTTATATATTTTGAAAAAGTGTGTGGTTCTCTTGACACATTTGTAGACATGAATAAGCTGTTTCACACCAAAGATGGCCCATTTACGAGACTGATATACCCGCGGTATATATTTTCTCATTCATGGGAAGGACCTGAGCAGAAATAGTAATTCACTTATAAAGTGCCCATTCATGGGTTGTTCCTAATGACTTGCTATCTCACGCTTCTGTACAGGAAACACAATGTTTTCAAGGTTAACAAAAATGCTGTCTCATCAAAATCTACTCCTTTATTGTATAGATATGACCATCAACTTCTGAAAGTTGTAGATGTAGATAACTTCTGTTGTAGTACAGTGCCAATAAATATTCGGTCTCCTATTATTTTTTATTATAGATTTGTTAATATTTCATATGAAATAATACAGATCTACTGCTGGACGTTTAATCTTGACACGATTTGATGTTATGTCAATTAAATTAAACTATGAATAAAGATGATGAAACCATCAGTCCTCTTGAGAAAACTCATGAATACTGATACCAACAGTACAATTTTCAATTAATTCATGTGCATCTTTATCACTCTTAAAGTTTGCTTGTAGATAATAAAATGGATTTACTTTGACATTCCAAACAAGTTGACTAATACAAATTACTTGCACTCAAGGTTCTGATTTTTAAAAATACAAGAAAGAGAGCAACACTATAGGCCATAAAGCATAAAGGAAGGTGACAGTTATTACATTAAAAATGTCCTTCCTGAAAGGAAAAAAATGTTTTCCTACTTATGAATGAAACAAGTTAGCAATAAAGTTCACAAAGCTTTCAAGGGGACCGTAAAAGCCTCTCTGACGGGAGGCTTTCTCATATCTTAGAACCCTGCAAGTGTAATGAATAATCTCTTTTATATTTCATCTCATTAAGGCTCTTCCTTGTCCTTTTGAAGAATTTGAGGATCAGGGCTTTGTGAACAAAAGACAATTTATTGCAAAAATCTGACTGGTCTGTATAAAAGTGACATTTATATTGTATTTTAAAGACATTTTCATACACTAGTCTTCTTTCAATTAATTCATTTCCATTTAAGAAAGTGCATGTTCAGAGCGCTGTCATTCATATGCATCATAAAGTAAAAATGTGTGACATTTAAATCCTTTAGAAAGTCTCACTTCACAGAGGAGAGGGTTCAAGCCTGTCAAGCATTACGTTGAGGGCCCATCACAATACACACCTCCATTTATGTTCACTTCATATTCTCATGTTTGGAATGCAATAATAGCATCATTCAAGAAACATTGAGTGGACATGTGTCATTTGCAGCCTATGAGGTAGGTCTGCATTCTCTGATGTCTTCAACACCTCCTCCCATCCCAAATTTCTTCCAACTTTTCCGTCTTTTCCCCATTACCTCAACCTTCTCATTAGCTGTTTTCTCAGCACCTTACACAAGTCATTATCACAGCTTGCTTTGCGCCTGTCACAGTGGGTGGTTGGTTTAGAAATGGTGACAATAAATGTTATGTGTCGGTATACACTAAGTATACACTGAGTATACACTCGGTATAAGGCTACCCGAGTCACCCAGACATGGAAATAGGATCGGTTTGTTCTGTCTGATACACCTCACTGCACATACATTAGTCCATCTGTGTTTATCCGGTGCAAACCATCTCCTAGCCTTGGTTTCCATCTTTCTTGCTTTAAAGGTAAAACTGTTCATCCAAGTCAAAATTGAAATTATTTTTATGATGGGATGACTTTTAAACAATCTGCGAATTGTAAACCAATTATTTTTTTCAAATCAGTAAAAAAAACTTTATTCATAAATGCTTTCAGTGTTTCAAGTTGAATCTACCAAATATTTTATTGTTTAGAACTTTCTCTTCCTCCTGTTCAAACCATGTTCTTGCTTTGGTTTCAGTACCTCTTTGTTTCACCAGTTCAAACCATCATTTGACCATCGTTTCCATCCCTCTTTGTTAATCAAGCTCAAACCATCTTTCGACCATCGTTTAAATCCCTCTTGGTTATACTCCAATTCAAACCACTTTATGAATTCTGTCTCTCTGTATGCCTGTGACTCTGGCTGTTTCTGACAGTGTGTCTGATGTAACTCAAAATATTGGGAGTATACACCATTATGCAACCCATGTCATTTATGGTTGCAATAAAGTTGGCATAAGACTTTTTAGATTTGGTTTCAGTCTTCCTGCAAATTCTCTTCATTGCAATACTTAATTGTGTAACCCTTATCATAAGACCTTTTAATTTTCTGGAAACCATAACCATGTCCATTATTAGTGGTTATTCAGTGATTTGCATTTGAATCTTGAAGTATGTGTCCCTTTCCACCAGACCATTCAGATAATGTAATAATTCCCAAACAAATCAATGATCACCTCATCTTAATTACAAGACTGATTTTTTGTTAATTACCCCTCAGTTTTCTGCTCATTAAGAGGATACATACACACCCAAAGGACAGACTGTCGGTCTCTCTCAGAGCCATCTTGTAACAATTCTTGTGGTCAGAGAAGGAATGATTATAATTATGTTCACTTCATCTCAAGGATCGTCAGTTTTCAGATTGTTTCAGTGTGCTGCTGAGTACCAGCCTTGTTTGTGGTCTTATTTATTTTATTACAGAAGTGTTTCTGAGCTGTTTACAGTTTGATTTGCTGATACCCCAGATCATTACTAAATCAATTTGCCAAGCAGGTGGCCTGTCTCAGTGAGCAGGTACCCTCCACAGCTCTCCACACAGTGTTAATGGCTTAGTATACTAAGACTTCCTAGTATTAGATTTTGTCAAAACAGCTCACGTAAGTTTCATAATGAATTATAGAATTCTTGAAAGAATCTCTTTGAAAATTGTTATAGGAACTCTATTCAAGATAGATTTATCAATGTAATCACCTTCACCATAAATTCATTTATTAAGATTCATCTTTTCAATTTCATCTCTGTCTCCAAGAATTTTCCCATCTTGAACTATGCCAATCATGTTAGCATTTGTGTAAATCAGGTTATAGTAAACACTTTTTAAGGATAGGGTGGGGAATGTATCCTATGTCATGTGTTTGAGAGCCTTTGAAATACCTACACCAACCATTCATTTCTTCATAATTAAACTTTTAGTAATACCTACATTAGAATGACAAAAATCATATTGGTCCTTTACCAATACTGAGATTGTCTATGTACTCACTTTGAACAACGATGTCTTTAAACAAGAATATACTGCATGTATTTTCTGTAATTTGTTATTAATTATGAGAGAAATTATGAGAATGAGATGACCAATCATAAGAGATTTGTTGATCTATTTAGGGCAGAACAGAACACTGTGTATCATTTTACCTGCATATGCATAGACATTCTGGAAATTCTGGAAAGTTTTTGAGTTGAGACTTGTGTTAAAAGGCCACTAAGAATGGTATAGAGATACGGATGTAGCTCAGTTTACGTAGGTTTACTTAGGACAATGAAGAGTTGGGATTATCATTGGCATTCACTGGATCAGAAGCTCTAAGAAGAGTCAGAGTCACATCAAGAATCATTTATACGTTCTTTGATTCAGTGCTCATGACATGAAGTGTTGATTTCTTACAATCTGTTTTTTCTCTCGGAACATAACTCCACATTATGATCTCCTTTTTAGTATACCCCATACGCAGAGGGAAGCATCAGAAATCTCTTCTGGACTGTTAATCAACATGCCTATTTTGCTTCATAATATCAATTTAACTTCAAAGAGAAATTATACTCAATTACACAAAGCTACTAATTCTCTGCACAGGGTGTCCTATATTCTATTCAAACGCCTCTTTCATAAAGGTGTTGTCACTCAAAAAGGATTTACATTACATTTTAGAAACCCTTTACATGGTCAATCTAGATGCACATACCCCTGGATGTTTATGCCAGAAATGAATCAATAGTAAAATTTACAACATTCATGTCTCCAAACTGGCTGTTAGACTCCATCTGCCGTGATCCATCCCCAGCTTTGTAAGGGGAGACTGTCACTCACTGCTATCTAGCATGTTTGGACAGTCATGAACTGTTGCTTTTCTCCCAATGATAATGCTAATCTGTTATGAGAGAGTGATTGCACCCGTCTCCACTGTGTAGCTCAAATCTCCTGTGTATAACCTGTGTTAAGAGATCACAAATCAGTCGCATCATTCACCTCAGTTATCATTCTGCCCGAGTTGATTGTTTACAGAACATGAACTCACTGTTTAATAAATACAAACTACATCACCATGTGGTTCCATGATGAAAGGGCTGGGCTATCAATCGTTTGTTTCTCCTTAGCATTTCTTCCTTTACAACCCAACCACCTGCCAAGCTTAATGTGAGTGATCTATGGTGGCTATTTCTACAGTCCTGGCTGCCTGCAATTATACTACTAATTTACTAGCTTCCTTCACTTAGGATTACTCGCTGGAACTACCATTGCTACTGCGTCTACTACTGGCTCTTCTACTGCTTCCACTACTTCTTCTACTACTGCTTCTACTACTGCTATTGCTGCCGCTTTTCCACTGGCTATGCTACTTCTACTTCTATTATTTCTACTTATACTACTACGTCCACTACAACGTCTACTACTACTACTACTACTACTACTACTACTACTATTATTACTATTACTAGTATTGCTACTACTACGACTTCTACAACCATTTTTTTTATCACTTTATTTCTTTTCTGAGGATTTGTACAGTCATTTCACATACATTCTCAGTATTTACTGTATTTACATAGTATATATATACTCATCTATATATGATGAAATATATAGGTCATATAGCATTTATCTTCAACTATGAATGATGTCAGATTTACATACTTGACTTAACATTTTATACATTTTCTTTCAAAGCACAAAGAAAAAGAAACAATGAGAGAGAAACTTCTCAGAAATAATTCTATGTAAAACGACTGTGGCAAGTAGACCAAAATGATATGAATTTTTCATACCTACATTCAGTATAGAGTATCTGCTTACTGACGTTATAAGTTTCTTGAAGAGATGATTTCAGACCGTTTATATGAAGAGTTTTGTTTTTGCATTTACAGCTGTATATAAAGTGTTCGGTTACAATAAAGATCAGATTTAGAACGTCATTTCTTTTTTCTTTGTAACCAAACAATATATATGAGTTATATTTGGTTCCAAAGTTATGTTAGTTTTACCTTTGATCCATTCAAACAAGTGATGCCACAGACTTCTTACATGTTCACTATCAAATACAAAATGATTTTATCAGGTTCATAAAATAGTCTTTACATCCTTTAGTTAATTTTCAAATTGTCAGGAATAAAAGGCATATCAACTTTCTTTTCAATACTCCATGCATTGTTCTGGATGTATATCTTTAAACAATGAATTAAACCTGTATATTCCAAGAAATTTGTTTTCAGGTGGTATATTTCTTGAAATTCAGTAAAATTGAGAAATGTGCCATCTGTTTTCAAAAAATCATTTCATGAATTTTATATTTGCTGTTAGATAGTGTTTCAGCAAAACTGTTTTTTGGTCTATCAAAATAGTGTCATGAGTCCAGAGATACTCACTTCGCGTACCGTTTACAGTTATATTACTTTTTAATTTTGCCAATGCATCGAACACCTCTTTCCAAAAAACATTTCTTATATTTGGTATAAAAGATCTTCTTAGCTAATTTGATCCCATTTCCATTGCATTTAAGACAGTAGCTGGTAAAAAGCATTTAGTAAGATGATTCAACTTAGTCCCCTGTTTTCATAGTTTTATATGACCAATTTTCTTTTACTTGATCGGGTTTACCTCTTCAGATGAATAAGAAACATTTCTGTTGTAATTCATTTATCACATCTACCTACATCTATCTATGGGTTGGGAATTTATTTAAAAAGATGGTTCAGTGTTGGTAATATAAGACTTTTAAGAACAGTTATTCTACCCATAGGCGTGAGATCTCTCCTACTAGTACTTCTACTACTACTTCTACTATTAGTACTACTTCTACTACTATGAAAACTACTTCTACTATTATTTGTACTACTACTTCAACTACTTCTACTACTTCAATTACTACTACTACCACCAGCAGGCCTCCTCTAATGTTTTTGAATTAATATCATGTACTCAAAAACCATTCATCAATGCCACTAGTTAATTAATTGTTAAACTAAAAGACCAAAATATTCACCCCTATTTTGTTATAACCATTGTTTATTTCTGATCCTGGTTAGTCGTTCGTAGACATGCACTGAAGTCCATTGTGACAAGCTAGGTTGTGAGGAAAGATGTTCAATTCCAGATTCCCCATGATGTCCTCACAAGTTAGCTCAAGCGTTTTGGTCAGTTACATATCTGAACTATGTAAACAAAATTCTTAATTCAAGAAATGCATCTATTTCTCAGTGATCTTCTTTTATCAACATTGCAGCTCAAAGTCCATGACCCTTCAGTCCTATCATCCTTATGCTAATGCAGACCTTTCTTTTATGTATTTTTAATGATAAATGCCTTCTTTTGATTGACTTGTCAGTTCAGAAGAATTTAGTTACCCCTTTAAACAGGCTTTTCTATTGCATTACCAGTTTGTTTGTATTGCGTCAAATGATTTTAGGTAGCTTTACTTTTACTTTTTTCCAGTTAGTAGTAATTACATATGCATATGTATTGATAGAATATCCACAAATTTAGATATATGGTCATTTGACTGACCAATTTCACCATGTCATGTCATAGAAAGTCTTTCCACTCTTGTAAGGGCATAAAATATCTTCACTTTTAATTACCTTTTCAATGAATAACTTGGCACTTTTCTTTGTCAAATTTTCAAATCTAAAAAACTTAATATTACCTTCAGTACCATGTTTCAACTGTATTATACTATGATTATGTATTTATAACAGAAACAGAACTGGTCCTTTGAATCTTGTTTCCACAAAAACTACCAGTAGCAAAACTTCCCTTTAATCAATTCAATCTACCCCTATACCTAGACAGGCTATTAGCTTGATACCCCGGTGACTCATGCAGAATGAAGTCCGTTTTGACAGGGGTGTGATGATAGATGATCATGGCCAGATTCCCTCTTGATGTCCTGTCCAGTATGGTCAAGTGTTTCCGGCCACCACACCTGGTTATCACCTGCGAGGGGGACGAGTTGATCCCCTAGTAAGACAGGTAACATTGTCGTTAGATCACCACGATACCTGCCAGGTAATTGAAGAGCTGTCTCACTGACCCACGATGTCTGATTCAACTTTAGATGTACCATGTAGATGCTTGATGCATGTCCTGAACAGTATCATGTTCTACATGAGTACGTGACATTGATTTCACATTCAAACTTGAACACTTATGATTTTGGCATGTTATTTCTCTTTGGTGAAGACTTCAAATGTTGTTCTTGAATATGTTATGTACCAAGCTTATCATATTGAGCTTATTATGTGTTTTATATTAAATGATATGCAGACTCTCATATAAAAGAACAGTGAATTATGACTATTTTCGTGGATGTGCAACTTGAGAACAAATTAGGAATCATTTACCTATACAGAATAAAGAAGTTTTATGATTTCCAAAGTAGTCATCAGTACAACTTCTATTATGCCAATCAAGTATGTCTTTGTGATACATGTTAGTAACTTTAAGCTCTTGAATGAAGATTGACAGTATTTTGTAAGCTTACCATACATTACAAGGTAGTTCAGCATGGTCTCTGTTTGGTGTGAACTTTTAACTCCTCGTCAAGCGAGATGTGTAGCTGTCTCTTCAAGCCTGCGTGCGTCAGTGTTGTATTTTGTTATGCAGATGATGGAGAGCTAGAAGTCACTGTCATGTGTTCCTGCATGATGCAATTGATATCTGAGACTTGAAGTTAGATTAACATTATTGCATAAACTTTCTTGTCTTTCAAATAGTTTCAAGTAATGGCCGTTTCATGTTTGTGCAAGAATTCTGTTCTTGAGAGATTTAACAATGACCGTTTACAAAGACTTCATTGTTTTTACTTTTGATCATAAAGGTTGAAAAATGTAGCTTTTTTGAATGAGTATTTAATAGGGACTCAATGTTAATCTGGTGATGATCTGGCCCCCGAAAGGTAAATGGTTAAGTAGCTATGATTAGAGATACATACCATTTAGATAGTGAACAAATGTAACATTGTTTTATTGAGGATCACAATATCTACAGTAGTTGAGGCAAGATTGGTGATTCAGTAAGCTACTGGTACAGTAAATGCTGATGGTGTTACTTGACTCGGAGGATGTGGGTTTGTCTCCTTGAAGCGTCTCAACCCAAATAACTATAAGAATTTGTACTGTTGCATTAGTACAATCCATAGATAAAAATGTTACGTAGATGTGCATGATAAGACTATAGAGATTGTTTCAGTATATACAAGTAAGTGGTCAAATACATGATGACCATGTAGAGGTATTTACCCAGGATTACAGTGTTGACCAGTGGGGCCACCCATACCCTGTCTAGGTTAATATCCCTCTTGATATCACTGTGTGTTGACCACCCAATATCTCCAGCTATCAAAGGATAGCAAACACACTGACCAGTATATTGACCTCTAGCTTTTCGTGTGTAAATATATACAGTGGCTTGACCATCTGTTCTGGGTAGACTGACCAGTAGCAAAGGCACTTGCTTAACTGGAAGGCCAGTCATAAACTGATAGGCATCCAAACAATGTTAAAATGTCAGAGGGCAATGGATAAACTGTTTACTACTTGTGAACAATACAACCAGGTTTTGTTCATTTTCATAGTTTATCCATTGTGATATATTATGATGTTCAAAGTGTCTTTAGGATATCTTTCCTTTTCTTGAGACAAATCTTGGATAAGTCCTTCATTAAAAATCATTTTTATTGTATGATAGTTTGTTGATTGACCAATACTTTAAAAAATGTTGTCCACAAATACTGCACAATGTATGTAGAAATCCCTATAACAAAACCTGCTGTTTAGGCATTACATTTTTTATCAGAGATACCATGATCCAATAGATCTCACAATGCAGCTTCAGCTTGTATTCTAAACCTCTCACATGGATAAGGTTAGGAACATAAGCAGATATCTCTGATGGAGTCCTGGAGGGCGTGTTGGATTTTTCAGATGCTCAAAGCTGTACAAGATACTTCAATATAGCTAATGGTTATTGTATTTATTATGTACTTGAGTTTAGCATATAATGCATCAAATATATTGGATTTTGAAAATTTCTTATGAGAATATAAAACAGGGTATGCAAATTTTGTAATACTAGCAGTTCATCTTTCTTTGGTTGATGGTAAGATCAGATCAGATGTTCCATATAGCCTTTAAGAGTCAAAGGTTTTGTATGGTATATGCACTTAAGATTAAGATCTTGTGTATCAAATACTTTCTGTCATCAAAATAGACTTATTGATTATCACAAAGAAAAGATGCTAATTTTCTATCTACTGAAGTTCATATTTCTATGAGATTGGTTAAGTAACAAGATACACCCATTAAGTTTAAGGAGACATCTATTCTTGTATGATGTAAGTACTCGAGTGTAGAAGCTTTTGAAGTGAGTAATCTTGAATGAGGATGTGAGGTGCAAAACAAGAAGGCTTGTTCTGTAGACGATGAACTCAAACTTTATCAAGTACAAGGGTGCATACAGTACAACTCCCAAGCACCCGGTGCTTTGGAAAATATGGTCCACACACAAAACAATATCAGAACTGTAAGCATTGGGAGCATCACTATCATCCTTTCAAATTCCATTGATGACAAAAGCTGACCGTACCATCCCATTCAATATTATGTCAATATTTTACTACCAAAAATTGCAAGTAATCTGCACTTGAGAAATTTTTTTGAGAACTAAGTGTCTTATGTGAAAATTTATATATAAATGGGTCTCATACACACAGAACTAAGTAAAGGTAGCATCATTTAAATGTTTTCTAATTTCACTGATGAGAATAGCTAGCTTTAAATGTATCTTGTCATTGCACAAGGCTTTACCACGTCCTCAATCAGGTATTCATTAAAAATCACTGATTGCTAAGATTATGATGTTCTGAAAAGTTCTTGCCAGCATAGTGATTTTTGTTTCTGGGTTTCCTTGATTACAAAAAAATCCAGTATCTCCTGCCTTTGAGGACTTACATTCAAATTACCAATTATTTCAATTTTTTATGACATACAAAGGTTACAATGAACAGTTGCAATTTCTACATCAGGTTACGACCATTTGTGTGGCAGTAGAGTAATTTCATTGGTTTACTTCCTAGGAATTTATTGCATTCTCCTCACATAAACAATTCTTATGAGTATATATTTTTGTCACACATCCTGTATTACACTAGAGGTTTAGGTGTTAATATTTCCCAACTGCCTCTCTAAGTTATCCTTTAATGGCCCCAATATAAACTTGATATTTGGAAAGATGAGTAAAATGAGAAACATTTAGGCATGTGTGTTAAACTAACTGTTGAACTTTGGCCTCCAGAGTCTGCTCCTCAAGGGTCAGATTAACCTGGAGCGCCATCTATCTGGCACCAGGAGTTATCCCCCTTAATCCCCCTCGAAGCGCTCAACACATGCTGGTGTAGATATCCCGTATCAAGCATGATATCATTACATGCCCCACTCCATACCCTCATGCTTCAAGCCCCAGACTGTCTTTAACACGAGCATGTCTGTTTGATAGAATATATTAGTCTTGTTTTACAGTCTCACCTTCATTCACCTTTGACTTCAATGTCTATAGTCTACTGAACAGGAGATAATTCTAGATTCCATTTAAACTGGCTGATTTTCTTACTTTGTTTTACTTCTGAAGTTTTTCATCATCTGATATCAAATATGTTGTTACCAAAATTAAGTAAAAGCATTAGTTGATTATCTCTACAAAGGATGAATAAATTGGAAAAGAATCTCAAGTTGGCTGTTCTTCAAGTTAAGCTATCCTGCAATATTCTGAAACCTAATACAAAGGATTGTAAAACACAAAGTTTGAGTAATTAAATGCAATGACCAAGTAAACTACAGAACTTGTATCCATTTCATATCAACTTATTTCTGAAGGATAACAATATTAAGTAATTTTTTCAGAGAGACAATAAAGACCAAGAGAAGGAGAGAAAAGTTTTCCAGTATAAATCTTCATTAACCAAATCTCAAATTCAGAAGTATAAACATACCACAGAACAACCTCTCTGTTTGATTTAAACTTAATTACCCCTGCTGATGTTAAGTTTCATTGCTCTTTGTGTAACTCCTTGACCTAGAGAACAATGGAAGAGCGAGATACAGGTGTGGTGTTGATACTTACACGCTTACATAACAAATAAACATCCCCGACAGCATGCTGCAAGGCAGTAAACATGATCCTGGGCCTGTACAAGTCTTCCTTGATGCTCCAGCATGCCGCTTAGCAATTAATTGGTGAAAGCTACTTGGATGTTTATCAGTTAAAAATCACTACTTTACTTTGGAACAGTTTTTTGTGTTGCATTGGCTTTAACATGTTATGAAACTGCAAAGATTGGTGTTTTTGCTATATTCCTAATGAGGTCTTTATGATGACAGATGCTGAACCTATTGATAAGTGGTTGTTTTTCAATGCGGTGTGTGTCTTGGAGAAGACTTATATGGGTTGTTTAATTTAATTGATATCTTTTTGATAAGAAATAATTCAGAGCTGCTGTTTTCTAACATATAGTAACTGTAACAGGGTAAAATGAAAGTGTTTCTTTTCCAAGCTTTTGAAATAAAGGTAATAATTCTCTTGCACAATTCGTAACATCAACGTCAACTTGAAGGACCTGGGTTGGAAACCTACATCAAGGGGTTGGTTCCCTATCACTTCTGTGACCTCGCCCTCAACAGAGGTGTAAGAAACTTACAGGATGGAGAATTTAATCATGTACATGAAGCCCTATGACTCTGCTGAGCTGTTTGCTGTAGGTTGATATAAATCTGGTAAATAAAATGGGTCCACCAATCTCCTGGGTTGTGGCTGTGGAGTACATGCAGTTGCCGACACAGGACGAGCGTGATGTAGGTTGATGTAACTACATACGTCATGAGGAAGCAGTCAGAGACAAGAAGCAGTGGAAGCATGGATCTCTCCGCTTGGGATCAGAAACATCAGACGAATGAAATGGGCCATGTCTTCAACCCTTGCTCTGTGCGCTGATAAATGTTATGCTTTGTGATAGGGATGTTACACATTGTAGTGATAGTAGAAAAACATGATAACTGTGTTATACATTGTATTGGTGAGAACTATGAGAAATATACTTTGTATTGAAAGGGTATAATTATGTTCAATAACTATGTTGTACATTGTTATCATATTCTTGTACTTGTACATGTACTGAGAAATAAACTGTGTTATGTCACTCATGAATTCACTGTAAAGACTCATTCATCAAATTATGAGTATCTTAATATAAGCGGAATAACATAATTTTGGGTGACTTTACAACCTGCAACTACACTGACAAGGCCTGGCTTGCAACTTGATAAGGGGTATACTACTCTTAACTCAGCTTCTAAATGTTTGGAACTCTCTGAAGTTGAAATCTACAAGATATATTCAATTGCTAAAATGTGGAAATATTTCGATTAGGACTTTCAATAGAAAATCGCTTTTCACTTTGGAAGTGAATAAAGCAGCTACCATACACTTCTCTCTTTGTACTGCTCTGCTATGGAGTTTACTGATAGCACCTTATTTCAAACCTAGGCACAATTTGTATAGTCCAAAACATTTCCCCCATTGTCTATATTATTTTTATATAACAGCATACTAACTCAGATTGACAATCACAACCAACATGATCAAACTGTTTCTTTAGGATTATGGTAACAATGATTAAACAATGCGATATGGGTTTTTTTACTTTGGCAATTAGGTATTTCATCAAGTTATGAAAGTTTTCTCATCTGTAAAGATGTTAATGTGACACTTGAATGACATAAACCAGCAAGCAATGATCTCCAAATACTCGCTGAAGAACACACAGAACAACAGACAATATAACAATTACAGCCAGTGTGGAGACCACATGATCTATCCATTGTAAAAAAAAAGATGAAATTTGGCCAAGTAGGTCAAGATTAAAGCTTGGTTGCCGTGAAAGTTGTTTAATTTCTCCTTTTATCAGTTGATCAAACAAGAAGGAAGGCAGTACAGAAGAAAGAAAAGATTTCAGAGTGATTGAGCACAGAGGAGTGATATAGTTCTGAAGGAGACTGCCCTAATGTCTTTCCTCCAAAATGTTTTTTTGCTAGTGAGCTCGTGACCTTATTCTGAAGAAAAATTGGATGCTGAATGATGCTCAATGTTCACTTGGAAAGAGCAGCAACGTTTATGATATCATGTATACGTTATAGATTTATATAAAGGTCCTTCTATTTCACCTGGTAGAAAATATAAAAATTTGAGAAAATAGCTCAATCCCTTCCTGAATTGGTGACCCACTTCATAGCCAGATCAACTGATAGTTTGAGAAAATTGAAAATGAATAGTGAAGTTGAGGTAAAGTTGGTAACACTTTAGGCAGTGCCATGTTTATTGGAAAGTAGGAATATGTCAGTATATCCATGTTCATGAAAGGGTCCTACATCTATTTGTGAAGAGACTGGTAAGCATATCCATTTTTGTTCATGAAATGACACTCCAATAGAATATCCAATTTCTACAACGATTTAAAAAAATGTTTTTAGCAATAACAAATTCTGGATGGTTATGATGCATTTTTTCAAAAAACATTTCAAAACCATGAAAATAGTGAAAATAACACCATCAGCCATCTATGCTGGACAAATTCATCATTTTTCATTTGATATCTTTTCTTATATCTGAAGATAAATAGCATTAAATAATGTAAAAATGGATAGTGAACAGGTGGAATATTCCATTTTTTGCATTTTAAAAAACTTTGATCTTTGCATTTGTTGATGTTTTCTTAGACTTGTAAATAGATACAGAAAGTTAAAGCCATAATGAATAACACTTATACTGAAACTTGTTGATAGGTTTATACAATGTTTCAACCAGCAATATGGAACAAAACCAAATATTATCTGCCTCATGGAAAGATACTACCAACTTATCATTGTAGCATAAAAAAATTAACAAGCATGTTTAAAATGAGCAAATTTTATTTTCTTTACCAAGAAGAGTTAGAAGGTTGATGATGTTACTGATCACAAAAGATGATATTCTTCAACATTATCTGTTTGTGATTAATACACGCAGTATTTTGGTGCAGTACTTCACTGAATTTCAGCGCAGTACCATGCACCCATGGTTCGCTAGTTTCAGCCGATGCTCACAGGTTTCACCGCAATGCATAGCCACAATGGTGATGCAGGCTTTCTCCCTGCAATAATACTAGCAGCCGTGATATAAGTGAAATTCTCTTGACAGCGGCTTTAAACTACATATCACCTCACTTCACCATCAAGAGTTTGATGTATGATAGGAGATATTAATTCTTTAAATATCAACCATGTTTTTCCTTGTAATTGAAAGGTTTGATTGTAATAGATGGCAAATATGCTACAACCTGTAGCAAGTAAGATAAGTAAAGTAAAAGGGCTGTGCAATATCAGTGTCATACCAATATATTATGTTACACATTGTGTTACACAATCATTGCAATATTATTTTTATTCCTATCGCAATATATCAAACCAACTAATTTAAGGTTGAACTTATTCAGAAAGCTTGTTCTTATTTGCTTAATGTTTAAAAAATTCTTTTGGTGTGCAAGAATACATGTTTTGCTTTATTACAAATGATAGTAGACAATTTTAGATTTATAAGCCATCAAAATTTATTTACAAACTTTATCTATTAAGTAATGGTCTATATTTTCAAAAGATCTGAAGGCATTTTATCAAATGTTTAATGTTTATACTGCAGAAAAAAGGATAAAAAAAGTTTAACGTAGAGTTCATTCAATATATTGCAATATTATTGGATTACATGAGCTACATGTATATCGCAATATATTGCAATATGAAAATTTGGTATAAGCCCTGTAAAGCTAGTTTTTGGAATATCTATGATGAGCAAGCTAGGGATAATTTTGTTCCTTTATGTCACTTTTATTCGATTTATTTTATACCTATGGCTTATCTGTTCACAGTAATGCACTTATGATTATTTTTCATTTCACTTTATCTGAATTTATTTCTATTTTAACCTCTACATTAAGGCATACTTTTCATGCTTTTCTTATAACTTTAAAGCCCTTGTTTAATAGTCATCATTTCTCAACAACTATAGATCTCAAAGATAGCAGATGATAAGCATGATAGCGGGATACGAGATAGCACAGGACTTTTTATCTTGCATGTGTACTATGAATCAGACATGTTACATGGTTTAGAATCACACAGGTTGTCTAATGCACTCTAGTGCAGTGTGAAATGGGTAACAGAGTTGCTCTTGCTTGACGGAAACTGACATTGTCCTTATTCGGTTACGTTTGTTTTTAGTTAACATAAGACTATGATCATGCAGTTTGAAAATTGTTTAATGTTTAATTTTGAGAGCGATTTTGAGAAATAGGGTAGCCTCGTACACATGAATCACATAATGGTTGAGAATACTCCATTACTTTTCTAGAATGTTAGTTTCAAACTGTTAAATATTGATTTGTGCTATAAAGCAAATATGTGACCTAAAGGAAGTTTTGTTTTTGATTAATAGAGGTGGAATAACAAATAACTTTTACACGACTTGTCCTTCCTCTGCGGCATCATTTGCATCGATATATTTTTAGAACATTTGATCAAATATATAAAAAATTTCTAATTGAATGCATTCAGTCAAATAAGAAAATGCTTCAAATTCATGTTGGTTCAAAAGTCCTGAACACAAGAGAGATTGCTCACAACAATATAGAGACAAGCCACAACATACTATTTTCTTAACAAGCAGCTGTCTGGAAAGTATCTTCCTAAAACTATATTTACCTTGTGTAAAGCACAAAAAACATTACACTCTCATAGAGACTGCTAATTTCTACAAACCAGTTACTTATCGGTTGAAACACTGTCAAAACAGACTGAAAAGTTAGGCAAACACACAAAATACTACACAAAGTTCATAGAACCAGATTGTTGTTATCTGTCTGTGTTTGTTGATTCTTATCAGAGCCATTTTCCCACTTGGCAAATGTTTGATTTCACTCCCACGGAATATGTACACTTTGTATTTTATTGTTGTTAACGTGTCTTATATCTTGTGAATGCGTGTTCAGTTTTACAGACACTTATTTTATTAAAATCCTGAAAGTTGTATCTTTTAGTTTGCTGTTATTCCACTGATTGTTTCACATTATTTTATGCGTAACTTTGATGTGACATGTGGATCTGGGCAGGGCTAAGTCTGCTACCATCAGTGTAGTTCAGCAAGAATGGCTATGGCTCGCCTCATGGGTGACCAGCATCAGTGGATGTTCTGAAAGTTTCAATAGGTCTCCCTGTACCACACTGAGACATGAGTGTATTGAAGACTCATGGTGTCACCAAAGGTATACGACTTTATTTGAAATGGACCTCAGTTCATTCAGCAGGGAAATATTCTGAAAATTTGTCATCTCGGGTCAGACCGCGGTCATAATGTTGGTAGTACCTTGATCAGTCATTAATGGTTGGAAATTTTGCATATGAATATCCACATGATTGTTTTGGTGCCAGGTAGATTCAGTTTTCATTCATTCATATTTTATTTCAGGTGTGGCCAGTCTTCTTCTACATTCCTGTTGATGCTCGAAAAGTTTATTTACCAAAAGGTAAGTGACCTTCATTAATTTAAAAATAAACAAATAAACAAAGGTGTCAAACACCTTTTCACATTATTATGATATGCAAATTAGTGTGTTGAGGTGGTCAAAGGAACTTATGAACCTAAGATGTTCACAACTAGTTAATGAACTATTATTAGTATTTGCGTCCCAACATTAATGTCTACTTGACATAGTTATCAAGCATCAGACTTTATCATACATATTTCAGGGTAGGTCAAGTGCAAATGTGCTGTATCACAATCAAACAAGTAAAAAAAGTGTAAAAGAGCATAGGATTTTAAAAACTCAAGAAACGAATTAGAGATACATTACATTTAGATAGTGAACAAGTCCTACATTGAGAAAGAGAGATAGGTGATTTGGTTAGCTGCTTGTGTGATTAATGCTGACAGTGTTGCCTGACTTTTGATTCCACCCAAAAAGGTACAAGAATTTGAGCTGTCTAGATAGTGTGATTCCAAATATAACAATGTTATACAAAAACGAAAATAAGATTTTTAGAATGATAATATTACAGTTATTTTAGAATAACTGACAAAATGCAAAGAGTTTGTTATCAAAGCCAGATGAAGAGGTTGATACTTTGAATTAACCTTTAATATATGCATTTCTTTATACCCTCTTCATATCCTCTGCAACTTGAGATGATTTAACAATGGCTATTTACTGAGTTAATCCCAAAGACAGTAGATTCTTCACCGATGGTGGAGTTGCTACACACCGCTGACATCTCATTGTCTCTCTTATCGTATGACTCAAACCTCTAATCCTCTTATAGATAGATAAAACATCAATGTTACATTTCTTTTGTCAAAAAAAGACTTGACTTCCTCAGAATACAAGTTCAGAGCAATTAAGTTGTTTCTTGTTGATCCTCTGACTGACATGTTACCTCCATACTATTATTATCATGTGAAGCATCCCGGGCTCTTAGAGGAAAATATACGAGGGGTGATATTAGTCATACCCCTTTGGAGTTTGTGCTTGCATGGATTGAGCGGGTTGTGCATGTGTAGAAGTGCATATGTTCACAAAATAGTATAAGCATTCTCCCTTCTCCCACAATTCAATCTTGAACTAGAAACTAAATGCCATTGAAGAGCACATGGTCTTTGATTTTCAGTTATTGCTGAGTTTAAGGAAGGTTTTTGAAATCTTCTATAATTAAGGATTCTTCAAAGGGTAGGATGCTGTTATTCATATATATATATTTTGTATTGTTTATTTTATGCATTATTATAATTGAATTTTATGGTCTTAGTGAATGAGATAGGTGAAGGTTTCTTGAAAGTTGTACTGTTGCGTAATCTCCCAATTTGTATTCACAAGTTACAGCCAAACTTTTAAGACATTATCAATTATTGATCGAATGAAATTATTAGTTTGCACCATAGCCTTATAAATTTGCAGGCATATTAGTTAAAAGTTTGTGAACCAATATTACCACTGCATCTTGGATTCTTTTGAGTAGTAAACTTGCTGCTTTGAGGTTAAGTATTGAGTGCCCAATCAAATATCAAACTCACAATTTAAGTAGAACGTCAAAGGAAAACACTATTTAGATTGCATATTTTTAGTCTTTTTGGGAAAGTACTTTAATGCTGGTTTATAGAGGCGCATATCAGATATTTTAATATATTCACTGTTTCTGTCATTCTATCAAATGACATTTCTTTTCTCTGAGTAATATGTCCCTAGTTGTCTCATACCATATTCACATGAACATGCTGTGAATATCATAGACGCTGTAGACATTAAAAATGGGCTGTTGTTTTTTTCGATTTTAGTAACAATTTATTTCTTTACAAAAGAGAGAAAATTAACACTTAAATGCATCCTATTTACAAAAAGTCATTTCAGTTGCGTTAACAGTAGTCATAATTGACTTTTGAAATGGTTATCGTTGTCTATGTCAGTGTTAATTTTTCTACCTGGTCACATTAAACGAGACCTCCTTTGAGTCTCGTTTTTATAGTTCTTGTTTAGACATTTCAGCACCAGCATGGCATAGAGTGATAGTTGTCTATGTGGCTTTCAATGTATCTGAAGAGAAAAGAAAAATTGAAATTAAAAGTAATTCATTTCACTTAACTTTGAAGAATGTAGATCTCAGTGACATTCCAGAAGAAAGAGATTTTTGATTACAGAATCTTTAAGAACCATGTTTTCTCAAACACACTTTCGACTAATTTCAGCATTCTTTGATAAGCTGCAATATGGTTTTCCTTTTTTTCTCTCAAATTAATGAATATCATTTAAGCAATTTTAACCAATTAATTCTATTTTGCTTTTATAATTTTTAAAAAGTATTTTAACATTGATTGAGCTTAAATGAAAAAAATGACAACCAAACTTTTCATTACAAATCTTTCATATTTCGTTACATTGCGTGCAATACAGGCTTACCAAAGAAAAAATCGAATCGCAACGGAAAGCAGCGAAACGACCACATAAACAGACGAAATCGCATCACAATATTGCGATTCGATTTTTTCTTTGGTAGGCCTGCAATAGCGGCATGCAATTCTGAAAATCTGAAATTCTGAAAACTTGAACAAGACTTTAAGAGGTATTGTAGAAACATAGAGGTAGATAATATATCCATAGCAATAAAGAAGTAAATAAAACTTGTTCTCCCTCATTTCAAGATAATTGCCATAATTTGTGTTACTAAAGCTCTTTAGCAGTCATTCTTGTGATTAAACGAGAAAAAGTTCTCAAACTAAAGGCCAATAGACTCCATATAATTATCTAGTTGAAAGAATTTGATGTTATATATCATAGTACTTTAATTAACACTGACCTTTAGCTGACAGTTTGCTCTATTTAAAACTTTTTCAATTGATGCAAACTTAGGTCATACAGCAATTATTTTTCTTTACAAGCTTTTTTATGTATTTCAAGAGACCTTAATGGATTCTTCATTGAGGTTTTGAGTTATAAAAACGTAAGTCGGTAACTTTAATTTGCCTGAATTACAGACGACTGCACTTAAATATCGTACATTGATTACAAGTACCAGTATAGTATAGTTGTGTTCGGTAGAGATATTTGAAAGATTTCTTGTTGAAAATGTACTAACTTTCAAATTTCATCTCCTTTTGGTTTCTGATATGTATCAAAAGTTGAGAAATATTAGGAAACCCCTTTAGAGGGGTGCTGATTATTAACAACACATTCACTGTACCTGGATACATACATTTGTACAGAAATTTGGCACAATTTTATTTTGTGGCATTATTCTTTATCTTTCTACTTCAAAGGCTGGTTCTATCTTGCATCCAGAATTTGTATTTTGATTTAAACAAATCTGTAATTTTGACCTTTTTGTCATTTCGATGATGATCTAATATATGTAGTTGTAATATACTATTAGTGTAAATGGTCCATTTGTACAAGGTTTTTTTTCATGACATCATTTACAAATCCATAAATTTGAAAAGAATAGTGATAAACAGGAATATCACCTAAAATGTTTGTTTCCACAAGAAATGCCATGACGAAGCTGTATCTTCAACAAACAAATTAGCGAAAAAACACTAGCTGTATATACTCCATAGGAACTTTCCATGAGTTTCTGTGATTCATTGATACAAATGGGTCTTTGTCAAAGTGTTCTTATATTGTTCTTTTTTACAATAATAATTACCAACTTTGATGTTGATATCAATTCTATAAGGAAACAATGGTTTAGGTATCAATGTGATGTCTAAAAGAGTATTAAACAATTCAAAATTTATTCTTTTAGATTGTAAACTCTAAATATGAATTTAGAGATTTTCAAACAAAATAATCCTACATCTTCAGAAATTTAACCTTTTTTCCCTCATTCATCAAATTTGGGCGTTATGTCCCACTCGGCATATTTTTTTCAATCTCAAGATTTTAGATCTGTTTCAAGATCTTAGAAATAACCATTTTACAAGTCATGGAAAACATGTTCAAAATTTTTCTTACACTGAAACTGCCTTTAATTTTAAAAAACAGTCAGTGATAAAAGTGAATCTAGTTTAATTTGTGTCAAGGGCAGCCGTTAGTGGTCAGGGTCATGTAAGAACTCTTTGATGTAGGAGATAGAGAAACTATCAAGAAGATATGAACAGTGATGCACGTTTCCGCTATAGGACATCCCTGCACCTGTGATGCACATGCATTTTTTTGCACATGTTAACATATGTCTGTACATGTTTCACTTGCATGTGGAAAAGAGGGCAGATCATATTTGTTTGTTGACAAATCTGCTATCAATTAGGCATCATCCGCTAGCTCATGTTTATTGCACTTAATCATATCTTGGTTGGAATATAAGATGACATGTTTTTATTTTCTATAAAGGTCATATTTTCTTTAAAAGTATCATTTCATTGCAGTTCATTGGGATTTTTGGATCTAAACTTGATATCTTTTTGACATTGGTAAATGTGGCAATATATCACTGAGAAGGCTGTCTGATTTAGGGTGATAACAATTTCAGCAGAGCCTCCTTTCACAAAGCCTTAAGTTGATCTTAAGTCCTTAAGGTAACCTTAGTGCAATGTTAAAGAATGGGAGTTAAAGTTAACCTTAGTAAAGATTGCTTTGTGAACATAAGTAAATATCTAAGTGCTTTAACATCTGAGTAATATAAAATGTTTGGACATTTAGTCCTGAGGAAGAAGAGCTCTATAGATTTCAACTTCTTTATTGCAAGAGAGTGGCGATCCTGTGAGTTGATGTGAGTGAAATAAATGTATTCCTACTGGCTTTGGTCAGAGAGATATCTTTTTGGTTGAATTGGTAAAGTGTCTGACTCTCATCCGAAGGTCCTTGGTTCGAATCCTGATAGAAGTGATCTCGTAATCACTTCTGTAAGTTTATGCCATGGTTGAGTCCTGATACTATGAAGAAGCTTAGTGGTGGGATAATGTTTATTGTTCAGATATTTCCCACTGATTTTGGTACTTTGTGCTTGTAAGTGGAAGCTTTACAACTGAAGGGTGATGATTAAGGGTGAGAGGACTCATTACTGATGTAAAGATTGGGAACTCTGTCAGTGTGTGGTGTATAACCACAAGAAATAAAGTTACAAACTTACTCATTTACAGCAAAGAGAGAGGGGAGGTGCTTGTCCATGTTTAAAGTAAAAAAGAGATACTTGTCAGCTATCAGGATCCATTAAAAGATACGGGGCGGTGCGCTAATGTAAAACATTAGAAAAGTTAGAGAAAAAATGGTGTGTACCATCCAAACCAAAAGATGGAGAAGTTGCAACAAAGTTTTAATAATGTTTTGGGGCTCTAATTCTTTAATTTACACACAATGCAGCCCCAAAAAGTTAATGGCACATTTTTATCATTGTAAAAGTGTGTTTGTATTCATTAGCACATCAAAAGTGTGTGATATTTCCCAATTTCAAACCTCATATAGAATCTCCACATATGATACCATTCTTAATGATTCTTTTAGATGTTATGATTTATGTTGCCATCTACATTTACCATGAATGACAGTTCAAAATACAGATATCATAGATAGTCATAAAAGCCATGAATAAAGATATAAAGGAATATAATGTGAGTTACTCTTACAGTGGAAATAATGAACACCCCTCCATTATCCAATGAAAGGGTTACTCTGCTAATGACCAGTTACATTTCATTTTCAACAATAGCCACTATGAGTAGGAGTGTTCAACTTTTTTATGGCAGAGAACTGTGAAAATGCCTTCTATCTCAGAGAGGCTTTAAGCAAAGGATTGGTTACATCTTAATCGCTGCTAATTTGAGGGGAGGCAGGGAGGGTTAGCTAGTCTCCCCACCAGATTACAGAGTGCTTGCCCCCTCTAATCTCATCTCCGCTTCAGGCCACAGTGCAGTTAAACTGCTACTTTCCTCACAGCTTCTAGGACACTAACGACAAGCTTGATTTCACAAAGAGAAAATATCGCTCTTTTAGTCTTTCAATGTTTTTTCTTCTAGTGTTAGGAATACATGGTAACCATTCATTTTCTTGACGGTGTTCTGATCACAATGATTGCGCTTCATTTCACAAAATGAAAATGTTGCTCTTAGAGTGTTCCCATTTTTTGTCCTACAGTGAAAAGTTCAGTTTAAAGAGTTGCAGTTTTTGTAAATGCGAATTTCAAACCACTTATGTCTGTAATACCATGATTGAGCTTCATTGCACAAAATGAGACTGCTGCTCTGTGGGTGTTACCATGTTTTTTAAGCGCTTTAAGGAAAATACAGGTGAAGCCATCATTTCATTTAATCTTTTCTCTTGTAAACACCAATTTCAAACTGCTCATTTTATTTTACAACGTTTAGCAAGCTATGACCTTATCTCATTTCACAAACATCAGTCTTTGAGGGTTTTAGATTTTTTTCTTTAGTAAAAAAGACCCAGATTAAGGTTATGTTTTTATCTTTAATTGCCATGATCATGCAAGCTTTATATCATTTCTCAAATGTAAAGGAAACATTTTCATTTTTACCATTTCGTGAATAATTTACTAAGAACTTTATTACAAGTATTCTTGAAGTTCAATCAGGCATAAAGTGAGCATTTCTTGAAAACTTTTTATTTCCTTGTTGTCAAAATGTTTCAAGAATTCAAAAGAGCGCTTTCCTATTAAGTTAAAAACACAGTTTTGCCATTTGTTGTGGTTATGTTACTTTTCATAACCATTTGCACTATTCATGAATGACGATTAATTTCAAAGTCTTTAAATTGTCTTTCACTGAAAAAGACAAAAAAAAAGACTGAAAAAGTGAATAGTTTGGATTATTCATTTTTCTGTAAGTTTGAGGAAAGGAGTGTTCACCTTTTTTTAGCTCATCAGGTCTGGTCACATTTTCGACTTCTTCTCCAGAACCAATGACTCTAGAGAGCTGAAATTTTATGTGCATACTCCTTGGCAAATGGGGATTCTAAATTGTAGATTTCGTGACCCCATGACCCCAAATGGGGTCACAGGGGTCAAAACCTAAAAAACCTAATTTCATCTTTTTCCCTAGTTCCAAAAGGTCTAGAGAGCTGAAAAGGTGTGTGTAGACTCCTTGGCCAACGGGGATTCTAAATGGTAGGTTTGGTGACCCCATGACCCCAAATGGGGTCACAGGGGTCAAAACCTAAAAAATCTAATTTCATCTTTTTCCCTAGTTCCAAAAGGTCTAGAGAGCTGAAAAATTGTGTGAAGACTCCATGGACACTGGGGATTCTAAATTGTAGGTTTGGTGACCACTTGACCCCAAATGGGGTCACAGGGGTCGAAACCTTAAAATCCTACTTTCATCTTCTTCTCCAGTTCCAAAAGGTCTTGATAGCTTAATAGTTGTGTGTAGACTCCTTGGACAATGGGGATTCTGAATTGTAGGTTCGGTGACCCCTTGACCCCAAATGGGCAATGGGCCTTTTTTATTTGATTGTGAATAACTCGGACGTTGGGACAGGCTATCTTTCCTACACTGCCCATGACCCCATGGTCTAAACCCAAACACCTATTTCTATCAAAAGTCTGATGAGCTACAGAACCCATGGCTCTATTTTTATGTGTATATGATCTTTAGAATTTGAAAAAGGGTGATTTTAACCCAAACCAAAACCTTTGATCTGACACTGAGACCTTTAAAGACAATTAAACTGAATATCTTCCTCTATACAAATAGCTTTTGTTAAGTAACCAATGAAAGTATCATAGCTTTTAGAAAAAGATGAGTTGCACTAGGCCTTAGTTATCATCTACTGAATTTATCAACTGAGGTTATTTTTTGGGTTTTAATGAAAGTTTTTTTATTGAATTCCCTAGATGCTTAGATGGGCTTTTTTAAATGGAAAAGTATGCCTGTAAATTATCAATTGTTCGGTGTTAATGGCATGTTAAAATGCCTATCAAAGTGACAGCACTAACCACTGAATGTAAAAGGTACTTATTATAAGATACAAACTATGTCAACCAGAAAATCCATCTTAATAGTATCTTAAGTTGCAGACTCTTTTATTCTCAATGGAGTCATTTCCTTCATTGCATAGAAGAAGTGTTCTGGATATTATTTATGTCCAATTGAGACATTACTTATGTCAAATTAGCGACTTACTTATGTTATGGTGTAGATAAGTAAGTGTGACAGGTTGTAATTACCATGTTTCATGATGCCACCCAAGATGTCAATGTTCTTTGTCTACATGCTAGACATATTTTTTCGTTTTTTACCAAACTAAATCCTTGGTGTAATTATTACATGTTTTGACAGCAAAGCATCCATTTTCACCTCATTTTCACCTTTGTTGTTAACTGATACGAGATAAATGTACAGAGACGCTTACCTGAAGTTGACACATCGTTTATTATGTAATTAGCCAGGTAGGCTTTAGAGCAATAAAGTAGTGTGGCTAACAGACAGTGTATATATAATGCACATAGTTAACAGGACTTAGAAATGTTCTAAAGTGGTTTCAATTTCATGTAACAAATTCAAACAGGATGGAAAATAATTCTTTTTAGACCTATAATGAGTAATGGTTGCTTCTTGATTAAACATAGATTTTAACGTTTTTCTTTTTTAAAATGCTTTAAAATTTTATTTTCACATGTAAGTTGTAAAAGAATTTTGAATCTTTTAAGATTCAAGATGTGAAAAATATTGTTTGAAATTTTAAAATATAATTTGTGTTTGAATTCAAAATGTTTTGTTCCATAGTTCTCCTTAGGAACACTTATGGTCGCTGTGTTGCAAATTTAATCAACACATTACGATTTTCACAGTGAGTTTACAAAATAAAAAATAATTCTGAACTAACCATGATATGATTGGATCCAAAGTTTTTATTTCTAACCACTTGCTCTCTTATTGGTGTCTGAGGGTGAGTCAAGGTCATGTGATCCTTATCTGTGCATCTGATTGGCCAATATGTCTGCCAACTGGCTGCTGATAGGGAACTGATAGCACTGTATATTTGGTGCAGTTTCCAAGAGTAGACCTCTCCAGTCAGATAAGAAGGAGAAAGCAATATTTACAGCGAAATCATCAAATCATAAAGTGTAAACCAGCGCTTAACATATTAAATATATTTGATAATGATAGGAACTGTCATCTTGCAGATAAGAAGTTATTGGGGGTTAAGTGTGTGGAATTTTACGGCAAATGAGCTGAGACAAAATGTGTTCGAATAGATGAGGAAGTATGATAGCTCCTTGCTGTATGCTGTTAGAGTCGGGGTGTCTGTTGAGATGTCTGCATGTACAGGATTCTTGAGTGTTCCTAGAGTTCGACTCTCACTTTATAAGTGATGATTTTATTGAAGTTATTAACCCTTAAGATGCGGGTCCCGGGCCTGTCCGGGTTGAAATTTGCTTTGACCGCATGTCCTCTGGGCGAGATGCGACATCCAAACTCTATTTTTCTCACGCTAGCTCATTAACGCCGAGGTTCACAGTAGCGAAGGACGGGCAATTGTTGCACGGCAGTAGTGTCAGTTCAACGCTAGTACTTTCCGTCCGTGTGTCGCTAAGCTACCGAATTTTGTTTCGTTGGTGTTCTAAATAATGCGCGTACATGTTCCGAAAATTATGCAACGATTGATAACGTTTATCGTACCGAAAATAAGCTTTAAAATCACTCAATTTTCCCCCACTCCCCGCCGCACGTGCTAATAGCCTGTGGGCACTTTCTACCCTCTCGCACGAGCTTACCGCCCCGCGCGTGCTATCGTTTGCTTACAAGCCTGCACTCACACCAAACGTACAACCTTATATCGCACGCCCTATGCTCTGAACCCTTGGGCGGATTTCAATACCGGTTGGATCATTTGAAAGAGCAGAAAATTGTCTTCAATTCAATATAAAATACGTAACTACGCTACCTGAATTGAAGATACAGCATGTGCCGCAAAAAAGGTGATTTTTACATATTTTTAGTTTTACACCATTTTGTCACACCAATTTTTACATGATGTGCTCAACGTATTTTGACAATTTTTATATCAAAAGACAGAGAGAAAGATTGTCTTTCTTTCCATGTAAAATGTGTACATGCGCGTAATAAATAAAGACACAGCAAGCGCCGCACAAAAAGCTAATTTCTCGATTCAAATCATGTAAACTGAACGGCGATTTTGACATGTGCCTTTCTTTCGCTCATATCTTCTCAACAGGTAGGCGTATTTTGAAATTGATTACATCGTGATAAAGAAGGAATAATTGTCTTCGATTTGATATAAAAAATTATATACACCATATAGAATAAAGATACAGCAAGTTCCGCAAAATTGTGACTTTTGTTTATTCTTTACGTTTTTACCATTTTCTCGCACTTTATATCACATAAACTTCTCGGTAAATTTTGCAATTTCATATATCAAAATATAGAGAAAAGGATAATCTTTATTGCCATGTAAAATTGGTATGTACAAGAAAATCAGAAAGGACCCGGCGCGCATCGCACAAACAGGCAATTTCTCTATTCATATTTTGTTTACCGAGAAGCGATTTATTTTCAACTGCTTTTTACACTTCCTATCCATTTAACGGCAGAGCGCATTATCGACATTTTTATATCACAATAAAGAGGAAAGGATCGTCTTCAATTCTATATAAAATTTGCAAATTACAATTAGACAATAAAGGAGCGGTTAGTGATGTCGCAATTATCAAAATCTGTTCTAAAATACCCGAGGGTACCATCTTTGCAAACTTTATATATTCCAAACCAAGTGGTACATATTTATTATTTTCATATCATCGTAAAGCAGAAAGAAATACCTTCATTTTCATGTGTAATTTGCCCCTATTTGCATCGACATGTGTGGAAACGATGCGACATATGTTGCGGTAAGGCGATTATCAAAGAATTTATTACTAGCTATACCCACGTTTCGTTGGTAATAACTTCTAATTACAGTGCAAAAGATTGTTATGATTTATTTCTTCGTAAAGAAGAATAAATTGCCTTCAATTCCATATATAATTTGCATGTATACAAAGCGAATAACATGATTTATAAAGTTGGAAATAAAGACAATTTATATTGTGTGTGAGTGTATGTTTCAACGGGGATACCCCGCCTGCACGCGCTGAGCGCGTGCGTTTGCCCGGGGCTATTAGCTTAGTAATATTACTGTGGGGGTCAAAGCGTTATCGGGATTTATAACTACCCTGTTTTCGTAATTTATATCTTTCGTTTAGGATGGCGTATCGTAATAAAATTTATCGTGAAATATAGAGCAAAAAATTAGCTTCAATTCCGTATATAATTTGCATGTGTGCACTCAGTGATTAAATGATTTTATAATGTTTGAAATGAAGACAATTTTTAAAATTTTGTAAAATTCGTTCTAAACATATTATAAAAATAATTTTTATATCGATGTGAAGAGGAACTATTCATCTTTAGTTTCGTTTTGATTTCGCGCATGCGCTCTTGGAATTTATTGAGTTACGGCGCCCGAATTGAAAACAAGTTTACTTCAGTTGTAGAAACCGTTCAAGGGGTGATAGAAATTTCATTCAAAGTGTCAAGTAAGTATCATCCATTTGTAACACGGGATTCGCCGACTAGCTTTGTATAAAACGACGATAATGTCCGTATTTCGCCATGTAAACACGCCATATGTTGTTAAAACGGTCGCATCTGGCGGCGCTGGAAAATTCGGCCACAGGGGCTAATTGCGCTATAACGGTAGCGAGGCGAGTGCTGGAAAATTCAGCCACGGGGGCAAAACTGGTCAAAATAATATTCAGCAACGTAAGGGTTAAAACAATTTTAGCAGGAAGTACATAATTTGTTATTCTAGTTATGACCATTTTTCTCTGACCTTTTAAAATTGAAATTGGCAGAGTCATCTGGGAACATACTCATACAGAATTGTGGTGTCTGAGTAGGGGCGGCAGATTTCTTATATCATGATATATAGTGATATTAACAGTTCAATTTGTCATTTTGTCTTTTTATAAGATTCGTTAAATTTATTGAATTATGTTTGAAGATAATGTTATCTGGTCACTGTCTGTTTTAAAGAAGTTTGTTGAAAACCTTTTCGTTATAAGTTTAAATAATTTGTTATCATTTTTTTTTAAAGAATGACAAAGAAAGAAATAAGTAGTTTTCTAAACAGAATATTAATTCTTAAAAAACATTTGCACAGTTACATTTGGATAGATATCACAGAATCTGTTAGTAACAAAGCTGATTTTCAGTCACTGTCTAAGAATGATATCATTTACAAACTCATTCCATGCTGATTTTAATTCAATATTTTCAAATAACATTACTATTATCAAATTCAATATCAAAATCAATATTCCAATGTTTTCCTTTCTGTATACATTGTGGAACTTTCAAAATCAAATTGGCCAGAGCTTTCTGGACTCTCAATTAGTTTCCTTCTATGATATATTCTCTGTCATGAAATCGTATTCCATTGCTTAATGAAGGTTCCTCTTAGTCAAAGAATGATAAGCATTTCAATATTGACTATTCTCTTTCAGAGTACACTGTGGTCTACCCGGCTGAAGTAGACCCAGAAGGAAAGCTTGTGTCCAACAACCCTGCTAAAACAATACGACATCGACGCAGCATTAAACCAGAAACAGTCCGGAACCTCTTTTTGAATCTCACCGGAGACAGTGTTAGTTTCCATCTTGAACTCACACTCAATAAGAAACTCCTTGCTCCTGGCTTTAAGGTGTACCATCGAAAGCCTGCATCCAACCTCAGCCATATCGAAAGCATTCCTCAGACGGACATTGACACTACGGGAGACAAAGACTGTGTCTACAGGGGCCGTGTTGTGTCTCATGATAACTCACTAGCGGCTGTCTCCTTCTGTAATGGGGTGGTGAGTAATCTCCCTTTTTTATGATATCTTGGTAGCCATTTTGTTAACTCACACTTCCAAATGTTAGCAAATATATTCATTGAGCTTCCTTCATTCACACCCTACAATTAAAGAGTGAAGATTTCAAAAACTTTGACTAAATACTATAATTCTATCTAATGGTGGTATTGCAACACCAATATTTCAGAAATAAAAAATAAAGCACAGATCATGCATATCTCTCAATATTACTAGCCACACACAACCAACATTCTAAAAAATCTAAATCTGAGCTCAATTTTATTCTGAAAGACTGGAAGTATTGGATACAGTGTTGCATTGTATTAACTACAAATTAGCAATATTCAAATTTTTCAAATGCAAAACAATCCAAGAGATGACCATTTTTACGTATCACATAACTTACGCCAGACAATTAGTGTCCACCGAGGGTGGATCCAGGATATTTTAAAGCGTTGTCCAGTGTTTTAATGAGCAGGTCAGGGGGTGGCTGCGGTAGGGATGGATTATGCAGACACCTTCCTGTCTCGTGTACTCAGAACACCTGCATACTAATCAGCTTATAATTAATTGCCTGGACATGAATGCAGGTTGTAGCTCATTGTGGTAGCAGCTAGTTTATTGTTAGCCAGAATAGATCTTTGTTATTTTGATGTGATTTACGGAAAATGTAATTTTGTTTTAATAATTGCTATAAGGCTTTTATAGAAATCTTCTATGTCCAATATATTAATGTTTTTGTAATGATTTGTATCTGAATTTTGGCCCACAGTGCAATGCTTTGCAGTCTAAGCATTGTCCGATTATTGTACTGCTTAGTGCAAAACGTGGTAGCAAAAACTCTCACCTTTTGTTTTTCGGTATGTCAATACTAGGAACTCAACTCTTTGGGTTAGAGAAAGAGCGATACCATCTGAAATTCATGTCTTACATTACTAAACAGGACATATATTTTCAAAGCTCGCTTAGTGCTGAGATAGTCTTAAGTACTATGCATTAACATTGACCTACGACTATCTTACACTAAGAGAGCTTCGAATATCTAGGCCCAGAACTACAGTTTCAGGATCATAATTTCCTTTATTAATCTTAACTCCGGTAGCAGTGTCATAATGGCAATCTAAGATAAAAGAAGAGCCATAAAGTAAGAATGACACTATGATGAACATTAGCACTATCCACATTAATCATGGAACCTTATCTTATAATTCTGTGAATTTTATGCATTATCTTTTATATGTCATGTCTTTCAATGATGTTTTGTTCTAATCTGAGCAAGATGAAATAGGTTCTACTATAATCATATCTGACTTGAAAAATGGGAAGGATTCACCTAAAGGGGAGGGGGAAGGGGTCACTCCCTTAGTGTCCAATTTTCTTAATTCCATTGTAGAAATAAACTTTTTCAAATGGAGGGTCATCCATTAGAACCCCCTCCCTCTTTCTCCCAAAACTGGATATTCAACTTAAACTAGTCTTGAACAGATCGAAGGATTGTTAAAATCATTAACCAAGTCAAGGCAGGGTGAACTATTCTCAATCTGTCCACTTCCCACCAGTGACTAGCAAATCTTCCTATCGCTATCCGACTGGCTGCTCCGATGGCAGTGGTAGGCATATCGTGGGTACTTATACAAACTTTATGTGGCGACACCTGGAATTAGGTTATGTACCTCATAAATAGGACAAATACCCAGAGCCATCCATGTAGGTCAATCCCCTTTCCAGTAAATACCTGTGGAATGAGAGTTCATGTATAGTCCTCAACAATGGATTTAAATCGTATCAAAAAATAATTGATAAATAAAGAATAATCAAAATTTTATTTATGGATTGTCTATGTTAACATTTTAAATTTGTCCTGTATTTTTTTTGCGATAAAGGGTGCATATTTTGCTTTTATTTAATTAACTCAAACAATTATATCACTTGTTTTCCTACAGAAATATTATTTTTTGCAACTTTTTTTTTCTAATTAAATTCATCATTAAATCCAAAAGTCTAAATTGATTCAGCCCTAGGGTGCCTTGCAATTTTATTTGGATTTTATTTGAGTTCACATCTTGAAAAAATCAAAATATTTGTTTCAGAAAATATTTGCTTATCTTTCTACTTTCTTCAGCAAGTTGTAAATGCAGTACGTGGCATCAAACATGACTCCTTAAAAATGTGGATTGTTTTTAAAACTCTTTCAATGATAAACACATCCTTGTCAAGTTTATGTTAGAAATAATAAAGAATGTTCCTGTTTGTGTTTACAGTTGGTTCCGTGTCATGCGCCTTATTCTTGCTATTCTAAAACACACAAGCAATAAACACATTAACTGTTAAGGATTTACTTTACAAACAAAGAGATGTTGAGGGGTAGGTCGCCCTTCTACCTGAAGAAACATGACCCTCTGATAAATCATTTGATAAGTTCAAAATCTTAGATATGTGTCAAGGAAGACATTGCGTGAAGGCCATTGCTGAGTGAACTTCAAGATGGCAAATTGAACCATTGAGAGATCTGATTGAACTTTGAGGAGGACAAACAGGAATCTATGGTCACACTTGTCAGAAACCAAACAACTAATGACAATCCTGCATACTCAGAAGCCAATGATTTCCAATGTCTAGTAGTGTTGGTATACCATTTGTTGCAGTTCGTTTGAAATGGGTTGAGGCCTAGGAGAAAATGGGAAGGTAATGGCCAGAGAGGGGTTTGGAAGGGGAGTAGGGGGATGACATGTTTTTTCACCTGTGCTGTTTTGTACACCTGTGCAAGACCATTGTCTTGCGATTGATTGTTTTGTTTATCCTTGATTATCCTTGTTTATAAAGTGCTGTCTGTGGGTTCAATGAACCTTCAGTGTCAAGTGTTATATATGTTTGCCTTCTAATAGCAGTAACTGTTGCTCTTGCTTCTATTTGGTAACCTTTTGTACCTCTCTGATTGTGTTGAAGAAGTTTTGCGTTTAGTGATATGAATAGCATTTTTGGTTTGATATAATGTATATATATCAATGGATTTTTTATATAGGTATGTTAAGTTATTTGCAACAAAAGTTCACAATTACAATAATTTAAACAGTACATTTATCAAATGTCTTTGCTATGAAAATGAAAAATCTCATAACTGTCAGTTGTGTTAAATTGATAATATTTTTTAAGTAGAAATACTGAGTTTTATTTAGAAACTACACAAATTATAATTGTTTTAAAAATGTATAATGTACATATCATGATTTAGATTATAAGTGCCTTCTGGGTTCTAAACATTTTTAGAAAAAAAATCTTTCCGAACTAAATCCTTCCATCGAATCAACTTATAATCAATTGTGATTAAAGGGCTAGAACACTAAGGCTCATATATTTCAGCAAGATAAATCAAATTTAGACTGAAGATTTTTTATATTTTAAGAGACCACAACACACCAGTCATATAAACAATGTTCTGCGCTCTCTGTTTTTCTTATCCTGAAATTCCTGCCATGAGATGCAAGGCCCACCTGTATCTTCATGCTTTATGTCCCCCCTTCCATGGAGGGCCGGGCTAAACTTTCTCACAGTCTCTTCATCCAATGATATAGCATGCCAAAGTTGAAATAAAGATTTCACAATCTTCTCTTCATTTACTAAAATTTTTGTTTTTATTAAAGAAAAATATTGTTTCGAGAAAATAGATACTCAACCCTTTTTTTGATTGCATTTTCAGATGATTATAACTCCTTCATAATATATGGTTGTGGAGCCATGTTAGATAGCTAATGGAGATTTCTAGACTGTGTGAAGGCCTCCTTTTTAGTACATGGTCAACCTGCAGGACTAATGTTCTTGTTCTGTTATGTTTCTGATCATCTGAACATTGTTCAGTCTATAAATCGTCGGACAGAAAAATCATTTTTCATCACGTTTTTTTCTTGCTCCACAACTTGGAGTCTCTTCAAATTGAATATATATTAAATGCTACTGAGTGAATCATTTATATATCCTTACCATATTCATCATTGGTAATATTCAATAATCATGTAAATTAAACAAAAAACTATGTGTCGCCTGATAAATGCTATTGCTCTTACAAACAATGACTGTATAGTAGTCAAGTCAAGTAGTCAGTCTTTATTCCAGTACAAAGGCCTCAGGCCCATATACAATACTGTACAATAAATATTTTTGTACAGATATGAGTACGTATATACATATGTTTTCACTGACAATTGATGAGTTCAACGGTATACAATTATAAATAATCTAGTAAACAAATATGTTTACAAATAATGAGTAAGAACAATTTCCTACAAATTTGCACTTATCTCCCTCAATTTGTACACGTGCCATAAAAATTTACTTAACCCTTGTGATATCCAGACAGTCAAATTCAGAAGGTCTGACTATATGCCTGCTTCTGTTTCTTTTTCATAGTATCACTTTACATCAGTTCTCTCGCTCTGGAGCTTGAAGTCAGTCAAAGTCTGAATGAGTGTGAAATTCCTTATAATTCAAGGAAAATATAAGTCCTAAAGTCACCCAAAGTCTATTTCTATGAAAACATGGCTGCTGATTCTAAAGCATGTTGACCCAACATGGATCCCATGCTGTCTAAACATCAACAAGCTCTCTTGGGCACACTTTGATATTTATTTGGGGTCAGGGCGCAGTTGGTAGGGTCACATCGAAGCTGTTGGGTTCACAAGAAAGCTGTTGAGGTCACATGAGCAAGGAGATGTTTTGCTTCATATTTAACCATAAATTGCTACTCTTACCAGGGATGCCAGTCTCAGTCAGGTGCACTACCCACTCTGCAGTGAGGAGCTCAATAATTTGGCAGATATTTCTTTCTGGAAACCAATTTACTGTTGTGAAAATATATAATTCGGTTTGTAGGAAGGCTTGACAATAAAGAAATTAGTAATTTTATGTAGGTTCTTAAATTTTTTAGATGTTTCATGTTTCATACAAATTCTAAATATAATTAACAATCAGTTCATGCTATTTGACCTCATTCTTTTAAGCAAATCCAGAACAAGGGCCAGTTTAACAAAATAGCTTTGAGGTAAATTCAGTGACATGGATTCTGCACTGAATTAAGCTTACATTGATCATTTACAACCACAATTAAACTTGCAATGGCACACAGGAATTTTGTTTCGTTACATATTTCAGATTTTCATTGTAGGAGAGGGGAAGATGCAAAGATCCGTTTTGCACAAGTCTTGTAATATCCAGTCCCTATACTTAATTGATATGTCAAAATGTAATATGTTGTCAGTCAATGGAGAATGAAAATATCTCAAATTGCTCAGGACCATAGCTTACTTGGTAAGGTTCAAAAGGCCAGCTCAGCACAAGATGGAGCAAAGCCATATTGCAAGTTAATGTAGTTTCGTGGTAATTGAAGTTGATCTTAACAAGATTTAACCAGCAAATAAACATATTTCTGTTGAATGTTTCTTTTTATAAGCAAGGCAACAAAAATGGCTTTTGGTAATGATTACTGAATAACTATCTTCTCTGAAGCCTGACCAAGCTATGTTGAATGATTATTTTAATTTAGGATGTCATTAAATGTTTATAAAATGATACAGCAGTGCCAAAACAGTTGTGTAAATTAATGCAAATGACAAAAAATGAATGGTCAATGCACTTGTGTTGTAAGAATGTTGAAAACTACAAGCTATATAGACATGCATATAGAAGATCTAGTGTATATGTCTGCAGAATGAATGGTCAATGTACCTGTGGTGTAAGAATATTGAAAACTACAAACTATAGACATGCATATAGATGATCTAGTGTATATGTCTGCTGAATGAATGGTCACTGTACCTGTGTTGTAAGAATGTTGAAAACTACAAACTATACACATGCATATAGAAGATCTAATGTACATATCTGCTGAATGAATGGTCAATGTACCTGTGTTGTAAGAATATTGAAAACTACAAGCTATAGACATGCATATAGAAGATCTAGCGTATGTGTCTGCTGAATGAATGGTCAATGCACCTGTGGTGTAAGAATATTGAAAACTACAAGCTATAGACATGCATATAGAAGATCTAGCGTATGTGTCTGCTGAATGAATGGTCAATGCACCTGTGGTGTAAGAATATTGAAAACTACAAGCTATAGACATGCATATAGAAGATCTAGCGTATGTGTCTGCTGAATGAATGGTCAATGCACCTGTGGTGTAAGAATGTTGAAAACTACAAGCTAAATAAGGCATATAGGAGATCTAGTGTATGTCTGCTGAATGAATGGTCAATGTACCTGTGGTGTAAGTATGTTGAAAACTACAAGCTATAGACATGCATATAGAAGATCTAGCGTATGTGTCTGCTGAATGAATGGTCAATGTACCTGTGGTGTAAGAATGTTGAAAACTACAAGCTATAGACATGCATATAGAAGATCTAGCGTATGTGTCTGCTGAATGAATGGTCAATGTACCTGTGGTGTAAGAATGTTGAAAACTACAAGCTATAGACATGCATATAGAAGATCTAGCGTATGTGTCTGCTGAATGAATGGTCAATGTACCTGTGGTGTAAGAATGTTGAAAACTACAAGCTATAGACATGCATATAGAAGATCTAGCGTATGTGTCTGCTGAATGAATGGTCAATGTACCTGTGGTGTAAGAATGTTGAAAACTACAAGCTATAGACATGCATATAAAGAAGATCTTGTAAATGTCTGCTGAATGAATGGTCACTGTACCTGTGGTGTAAGTATGTTGAAAACTACAAACTATAGACATGCATATAAAGAAGATCTTGTATGTATATGTCTGCTGAATGAATGGTCACTGTATCTGTGTTGTAAGAATATTGAAAACTACAAACTATAGACATGCATATAGAAGATCTAGTGTATATGTCTGCTGAATGAATGGTCACTGTACCTGTGGTGTAAGTATGTTGAAAACTACAAACTATAGACATGCATATAGAAGATCTAGCGTACATATCTGCTGAATGAATGGTCACTGTACCTGTGTTGTAAGAATATTGAAAACTACAAGCTATAGACATGCATATAGAAGATCTAGCGTACATATCTGCTGAATGAATGGTCACTGTACCTGTGTTGTAAGAATATTGAAAACTGCAAGCTATATAGACATGCATATAGAAGATCTAACGTACATATCTGCTGAATGAATGGTCACTGTACCTGTGGTGTAAGTATGTTGAAAACTACAAACTATAGACATGCATATAAAGAAGATCTTGTATGTATATGTCTGCTGAATGAATGGTCACTGTATCTGTGTTGTAAGAATATTGAAAACTACAAACTATAGACATGCATATAGAAGATCTAGTGTATATGTCTGCTGAATGAATGGTCACTGTACCTGTGTTGTAAGAATATTGAAAACTACAAGCTAAATAAGGCATATAGAAGATCTAGTGTATGTCTGCTGAATGAATGGTTAATGTACCTGTGTTGTAAGAATATTGAAAACTACAAACTATAGACATGCATATAGAAGATCTAGCGTACATATCTGCTGAATGAATGGTTAATGTACCTGTGGTGTGAGAATGTTGAAAACTACAAGCTATAGACATGCATATAAAGAAGATCTTGTAAATGTCTGCTGAATGAATGGTCACTGTACCTGTGGTGTAAGTATGTTGAAAACTACAAACTATAGACATGCATATAAAGAAGATCTTGTATGTATATGTCTGCTGAATGAATGGTCACTGTATCTGTGTTGTAAGAATATTGAAAACTACAAACTATAGACATGCATATAGAAGATCTAGTGTATATGTCTGCTGAATGAATGGTCACTGTACCTGTGGTGTAAGAATGTTGAAAACTACAAACTATAGACATGCATATAGAAGATCTAGCGTACATATCTGCTGAATGAATGGTCACTGTACCTGTGTTGTAAGAATATTGAAAACTACAAGCTATAGACATGCATATAGAAGATCTAGCGTACATATCTGCTGAATGAATGGTCACTGTACCTGTGTTGTAAGAATATTGAAAACTGCAAGCTATATAGACATGCATATAGAAGATCTAACGTACATATCTGCTGAATGAATGGTCACTGTACCTGTGTTGTAAAAATGTTGAAAACTACAAGCTATAGACATGCATATAGAAGATCTAACGTACATATCTGCTGAATGAATGGTCACTGTACCTGTGTTGTAAGAATGTTGAAAACTACAAGCTATAGACATGCATATAGAAGATCTAGCGTACATATCTGCTGAATGAATGGTCACTGTACCTGTGTTGTAAGAATATTGAAAACTGCAAGCTATATAGACATGCATATAGAAGATCTAACGTACATATCTGCTGAATGAATGGTCACTGTACCTGTGTTGTAAAAATGTTGAAAACTACAAGCTATAGACATGCATATAGAAGATCTAGCGTATGTGTCTGCTGAATGAATGGTCAATGCACCTGTGGTGTAAGTATGTTGAAAACTACAAGCTATAGACATGCATATAGAAGATCTAGCGTACATATCTGCTGAATGAATGGTCACTGTACCTGTGTTGTAAGAATATTGAAAACTGCAAGCTATATAGACATGCATATAGAAGATCTAACGTACATATCTGCTGAATGAATGGTCACTGTACCTGTGTTGTAAAAATGTTGAAAACTACAAGCTATAGACATGCATATAGAAGATCTAGCGTATGTGTCTGCTGAATGAATGGTCAATGCACCTGTGGTGTAAGAATATTGAAAACTACAAGCTAAATAAGGCATATAGAAGATCTAGTGTATGTCTGCTGAATGAATGGTCAATGTACCTGTGGTGTAAGTATGTTGAAAACTACAAGCTATAGACATGCATATAGAAGATCTAGTGTACATGTCTGCTGAATAAATGGTCACTGTACCTGTGGTGTAAGTATGTTGAAAACTACAAGCTATAGACATGCATATAGAAGATCTAACGTACATATCTGCTGAATGAATGGTCACTGTACCTGTGTTGTAAGAATATTGAAAACTACAAACTATAGACATGCATATAGAAGATCTAACGTACATATCTGCTGAATGAATGGTCACTGTACCTGTGTTGTAAAAATGTTGAAAACTACAAGCTATAGACATGCATATAAAGAAGATCTTGTATATGTCTGCTGAATGAATGGTCACTGTACCTGTGGTGTAAGTATGTTGAAAACTACAAACTATAGACATGCATATAAAGAAGATCTTGTATGTATATGTCTGCTGAATGAATGGTCACTGTATCTGTGTTGTAAGAATATTGAAAACTACAAACTATAGACATGCATATAGAAGATCTAGTGTATATGTCTGCTGAATGAATGGTCACTGTACCTGTGGTGTAAGAATGTTGAAAACTACAAACTATAGACATGCATATAGAAGATCTAGCGTACATATCTGCTGAATGAATGGTCACTGTACCTGTGTTGTAAGAATATTGAAAACTACAAGCTATAGACATGCATATAGAAGATCTAGCGTACATATCTGCTGAATGAATGGTCACTGTACCTGTGTTGTAAGAATATTGAAAACTGCAAGCTATATAGACATGCATATAGAAGATCTAACGTACATATCTGCTGAATGAATGGTCACTGTACCTGTGTTGTAAAAATGTTGAAAACTACAAGCTATAGACATGCATATAGAAGATCTAACGTACATATCTGCTGAATGAATGGTCACTGTACCTGTGTTGTAAGAATGTTGAAAACTACAAGCTATAGACATGCATATAGAAGATCTAGCGTACATATCTGCTGAATGAATGGTCACTGTACCTGTGTTGTAAGAATATTGAAAACTGCAAGCTATATAGACATGCATATAGAAGATCTAACGTACATATCTGCTGAATGAATGGTCACTGTACCTGTGTTGTAAAAATGTTGAAAACTACAAGCTATAGACATGCATATAGAAGATCTAGCGTATGTGTCTGCTGAATGAATGGTCAATGCACCTGTGGTGTAAGTATGTTGAAAACTACAAGCTATAGACATGCATATAGAAGATCTAGTGTACATGTCTGCTGAATAAATGGTCACTGTACCTGTGGTGTAAGTATGTTGAAAACTACAAGCTATAGACATGCATATAGAAGATCTAACGTACATATCTGCTGAATGAATGGTCACTGTACCTGTGTTGTAAGAATATTGAAAACTACAAACTATAGACATGCATATAGAAGATCTAACGTACATATCTGCTGAATGAATGGTCACTGTACCTGTGTTGTAAAAATGTTGAAAACTACAAGCTATAGACATGCATATAAAGAAGATCTTGTATATGTCTGCTGAATGAATGGTCAATGTACCTGTGGTGTAAGTATGTTGAAAACTACAAGCTATAGACATGCATATAGAAGATCTAGTGTACATTTCTGCTGAATGAATGGTCACTGTACCTGTGTTGTAAGAATATTGAAAACTACAAACTATAGACATGCATATAGAAGATCTAGCGTACATATCTGCTGAATGAATGGTCACTGTACCTGTGTTGTAAGAATATTGAAAACTACAAGCTATAGACATGCATATAGAAGATCTAGCGTATGTGTCTGCTGAATGAATGGTCAATGCACCTGTGGTGTAAGAATATTGAAAACTACAAGCTAAATAAGGCATATAGAAGATCTAGTGTATGTCTGCTGAATGAATGGTCAATGTACCTGTGGTGTAAGTATGTTGAAAACTACAAGCTATAGACATGCATATAGAAGATCAAGTGTATATGTCTGCTGAATGAATGGTCAGTGTACCTGTGGTGTAAGTATGTTGAAAACTACAAGCTATAGACATGCATATAGAAGATCTAGTGTACATGTCTGCTGAATAAATGGTCAATGTACCTGTGTTGTAAGAATGTAAACCCGTGGTAGAGAGAAGCTGTAAGGTATTTGGAAGGCTGGAATGGTATAGGTACTCTGTATTAACAGTGTCAGATACTGATGATATGCTAAGTGTCAAGGGCCATGTGCTTCATGTTGTGCCTGATTTGAACAAATAAAGATCCTCTAGCAAAGTGGGTCTCCTTTCCCTCAAGAAGAGAACCAGGGTCCAGTTGCACAAAACACTAAGGTGGCCTTAAGTCACTAACCTTAGTGTTAAGTTGCTTTGTGCAATGACCCCCAGGAGGCACTGGCCAACTCCTGCCAGTAACAATGATCTGCTAAGCAAAGTGGGCCTCCTCACCCTCAAGAAGGGAACCAGTGACCAACTCCTGCCAGTAACAATGATCCTCTAGCAAAATGGGCCTCCTCACCCTCAAGAAGGGAACCAGTGACCAACTCCTGCCAGTAACAATGATCTCAGTCCTTGGAACAGGTTTCGTTGGATAATTGTCTTGGAGTTATCATTAGATAATTATGAGCTATTTGTTTGCAAATAGTTTTATTTGCTTTGCTTAGTATGCAGAATATCAGGTTGTGTTGTAGGTTGGAGTAAATAAACAGTCAAGTAGTCTCATGAATATTTTCCATCACGATTGTGGGCTTTTTTTTAAATGGCTGAACCCTTTATAAAGGAGTTCATGTAGGTCTGATATCATACTGTATATGTTTAGCTATTTGAATAAGTTTTTATTAAAAGGTTTTTCGGTAAGTTTTCATTGAAAATTATGGGCTGCATGTATATCAATAGATACTGTAAGGTGATTCTTCTTTGCTTTCCACTCAAAACTCTTAGAATGAACCCATTTACTGATCAACTCTATGCTGCACTGAGAGAAGATAAAGAGGTGATCAACCGATCAAGTTCAGTATTCAGGGTACCAAGAGCCAGCCGACTCTCCCTTGATCATTCATACACACCCTAAAGAATTTGACCCCAATGTATTGGTTCCTCTTGACCTCCTTGACCAATGGAGAATCTGCCTGACCCTCTTTCATTAGAATGAAGTGGTGTAAGTCACAGCGGACAGATCACTTCCACCTACATGTGGAGGAGGACAGGATAGCACAGTGCTTAGTGCGTTTGTCTATTGAATAAGTGGTCTGGGGTTCAGATTCTGCATGATCTTGGAAAGTTTTTGGAATACCAAATTCTTTTATTGAACAAACATGTACAAAGTTCTTGGACCCAATTAAGAGGTTGAATGGATAATGTAGTGGGTTCAGTGCATTTCCTTCAGTGTAATTTTAGGCATTTTTAAAGTTTATTGCCCTTCTTAGTATGCAATTTGGTCTGATCATGTAGATTCACAGTGAACATCAAACTTGATGTGTCGCCTGAAGCCAACACGAGGATGTTTCTCAGCAGGATATGATATTACACTAAGATCAGTGATATATGTTTTTATATTGTTATTTAAAACTTTTTTCAGATAAAGTGCAAATGTAAAATAGGAGAATTAACCATTTAAATTAATTAATCAACCTACTCAAATGTTGTGACAGTGATGAAACCATTGTTTCAAACCACATTTTTTTCAAAGACTATTTTGAAAGCTTCATCGACAGCTGTGAAGGGTATATGATTTTTCTCATTTAGATTGATTTGTTAAGTGCTTCAGTACATTATGACATTCCCAGTGATGAGAGCTAGAGTACACACTGACCTGATGTAGATGTGTGTTGCCCATAGGAGAGTACACACTGACCTGATGTAGATGTGTGTTGCCCATAGGAGAGTACACACTGACCTGATGTAGATGTGTGTTGCCCATAGGAGAGTACACACTGACCTGATGTAGATGTGTGTTGCCCATAGGAGAGTACACACTGACCTGATGTAGATGTGTGTTGCCCATAGGAGAGTACACACTGACCTGATGTAGATGTGTGTTGCCCATAGGAGAGTACACACTGACAAACATAACTGGTGTTGGCGCTAGACAATCCACCAATTTTTCAGCTTGCATGCATTTACATTCCACCACGAATGGTTTCAACGGTCGATAGGAACCTATGGTATCTATTGTAATCTGAAGTCACTTTAATTTCTTATAATTCTAATGTTTTCTTTAAATCTTATTTCTACTTGTCTTCAAGTCCCTGATTCATTGTTTTATTATTTCTTTTGACATACTTCTTTTTCTTAAATCTTCTTTTTCAGCTAGTATAAAGGAACTTACTCTTTTTTTTATATGCTACCATGGAAATTATTCCGAAACATTTATCTGAAAAAATGTTCAAGACACATAGGGATTAATATATACTTTCATAAAAACAAAACAATAAGATCAATCATTTATCATTAAAGCATATGGAATTGAATTATTATGAAATTGTTATTAGGTTTTGAAAAGGCATTAAAGATTTTCAGAGCCTGCCTTCTCAATCAGAAACACATACCTACATGGTCTATTGCTTGTATCTTTATACAGAAAATACCAAGGATCAAACATTTCTTTAACTACTTGATAAAAGTTAGTATTTTAAACACATCACCAATGCCAGTATAACGCAAAACATTTCAATCTACCATACATGATAGGGTCTGGTTTCACGAAGCAGTCTTTAGGTTACCCTTCCTCCCATTCAGAAACCTTGCATTTAGAGTTACCTTTTGACTTAATAAACCCTTGTTGATTAAAGAGGGTTCTGAATTTAACACAGTTACCTGTGTAAAAGTTGAATGTCTACCAAACTTCATGCTTTGAAAAAAGGAACAAGCAAAGAGACAATGTTTACAAAATATGTACATCCACAATTGACATGAGTTAATTGTGACTTATGGCAAGGAAAGATTTAAAACCAGCCACTATCTGTTATCTAAACAAATTCCTAGCAGTAAATTGTTTGTTTTATTATGAAATCAAGTGCCATTTATGTCATTTATGAAGTAATTCAATCCCCATTCAACAGACCAAGTTAACATTTATGAACTGCTTTTATTAGTTGTGTGGCTAATAGTATTGATAAAACCTAAACGTATAGGGTAGCATCTGTACAGAAGTATATATAAGTATATATACACAGCAAGCAGAAGGTGTATACACTTTGATATTAGACAAATCGACCCGGCTTGTGTGCAGGGTACAGATATAGAAATAACATTTAAGAGACGTTTGGGGAGATTTAGTATTTTTTTGCTATCAAAGTGTTGAAACTGTATGTTTTGTATAACCTCGGGTCAAAAAGATTGGTGAAGTTGTGAAAATGAGAAGCAAATAGAAACATAGACAGATTGCTGGGCAAATATACGATGGGTCTGCTTGGGTATGACAAATGCTTGAGATAAAATGTGCTTATTTACTATCAGTGATACCCTTCAGAATGGAGTGGTTCATCTTTGATATAATGATAATGTAATTACCATTTTTTTTGGCTATTTAACCATATGCAGAGAACAAAATTTATTTTTTAAGATGGTAAAAACTACACTAGGTTTGAGCTTAAATGAATTTATTTACATAAATTATTTTTCAATCGCAAATGATAAGGATATTTTGACACGATCAGAAAAGAGAAATATTATCAAAGTTTTGAATCTATCCTGCAGTGTTCTATACATAAACGATTATCTTCAATCAATTAAGCTTATTGGTAGGACAAAGAACGGGATACCCAGAAAGGATAGATTAATGTGAATAGGGTAGCCTTCAAAAGAGTAGGACGAGAGAGAATGTGTACCATGATAAAAAGGTTGGACCAGTTGTCGCAGCAATAGTTTAAAGTCTTCTTGAGAAGTGGCATACATAAGAACAACAATATTTCCTGGGTAACAACTTCTTATTGTGAATATCACAACGGTTCAGAGTATGTGCCTGCAACTTTAGTTTACTATTATATGTTTAAATCTCAAAGAGAATGTCCAAACTTTATAGTTATACATATGTAAAGTCAATTATATCAATGTTATTGATTTACTTTTGAAAGAATCAAATTTCATTCATAAATATGCGCTTTAGTTAAATGGCAAAACAGGATATTGCTTACATAACAATTTATTGTTGTCAAGTTCGTCATGATGTCATAAGTGCTATGTACTTAATATCAGTTACTGCATTAAAGTCATTGGCTCATTTTTGCATGGCAATGTGTAATGCACACCTGACAAATAGTTCATTACTCAAAATAATCTTTCCCTGCCATTTGCAAACATTTTCAGATCTCTGCGTGCATTGTAGCCCTCAATTATGAAGTTCAAAACACCCTGCCCTATATGACTTTGTCGAGCGTCAGTCCTTGCCATGTCATTTCGCAAAAGCCATGATGTAGTACACATGAAATTTCCCGGCAATAAGCAGCGTCACCATAAACTGTAAAACGGGCATAAAAATAAAAATCTTTGCAGACGCGACAGGAAAGATTGCTGTAAATGATCAGATTTTTGCTAGTGAAGCAATAATAACTTCAGTTAAGTTGCCTTACAAAAGTGATTCTATGACTTTAAACGGCCTGATGAAGCAGGTACTGAAAACATTTACCTGTATGTATGGATGGATGGATGCATGGATGGATGTATGCATGGATGGATGGATGGATGGATGGATGGATGTATGCATTGATGGATGCATGGATGGATGCATGGATGGATGCATGGATGGATGTATGCATGGATGGATGGATGGATGTATGCATGGATGGATGCATGTATGGATGAATGCATGGATGGATGCATGGATGGATGTATGCATGGATGGATGCATGGATGGATGCATGGATGAATGCATGGATGGATCCCTTCTTTTCTTATTCCCCACATCCCACCTGAAGAATGTGTAAGCAAATGGTTAGAAATGTGATTTTCCCAAAAGAGAAGTAGAGAAAATGTTGTGTTCTTAGCCAGAGTGCAGAACAAAACTGCATTTCACTGATGTGTATTAGGTCATACATCTTTTGTCAAATGTTTCTTTGTGTTGATGATTCATATGAAAATTAACAAAAGTTAAAAGAGCGTTATTCTAGAAAGCAATATTTTTAATGTTGGGTTAGAATATAAAGTTTTATGAAACATGATTTAAGCTTTATTGCTTTGTAATGTTTATGGACATCAGAAGCAATAAAATCAAAGATAAAAGAGTGCAATGTTGTGTAATCATCAAACTCTTGTGTAGAATAACAACCTCGTGAAGATATGGAAGTTTGAAATTGTCTCCCCTGCTTGTTTACAATGATGAATGAGATATAAAGGCATGCTACATTTATAATCTCCTGCAATTAAATAGCCACACATGTATCACAGCAATCGTAAAGATATTTGATATTGAAGAAAAAGATATTTATTCAACAAATGGAGCATTTATCAGCAAAAGAGGCTGATTTGAATGCAGTATTTTTTGTAATAAATAGTCAAAATTGTCTTTTTGATTTGGGTTGTTGTTTATGGAATTTTAAGAACTGCATGTGTAGTGGATTAGGGTATTTGCTGACTGTGCGTATTAAGAAGTTTTATCAGACTCTCACAGCAAATTGATATCCATGGTCCATTGAAACCAGCCAAGACTCAGATTGGGGGAAGAAGGGGGATCGTCTGGGTAAAGGGGCTGTCCCAAAACAATTTGGGTGAAATACCTCAAAATTGAAATCTTATTCAACGAGAGAGGGAAATGTCAAGAACATACAACCTTGACATTTTTAATTCTTTTTGGTCAGAATTATCTATTTGTCAAAATACATTGTTGGAAAAAATACATTTGTATTCTAATGTAAAACTGATATTAATCAAAACTTGTTTCAAGTGAAATTATCTTAACACATGAAAACCCAAAAAAAATTTATATAAAGGACAAACTATCTTATTTTATTCATGTTTTCACATCCAATGACATACATAATATTCAATTAGGGAAGTCATGTATTCTCCGTAGTTTTGATGGGATAGTCCCTTGGGGAAATTCTGGAAAAAAAGTGTTAAGCAGAGATAGTAATCAGGGAGTTGTCCGAAGATAGTGCATGTGCGTGCGTGAATTTGATGAATAGCATATCAAATGTTCCCCATGACGAGCTAATGAAAGATGATTGATCCAAACAAATAGAAACTTCCTTACAGTTAAAAGCTTTGGGATGATTTGTTAATTTCAGTGATATTGTTAAAACAGATTAGTTTAATTAATTTTTTTTTTAACAAAATTTCTCTGTTGGTTGCTTTGGAAATATCTAAATCTGTACTCTTCAGATTGATCTGAAAATCAAAGGCTGAAAAATATTTTTAAATAATTCTATAAATGCTTCATAACGTACTCTATTAGCATTAATTAACACTGTATAAAGTTTATGAGCTTCTACAATTATAAAGAAAATTATGTCAGATGATATCACTTTATGCATCACTTTGTGTATGGTGATTTTTTGGTTAGCTCTTTGTGACATTTGTGTTCATGCCTATACTGTTTCCTCTCATAGAAGCATTTATTAGTATATTCCATTACAGTATGCTTTCATGTTATTTGATTGAATATATCATGTCATACCCAATGTTATATTTGAATATTTCTGGGATGCCTAATTAGCGTTCATGTCAAGCGTTTTATCTATTCAATACTTGTACAGTTGTGTATTCATGTGTATTCATGTGTATTTATGTGTATTCATGTGTATTCATGACATGTACCAACCCCATACTCCATGATTCCCTCTTACCCATTTACAGAAGGTTCAGGTCGTAAACTCAGGTAGCAAACACTGTTTGTCTTACCTGTATCCTTACCTGATTTACAATCAGAGATCAAAGGCTTTAACGATCTACTCAGGTGATTCCAACTCTGCCACTAGTGAAGAGAGGTAAATGTGTGTTTATGAAACTGAACAGTACTTTATGAGGGACAAGATTTGTGCATCGAGTGTCCTGCTCCTAGGGGCTCAGTAGATCCCCATACATGGCATATAACCCGATTTTGGCAGGTTTACCCGATTTCAGGCCGCTTAACCCGCGTACCCGATCGGGTATGGAAATAACCCGATTTTAAGAGAAGTGCTAAGAATGATTTTTCTGAGGCTGTGTTACCTATTTTAAATTTTCGATTTAATCAAATTTCAAACTTACCATTATTATTATATATCAAAATTAAAATAAACATTTGTAAGAAATACGATCGCAAGAGCACGTTGTTATTGTACACCGGTGATTTGAGAATTATTTACAATGTAGTTTTTATTTCTATAGGATAGCTGAAGATCGATGAATTACGTTTATGTTTATGATAAGATATTACAATATCATTATGATACACTAATAAAGATCGACAACATACCTCTTAAACTTCAAAAGATTTAATAATCGCACAAATTACCGAAAATAAACGTTGAAGCCGTGAACATTATCTTACAGGACCTATAAAAAGGAAACACCATTTGGAAAATCAATGCTCTTCTTAACGACCAATAACATTGAAATTATGCTCTCGTGTCCATGATTTTCTTTACGACTGCCTTTCTTCAATTAATATATGAATAAATAAAACCATTATTGTAAGTTTCATTATTTTAATAAAATACGAATAACTGCTAAACAGATTATGGTTTATTTAAACATTTTATGTTGTATCGGTAATATGTTGCCATGAAATTATCGCGACCACACGTGTTTCGACCAACTTATTTACTTTGGCAGTCCGGAGTCGTATTTTCATAGATAGTTTTAGAAACACAATCTAATTCATGTTTTTAGGAAGAATAATTGTAAACAAAACATATTATCAAGGTTTTAATGAGGTAGGTATGATTAAAATATTTGAAATTTCGATTAAACTTACTTGAAGGAAAAGCGCTCACTGTCGATAAGTCGCCGTTCATCAACAAGAAGTGCATTTGTCAACAACGTCCTCTCATCGATACGTAAATAATTCCAAACGATCTTTAATTTTTTAATTTCAATGTGATGATCACAGACTTGGACTTTTATGAATGAAGTCTTACTCAATTAATATTTTCAATGAACTGTTATTTTGATGTCAGATTTAAGTGATAATTCAATCTAAGTTGATTAAGGTAATAATAACAAAAATAATTTTGCATTACAGTCACAAACTTTTCATGTTAATTATTGAGATCCTGTTTAAAAGACTTGTATTACGATTTATGTTAGAAATAACTGTCTTGATTCTTATAGATTTATATGTCACAATATAAAGTTATTTTTCAAATAAAACATATAGTAATTTATGAATAATATTTCTAATAAGCTAGTACCAAAATTCCTGCAATGAGGTTTGAAATGTTATCTAAAAATAATTAGATATAATCGCGATCAAGTATCAGTTAAACAATGAGTTGTTATTTTGAAATACGATAAATCATATATTCCTCAAAAACAAGAAAAACCCCATTTCAGACCCTAACAAACCCCATTGAGGAAGAAAAAAACCCATTGCAGTCCCTTAAAACCCCCATCACCTCTGTTGGATTATGCCATGTATGGATCCCTGGTGGAATATAATCTTTTCTTTTTAATGATTAACAACTTGGTACATTCTCCATACAGGCATTTATTATATATTGGTAATTATTGCTGATAAAATTAATTCAGTCCGAAACATTTCGCAAAAGAATATCAAATACAATCCTTTAAACATTTTGCAAAATAACTGAAACAAGCCAAGGTTAAAACTGCACTTTAAATTTGTCTCGACAAACAATACAATGCATGTACTTTGATGTTATCATATGGTCCTGTGCATTGCTAGTTCAGCAACATTGGCTGTGGCTCGCTGGACAGGTGGGTTAACTCGTAATTGCTGGATAAACTGAGAGTTCAAAGGGTTAATTCCCTAATTAAATAGAAGAAGTAAATAATCTCAAAAAAAGAAAAAAAGGCATAGTTCGATCTTCTTTCTCTTCAAATAACATTAGTAGGTTAAGAGTTAATTTGACTCTGTATACTCTGTGAAGGCATCTGATGAAGAAAGACAACCAAGTATTGTATATCCTTTTCTGTGATCCTTTGAAGTTGGACAGAGGATTAAGTATGAAGGCTTCGCCTATAATTTTACTTGAAGTGGATGTAGATATGCTGATATCTCTGTGTAACATATCATTTGCCAATGTAATTCAACTTCTCACTTCCGCTACCAGTATCAACCTCATCTGTCAATGAACATGCCTTCTCCTATAAGGAGTTTTTCTGGTTACTTATAAAATCATACTAGCCTATTGTTTGCCTTCCTTTATGTTAATTACATTCAGAACTTGTATATTTGAACCTTTCCTTCATGGTCATAGATCAATGTTTGAATATAGAATTTTGTTCATTCAGATTGATTCACCAAACTCATTTGACTCACATTAGAACTACAAGATTTCAAATAAAGTCAAATTCAATTGCTAAATTAGTATTAACATATGCTAAGTAATCATACTTCTATTTTATCACGACACATATCATGGTCAGAAAGTCAATGGTCAGTGTTTAGCTAGTGTTTTTAACTAGAAAGGACCAAAATGCCGGTGGAACTTCAACCTTGTGTCAGACCAATTACATTTATGTGTTTGCATCACACACATACATGCTTGCTGACCAGTCCAGAGTAAATGTGACCAGGGGTCAAAAGGGCAGAAGTGAGTGTCCCCTATTTGCAGGTGCCTCAAGATAACAGTATATGGCCTGACTCTACCACCTGCTCGCAGACAGCTGGCCATTGGCAGTGGACAAACTTGATCATACTAGAGACGGTCTCTTGATAGCTGGACAAACTTGCAAACACTGGTGATGGTTACTGTGTAGTTGACTAACTTACGAACAATAGTAATGGTCACTTGGTATTTTACTTACATACGAACACCATTGATGGTCACTGCATGTGTATTTGACTAACTTACAAACAGTAGTCATGGTCACTGTGTAGTTGACTAACCTACAAACAAAAGTGATGGTCATTTGGTATTTGACTAACTTGCAAACACTATAGTGATGATCACTGTGTAGTTGTTGACTAACTTACGAACACTTTTGATGGTCACTTGGTATTTGACAAACTTGCAAACACTAGTGATGGTCACCGTGTAATGAACAATCTTGACTACTTGTGACAATCACTTACTCATTGAGAATCTTGAATACAATAGCGATAGTCACTCGCTAGTGACAATCTTGTCTGCATTAGTGACGGTCAACCAGAAGTGACAAACTACAAATAAAAGATGTTGTTGATAATATGCAAGATTTCAGCAAATACTTGACTTTTAGAGGGGCAATTGACCCAAGGTATATTTTGAGGAAAATATTTTTTTAAACAACAAGGTTCAAAATGGAATTCAGCTTCGGATCAAGAGGTTCGAATCCCACCATGGGCTCAGCAACTTTATCTGTAGTAGAGAACTGTTATACACGCAGTCAGGTTTGGGTGCAATGCTACACTAAGTTTCAGCACCCTGGCACTCATGGTTCATTAGTTCCAGCCGATGCTCGCAGGTTTCACCGCAATACATAGCCACATCGGTGTTGCAGGCATTCTCCCTGCAATAATACTAGCAGCCGCCATATAAGTGAAATAATCTTGAAAGCGGCGTTAAACCCCATTTCATCTCACCTCACCTCAAAATGGAATCATTGTTAACCATTCATTAAAAGCAGAATTCATAAATGTCAAATGTCTTTTACACAAAAATGATTTGCTGGTTCTTCCACTTTAAACCATGCTGTATTACTGTAATGTCCCCAGTGGGTAGTGGACTGTCTTCAGCAGTTTAAGTTGTTTAACACATGTGTTATAATGTTTTTGGTAGTGACCACTTGCCATATTTATTTTACTGTTATTCTTTGAATAAATAAATAAATAAGGAAAACCACTATCATTTAAGAATTATTTTTATCAATTTCCTTTCCATGTGATATTAAGAACTATATTTAGATGTATGTACTTCCCTTGGTGGTCAAGAACCAATGCAGCTATGAAATGAGTAATAACATCCATCGCCTTGACCACCTATGGTGACCATTACAGCTCACTGAAGCATGTCTCCAACCACTTTGCTCTCAGGACCCTTAACAAACAATAAGTGGTCACAACAGAATGAGCAATCCAGTGATTTATCTCCTATTGTAGCGGCTCAAAGAAATCAGTTAGCGGGTAATAAGTCACAATGTCATGGAAGTCAAGCACTGAGCCATTTGGCTGTCACCACTGCATTGTCAGGGGTCAGTCGGAGAAATAAGTTTACAGTTAATAAGCATAAAGGTGGATGGACTCTGAAGTCAACTGACCACCAATTGTCCAGAGAAGGGTCCAGTATTACCTGCATTATGACCGTTCCAGCCTACCAGACTTACCGGCGACCAAGTGAATACGAGACCATTGTCCACACTCATGGTCACAACCAAGCCTGTCTGGAAGACAATACCTACCTCGTTGATGTTATTACTGTGAAATATGCGCTTTTATACACCAGAGGTTTGGAGTTTATGTTGCAGTATCACACTCTGACCCAAACACTAGGGATTTGATATGCTTACAGCAGCTTACCTTGTCAACAATAAACTGTTTACTTTGAAGTATCATATTTCTTTGATTGCTATCATTTTCACATCAATATGAGAGGGTTTTGTAGCAGTTCTTGTAAGGACTTGAAAGCCTGTTTCCCTGTGTTTATTGCTATGGAGTTTATAGATATGACTTTGATTGCAAAAGAAGGAATAAAAGCTACATAGGATGATCAATGCTTTCTTATGAATATACATATTATGTGTTTGCAACTTCCTCAATAGAAAAGAAGACAATAATGTTGAAAATAGAATAGAAAACAATGTTGAGTGGTACAGAAAAGCTTTTGTTCCTCATTGCATATGACATTTGGAATGATTTCAAGATGGTAATTGTTGAATAGATTTAGAAAGAGGTCACAAAAACACAGGAAGTTTTAATTTTTCAAAATTTCAGAAAGGATCATTAACCAAATATATTTTCATTTGACATCCACCACATGATTTTAAACCTTTAGGTTTTGGTAGAAAGTAACCACAGTCATGTATGATAATCTTACCATGTCCTGTACTTCCTAATATATGTTTTGGAGATGCATGACCCGATCCATATAAACCCATGGTGAAGCAAAGGTCAATTTCAAATATTTTTGCCAAATAAACCCTGCCGTAGTGAAGCATACAGCGAAGTACCCAAAAAGTATGATAAGTCACATCAATCATGTCTATCTAAACCTTGTCTTTATTTACTTGAGTCAATGTAACAAAATGTGTCATGCATGTAAATGTTGTGGACACAACTAATATCTTGTTGTAGAAACATACAGACAGTACAAATCTTGTCACCTGTTGGACGAGACGAGACAATTTACAATGGAATCAACACTACAAGCAACACAGGGCATCTGATAATGGACATGGTCAGTCCTTGAAGAAGCTGTTACTTATGTGTTACACATTTTGAACAAAAATCTTGTTAACTAAATTGCAACTTGATAATGTTCAGAATGAGATATGAATGAAATATCATGACCATTATAGCTAAACCTACAAACACTGCAAGTATAACAGCTTTATATAATCACCTTATGGATAATATGAGTTCATATAAAAACTAATCATAAATGCAATAAACAAATATATCATAGCTGAGTTGGCTTATATATTAAAAACATTGAATAAGCTAGCTGCTTTCTAAATACAACATATGTTACCTAGGACTTAACAAAGCTGCAACTAGAGACCCTCATTAGAACATGACTACAAAGAAATGTTGTAAATGTTAAAAGTCTTTCAATCTACAACTAATGTCTGCATAGTGAACACGACCATATATGGAAATAAGTCGGTCATTTATCCGTGTCCTCATTTTCCGGGGCGACTTTATGTTGAGTTAATGTGTCAAGTGGCTGTCCTCATAATCATAAAGCAGCAAGCAATCATCGTGGCTGAGATGAAAGTAAGCGAAGATAACGCTTGTATTCAACAGGCCTCCGATGCATATAGTTTCTTACACGAGTAGTTTGTACACATTGTAATCTCCCGCTATGGCAGTGATAGTTCCACATTATTCTAACCGACTTGAAGATATGAGAAGATATACAATTGGAGATATTAAATCCTGGCTGTTATCGTATCTTTGTCTTATGTTGACATTCTAAATTTGAGCAAAAATTTGGTTTTTGTCACAAGTTCGGATTCTGTTATAATTTCAAAATTCAGTCAACTTTTCGCATTTGAAGCAGAATTCAGGATTCTTTGACATATGGGTCAGTTATGCTGTAATGATCTTTTAACTTCCATCTTTTGTATACTTTTTTTTAATTAATGAGTTTAAGTGCAACATGCAAATTCAATGAGTGACAACTCTGAGTACCAAGAAATGTCAACTACCATGAACAGAATTTTTATTTCATGAACTATTCAAGTATTTGATATTGCCATTTGAGGCATTTAAAAGTTAATATAGACAATGTCCATGCATATTAGATGTAAAAATATCTAATTTAGGTTTTAGACCTAAAGTAAAATTATCCCTTATCAATGATGATTGATAGCGCTTTGCTCCATCAAAGCAGTTATATTGTAAGCTTCGCACAGCAAACACTTCAAACTTTCCTTGAACATTCAATGCATGTTGAACCAGGGTGTAAATTATACCTGGAACAATAGACAATAGCATGGCTCTGGAGTGTTTTATTGGAGAAAGATCTTGTGGATTGACTGTGCCGGACCGCCGTGAGGAGAAACCCTCAAGAATGGTGTTACAAGATGGCAGTTCAGAGTGTGGGCAACACTTTCCTTTGTGAAGAACCCTCACTGACTTCACAATGTACCAGGCTTTCTCTGGCTCTGATGATAAAGTTGAATACAAGACAATAAATGATATGATCGAAATATGACAAAAATTGATCCATAACATCAGGATGTTTAAATTTGTTGCAACACATAGCAACTTAATAAAGTGGGATGTTGTCAGGTGTTGAAGCTTTCAGAAGGCAGGGGCTTAATTCCTGTCATCATACCAAAATACATAAGAAGGGGGGTTCTTTCCTTGGTTTGTATTCAGCATTTTAAGGACAGAGTTAAGCACAGACTAGTAACTGAATTTTGGTGTTTGATGCGCTATCACAAAACTCATTTCCAAAAGTACAAATATTTGGGGCAATAAGGATTTTTCATGTTACTGCTGCTGATGCACTCATGGTATAGAGATACAGAACTCCATAACCGAAACCCTTTCAACACCCTCGCCAACAAACCATGGTAGTCTTCTATAGCATTGAACCTGAATGATAAGAATTTTGTATTCTATCTTAAGTTTGTTCAAATAAATTTTGGACAAACAAAGCTCTTGTATTTCAAGACAAACGTCAACATCACTTAATGGTAGGTGCAATTCTCAAAGTGTGGGAGTTTAAAAACTATTTATTCATAAAAATATAGAATAAAACTAAAAACTCAGTGTGAATATCAGCTTTACACTAGGTGTTCTTATATCATCTGAACATGTCAATATCTTTTCATATTCTGTACAACAATCCTCTTTTTGACCTTGACCTTTGGCTTTGACACCTGAAGAAGTCATCACCACATCAACTGATTGTCTCAGTTATGTTTTTAATGTGATTGTTTACAGTTGTTTGAATATCCATTATTTGACAAAGGTTTTACATGCTTGTATAGTGTAGTCAACATTGTGCCCCCTGTTGGTTTGAGTTCAAGGGTCACAATGTTGACACCTGACCCCTAACCCCAACAATAAACAGGGTCAATATGAAGCAGCCATGTTAATCCCCTGTATCACATTAGGGCAATATTGATAGTGTTTCTCTCAAATGTTTGTTGACGGTGTCGGGTTCCTCAGAAAAATCTTACACACCTACGAAGAAACGGACCACCCTTTATATCATTCTGTATAGAACTGTGCCAAAGTATTTGTCACTTGACACAATTTCCATAGTCTTCAATGTTGATTTACCTATGCACAAATAATTTCCGTAAATTAAATTTTCATACTTTTAAAAATTTTAAATCAATGATAGGAACCATCATGGTTATGACCTCATAATAGCAGTATTAATTTGATCTGTTATTTTAAGAATGACAAGAATTTGATCAACATTTGTATAAAACTGTAAAAACATTAAACCTGTTGATCTATAGGTAAAAGTTTATTATTCATGTGCATTTGAAGGTAAGTTTGATGTCAATACTGAATAATTAGTCAAAACATTTAATCAAAATTACGTACTTCAAGTTAAGATGTTATTAATTCAACCTGCAAAGTTTAATGAAGATTCAACCAGATTTCACTTCATGAAAATGAATCGTGCAACACTAAATTAACGTGGAAGGCTATGAAAATAACGTCAAGTGACGAATAGTTTTGGCACAGATCTCTACCTTGTTTGGTTGGTTTCCCTAAGTACGTCCTATGAACTTGTGTATGAATTTGTCATAAGCATATCTCAACCGCTGTACACTCTTTATATTTTATCTGTTTTAGTTTCCCTTCTACCGGTATATAAGATAAATTAGAAAAAGTTCCCAAAACACTATTTGTGATATTACACAATAGCTATGGGCCTTCTGAGAGCAAATATTGTGGAATAAGAACATTATTTTTATTATATGTAGAAACAAAGTACCTTATGGTTGTTGAAAACAATTCCAGATTGAATTATATCTATACTATATATAGATGATACTATATATATATAAATATCTGATATTAATAACAAAGTATCACAGTAACCCTTTAACTTAGAAATTCATTTATAGGGTAGAGTTTTAATGTAACCCACTTAAACTGAAAAACAATCTGATAGTAGAGCACATAGTATAAAGCTTCCCACACTTACATACCTATCAGTTTCTATAGGAATGTTTATCTAGAGCCAGGCTGGTCTATCTTGATATCATTGCATCTCCTTTACTTATCATAGATACCAGTGAAGACAATTAATAGACGCTCACTATTTGAATATGGTACAATGAAGAAATTACTGAAGGGATTGTTTTTTGTGAGTTCCTCGTTATGACAAGGCTTCGTTGATATCTATCTATACATTTATATAATGAATTTAAACCTAAAATTGAAGGACCTCATTAAGGCCTAAAAATATCCTTTAAATTCCGATTTTCATCATCATAAGAAGTTGTTTTTTCCTTAGTGGCAGTTGACAATCATCTAGTCAAATCTTTTTCAAAGATTGAAGTAAGATGGAAAGATTCTTCATTAGATTTTCGTATTTGTATATCTAATTAAATATCTCTTAAAGATTGTTGATTTTGATGATATTTAGTGACTTATACTGACATAAAACAGTGTTAAAACAACAATGCCGGAAAAGTAAAAACAAACTATTTGTATGAGCTTTTACGTTTTCAAAAAATCTTTGATCTACCACTGTATGTGCTTTAATAAGATAACAAAAGGAAAATTAATAATGCAAATGACAAAAGAGATTAATAATTTTCCTTAATTATATGTTTCTTTCTGTTTCAGACAGGCATTCTGCGCCTACCAGAGGAGGACTATGTTGTAGAGCCGATGCCTCAAGCGATGAGAAGGGGAGATAACCCAGGGAGTACGTTGCTACCTCACATCCTGTACAGATCTCAAGACCTTCCCTCACACGTCCTGCATAACCACCAGGCTAGGGACTGTGAGTATGGAGACCTTATTGGAGGAACTGGAACCATTTTACCTAGATCATCGTTGTCTCAATCCTCCATTACCTATGAATCTTAGATCATTGCCAAATGAGTCACGTAATGCTTATGAATATCAAAACCATTTACTAACAATTTTACATCCATGACGGCTTGACCATTTTATCTCTTGTCTTGATCAATGTGTTTGATCATGATGATTATTTCCTGATAGGTGGAAAATACAACTGTTGCTCCTACAAGCGGCAGTGATTAATTTTTATTGGTCACCCATTTTGTTTAAGAATTCTGCAGTATGATATCTATTGAGCAATAGGAAACTGCAATCAATGTATGAATTATTACAGCTGTGATCTCACTAAAGGACTCGACTTACGGTAATCTTTGTTTAAGCCCTCTGACACACATATGCTCAATAAATGAAGATGAGTGTAGAACAGAATACTGAACCAATTTCAATGTGATACAATTGTATCTAACTTGTGAGGCGTTTGATATCAAACTTGCTTTTTCCTTTTTGATACAAAATCGTTGATACTATCACAAGGAAGTTTGTTTAATATTCTGTATATACCACGACACTTGGCATAGAGTATGTATTATCATTAAGTAGAAACATGGAAACCTGAACAAAATCAAATAACTAGTATCTGACATATTCCTTTGAGCAGTTCATGAAGCAATATCTATCCATTTAATCGATGTCCTGATCACGCCTATCATATGTAACCTGTGAGCGGTATATCTATAGTTTATATGGTATTTATAGCATTCCCTATCAGCTGATACACCATTACACTCAGGTCACCAGGTAGATCTCTATACAGGCCCTCGTAATCTGGGGAATGTCGACTATTATAACATCATTGATTTTAATAACGGAGGAATTCAGAAGTATATTTGCCAGACTTCACCCTAATTATCTCCTACTTTACTAAAAAAAGCTTACAAGGTTTCAATGATTTAGGTAATCTTAGACCATCTAGATTATTCTATCAATTCTTGACAAATACTTCGCATATTTGTTGAAATTGTTGAAATTTTTGGACCTTAATTCATGTATTTATTGCATGATACCAGAAACATTTAATTGTGTATTGTTGAAATAAATATTTTTTTATCTATCCTTGACACCATATTTAGAGGAATCATGAATTTGACGTCTGAATTTAAGGGTAACGAATTTCTATAAGCCAAATAGACATTATTTCTCAAGAAAAGTTAAGATTTCAGTTTTTCATAGCATTTAAAAATTCAGTGACAAAAGCATTAATAACTAAGTTATTAAATGATTAACTGGTGGATCCTTATCTATCCCTAATGTTAATTTCTGATGGATAATCTTAGATCTGTGAGCACATGTTTATCCGAATAATGTTTTCGACCGCAGATACAGATGAAGACTTTCATGATCAGTTGTCACAAGATGGAGAAGAGGCTGAAAAGCATTCAAAGCGAGGCTCTGCCAAACGAAGGCACGGAAGACATCGAGAACGTAGATCTCCACGTCACACTTACGGGAGCGTACACGACCGTACGGTGGAGACCCTGGTGGTGGTGGACAAGTCAATGTTTTGGGAACACGGCAGACACAACATCACCACATACGTGCTCAGCATCTTCAATATCGTAAGTTCATCACCTCAATTTTGGTTGTTTTAACCATTCTGTCATAACAGAGAGTACTCTCTTCTCTCATAAGTGGGCAATATTTCTTCATTTTTTGAAAATTTGAAACACAGGTAACATCCTCATTTTTATCTTATTTTAACATTTCTAAAGGACTACTCTTTTGTATGAAAAATGTGAGCATCCCAAAAGGTTTTTAGAAACTCAAATCATTATTTAAGGAAAAATCAAAGCTTATATAATTAAAGAAAGACTGCTCCAGTATATTGTTAGGAAAGCTGATAGATAAACTTGTTAACCCTCTGTGTGCTGCAGGTGTCAGAGTTGTTCCAGGACACGAGTATCGGGAACCAGGTGAACATCGTGCTGGTCGGCCTCGTGCTGTTGGAAGGGGATGAGGTAATAAACAATTCTCTCTTGACAAGTTTATTATTTCTTCTGGAGCATTTATGTCATGTGTTAAGAATTGTTTTCTACAATAAAAATGTTTTTGATTTTGCCAACCTGTAAACAGGGATTTTATGACTGCTTCATAATCTGAAAAATATCACCCAATTTGCTTAGCTGACAATGACAACTTTTTGTGACAGTTTTCCTGCATATTTTCACCAGCTACACTGAAGTTGACAGGGAAAGAGGATTTTATTGAAATCTAACAATCTGTCAATCCATTTGTCATTCTTAGATTGCTATTTGAAAATTGTTTGTCATTATTTCATGAAACTGTAGATATCCATTCTGCTTTCAAAGAACCTCTAATGTTATGTCATTATTTCATTTATTCAGATACAAACTGCTTATCCCCTTTCTTTTCTACAGCCAGGTTTGCAAGTTAACTTCCACGCTGACCACACCCTCAACAGCTTCTGTCAGTGGCAGTCAGTCCTGGTGGGTTCCAGTGGCACCCAACATGACCACGCTATCCTCCTCACCGGCATGGACATCTGCTCTTACAAGAACGCACCCTGTGACACTCTCGGTGAGTTGAACTTTCTAATTATTAATTATTCATTATTAATTATTAAACCTAATTACACACTTTTAAAAAAAGGCATTTTTGTAATTTTTTAGGACATTAATTGTAAAATCTTTTAACTCTCTGTAAAATGTGTTTAAATCTGTTAAATCAGTAAATTCTGTAAAAACAATATTCCTCTCATCATGAAAGTTGATTAGCAAAGGTTAGAAGAAAATATTCCTCTGAAAAATATTTTTGCATCCATCCGCTTAATGCAGTTGATTGCTCGTAGGTAACAGGTAATGAAATGTGATACTATTATTGACGAATTTGACTTGGATAAAGAGATTCCTTTTGTTGATAATAGGTTAAAAGTAAGCCACTCTTTTATGAAAATTGTTTTCAACTGATTAATGTGAAAGTATTGGTTTTAGTTTTGTTGATATATAGATAATATAAAAATGTAGAAATAAACATACTCTGTAGATATACTCAGTGAGATTAGCCCTAGGGTTTGTACACATACATCTCAGATACTAAGATACACAGCAAACTGTGACAGTTTGCATAAACATGGATTTATGTCTACAAGAAGACACTAGAATTATGAGGATGCAATTGTTAAGAGGTACATTTAGAAGCATTAGCAGATAAGAATAAAAAAAAACATTGAAAACTTTGGTTAAACTGATAAACATATGTGTCACAAGTCATTGAGGGCAACAATACAGGAAGAAATTGATGTGTTTCAATGCTCACACAAACCACTTCAGTGCTTCTCTATAGTGACTGTTTTCAATTTATTACCAATTTGTATATATGATTAAATGTATGACTTTAAGATTTGTTTTCTCATTATTAACCATTCTGGTATTTTGATTGTTTTTTATAAAAGATAATTTTCTCTCTCTCTCTCTCTGTAATGAAAGTACAAATACAATGAGTGCATAAGTTTGTTGTGATCACCCTCGGCCTTAGGTTTGGGTTTGAAGTTGAACCCTGGTGGAATCACTAATCTTTTGTGAGCTTGTTTCATCATACATTATCTTGTCCTTATTCAAGGTACTTGTTCCACATTGTGCTTTTTCCAGCCAGCTTTAAAGGTCCTTGAAGACCAAACAAACCCTCTTGTAAGGTTGTAAGAATCACTGAGAAGTTACGGTGAAAGCTCATTTCCGTCCATATATTATGGAATATGATAAACAGATACCTTACAGGCATGATTTGTTTAGATATTAATGAATATTTTCCCTCCAGGTTTTGCTCCCATAAAGGGGATGTGTAACCCTCTGCGCAGCTGTGTGGTGAACGAGGACACGGGTCTGGCTACTGCCTTCACCATAGCTCACGAGATTGGACACAAGTAGGTCTACAATACTGCTCTCCAGTAGTCAGCGATATTTCATTTTTCATTATTGATATTTTCTCAGTGTGTCAGTGAATGAAAATATCATTGTCAATTATTTTAAAATATGTATATACATATATATATATCAGTCTTTTTTTGTCCAGTATAGAATGGGTAGGTATAACAAGTTTTTTAACATATGTGTATATATATTAAAATAGTAAAAAGAATGTTCAAACTCTATGTGACACCAAAAATGTTATTTATGTAATCATATGTGCTGGATGTAATGAGAAATATATCGGGAAAACAGAGCAAAAATTAAAGAGGAGAATGAACCTTCATCGATCCCACATTAACCAGCCCCGAAATCGAACTATCCCTCTCAGTGAATATTTCATTCGTAAATATGCGCCAAAATTAAATGGCAAAACATAATGTTGCTTACAATACAATTTATTGTTGTCAAGTTCATTATGACGTCATTAGTTCCTGTGTGACGTCATAGTATTATGTATTAAGTGTCAGTTACTGCATTAAACGGCCTGATGAAGCATGTACATTCGTACCTGCTGAAAACGTTTGCCAAATGTAATATTACATTTATTAGAAAGTGATGTGAATGATAACCTTCTTTTGAACACATTAAATCTTGTTGAAATTGTGTTTTGCTCTGTTTCAGTTTTGGAATGTTCCACGATGGAGAAGGAAACTTCTGCAAGAAGACAGCTGGTAACATCATGTCTCCAACCCTTACTGGACAGAATGGACTCTTCCGCTGGTCAACATGCAGTCGGGGATATCTTCACAAGTTCCTCAAGTAAGATACCAAATCAGATCTATTTCTGGTACATAAATTGTGCATTTACTACCAACATGACAGTTGCTTTAATGGAGACTTCGTATTAATTAATGTAATGAGACTATCTCATAGACAATGGAGAAACAAGCTGCAAGGTGAGATGTTTAGTTTATCATTAACCATGTGAAACATTTGCAACATGAGCATATTACATAAGTATTAAAATATTAATATTATTATTGGTGCCTTGTACATGATTTGTAAGAATAGACCGGTTTGATCTGCACAGTATGTGTTACAACAAACTTCAGTGTATAAAGAACATTATGTACATCAAACGAGGAAATACATAATTTGTTTTGTGAATATGCATTGGTATATGCCTCAAAACCTTTGACACCTCCAAAGACGGAAGGTCAAAGAGGGTTTGTTTAAAAAATACACAGCTGACTTAATAGAATGATAGTATTTTACTTAAAAAAAAGACTTAGAACACTGAAAAAACAATCAATAAAAATGATGTTCGATTTCAAATAAATTAACTCATTTTCTAAAAAATAAATGAAAGCACTTTGGAACCAAGCAGTTCACTTCCGATATCAATCCCATGTCTATATATAAATTTATGTTCAATTGGTCTGTATAATGTGATGTTTGTGTGTTGTTTGCTGGTAGCACAGTTCAGTCTCAGTGTCTGTCCAACCAACCACGGCGAGTCGCGGAACTCAAGTTCCCTGAGAAACTGCCCGGCCAGCTCTTCAACGCTGACATCCAGTGCAAGTGGCAGTTCGGACGCAGTGCCAGGGTGTGCACCTTCGACTTTGGAAAGGTAAATATGACATTGTACATGTTTGCATCACAACAGTTTTGCGTCAGTATACAAGATGATTTCTTCTTTTATCATCCAGTTTAAGGATAACCAATTCAGACTTTAATGTGATGAGACTTTGTTGTTCACTTGTTATGTCATGAAATTGATCTTTTACTTCTTGTAGGGACTAAGGGTTGAAACTTAGCTACGTTGATTTTATTCACTAAAACCAGAATGAATGTATAATTAGTATATAATTTTTAGAAAGGGAAAACAATATTTATAACAATTTAGAAAAATATGTAATATGTATCTTTACTGTCATCAGCGGGAGATCTGCAAGAGCTTATGGTGCTTCAAGGGCAGCCATCTTTGTGAGACCAAGTTCCTCCCAGCAGCCGAGGGGACTTCGTGTGGCAAGGGACAGGTAGGTTTACCTGTAGGGAATGTTCATTTGAAGGGTAGCTTCACCTGTAGAGTAGTTTCACCAGTAGGGGATGTTCCCCTGTAGGGTAGGTTCACCTGTAGGGTAGGTTCACCTGTGGGGGATGTCCACCTGTAGGGTGGGTTCACCTGTAGGGTAGGTTCACCTGTAGGGTGGGTTCACCTGTAGGGGATGTCCACCTGTAGGGTGGGTTCACCTGTAGGGTAGGTTCACTTGTAGGGTAGGTTCGTTTACCTGTAGGGTAGGTTCACCTGTAGGGTTTGTTCACCTGTAGGGGATGTTCACCTGTAGGGTAGGTTCACTTGTAGGGTAGGTTCGTTTACCTGTAGGGTAGGTTCACCTGTAGGGTTTGTTCACCTGTAGGGGATGTTCACCTGTAGGGTAGGTTCACTTGTAGGGTAGGTTCGTTCACCTGTAGGGTAGGTTCACCTGTAGGTTAGGTCCACCTGTAGGGTAGGTCTGAGGTCTGTCCCGAATGAGGATAACGTTGCATTACTATTGTGACAGTTGTACGGTGACAGCCAAGCGTTCCTGCAACATGGTTGTGGGTAGCTCCCATTTCAATCATCCCGATTGCTCGCTCACGTTTTTGTAAAGTTAATCTTGTCATTCTTCAATGTTTTTTTTACAAAGTGGGTGTCTTACAACCAATTCGCATTGGTTTTATACCCATCGAGCATAGGGCTATTTTGCTTAGCATGAAAAAGGTGAAAACTATAATTTGACAAAATTTGGTAAAAGCTGTGTTTGATACCACAGTTCAATATGAAACAATCATTGTTGTATATGGTTGATGTGTTTTCATGAAATTTCAAATCCAAAGTTGTAGGGTTTCTTTTTCCCTTGAGTTTACTCAGAAAATTGGAAAAAGGGGTACTTATCAAAATGACTTTCTATAGAATTCACAAGATAATAAAAAGAACTAATTCTGCCACATACATATGTTCAAAACTATGTAGCATTTAAAGTTTGGCGTACCAAATTATGGAATAAAAAGACAGTATGTGCTATACAAACTTGCAGCTCTCTGACTTATGGAAGAAAGAGAGATTAATGTTTTAGGTACATCATCCTAGCTTTTTTCACAGGGAAAGTTATGAGAAGAAGGAGCATATTATTTTGTAAGTTACAAATGTGATTAGGGGATGCTTGTTGCATGGAATACACAATTTGGAATTGTAATCAAATGGCAGCAAAGTAAAAAGGTCAGTTATGGAGATTACAGCAAGTCATGCCTCAAAGGGGCAGTCTGTTGTGCTCCAGCTGGCCATGATGTTATATGTAATCCTGGTCAGCTTCTTAGTCCATATGAGGTTTATGTGTTAAAGCTACATATGTCAGATGCTTCGAGCATGAGGTAAAACTGAATATCATCACGATTAGAAGATCTGTTAAAACTGAAACACTTTGTACAATTTGAATTTGCTACTGTTTGCATATCTGAAAAATGTTTAGAAATGAACACTTCTAACCTGGCAGTATTAGCATTCTTGTCACATTTAATGACAGTACTCGATACCTTTTCTTTGTTGTAGTGGTGTAGACATGGGGAGTGTGTAAAGTATGGGAACGAGGGACCACAACCCGTGGATGGAAAATGGTCAGCTTGGTCGGAGTGGACGACCTGTACACGCAGCTGTGGACGAGGGGTCAAACATCGCAGCAGGCAGTGTAACACACCTTTGTGAGTTCAAGATGATAACAATAATGAGATAGATATGTCAGTCTGAGTTAGTGATTTGATTATGATTGATTAGTTTGTGTTCTATAACTAACTAACAATGAATAGCAGTTTAGAAATTTTTGCATATGTATAGACAATTGGAGGCTGGACAGAGATCAGGTCTTCCACAGCCTAAATTACAGATGTTGTGTAGCTCATCCTTTCTAGATAATCAGTCAAATGATTCAATAATGGCTCTGTGTTTATGTAGACCCTAGTCATATACTGGTCACTCATCTCTAGTTAACAATGGATAGCCATCCGATCTCTAGCGATTCAACAAGGCAAACTTGGCGCATATTCAGGCCTGATATTGATAATGAAAACAAAGTTGGACTGAGTTGAATCTGTAAGAGTCAATGAAGCATTCATAAAATCCTCAAAAAATGGTCATTGAAATCTGAATAATTATCTTGACCTTTGAAACTAGAAGCTCAATGTTGTATTTATCAGAGATATTCTAGATAGCTTGTAAATAGAAGCATCAATATTATCACCCTATCCCTGCAGACCACAGTACGGGGGGAAGACCTGCGGGGGAGAACGGGAGATGGCCAAGATGTGCAACCTGCAGAAGTGTTCGAGCGGCAGCAAGGACTTCCGCAGTGAGCAGTGTGAGGTGTACAACCATAAACTGTTCCGCGGTCACTACTACCAGTGGGTGCCCTACAAGGAGGTCCATAATGGTAAGTGCACAGCTGTAGTCCTCTAGAAAGTTTTTAGTCTCATTACGAACCTAAAACAAAAATTGGTTCCCTGGATTGAGGTTTTGTGAAGGGGTAGTTATTAGTATCACTGAGATGTAACTGCATTGCAAGTTCAAGCTATTTCTCTTAGCTATAACTTTAGGTCATCAGATTAAAAGCACATTATTCTTTATTTGGCAATTATTTATTGGTTTACATCTTGTTTCTATAAGAAACAGGGTAAATGGACATATAAAAAAAAGCATGCATTCAGTGTTCCACTAAGCAACTGAGTTTTGCAAGAGATTTTTTCCTGATATTTGAAAAAAACAACTTCCCTTGAGTAAGAGCACCCAATACTACAGCTCTGGAAGATCATTGCTCTCTGCTTGTAGTGGATGACCAGTGCAAGCTGTACTGCCAGGCCAAGAACTACAACTTCTTCTTTGCCATGAATGACGAGGTCAAGGACGGGACCCCCTGCAGTGAAGACACTGACGATATCTGTGTCAAGGGAAGCTGTCGGGTAGGTCATTTTAATAACTCTGAATAATGCACAAGATAAAAAACAACATTTTCTATGAATATCTTGGTAATAAGGCCATGGTCTGTTATGTTTGTCTCAGTCTAGTGTCTGACACAACTCTAACGATTCAGCAATAGGAATATCCCACTTGCGTAAGCCATTATAAAAGCTTTTCAAATCAGCAGAGCCATTTCAAAAGTTATCATTCAAAATGCCTTAGCTATTTCAGTATGCTTTTTAAAGCTAAACTTTATTTGAATATGCACTTTGCACCGTTAGTCTCAGTAACACAGCACATTTGCATTATTTAGCAACTGTATCAGTGCATAGGCCTGTGTGACAACAAATGACAAACATGTTAATCATGCATGCAGTGTCTTCATTGGCTGAAATATTCCAAGGTAGTTCATATTGCAATGTTTTGCCGCTAGGGGAACCTGCTGGATACTCGAAACGAGCTTGTATTAGAACAGAGATTGTTTAAGAATTAATGATGTGGTTACCTCTGTTAAATACTAGGTATATAACAGTTCTGATACCAATGATATCACATTTTTATTTTGAGGAAGATGTTATCATTTGATTGACATTATAATAGCCTAATTGGCAAGATATTTACTAGTCTACATACACAGTGCCATTTGGCTGGTCTGTCGCCTTCAAAGTGAAGTAACATGTACATGACAGAGAGCTGAAGGTAATCTGGCAATCACTTCCTCATTAGTTATTGTCTAGCATTGAACTTGCTGTTACAGGCTGTAGGCTGTGATCTGGTTGTGAATTCACCAGCTAAGTTGGATCGTTGTGGAGTATGCAGGGGAGATAACTCTTCTTGTGAACTCATGACAGGTGCATTCAAGGACCAGCCAGCCCATAACTGTAAGTGTTACAATGAAATTTATCAACTCTGTCTCTCTCTTTTATATCTTGCATGGACAAGCAAGTATCATTAACACATTGTATTTTGCTGCAGCCCGAGCTGAATGTGTGCAGGCAGTTGAGATTATGAATATTTTGTCATTAATTATGACATCCTATTGTCAAAGATTAAGGTAAAGTTTTAGCTATACAACTGAATGTTACCCTAATGCTATTCAATTAATAAGCAATTATGAATTGGAGTAACATGTTTCGTCAAATTCATTGCTAAAATGTTATGTCTCATATTGGTATTTCTCACATAATTATATATCATTGTTATTATCGGGATCACAAAACGTAATGTTCCTGTTCCTTTTTGGGGCGAGTTCTTTGCAAGATTCAAACTCACAACCTCAGATCTGAGTCAAAACTCCCAGCAGATTGTATCAACAGCTTACACATTAAACAATCATCCATCTACTGTTTAAAAGACAGGTATTTTTAATCCATCTGACCTATGGTTCAACGTGAATTGTCCTCAAATATCTCTGTTGTGTCCGACAGCCTACTACCCAATAGTGGTGCTACCGAAGGGTGCTCGAAGTATCAGCGTGCATGAGGCCGATGTATCTGCCAACTACCTGTCCCTGAAGAACATATATGGCCGCTACTACCTCAACGGGAACTGGAAGCTTGATTGGGAGGGGACTCACAAGATCGGGGGGACCCGCTTCACGTACAAGCGACTGTATGATCGACCAGAGAGTTTGTTCAGCGAGGGACCGCTACAAGAAGACCTTGTGTTAGAGGTAGGTTGTCGTAGTTGTTATATTAGTGTATGTATGCTTATGAGAGTTTGATTGCATCGGAGAATGATTATAAAAGATCAGTGATGTATGAGTCATATTTTGTATTTTTGTTTTACCTGATGGTATGAATGTTGCAAAGTTTGACTGGGTCAGTCACACAAGATAAGGATGTCCTTAAGGGCAGATCACAAGAGTTTATATGAATTCCTTAATTCTAATTTGTAATGGATAATCTTACAAATGTATACCAGATCTTTCTCATTCTAGATGCAAAATGTGTGGAAGTGTTCTCCTCAAAAGGGTTTTATTGTGATAATTATCTATGAAATTCTTTGTTATAGATCCTGGTGCAGGGTAAGAATCCCGGAGTGCTGTACGAGTACACAATGCCCAGGAAGGCAATCCGCCCCTCGCCCGCCCCGCCAACTCACAACTACACCTGGACTGTCGTGCTGTCTCACTGTAACCACCAGTGTGCTGGAGGTATGTCATTACATTGCATTGTTCATTGTTCATGTCCTGGCATTTGTTCATGATGTCTTTGTATTGGTTCATGATGTCTTGGCATTAGTTTGTTATGTCCTGGCATTTGTTCATTATGTCCTTCTCTTGATTCATTATGTCCTTCTCTTGGTTCATGATGTCTTTGCCTTGGTTTATGATGTCCTGGCATTAGTTTGTTATGTCCTGGCATTAGTTTGTTATGTCCTGGCATTAGTTTGTTATGTCCTGGAATTGGTTCATTATGTCCTTGTATTGGTTCATTATGTCCATGTATTGGTTCATGATATCTTTGTATTGGCTCATGATGTCCTGTCATTGGTTCATGATGTCCTTGCGTTACTTTCTTTGCGAAGTCTTTCCAATGGTTTATGATGTCCCGGCATTGGTTCATGAAAGAAAAATTTTGTCATGATGTCATCGCTTGATTCCATAGAATAATCTTATGATTTCATTGCGCAGTGGTTTCATAATGTTTAGGCCTTGCTTTATGATGTCAGTGCTTGGTTTCATGATGTGTTTTGGGGTTTCTTGATGTCCAGGACATGTTTCATGATGCAATTGCTTTGTTTCATGATATTCTTGCCCTGTTCCATAATGCCAGTGCTTGGTTTCGTGATGTCTTTTTTTGTTTTGATGTCCTTCCTATATTTACTGATGCCTCGCTTGTTTTTGCCATCTCATTGCAATGTTTGATGCTGTCAAAGCAATTTTCGACATATCAGTATGTCATAGTAATCATAATATAATTGATGTCATATCATATCTCAGTGACATCATGGTGCATAAGCATTCTAATAATCTCATAGCTCTGTGTGGTGACATAGTAGTTCAACGGCGTCATATATTTTTATTTACAGGTGAGCAGACGTCATCAGCCAAGTGTAACCGTAACGATCAGGAGGAGGTTGACCCCCGGTACTGTGACCCCCGTCATAAACCACTCACTGGGGTCACTCCCTGCAACACCCAGCCCTGTAAGCCCAGGTAAGAGGAATAAATGATCCAGGTTATAACAATATTCTCAGGCTTGATCAGGCTAAGACTGAAGAGATTTATGGCTCAGACATTTTGCTTGTTCTTGATAAATAACTTGTGATATACCATCATCAGTGTGCAACTGACTAAATCTCCAAATAGACAAATTATTTTCACCTCTTCCTACCATCCTATCAACCAGTGTCTTCTCTAAATACCCTTTGATGGTGAAGAGGAGCATACAGTTGATACAGCTTAGAGTGTATGTACTGGATGATATAATATACTTATCTACTCATGGTAAGGTCATTATGTGAAGTAAAAAGAGCCGTGACCTGACTCCCGAGGCGGTCTGACCTGACCAAGACCACAGGTAGATGGAGTCAGGTCTGAGAGTCTTGTCTTGTAATTCACATTATGACCTCACCTTGAGTGATTAAGTGTTTTATTATACCAAATTTCTTTTTTATTCATTGTTTTAGTCGTTTTGCTGCACTTCGCTATAGGCCCAACTGAAATTGAAAAAACAAATAATGAGGATATAAGATTTGAACTATTACTGTAAAATGTATCTAAACTTTTCTTTAGCCTGTTATGCTCCCGTGTGAATCTTTTCAAAGTATTAATAACCTTCTTCGTGATAAATATTTTAGACACATCCTCCTCTGTCAAATCGGTGTACCGATCAGCTGGTGCCATCTTGAAAGTGGACGCAAAAAGCCACATGTTAAATGCAGTCATGTGACAAGTCATGTGACAAGTCAATATTTCAGGTCAGTTACAGAAATTTCTGTTACAAAACTGACCCTGTTATGGGAAGCGTGGGTCAGTGTACAGTTATATCTTTCTATCATGAGGTGTGAACTGACCAATGACATTCTTACAAATCATACCAGATGGGAGAGCGCCCCCTGGGGTCGGTGCAGCAGGTCGTGTGGAGGTGGGGTCCAGAAGAGGAAGGTTATCTGTAAACAAAAGATGTCAGCTAAGCTGGACAAGAAGGTCAAGCCAAGGAACTGTCCACGTGGGTCAAAACCAGTCCGCAGACAAAGGTGCAACACTCAGGAGTGTCCTCCCAAATGGCAGAAGGGCAAATGGACCCTGGTACATACAAACAATCATCATTTTTTTATGAATGAAATAAAAGAGTTCCCTCAAAAAATGAATTAACTTTACAAATATTTTATATTTCGGAGATGTTATGAAAGAGATATATTTTTTTACGTAACAAACCTGAAAGAGTATTTCTTTGCCCTTTTAAGTTTAAGATTTACAAATTGTTAAATGGCTGGTTTAGAATTACTCCTCATTAAGTATTGGTGTCCTTTGTTATCAGTTTGATTCATTCATAACTATGTCTCATTATCTGATTATAATCGCCATATTTTATTTCATTATTCTAGTGTTCAGTTACTTGTGGTAAAGGTCTAAAGACAAGGGAGGTAACTTGTGTCAGTAAGACACTCCGTGGCCACGTCCCTTTAGCAGACAGCATGTGTCAGGGCAAGCCCCGCCCACGCGACAGCAAGCGCTGTCACCGAAGTGGCTGTCCCAGCATGCCCCGCCTCCAGTGGGCAGTTACTTCATGGAGCCAGGTTAGAGGATCATAAGATAGAATCTTTTCATATGCAAAAGAAACTTACTAAACATTATCCAAAATTATCTTAAATAAATAATATGTGCCTAATTCCTTTTTAATTAACAAAATGAACCATCACCATCTAAACAAATCTATAAACACAAGTACATTTGTTCTTCATATCACAGGAAAATACATTTATAATGTGTATTGTAAAATGAAATTAATATTTGTGGAGAATAAAAATTATTATGTGAAACAGAGTAATAAAGAGTAAACGAAAAAAATTTGTTATATAAATGATTACAAGGACTTACCTGTATGCCTGTTCACCAGTGCTCAGCCACCTGTGGGAAGGGAGTGCGTCGTCGTGAACTGCGCTGCAGTCGAAGCAACCACTCGGGTCGATTCCGCACCGTCCAGTCAAACCAGTGTGGACACCTGTCCTCTCCCAACATCACCCTACAGGACCACTGTCAGACCAAACAGTGTCGCCCCGAGAACCTCCCCGAGTGGCATGCTTCATCATGGTCACCAGTAAGACTCTCAAATATTACAAAATGTCTGTTTTCTGTTTAGCAATATCAAGATTTATCCATCCCAAAATGTCAATGTTTGTCAAACTGAAATGATCTAAGTTGAAGTTATATGGTAGGTTATTGTTGGCATCAATTCATGGCATTATTCCTATGCAATTGTGGCCTTAACAAATTGTTAGTATTCTATGAAAAATATTTCATCGGATTCTTCTTGGTATCTTTTTTGTAGGATTGATTAACTTTGTCCTAACAAATGAACTGACATTTAAGCTGTGATGGATTCTAATCTGCTGTGATTAAATTTACAATCACCCAGTCTGCAATTTAAGATTAAGATGTTGCTATAGATTCATTTCATTAATTTTGTAAAATGATAGAAATTGGAGCTCTTATCCTGTTATTTATATCGCAGTGTTCTGTGACGTGTGGCGCCGGTCAGGAGACAAGATTGGTTCACTGCATCAACCGGCACCTGCGTCAGCTCTCCACTGAGTGTGACATGAGACTGAAACCCTCCGTCAACAGGACCTGCCAGAAACAGCCCTGCCCCACACCAGGTGAGCAGCACAAGGAGATATTCAAAGTCTCAGATACAGGTGCTATTGTGATATGTATAATATTAAATTTGGGAGTTATCCAGGAGTAATGGCATTTATAGTGAATATCATTCAATCTCTCCTCCCCCCCCCCCCCCCCCCCCTTAAACATCAGGATGATCAGGATCAGGATGATTCTATTGAGTTATCATTCCAGTGTTTGCAGTTTGGTCAAAGCATTCAATTTTTTAAACTGCTTACCAGTGGTTACGCCATCCAGCTTCATTGACACCATTCTGAGTACTTCATAACATTCTCTTATTGCTTCTCATCTTCTAATTGACAGTTCAATGAGACATTGAAACACACTCAGAGGAAGATGAAGTACTAAATTTAATACCTATTCAACAGCTATGAACAATAGTAGATGATGCTCCTTAGCTGTCATTTTTGTTCGTGTCAATTATGTCAATTGGCATTTTAAAAAACATATAACATTGATACAAAGATATCAGAATGAGTATCAGCTTCAGAGAGCATTTCTGTTTGATACTTCTTCCCTTCCAATTACCCTTGCAAAATAACACTGCATGATTGAATTCCCTCTTTATCCCCAGACCCAACTTGCCAAGATGAGTTCCCATGGTGCTACAGAGTTCCAATACACAAGAGTTGTGATCGAGACTTCTATGGAAGCAAGTGCTGCCATTCCTGTAAAGGAAGATCTTGATTTTCAGATCATTAGACCAATTTACAAGCAATGTGATCAAAACTTTCTTGGATGCAAGTGATGACATTCATTAGACCAAGAGTTCCAGTGTACAAGAGTTGTGATGAAGACTACTTGACATGTGCTTTGTTCATGTAAAGGAAGGTCGTGATCTCAAGGTCTTAAGGGGAAATAACCCTCAGTGCAGTGATTCTAACAACAATTCAGTTTAGGATATAATTGTTGAGACTGTCCCATGAGTGTGACTGAAATGCATTGTGGGAACATTCACCTGCACTGACCTGCTCAAACTATCTCAAAGACATACTATTGAAGTTAAATCTTCTAAAGCCAAGGCCATCAAAATACTCAAACATTTTCTTTACTAAAAGATTGTCAATCCAGGAAGACAATTAACTATCAATTATGCTTGAAGCTCCTTGATAATGAACCTGTTAGTTTGAAAGAAAACAAACCTTTCTGATGACTTTCTCAATTATTGGGAGGCGTGTGTGTACTCCATTGCAGGATAGTGACATTCAAAACTCATCTGGATGTAGGTAAAAGTCATTGAGGAGAACTTGAACTAACATCAGAACAGCTGTTGTATTGGCAAAGTTATGAAAATACTGTGTGTCACTTCGAATTCACTCCTTCTAATTTAGGCAAAATGATATTCTCCTGTTTAAGTATTGGACTCAAACAAAAACATGTCTTCCTCCCAGGATGTGTTCTGCCTGAGCTGTTGCTATGGCAGCATTAGAAGGTTACAGGTTCATATTCAAATATGAGCCAATGAGAATGAAGCTGACAACTTTCAAGCCCAAGGAAGCAGTTGAAGACACACGATGTGAGGACTCAGCTTGCTGCAGTGGAGTCAGATGGGCGTATCTACAGGAATGACCAGGTGTTGCATTTATGTTTCAGAACTCTGAATTCAAAGGTTTACTGGTCTTTTTCAGAACATTTGAATTCAATGATTCAGGTCCAATTGTCTTTTTTTGAACATTTGAATTCAGTAATTCAGGTTCAAACATCTCTTTCAGGAACTATCTACATCACTTTTATAGTTGATATTCATGTTCATATTAACTACAATTTTACCATTGTCATCACTTTTGTGGCATCATTTTTTTTATCATTTTAAGGTAACATTAATTTCTTGTAATATCATTGTGGCATTATTTACAATCATGCATTTAATAAACTTTATTGTATTTTAAGTATGTCTTTACAATCTTAGAGATTTGCAGTCAATATTGTTGACTTCATATTTCTCTCACTGTAAGGTGTTCACATGAATATCCTTTGTCAGACAATTATTACACAATGTATAGGTGAGGGCTTAATTAACAAATTGGATTTAAATTAGATTATATCCTCAAGGTTTAAGTTATGTACCCTATTTTTGTATAGTATTTGATAGTTCAGTTATAGATTTAGGTGATGGTTAAAATCCCCCCCCCTCCCCCAACCTTTCGCAATTTTTTAAAGTCAACTGTAGAAATGATAAAAATGATCAAACCCCAGGGTCACCCACTCCTTTTCAATAGGTGACCGCCTTCTTCAATTCACCACTATGTAGTTTGATTTAATCCATACTATTGTTGAACCTTCTTTGGTGAGTATATACTATATAGATTCTATGTTTTCAGTTGATCAATTAACAATCAACTCACTGATCTCATTAGGTCGGTAATTTCATTCAGTCGTTCAACCCCCACTTTGTCCACAACAATATAACCAACAATACTTCACCACTATTTCTTCAAACAAGTTAACCCTCTACTTTGGCCTCAGAAGCCTGCAATGACTTTAGACATAAGTCATACATGAGATGCTTAATTTTCAGAGACTAGGACATTTTCAAAAGACTTTTTACCATCATATATATCATAAGATCTGAATTTTTACACTGATATTTTTCTGTGCCAGACAGGGGTTCAACAAGGTAATGATTTACCACATCTTAGAATTTCAAGATAAAAACAAATTTTGATAATTCTCAATGCATGTTAATGTATAGACCATAACATTCCAAATATACAAGGGGGATTTTAAGTTTAGCTTTATGGTGAAAATTCAGAAATAAGTGTTATTTTATTAATATGTTAAATTTTATCAATTTCAATTAAAGTCTTTTATCTGCATACTCATATTGTAATAATGCCATACAGTTTTTGTCATTTGTTTAATTTCCAAGCATATTTATGTGAACCTTTTAACACGTGTGTATTTCATTCTGCAACAGTGAGTTTATGCAACAAATAACATGGCCAGCTTTGATAATATCTGGTGGAATTACTGCAGTAATCTTTGATATTTCATACACATAACTTTTGCTAATAATCGATAGTGTCATGTTATTTATATACTTATCAAACCTATTCTGCCAGTGCATGCACAAAGACCTGTAAATATTATATATTGGATGAATGAATCTTGTAGGGAGGTAGATAGTACAGTAATATGGTTTACATTGTAGTACATGTTAGTTTTCACATGCTGATTTATTTACTGTTAATCATGATTCAATCATCATGTGGTATCATTTCGCATCATAGTTATATATATATTGTTGCTTTCAGCTATGGTTGATTCACTGATTCATCTAATTCATCAAATGCTGAAAAATTTTCATGCACTTTTACAGAATTAAAATTTTACTAATTAAATTAAATTAATTGTTGTTGTGACTAAATCTATTTCAAGCAGTTTTATTTGATTTTGTGCATCAGCCATAGCAACAATTTGTTTTAATTGATTGTGAAAGGCTATTAAGAATTATTAGAATTATATTATTTAATTGATTATTGGATCATTAGGTCAATTGTATGCTCATTGATATGACATTTATTATTGATTAATTATTTATATGTCAATTTTTAATTGCCTGACAATCATTAACAGTAAGTATCATTATGTCAATATCAAAGAATGTAGTATTTATATATGTGATATAGATATTTTCATGATTAGTGAGTGTGTGAGAAAGAATAGAATAATCACTGAATTACAGCTGATTGCAATTAGTCAGGTAACTTCTTTTGAGAAACCATTCACCCACAAGTTGTTTGATTTATCAGTTTGTTTGGTGGAGATCAACTTATCCCTTTAAGGCACAACCCAGGTAAAGATTTTTAGAACTCAAATCTGTCAAACATGATACTAAAAAAGGTTTAGGTAAGATACCTGTCATTTTTCCAGGTGGATAATAAAAGAATCAAAAGGAAAGCATTAGCATTAAGTATTTCAAATCTGTAATTCTGAAAATTTAAAATTTTACCTCACATTTTTGTGATAGATAGTGGCAGCACCCAACAACACTTCAAAAAAGTTTTGTTCTTTTATAAAACACTGCCATTTTAATTATATTTCAAAGAAAACTATTTTTTTCTTTTCTGTAAGTTTAAGACATAAACTGCATTAACACCACAATCTACAGTATGCAAATATGCCTCAATATATCCCATTTACTTTGAAAAGTTTGCAATTTAGCCTTTAAAATGTTTAGATAGATGGAACAACACTTGTAGCTAATAATTAATGCTTTGGATATAGATTTAATTTGACATAATTATTCAATGTATTGTGCTGGATATGAAAAAAATTGATAAAGTTGTGTTTTTCATTGTTTTCAAAGTTCATTCTCAGGATATTTTACTGTATATTTAACGTAGGTGTTTAGGATGCCAACCAATGCATTTTGTACATTTCCATTTCCTGACAAGGAGATGATTAAAGATGTATGGTGATAGCACTCATCTGACCTTAACAACATCGTTGCAATCTTTACTATCTAGAAATATTGCATCACTTCATGAGGCAACTTAGGCAAGGTGGCGCTTGTCCACAGTGTAGGTAGGGTCGATGATTATGAAGGGCAGATTGGATCCACTGAAGGATACAGATGATTCCGCCTATGTTAAACATTAGAAAGTTTATCAGGCGGGGATGGGGAGGGGGGAGGGGTGGAACCATCGAACAAAATGTCCAACAAACATGAAGACGTGCGGCCGCAAGGGTGGAATTGAAATTCACTTGCGGCGAGAAGATGGCGTCTTATGCCGCCATATTAAAAAAACTGCACTGTCAGTATAAAGGGAAGTAACTCTAATAAAAATATAACACTGTCAAGCGAACGGTCAAAGGGAAGTAACTCAAACTTCAAAATATATTTTATACTAAAATAACACATTAAAACATGCTGTTGTACCGCAAATCTTCATGTTTGTTGGACATTTTGTTCGATGGTTCCACTCCCCGCCTTAGTCCTACTTCATGACTGTGTATATAAAGGAGCCTTTAATACGCAAGTCTAGTCTAGTCTAGATTGACTGAATACACATATGAAATTAGGAGCCCAAAGAATAAAATATTATGGATGTAGGAACATTTAATTATTAAAATTTTTCATAGACTAAATTTTGGTCTACCCCCAGCCTGATCTACTTTCATTCTTTTTGCCAATACTTTTTACCAGGTTCTCCTGATTGTGAATCATATATCTCTTTTTTTAGCTTATCATGTAGTTGTATAAACTATATTTGACATCACAAGTAAGACATTAATATTAAATACAAATGTTTCAAATCATTTCTATTATCCAGAGTTTTCTTCCATAACCGCATTTATGTTTAACATTCAATTCATGCCAAACTTGTTTCTAACATTTATAACCTGAATATATTTCATCTCAATATTATTCAAAATGAAACTGTTGCTTTGTTCTAACCCTTAAGTCCATGACTTGTTAGAGCTAGAAATGAAATCGCTGACAGATAAAAAAATTTAAAGAATAAAGAAATATGTTCAAACATTAAAGGCACTGTAGCAAGATTTTTAACATAAGATTTCTTCAAATTTTCCTCAGAAAAATATTATCTTCAGAGGCTCAACCCTCTTTTTCCTCAACCTGATAATCTATAGTAGTAGACTTAGTTGTCTTAGTGTGAACACCTTTAAATCATTCAAGTTGGAGAAATGGATTTGCATAGTTTAACTGGTTTGGAACCTAGGTATAGGCAGTCCTTTTATTGATTTTTAAAATTGTCCTGTAATTGGTAACATTGGAGATTACTTAATTTATTTCTATAGAAAAAAACCTGTCTTCAAATTTCATTAACTGAAATCCACTGATACCACTTTTAAGTTCATTTTTATGTAGAGCTAAATATCAAAACACTGACAGATATATTTTTTATTATTCAAGAATAGCTCAACCCCTGCCAGTGTCTAGTCAGAATAGATGTAGTATATTGGTAGTGAAATATCATAGAACATACACTAAATATTGAACAGTCAGATTTGTTATAAAACCTATTCTTCACACTACTGTAAACAACATATTGGGTCATGTTTTTGATAATCTTTGTGTCATACTCTTATCAAATTGTAATTAATTTAAGTGTTTTGACTTTTGTAAATTTTGTTCAATACTTGTTCATTTTATGTCTAGATGATTTCCAACTGTAGTAAAAGCAATTAATAATTCAAGAATCTCACCTTTGTATCAAATAAATCGACACTTATGTTTCAAATATCTGAGACTTACTAAGAATTTTTGAATGTTTATTATGTTATTATTTTATTATATCTGATATTATTGTCCTCCTGTCTGCATAAATCTGTTTTATCTAACTGGCTCTGAACAAGCTCACATGAACACAGACTTTTTAGAATGTAAAATTATATTGTCTTGTATATCGCCAGGAGCTTCTAGCTCTACTTCAACTTCTGGTTTCACTCTGTAGTGATTTCTTTAAAAACCAGAGGCTTAGGAAACTATATAAGGTATTGCCATTATTAAAACAACAGGATAAACTGTCAGAAAAGGATTGAAATGTTTATGAATGCATTCTTTGATTAGACTTTTAAGAATCTAAAATCATATTGTCTTTTATATCGTTCAGGTGCTTCTAGTTTAAAGAGCCACTCCGTGAGTTATTGGAGTCAAATATGCCAAACTTAATCAATGGGGCCATTTGATCACGAAGTATCGACTGTTACTGTAAAGACACATTTTAAAGCTTATTGTTTTTTTACAGTGACAATATGAAGGTAGAACTGCGTAATTATGATCGAAAACAGGACAGAGGTGCACGTCAAATAATCAAACGTAATTTTTGAGACTTATCTAAACAGCCAAGAGGGCAGTTAGGAGTTGATAGTGTTTGTTAGGTTATGTAACTAGTATCAATGTATATTGGACGTGATAATTACACCTCTGTGCATTTATAAGGCTGCTTTTAGATTTTCATGGAAAATCAGTATTTGTCATAAATATGACTTTTGGATATGAAAAGTTACGATGTTTTGATTTTGTATCACTACATATGACATTTAGGTTCGTATGAAAGGTAAATGATATGTTATGAAAATCACGGAGTGGCTCTTTAATTCAACTCTCCATCATCCAAATTTTCACTCTGTAATGATTTCCTTAGGCTTAGGAAACTATATAAGGTACTGCCCTATCATCAAGATAATCTGTCAGAGACATCCAGGATTTGAATGTTTATGTATGCATTGATTTCAGTAGTTGTGTAGCCCTGTAGAGGAGCCTGCATCAAGAGTTTCATTAAGTAGCTTATATGAATTAGAATGTATGATTAACTCCTTCTGTATTGAGAATGTGATTTTGTAAATAAGCAACATATTTATTTATTACTTATCAGTGTATTGTACCTCAATGAAACTTGTTCAGTATTAATGCTCAGCCTTTTTTGTATCTCTGTGTTTTGTTTTCATTTCACAACCAACATGGGTTTGAACAAGTTCTGGCATGTAATTATTTCAATGATCAAGTGACAAGTTCAAAAGCCTTTGATAATTATTTTTGTGAAGAATATGAGTGAAGTAATTGCCTTTATTATCAAAGCTTAATTTAATGTTCACCCCGACATGACCACTGATGTTAGAATGGTTGAACATTTTTGCCTGTAAGGTCCAGTCTTAAAAGAAAGTTTCATTGTGATTGGAATGAAAGGTGATTCTGTGCCTATTTAAAGATCTAGAAAGAACTGACTTTTTTAAAACAACCAGTGTGCAATTAAATCACATGTTCAAACAGGATTGAAAAATCATTGCATATCTTTAAACAACCGCTAACCTCGACTTTATCACTTCTCGATTTTCGTTCAAAGATTTTTCAACAAAATGGAAACTGGCCGTGATTTTTGTTAATTTGTCCAATAAACGCCTTTAATTAGCCTTTCATTAAGACAGCGTAATTATCGGCTGTGAAAAACCCACCTGGGCTAGGGGCCATAAAGTTCGCGCAGGTGTGACGTATTAAACAGATTGTACAGAGTGGCGCATCATTATTTCAAGTGAAATGCCGCCTTAAATAATTGTTTAATTACCATTGATGTGGATATCTTTTTTACACCAAACGCTTAATAGTGTTACATCGTCAAAAGATTTATGTAACTGAGTGGAAAACATTCTCTGAAAATCGTTAATTATCGGGGTTTTTTTCTGTGATATTGTTACGATAGATGTATAGATCACGAGGCAATGATTCTGTTTATGACGTCACAAAAAGGACGTGTGACCAGTCATGCATTCATTGGTTTGTGGCGAGATAGTTCTAAGCGGCCCATTAAAAGTAGTATTAAAAATGGCTTTCATTACCAAACTGAACATATTTGAGTAGCGACCTTTGACGCATTATACAATATTGTAATCAGACATCCATTTATTCCAAAGAAAATAGTGAAATATGTTTGTGGTTATATAAACTTAAAAGATTCTGTCCTATGAGGAATCGGTCCATTTTTTGGGTGAATGACATGAAAGAGGATGCTGTTCTTTGACTATTAATACAAAAATTACCTTATTGTATGGACAGAAATCCACCCATTTACAAATGATTTATGATAATACTATTCAACAATGCCTTGTGTAATGTCGTAGCAAGGCTTTTCACACCTGGAGCACCGATTAACGTTTTTACACTAGGAGGGCCAATGAATGACTTCACATTTCATTGTTGTGTTTTTCACACTAGGAGGGCCAATGAATGACTTCACATTTCATTGCTGTGTTTTTCACACTAGGAGGGCCAATGAATGACTTCACATTTCATTGCTGTGTTTTTCACACTAGGAGGGCCAATGAATGACTTCACATTTCATTGTTGTGTTTTTCACAAGTATGCGCTCCTATTTATCAAGCTGTAAAATCTAAATCAAACATAATGTTACCCTCAAAGACATGTTTCAATTGTGTTGTGTTATAATCATGTACTAATAATATAAATGGATGAAGAGGAATGTCCCCTTGAATTCGTTTCCCCAAAAAATATCCAGATAGGAGTGTCCTTTTAGGTTAATGAACAGAGTGTATCAATTACAGTCTTTGCTATTATACAGCATCAACAAACTCTATTTTGCAAGAAGAATATGCATAGACAATTTGGATATACATTTTTTGATTCATTTAAAATCCCAAACCAGTGAAAATTTGCAAGAGATATACAGTACTCATAACTACATTATACACTTTCAAACTGACGTAAATCTCCAACTGCCTTGTAAGATATATGTGTTGAAGGAAACCGCTCTTCTGAAGAGTTATGGGGACAGACAGTACCTCTGAATGCTCAGCTGATTATGACAAAATCACTGACCACCAAAATAATTTTGGACTTTGATTGCAACCTATGAGAATTGTCCATGAGGCTTTATAAAATTATTAAAGTCGTGAATAATTTTGTATCAAACTCAATTTTTCTGTTTTATACTAAATGTTTACCTCATTTAATAAAATTGTATTAAATGGAAAGACCTTTGGTATCCACTATACGTACAGCCCTTGCTGTATCACATTATTCAAACTGTCTAATCAAAATAATGTCGACTCTCGTCAACACAACACAACTACTACATAACTCATTTTCAGTGTACAAATGTTTATTTCTGTATGAAATATATATCTAAACAAATAGTTACAGTCAAAAACTGTACTGTACACCCATATACCTGATAAATACAGACAATAAACAATATTCACAAATACAAGCAAGATAAATAAAGTACTATAAACCAGAACTATTGTATTCCTTAATTAACGGACAGAACCAGTTCTCTTGATTCACTCTAAAATAAAGGATAGAAATCGATGGTGACTTCCATTAAGACTTATTATTTCAAATTTTAGTTACTCAATTACTCAATCTAATTTGGATAACGAGTGTAAATCTTTAATCTTTTTTCCAGAATTTATTCAAATTGGTTGCATATGATTTTCATTTCAAATGAAATAAAAATTATTCTAAAGCAATTAGGTTAAAACACAATATAAAAAGATCATAAACAATGAATATACAAATACCAAAATTCATGTTAAGGATTTCATACAGAAAAAAATGAATTAATGAAATATTAACAATACTGAAAATAAGGGAGTATTGTTACTAAAGAATAGTCTATTACTTTGTCTATATGATCCAAATACCTACAGAACAAAACATAAATATATATATCATAGGGCAAATTATAAAACAAAAGAAGTAAAAAAAACCGCATATGTACATGCAAAACTTTGGCAAGAGAAAATCTTTTGTGATGTGAATATTGACATGAGAAAGTGAAATAATAGTATGTTTTTGTTTAAACATCATTATTTATACTCACCGTCGATAGTTAACAATATGCCCGATTATCCTAATCTGTCTAATTCCGACAATCCTTACACAGAGTAAAGACAGAGTTATCGCTGCTCTAGCCTGCATCGAATACTCGCCACCAGGTGGCTAACCCTACGTCATCATTGCTTCTTCTGACGGCCAGAGAAACCGATCGTACAGAGGGGAGGCCGGGTGGGAGCTAACGATTGTTAACTATCGACGGTGAGTATAAATAATGATGTTTAAACAAAAACATACTATTATTTAATATACTCTCCTCGATAGTTAACAATATGCCCGAATCCCACAGACGGAGGTGGGTACGAGCGGCCAAGCGATAACAACTCTCTCTTTACACAAGAACACTGGGGACCTGTAAGATGACACTCCGCGTGAACCCCTAGGGGACGGAGTGGTCAGCCTTGACCCATCCTCGCTGTGCGAGGAGGTCCGCAACCAAGGTCGCCAACTAAAATACAAAAGACAACAAGCAACCAACTAAGATCAATCTCGGGTTTATTCGAATTGGTTCGAGAGTTAACGAGTAGGAGGGTGACTCCTGCGCTGAGGAGCCGAAGGAACTCGCTGCTGGGCGTACACCTGTGCGCCCAGTCGGTTGATCCCCTCCAAATCCTCGTTGGAGATGTCCCGGAGGTAGTGGTTGGCGAACACCAAGCCTGACTTCCAGAAGCAGCCAGCCATGATGTCCGCCACCGCCAAGTTGCTGTGGAGGGCCATCGTCGCTGAGATGGCCCTGATCTCGTGCGGATTTGCCCTCGCTGGAGGGTCAAGGTCCGCTGCTTTGTAGGCGTCTAGGACCGCTGAGCGGAGGTAAACGCCCAGTTGTCTTTTATCAATTTCCCGGACACTGGTCTGGGAATGTGGGATGAAGAGTCTCCTTCTCCCTTGACGCAGTGTCCGGGTTTTCTCGGCATAGATCCGTAGCGCGCGTACCGGACAGAGGAGACGATTCTCCTCGTCTGTCGGATCTACGCTCCCGGAAATGGACGGTAACGAGAAGGTTCTACCCCTCTCGTCCGCGGTTTGGTTTTTGCAGATAAACTCAGGCGCCAGTCCCAGAGTAGCCGACCCCCCATCCCTCACATCAAAACGCAAAAGGTCCGCCTGGAGAGCATGTAGCTCTGAAATCCTGGCTGCGGACCCCATTGCCACCAAAAAGGCGGTTTTGATGGTGAGACGGAGGACGGTTGTCTCCGTCAACGGTTCATAGTGGTCAGACTTAAGATGGTTGAGGACCACCGCTAAGTCCCACTCTGGGGGCCTGAGTTTCATCCGCCCGTCCACATTCCGGTAGGTTCTTACGAGCTCCTTGAGGACCGAGATGTCCAACTGGGGGTCTCGCTTCCTAAGCACGGACATTATCGCTGCCAGATTGGTGTTAATGGACGAGGCTTTAAGCTTCCTCGTCTCTCGCAGGTAGAACAGGTACTCTGCAACCTGCGGGACCGTAGCTACCTGGACATCGTACCCCTCCTTGGCGCAGAAAGTCGCGAAAGCCCCCCACTGAGCGTCATAGAGATTCCTAGTGGAGGGCCTCTGGGAAGTCGCCACCGCCTCGGCAACGGATTTGGAAAAACCCGCCCCCGTCAGGCCTCTCTGGAGACAAACCAAGCGTGAAGCTGTAGAGCCTGGGGGTTCTCGTGAACCCGCCCGCTCGGTCTGCTCGACAGCAGGTCCCACCTCAGAGGGAGGGGGACCGGGTCTTGGCGGCACATCCTTCGGAGGGGAACGTACCAGGTCCTGGCTGGCCACCGCGGCGCTATCAACAACAGTTGAAGAACTCGAGTCTCCTGTATCTTCTCCACCACGAGGTTCAGGATGGCGGGAGGGGGATAGGCGTAGGCAACCATCCCCTCCCATTCTAACGCGAGCGCATCGAGAGCCCACGCGGTAGGGTCCGGTACAGGAGACACGTACGTCGGCAACTGGTGGTTGAGCCGAGTCGCGAAGAGGTCTATGTGAGGCTTGCCGAACCTCAGACACAGACTCTCGAACACTCTCGGGTGCAGCATCCACTCTGTTGATGGAGGTTTGTCCGGGCGAGACAAGGCGTCCGCTAGGACGTTCTTGGCTCCCGGGATGTGCACCGCGCGGAGAGAGAGTCCGAGACTGTCTACTAGCCGAAACAGCTCCAACACCAGTTGCAGAAGCGAGTCTGCTTTGGTCGAGCCTTGCTTGTTGATGGCCCAGGACGCCGCTGAGCTGTCCGTGTGAACACACAGGATCTGCCCCCGCAGGCGACCTGACCAATGGTCGATTGCTAGACGAATTGCGTCTAGCTCTAGGACGTTGATGTGGCGTCTCACTTGGGTTGATGACCACACCCCCGCCGTCTGCTCCGTATCGAGATGGGCTCCCCACCCTTGGGTGGAGGCGTCCACAAACAGATGACATGTTGCTGGCGGTTCCCTGAGGGGGACCCCCACCAACACGTTGGACTCCTGCTGCCACCAGGAGCGGTGGTGTCTGAGTCCCGAGGGTAGAGAGAAAACGTGATGGCACGCCTTCTCTCTGACGTGAACGTTTACGAAGATCTGCAGGGGCCTGAGCTGCAACCTTCCCCTTCGTGTGAAGTGTTGGGTCGCACTCAAGAACCCTAGCAGCCTTTGCCACTTGCGTAGCGACAGAGGCCCCCGAAGCGCTAGCTCCAGGAGATCTCGGTAACGTCCCATTCGTTCCCGGGTAACGAAGGCTTTGTAGATAGCGGTGTCCAGGCGGGCGCCCAGAAACACCAAGGACGTCGTCGGCAGCAGGTCTGACTTGTCTAGATTGACTAGCCACCCCAGCCGCCTGAACAACGCTATCACAAAGTCCCGTTGAGCTTCCAGAATAGACGGGGATCTGTTGTGACCGAACCCGTCGTCCAGGTACATCGCAAACTGTACGTCCACTGTGTGGAGATATTGGACGATGGGCTGGGTCACGCGAGTGAACAGCCACGGAGCCGACGAGATCCCGAACGGAAGGACGTTCCACTGAAAGTGGCGACCCGCTAGGACGAAGCGGAGGTACCTGCGATCCCCATGATAAATGGGGATGTGCAGATACGCGTCCTGCAGGTCGAGGGATATCATCGAGTCCGAGGGCTCCAGTAATCGCATTACTGACGGCACTGTCAAGAGACGAAAATATGGCGGCGGATCTAGGAAGGAGTGGTTGAACTCCTTCATGTCGTGGATCAGCCGCCACTTCTTCGGGTCTCGCTTCGGTCGGATGAAGACCGGAGAGTAGAAACCTGGTGCAAGGTCCTGGAGCGGTAGTTCCTCCACCGCCCGCTTGGAGATGAGCGTCTCCACCTGTTCCAGAGTCAGCGCGAGCCGATCGGGCTCCAGCGGCCGCTCTGTAGGAGAACAGGTCAGCGGGGGGCGGAACCCCCGCTCCAGGATATTGCAAATGAACGGGTCCAGACCCAACTGTATCCAGTTGGGCGCGAATCGCGCGAGACGGCCTCCAACTGGTGCGTCCAGAGGTGGGACCACCTGCGGCGGTAGGTCTGGAGGTACCCAGTCATTGTTTCTTGGGGGTACCTCCGTAGGCACGACCTTTGAGGCGTTGGTTGCCTTTCTTGGGAGTGCGCTTGGGGGAGGGGCCGGCATTGAAGTCGCGACTTCTGTCCTGCCGACTCCTCCCCCCAAGAAATGACACTCCTCCCGTCTTCGTAGGGAAGGAGGGCCCACCTCCACCCTTCTTCTTAGGCGTTGTCGTCTGGGCAGATACTCTGCCCCCACCAGCGGCCAGTCTGTTTGTTAGCTCTTGTTGTTGGCTTTCCTGCCGCTGGCGAAGAGCCCCCGCGACTTGCCCGTCGAAGAGGGTAGAGGAAGTCCCAGGAGCGGACCTCAGTCGGTTCCGGAGCTCCGCCGGAAGGTTCGTCCGCGCCAGGAATCCATCGCGCCTGAGATTCGTCACCCCCGCTGAGATGCGAGAGGCAGACAGCATCATCTGCGCGAGATTCCCGGCCACGGATCCAAAGCCACGATAGAGAGCCTTGGCCCCTTGCTCCATGCCCGCCTCGTTCGCGAATGCTGCCATCGCTTGGCAGGCGTGCGCGACGTGGTTGGTGCTCCTTGCTTCCTTGTCAAGGTGTGACAAGTGAGCATCTGACACCTGGTGAGGTGTGGCAGGGGCCGCCACTCGCCGGATGTCGTCGTCCAAGGCGGGGGGAGAAAAGGGCAAGGAACAGCCATGTACTGGGAGGCCAGATCGGACCTTGTCCGATAACACCAGGGGGGACAAGAGACGACCCGGCGCTGCAGCTGCAACGTTGGAGTCGAAGTCTCTGCCCACCGCCTGCAGGAGCCTGTGCGCCGGAAGCGCCAGCTGGCGCTGCGTCGGCGTCTCCTCCTCCGCGCAGAAGGTTTCCAACCTGGCCACCCTAGTCGAAGAAGGTTCTTCCTCCAACTCCTGAACGCTTGCCTGACACCAATCAGCGATGGCAGTCAGGCGGTCATTTAGATCGGGAGCGTCGTCCGCCGTGGTCACAGCCGTGACAGGCGGTGGGGGAGTCACGTTCCCCCGCCCAGGCGTTCCTTCATCCTGGCCTCGATCAGGAGTTGGGGAAGAGTCATGATCCGAGGGGGTGGCGGCGGGAGAAACGACCACCACCCTCCTCCTCTTAGGAGATGACGGCGCCTCAGGGGAGGGCGGGGATGAAGTAGTCCCCTCCTCGACCCTGGGCCGCTCGCGTTCTCTGGACTCGAACATGGATACGACCAGATCCTTCACTGAGGACATGATATCGTCCGTCAGCTTCTTCTGGTCGAAGGCAGCTGGGGAAGCGGGTCTCGACCTCTTCCTCTTCTTATGTTTCCTCTTCCTCCTGGCGGCCCGGCGGCCCGGGGAAGAGGCAGTGTCAGGGGAGGATCTCCTTCCAGGAGATCGCTCTACCCCGCTAGAGGGAGGAGAGGCGACCGGCGCATCCTCAACCGGCGACACGATCTTATCGGACCCGCCGCCTGTCTCCGACAGGTCAAATTCCGTGGCGTCCTCCGAAATGACAAGATCTGAGTTTTGCGCGACATCTGCGCCCTTGGAGGCGGTAGCTGAGGAGGACGCAGAAGGCCGCCTAGTGGATCTGAGTCTCTGCTGAGACTCCGACTTCTTTACCGCGGCGCGGTACTCTCTGTGCTCCGCCGGGGAAAGGTGTTCACATTCCCTGCACCTGTCCGACTCGGCGCAGAGATTCCGACACAGGCGACAGAGAGAGTGAGCGCGCCGACTTCCTGGACCCACACCCTCCACAAAACCCTGAGAAGGGGTTGGACATAGCCCCACGCTCACCCTTGGGGGGGCGCCTGACTGGACAGCGCCGGCGCTGCACGGGGACAGCACACTACGCACGAGCCAGACGCAAGCGAGCGCCAGCCGATCAGCGCTAGCGGGAGGCGGGGCCGCCTGAAACGCAGGCGATAAACTCTAGAGGCAGGCGGTAGAGCGCCTGACGCGCAGGCGAGCAGCGCTAGTAGAAGGCGGTAGAGCGCCTGAAGCGCAGGCGGTCTGACGAGCAGGCGGCCAGCGCTAGCGGGAAGCGGTAGAGCGCCTGACGCGGCAGGCGGCAGGCGGCAGAAACTCCAGGCGGTCAGACGCAAAGCCTGAAGCCAGCGCGGGCGCTAGGCGGTAGGCGCTACCAGGCGGCAAGCGCACAGCTAGCCAAGCGCAGAAGAGAGGCGGTAGACGGGAGGTCTACCGCTAAACCAGCCAAACACGGGGCTGAACGACCCAGCACGCAACGCACGTGCGGTCCGGGTAGCCGAAATCGACAACAGCTGACTGAAGTCAACTGCTGACAAAACCGGCAAGGAGACAAATAAGCACAGGTCCTGGATACTCCACAAGAAGTAGCCGAACCCAAACACGACAAACAGTCGAGAAATCACACAGGTGAAAAAGGTTTAATCATAAAACAGTCGGAAATCGCTAAGCTATCAAGACACGTCTGCACTTGATGGCCGACAGAAAAGCAATGATGACGTAGGGTTAGCCACCTGGTGGCGAGTATTCGATGCAGGCTAGAGCAGCGATAACTCTGTCTTTACTCTGTGTAAGGATTGTCGGAATTAGACAGATTAGGATAATCGGGCATATTGTTAACTATCGAGGAGAGTATATTAAATAATAAGGATTATATGTAGTGATGACATGGTACATATAATTTTAAATGTACAGATTACTTACACTTAAAATCAACTTATTTTCAAATTGCAGGACGATTCTTAGACTATAACCACTCATTGGTCGATAAGTATCTTTAAATGTAGTATCAGTCATTCTTCTCTTTGTAAAGTATGAAGTAGTTTTCAGTATTTCTTATTTGGTTAATTAATAATATATCATGGTGTCAGAAATACATGCTATTTTGAAAGCATGATCCCTAAAATAACAGTGTTACATTTCTATTTCCACAGAAGAACAAAATCTTTTTCGCATTAGTCTCTTGACAATGAGGTCTTGGTGGCTAAGTGAGTATGATAATAAGACACTCAGGACGATGATACCATCTTTACTGAATATTTATTATCCCATGGTACATAAATTTTCAACTTATTTCTCTTGGAGGAAGGAACTTAATTCGTATCAGAAAGTTATATCAAAAAAACATTTGTACATTTAAACTTCAATGACATGCTATAGCTTTTGTTTGTATGGAAAATGAAGAAACACAAGTTCTAAAATTCTAAAAGTCTACATACTAACCATTTATCCACAAATTCTAAACACTTTCACCCACATTTTAAAATTCACATATATAACAAACTTGTTATTATATATAGTATGAACTATATACATTTTAAGATAATCAAATTCATGATATTCAAATATAAAACATTTTCAACATTCATTATTTACACAAGTTCACTCAAATATCTCACAATTAATAATAAATAAAATTTTCAGAACTTTAATATATCAAATCAAAGACAATCGCGTTCATTTTTTTTTTAATATAAGAGTTGATTCTAAACTTTATTACATTTCAAATGGCAGTGATATTATTTTCAGAATCACAGCAAAGTTCTTGAGAAATATATTCTTTTTCATGTTACTCATGAATTTTGGGACATTATTTTAAAATATAAATATTGACAAACAATCAAAATTGAAAAATAAAATCAATATTTTTAAAAGTCCATAATCAATATTGAAAAATATGAACAATATGGGAAAAACATACTAGTAATCAATATTGAAAAACATATCCAATACATGTTAAGTAAGGGTTGCTTTGGTAGATCTTGATTAGAAAGAAATCACTAAATTATTTCTTAATCATTCTTATAAACTTATAAACTTACTTATTAATACATACTTCTGACTAGTTTTCAAGAAGCTATTACAAACCATATCAAACAATAAAATAACATATACAGTATGAATTATCTTTAAGGATTGATTTGATCAAAAATATATCTGTTGTGTTTTTTATATTGTACATTAATATTTTCATGGACAGAAAAACAGTTTCTCATTGTTGAAACCAGTTTCAAGAGGATGCTTCAGTTTCTGAAACATTGTTTTCAAATGCCAACAACTTTCAAAAGAAGTAAGCACAGCTCACATACTCCTTTCTGAAAACATTGTGTTAATTAAGTCGCATCCCTGAATCAGGATCATCTTCAAAGGACACAGCTGATGTTACCTGTTTGGACAATTACAGGTCCAACCATATGTAGCATCCCTATCATATGTGTAGTTTTTAACTCATCAAGTTTCCAAGCTATACTTTCTGTTTTTGTTCAAAATTTAAAAATATTTGGTAGCCTGCAGTGTCGAACCCTAATAGACACAAAACCACATCAACACCAAATTTGAATATTCCAAAAACTTTATCTTTTTAGTAACTATTTTTGAACACACACAGGGACAGAAAGGTGGTATATTTCGAACTCCAACTACAACTTAGCAGGAGCAAGATGACAGCATTATTCTACAGATGAATGTTTCTTGTCCTGATTTGACCATGAGATGTTCAGACAGAAACATTCCATTGAATTTCATTTAAAAAGTATCTCATCATCCTTTAAAGATCCATTTTCATCTTCGCATAATTTTCTAAGTAATTTTAACGTATTCATTGCAAAATTAAAAAACGTTTAATTTAAACAAAACGACAATCGGACCAAAATTCATTATAATAATTACAATTAAACGAAAGGGCATTCGCGAATCGACTTGGTACTATAAATAGAAGGGGCGTATTATTTGCAAGATCGTGCAAAGGATTGTGGGACGTAAACAGAGGATGTAAACAAAGATGGCCGAATCAAGACGTTCGCGGCGACTCTTAGAAAGTTTGGAGGTAAGGAAACGTTTTCATGTATTGGAACAGCATTTAGTTCGATAGAATATACATTTATCTGCTCGAATAAATAATAAATAAATATCCATTATCGTGATCGGAAGCCATAACAATGAGATCGCGATAAACAGGAAGTATGGTAAATCCAACACATAAAACTGTGACGTCACGGATTGTGGGTTCGTTTATGGCTACGGCAAGTTTTGGAGGGTGGTATACTTTGAAATTAAAATTAAATACTTTCTCGTTGATTATAAATTCTTTTTATGGTCTCAAAAAATTGTTGAAAGATTTTTCTACAGAGTTGTATAGTCGGATGTGCGATATATGAAAACGGAGTTATTACGAATGCAAAGTTGAAAATGGATCTTTAACATTAGTTCAACTACAATCACATTAATCTTACTAGTTAGGGTCATGCTTACTCCAGTCACTGTTCATACCATGTACTTCAAAATATATTCTCACGTAGATGGTTATTTATTACACAGACATACACATAACCGTAGAGAGTACAGGTGGATGTACTTCAATATGGTACATATTCATTGATGAATGGAAAGTGTATCAAATACACAATATGTACATATATGATGATGAAGCAGTGTGCAATTAGGAATAAGGAATATAGTTAAATCACAAAAGAAAATAAGAAGAATATTATCCTATTATTAGATAATTATTGTGCATGGAATATTCTACCAGCCATACATGAATTGCAACAGTACATATATATATATACAGGTATATATCATTATGGACATGTATGGGAGAGACTCTTAGAAAAGGCTATAACAAATGTATTTAACAAATGATTGACTACAGTAATCCTGAAGACAATAAATACTTAAAGGATGATATAAAGTATGAAAGAAAACATGTATAATAGGATTCAACATCTACAATATTAAAAGTATTACTAAAAAGATATGTAATTAATGGATAAAGAAAAATGTTTTACAAGAAATGTGTATTTAGGAACAGGAAATTTTAGACAAGTCAAGGCGTGATTGATTCGGTAATGAACTTGATACAAACTATTGTGGAGTAATGAATAAACATTCATGCTTAAAGAAATCGTTGAGTAATGAATAACATTTATGCTTAAAGAAACTGTGTGCAGAGAGAGATGTACTGAATCAGAGATGAACGATGGTGTACACCCTACAGGGTACCCGAATGATATTTTAGTTGTAGTCCAAAAAGATATACTATGATAATGACAAAATGTATTCAATTACACGCAAAAATGGTGTTCTGAAAATTGCAAATATCTTGTATTATAAGGGAATCTGAGATGATTGACGGATGTATTCAAATGAGAAAACATCTTTTTCTGTTGACAACAGGATGTATTTAAAATGCATAAAACATGTAAAAGTAAGATGCATACAAGATTTCTTTGTGGACAATATATCTGAAGGAATATACAAGCTTTTCTTAACATGCACACAAGGTGAAGAAATATTTTGGTTTTGGTTGACGTATATAAGGTGTATCTAGGAGCAATACAATGTGTACAAGATGTATTAAAATACATACAGGGATGTATACAAGATTTCTCTACAACAATACAATGAAGTTCAGGTGGTGCGGTTCTCGTGAGGTATTCTTGAAGTGTGTGAACACAGTCAAAGTGTTTTGGAGACCATTTGATTATTTTGCTGGATGCTGGAGGTATTGACAGGTATTTCCTTGTACAATACAAATTGCACTTGTATACATTATTCCTGGACTGACATTTCAGATGATGATGAGACATACAGTCGGATTAAAATCGATTGTGTTCCGAGGAATAAAATTTAAAAATATTTTTACTTTATCGAGATTCGAACTCCTTCTGTCTTCGGCTTTCCTCTTCATGTGGCATGACTGCAGCCAAGCATAGTGAACATTATTCCTCAGGACACGTTTGATTTTAAACAGACTGATGAGATATAATGAGTGAATGATATTGGTGGTTCATGATTGGGTTACAAACACTGCATAGTATCATATGTAATAGTTACATTCAATATGACTTGAATATACAAGCTTGTTTGAGTGAGGTATTTCAGTATGTTGGTACAAAAACAATCTGTGATGCTAGATAAGCATGTAGAAGACGTTGCCTGATAATAAAACATTTTATGTTTCTTACATGCAAAAACATTATATGAAATTAATAATTTTAAAAATTTAATTCTTGCATTTAGAACAATCCTACTTATCATTATAGTTCATAAGTTGATAATCTTTCATGGCCTGTCACCATTATATCTAAAGGGTCATTTTGATATTTTTATAAAATACAAGCATTGTTTATAACATGCTCAAGATTCAGTTTGGGAAAAATGAAATAAATGATGAAATGTTATCAATTAAAATACCTTGACAATGATAGCGTTGTGTAAAGTTATTTACCATTCCTTTTAAGTAAACCTTATTGAATATAAAGAAGTAACCAAATGATAATATATATTGGACATTTAGGTACAAAAATAAAGAATATCAGATTCTGTCATTAATGTACATACTCTCATCACTAAAACATTTAAACAAATCATAAACATGAAATAACACAATCTGTCAAATCTATTTTCTTGTTTTCTGTTTTAAGCACTTAATTCCAGATTAGTTCAATAGGCCTACGTTTCACGCCTAAATCAGAATGAACAATCACCCTGAGTGGGAATTAAATTATTCCTTGCTATTGTTTAAACCTGATATCAACTAATCCATTCACACTCTTCACTAGTTTTTGGAACTTTATATTTTGACATTCTGTTGCTCATTCTATTTCAAATTATATACACCGTCAAAGAGTTGAGTCTCATAAAGCTCTTAATTATAAATAAAACATTGTCAATAAATTACTATATGCCTTTTTCTGAACAAGCATATCATTCAATATTCAGAGCAATATTCTTAATCATTTACCTAAAGAAAAGCACAATTCACAGATAAAGATTTTTTATTGTATCCCTAAAATTAGAGACAATTGCCACAAGCCTTGACATTCCCTGTGTATTTATTCCACTTTACAGATGTGTAACTTTCAAAAACCTGAACCATGTTATAAAACTTCCTTTATTTACCTTACAATCAATTGATTTTAAGTTTCTTTTTCCTTTTATGAACAATCACACTATAAATTACACACTTTTCATCACATTGTCATTGTAAACTTTCGAGATTATTATAAAAACGGTCAATCTTCTGTATCAACTATATTTATCAATGTAAATTTTCCTATAACATAATCATTGCCAATCTATTGCATCAGTTATCACTGTCAATCTATATCATTACGTAAATTTTGTCAATAATTCTATTTGATCACTTATTACTGTCAATCTGTATCATTACATCACTGTTAACAATTTATATCATCAGTTATCAATGTCAATCTATATCATAACGTAAATGTTGTCAGTAATTCTATTTGATCACTTATTACTGTCAATCTGTATCATTACATCACTGTTATCAATTTATATCATCAGTTATCACTGTCAATCTATATCATTACGTAAATGTTGTCAATAATTATATTTGAACACTTATTACTGTCAATCTGTATCATTACATCACTGTTATCAATTTATATCATCAGTTATCAATGTCAATCTATATCATTAGATAATGGTTGTCACTTTATACCAGTAAGATAATGCTGATGGCTGATGGCTGATGGCTGATATTGAGTGGATGAAGAATGATGATGAACCAATCACAACCATGCATACAGTTTATGGGAAGTACGAGATCACTGTCTAGTTCCTGTTGTCCCCTGGGGGTGGCACTGTCCGAGACTCACGTCCCCTCACATGTCTTGCAACAACTCTTACGGTAAAAGCGCCGGTCACATGCCTTGTGTTGCCGCACTAGGGGACACCAGGTCTCTGTGTCCTCACATACTGGTTCTGTGGAGATATGGAACAATCATGCAAATTTGAAAACTTTGAGAAACACTACTCTGAAAGGAAAGTGAACATTAAGATTTTAAAGAAATTTAGAATAGAAGTTTTCCTTTATTTTAACCTACACTCCTCCCCTAGTGTAACCTAGCAACCAATCTCTTGGTGTGCGTATGATTTAATATTTCATGTGTGCTTCAGTTGCCAATAATACCTTGATCTAAACTACAGCATCCAAGATAATAAAATCTAGTTATACTAATAAATCAATTCTATTGATGTCTAAGCCTAGTTGTGACCAAATTTTAGTGAAGTACATTTGATGGTAAATGTTCACTGTTTCCTCACAATTCTCTCAGTGAAGAAGTAAGTACATACTCAGACATATTGTGTGCTTGTTCATGATGAGAAAAGTTTTGTCTAATAGACTAGCTTATGTATTCCTCTCCTTACTCCCCTTCAAATACTTACCTCATGTCTACATACACATAAACATCAATGTCATCGTTCCTTATGCTAAGTTGAAGGCAAGAAAACAAATGACTAGGAAATGTTTGTGCCTGAACTAACTATAAATTATAACTAACATAAATATTCATATGAATATAAATGAATTTCATGGTATTTTTTTTTCAGCTTTCTGCTTTCCTATTTGTCAAAACACCATCAATGTGTTGATATTCAATACAAACATTCTCACAAATATCATAACGCACTTACTTGTGTGCTAATTAAAATCACATATACCATTTACATGAATAATATATATAATATAAAACCTTTCAAACACTATGAACTCAAATGTTATCTTCTACCTCCTTTAGATAAATTACCAGTATTACCTTTGATTAACTGAAGCATGTCATTATCAGGTTTTCAATCAGAATTGCAACTTCAAACCTTCAAATGGTCACTCCACCAAACTGATTAACATAGAAATGACACTTTTCAGCAAGTCAATACTTCTCGATAAAAATGACACCATTCATAAAGTTTGGCAAAGTCTTCAACATGAATGTTTTAAAACCTACGATCTTTTGACGGACAGGGTCCAGTGTTACAGGGCTGCGACGTGATCGGCTTCTTGTGAGATTTGCAGGCAAAGGGGTGTGGTCTGCCGAGTCTGTCAATGCACTTGATGCTTCGTACCTGTATGCCACGCCCACAAGTAGCTGAACACTGTAATTACAGGTAAAACAATGCACACCTGGCTACACCATCAGACCTGGGGAGGGACATGTTAATGGTTTACTGATCTAGCACATATTTTAAGCAGAAAAGGGGATTGGAGAAGATTGTTAATGTTTCTGTTATTTGGATAAAAGTCATTACTACATTTATTTCAGGTTAAACCTAAGTAATTAATTCTACAAAAGCACAGAATTACTAAAAATTGAATGAAAATTACAATGACTTAATCATAAAAGGGAAATGTTTTATTATGAACATAAACATGTGCATAGACGAACATTGTGTTTCATGGTGCGTGTACGGGAATGAAATGTTTATATGCATCAACAATGGGATTTCATTATTCTTTGACATTATGAAAATCAGTTGAATAAAATTGGTAATGGAAGAAGAATATAAACCATTTTAAGCAATTAGTTGTCAATGTTAAACAAGATTTTTCAGAGTTGAAAATATTCAATTTGATATCCATTCATGTTTTAAAACATTTTGGATGCAAGTCAAAATGATATATGCGTTGTCCAAAAATTAGTTTTTAGATGTTGGTTTAAATCCAGTTTTTAAACTTAATAAATCTTAGTTTTAGAAAAGTTTCCAAATTAAAACAACAAACATTTTCTGATATTATATTTTTATCAGAAATCTGTACCTTTTGTTAACCTAAAAATTTCTAGCAAGTTTTTTATCACAAACATTATATATAAAATGCCTCTTTTCATGTTTTGCCCTCTGTTTTTAGATGTAAAGTCCCAAAAGTCTTAACAAACAAAATGTACTCAGCAATATGAATGTCAAATGTGATTGTCACTTTGGTTTAAGTTGAATTTAATTCCTAAAACAGATCCCCTTGTTAATGCATATCCGTCATTTCTTGCGGTGATAGTGTGCATGTATTGTCACGTGGAGGTGAGATATTATCTGTAACATCGATAACTTTATTGTGGAGACTGGAGAGAAAATCCCATAACCACTGCACCTTACACAGCATACCACAAGCTGAGGAAATAAGAACCCAAAGTGACAGGAATTGGAGTGACAAAAAAAGTGTAGGCAATTTGTAGGTTATTGGGAGGAAATATATGCATTTCACTGTTTCATATGAGATATTTTACTCCCTCTTCAATATATTCAACATAAATCCAATTATTTTGTTTTGCTTGATAAGTACTATGACCAAGATCTTTAATGCAATTAGAAAGTTTTCAAATGATAATTTGATTCCTTTCATTTATTTAAATCATGTCCATGAATTTCGTTTTGTTTCCTTTTCATATATGTATAAAGATGACATTTGACATACATTTCATTAATTTCAAATGAATGATTAAATGAGAAAATGTATATGTCATTCCTATTTCTGTATGAACAACCTTTCAAACTGACTTTTCAATCCAAAATGATATGAATGAGAGTGAATTATATTTCAGTATAGCATAAATACTCTTGAACTTATGATGAGGAGAATGCATGGTTAAACCTAACACATTAAAAAAACTGAAGTAATTAGGAAATTATAACAAAAAGCAGGACACTAACGAAGCTGGGTTGGTAATCATTAACGAAGCTGTTAGCAGGGCGGTTGAAGCGTCTATATGTGTGTATTATGTTGTGGGTTTGGGTGAAGATTTGCATTAAAGCATCACTTTGCAAATTTAGATTATATGGTGCTTCTGACATTATTTGTGATGACACGAAAAAGGTTTTAAACGTTTAAAAGTATTATATAGCATTGGGATTCCAATGAGAAAAGGGAAAATCAGTAAGAATTTTCAGACGCTGTTGTTTTATTTGATGATTATCTGAACTGATGCTTAATTCTTTTTTTGAAAATTTGATGAAAAACAACATAGCTTTTACATTTTAAATATTTGTAAAATATTTCATGAAGTTAGGAAATAAAAAATACTTGTTTGTTTTAAGATTTGGAATATTTGTAAAATATTATGATATTGAAAAAAATCAAGATTGATTACACAAAATAAATTTCACCATTTTCAAATCTCTATTCTGCAAAGCGATGCCAGTAAACACAAGAAACACTGAACATGTGACGACACAACAAACCACTTGCGAAACAGCTAGGAGTCACCATGCACACCTTAGACCAGTGCAAAGCATGCCAAAATGGCCGCTGCCAGGCCTGAAGAGCCTGTGGACAATCTAGGAGCCAACACGCCTCTTCCATTGGCACGTGAGGTTTTGGATTGAGTTTACAACGACTATCAGGGGCTGGCGCATGCTTGCCATGAGCGTCAACTTGGTTACACTTCAGGTATCGCGACCTCCGACCTCGTCCACATGTTCGTGAGCACTAGAGGCGAGAAAGCATCATGGAGGTCAGTAAACTTCGGAAGCTTAGTTTGTAAAAGCAGGGCATGAAGCTAAAGATCGCTTGGCTTGAGTTTAGGTATACTGATGGTTAAAGTTATGCACCACTGTGATAGAAATTCTATTGAGGCCATTCATTCAAAATAATGTTAAGTCATAAGTATGCACTTAACTGAAACCGTGCTGTCATTGTGGTAGTTAGTACCAATTTACTGTAAGGGTTCAAAATTCATTCATGTAACTGAAATTCTAATTTGTTTCTAGCATTTTGAAATAACTTTTATGAAGAAAATTGCTGAAATTGAAATTTCAACCGACCCTAGAATTAGTAAGCTTTTACAGGGCTTTTAAATGGTCACAAGTATTATGCATAGATGCTCACTGACATTTATTTTAGCAGGAAGGGAACTAAGTCAATCTGCCTAAGCAGTGAAAGCACTAAAATGTGTCGCAGCCTATGGATAGCTGGGATGTAATAGATCTTGGTGCATAACTTATCACCATCAGTATACAAGTTACTAATCTAATCCTTGTATCTACATAGCAGTTATATGTATATGAGCTAGCTTGCATTATAAACCCTCACCAGACATGATACAGCTTTTATAGTTTGAACAGTAACTACAAGTAATTTGGTTTATCTCGAAAATTCACTATCGAAATTCATACAGTATAACATAAACATCATGAAAGTTGTCTGTAAATGATTGTGGTAACTAAAATGAAAGAGATATAAAAAAAAACCGGTAATTTTCACCCACTGCTATCTGGAGAAGTATAATTATAGTCATTTCCTGTGGATAATTGTGGGAGCATACAGATGATTTCTTCCAAGATAAATAGACATGTATATTATTTTTATTGATATGAACATTGTACCCTAATTGGTGGCCCTGTTCTGGGATATAGCACTGGAAATAGCTGGTTCATGGTAGACCTAACATAACTGTTATGTAAAGGAAGGATTCATGCTTAGTCTCGATTCAGAAAACAGGTTCCCAATTCTGCATTTTGTATCAGAAAATGTCAGTGATTTGATTTTATCTAAACATTTGGATTTAAATCAGAGATATTATTCATTTGATGAATGGAAAGATGTCTCTCTTTATAAGATAAGATTAAGACCATTTTACAAAATAGTTATAATTTTTTAACTCCTCTGATACAAGTGCATAGAACATTACAACATCAAAAATAATTAAAACTTCAAAACATATTAGAATTAAACTAGAAAAAAATAAGTATCCACCAAAAGCACATTGAAATAAAAATTATTGATAAAAAATAAAAAATTATGTTCATATTAGCAATATTATAATTTCTTCAAAATTGATTACTGATTGGAAAAAAAACCATGTCTCTTATTTTCATCTGAAAATGACTTTTATGTTTGTGTTCCACTAAAATGGTCCAATATTACTATGAGGCATTTGAAAATTAGTAATTCTACTTTCATGTTTTCAGGAAATGAATACTAGTATGATAAAACTATAATATAGAAATAACTACATATGTTAATTCACTGTAAGAAATAATAAATAATCTAAGGATACCAAAATTACTATGACATTTGTTTTTTTACAATTTTAAGGCGAGGAATGATATAATCCATAATGAACAAAATATCACTTTATCAATGATGAGTAATAATGAGTTGTGAGTTGAAGAATATGCAAAACAACTAATTGTCATATTTCTGGACTCAAATGTGGACTCAGCTGTGAAATGCTTGATGTAAACTATACAAAAGATTGTTTTGATAGTTTTCTTAAGCATCACACTGACACTAATGTATCTTCATTGTGAATTTAATCACTGGTTCTTAATCTTTTATAAGGTTCATATCAAAACATAACAAATGAATGTTTTCCATTATCCTGGAACGGGTTCCAAAGATGTTAAGAATCAAGATGATCCCATTCATGAACCTACCGGTCCCCATGGAGACAGGAGCCACTCATATTCTTCTTTACACGCTGGTCTCTTACACACTCTTGACGTGTTTGGTTTCCTCATGGCGGAACATTCTTCCTCCGACAGCACCCGGAATCCTCGCCTCTCACGTCTCCGACACATCACCCGCCGTGACTGTGTACCCTTACCACAAGCTGCTGAACACTGCGACAGGGAAATAGTAAAACCATAAAAATTTATCATATTGGAAATGTGATGCAGAACAGGGGATTATCTGCTTAGCACATCAGCAATTTTTACAAAACCTTGAACGTGTAAGGATGTGAAGTTGTTTGGAATGATTTTTAACGAGTGCATCTTCTTTTCCTGATAAATTGTTTGTGCTATGCATATCATGGGTGGTCTTAATCTGTTTCCAGAAATATTATAAATCTGTTAAACAAATGAAATAAATTCATCTAACTGATAAAGAAACAGGATTGAAGGTTGTAATTTTTAAGAGGAATGAGACTAATTCAACAGCAGCAATGTTTGGATTTAAATCCTTTTTAAATTAAGTATCAAGAAAAACTTAACATACCGAAGAATCAAAGATGTATTCACTAGACATCTAACTCATCTCTATCTCTTACCCTGATCAAGCCGCTAATGGTTGAATTTTGCCCAAGCGGAGTTAAACAATAACCCACTCACTCACTTACCCTGGTCACGCCGCTAATGGCTGAATATTGCCCAAGCAGCGTTAAAAAATAACTCACTCACTCACTTACCCTGGTCCACTTGCCCACGTGCCATTTAGCCGGACACTGCTGGAGGTTACATCGTCGCTTTCGAGCTGGTTTTGGGAGTGGTTTGCAAAACCTCCTTTTGATTCTTCTGTCTTTATGCGCGGACAACTTCTGGCGGCACAAGATACGCCGCTGCTGCTTCCCACCTCCACAGGCCTTGGTACAGCTCTGCCACTCTTGAGGGACCCACCTGGTGGAGAGAGTGGGTACGACTGGTACTGACAATACATGTAGAGAATACACTATATATACACTCACTGGTTGATGTTACCAGACACAATACCAGCAAAAGGTTCACAGGACATATGACATGAAGTCAGACACCTATCACTATAGGGCTGAGTATTGAACAGATTTCGTATTGCAATATATTGCGATGTATAGATCATATATTGCAGTAATATTGCAATGTATTGATTGGGACTATATACATTTAACTTTTTATACTTCTTTATGCAGTTTATACATTAAACGTTTTTATCTTCTATCATTCTAAAACTAAAAAAAATAAAGTTTGTTAGTAAGTTTTGAAAAACTGTCTGCTTCCTTTTTTTAATACAGCTAATTAACAGCAACTTGCCATCTCAATTGTTTGTAAACCTTTAATCCAAGTTTGATTGCTTCAAAAACTATTTCAAATATGTTGCAACCATCCATGACATTGCAGTGATTTTAGGGAAGAGCAAAATATTTATAGATTTTGAAACTTGAATCACTGAAGAGTCTTTTTAACAGAAAATATTCAATAGTTTTTATGAAAAAAGAAATCTAAAACAGATGAAACTGTACCTTGGAGGACAAGGCTGAGTGTTGCAAGGAAAGAGACCAGTTTTGGGTCTGCGTGATCTATCGCAGTACTTGTCATAGACCACAACCTTCAGGTCGCGCCGACATTCAGCAGTCACATTCTTCTTCCCTGCAGCAAAGTAAACCATGATTAGATTTGACTCGACATACTTAGCATGTTACCTAATGCACATGATAAGAGCTACCTGGCAAAACAATACAATTTCATCTGTGAATTATATTTTTCCAGGTCAAGTTTGTTTTTTAAATCAATTATAACAGAACAAATTTTTCATATTGACATGTAAATCTTTAGAACCACAGATTAGGCTTTGATGGATCCTTTCCTTGAGGTCAACATTTTTCTTGAGATGTGTCATATTTACATCAATTTATTATTATACAGAAAGATGAAGAAGGAACATTTTGTGTTTTGCGTTTTCATACATGTACTGATGCAGCCAGTTAGATTATCAGAAAATTATATGAACCACCGCGAAAAGTTAGTCTAATTGAATATCACAGTCCAAAAGCATGCAATTTTTTTTATTTAAATACAATGTTGTCACACAAGCAGTTATGACTATTACGGTCCGACAGAAACCTCATAGGGTTTTTGAATTTGGGCTTCTCTATGCCAGTGCCACCTACCTTTTCATTTCAATCAGTTATATTTCTTAAAGTTACAGCTATGAAAGGTGACAATAACCTCCAAGAACAGAAACATTTATATTTCATCTCAAAAAAAACTTTCATAAGAGACATTTAAACAGATAAAGTAAAGGTAGCCTCATCACTCAGGTATTGATAATTAGATTTGCTTCCTCATCGTAAAATTTGTGCAAAGGCTCGAGGATTACAAAATTGATATTACTAGGCAAAGATGATCTGTCATTCTCCATCACTCGTTAGTGATTGTCTAAATAACTACTGCTAACTACTGCTAACTACTGCTAACTACTACCATTTTGGGAGGCCAAATCAATAGAATGAGAGTATATTAATCTAAGATGAGTTACTCTGTAAGGACATAGAAGATAGAATATGAGAGTCATATGGTATCAGTATTTGCTCTCACACATAACGAATCAAATATTATATTCTGAGAGCAGCAGGTAGAGGGTTAAGTTTCTGTACCCACCTCCGGCACAGGGTTCAGTACAGGGTCCCACTGACACGCTCCATGTGTACGAGTGTTTGGGAGGGGTTGGGGTAGTTGTTGTAGTGGTGGTGGTGGGGGGTGCTGTTGTCAGTCGTAGTTCCTCTGGGGTCTTTGGTATCGTGTACTCATAGATGATTCCTGGGTTGTGGTCTTGGACTAACATCTAAGGTAACAATACATGAAATGTCCTTCTCATTACATTGAAAATATTGAATATAGAAAATAATAACATAAAATATTATGGATGTTTTTTTTATGATAACAGAATTTTCAAACAGATAAATATGCTACAATCACAAATGAAAGGGCTACAGGTACGACTGATATAAGTAAAATCTACAGGAAATGGGTTTACCTCTAGAACTAAATCTTCACCAAGAGGACCATCAGACTCCAGAGACTCGGGGTTGCTGTAGGGTCGTTTGTACGTAAAGTCTGCGCCCCCTAGTTTGTAAATGCCGGGCCAGGCAACAACGCGCTTCCCGTTGAGGTAGTAGCTCCCATAGATATTGCGTATCGCCAAGAAGTTGGAGGAGATCTTCTTCTCTCGTATTCTTACATGTCGCGCAGTCTTTGGGAGAATAGCAATAGGAAAGTAGGCTGGAAAAGTAAGAGATATTGAATATAAATGAAATTGAGTTGAAATAAGACTATTAATAACAGAGACTTACTTTTTTTTATCTATCATACATCCAATAGTTATAGAAAAGAATTAATAGGAGAATAAATAGACCAAGAAAATGAAAAGAGAAAAATATACTTAATCTTTTCATTCTAAGATTTTCATGTTTTCCCAAATCATTGAACCATTGAAATTGAATTAATTGACTTTCCAAATTGTTTCTATATTTACCTGAGATCAGAACCAAAGGATATCTGATAAATGTTATTGTCATAATTCTTGTAGAATGAAACTTCTTCAAACACTTGTAGAATGAAACTACTTCAAACACTTTGCTACCTACTGTTGAGGCGGGGCTGCTGTGTGTAGACACCGCGGATGAGTTTACAGGTGGAGTTGTTGCCGTCACACACACCGCAGATGTCCGTCTCCGCACTCGACCCTATCACCATGTCACAACCGACTTTCTGCAGAATAGACAAGTCAAATAATAAAGTATTCTCATATATAAAATCTTTCCACATCTTCTGAAGCTATCCAAAATCAGTATTTAATTTGATTAATGTAATCAGGATAGACATTTTTTTACACACAACTCATGTGTTAAAGATAACCTTCTTCTGATAAAAGTACCAAACATGTACTCTTACATAGGAACCTTGCAATTTCATTGGTGTGTGTCTAAGCCAAAGCTTTCAGTTCAAATACAGGACATTATATAATGTCAAAATATTTTTTTGGTAATCTAAAGTCCTTTGAAACTATTCCTAAACAGCTGATAAAAATGTGTAGTTTAATCAGTTAACAAATAGGGATTTTGTGATACATAAATTTAATAAGCATATCCTAATAATTAAAGAGATACTGAAGAGCTTATTTGATAAAATACCTTGCAGGCCCCGTTAACACAGATCTTGTCCTGTAGCCCACACTTGGTCCCGTCAGTAGCCATGTGCTTCACCGTGAACACAAAGTTTAGAGTCTCCGCCACGCAGTACAACTTGCATGGGTCTCTTGCTGTCAATATAAAAACTTGAAATACATTTTTGAATTTTCTAAATTTATTTTAGAAAGTGAATTGATTTCTCAGTTTGACAACTGGTATATTATGTCCTTTTTGTAAGGAATGGTTGGTGTAGCATATTGGTATGTCATTTTGGTGTGTTAAAATTGGTATGTCATTTTGGTATGTTAAAATTGGTATATGTCATTTTGGTGTGTTAGAATTGGTATGTCATTTTGGTGTGTTCAAATTTGTATGTCAATATGTTTTATTGGTATGCATGATATTTTTATGAGTTATTTTTTCATATTGTTGTTTCCTTGAAAAAAGTAATGTCATATTGGTATGTCATTTTGAGATACATAATTAAGGTATGCCTCATGGTTATATATTGGTGTGTAATTTAATCATTCCCAACTGATAGGTCTGGTATGTTGTTGTGCCTATTTGGTATGTTATTGTATGTTTTATGATATGCAACATTTCCATCTATTATGAAAAACATTATTGGCAGCTTAATAGTCATATATTTGCCATGCTGTAACAGGCTAACAGAGAAGTTGATATTTATAACATTGACCGTATAAATACAAGTGAGGACAAATAGAAGAATACGAGACCAACCACTGTAGAGTTTCTTGTAGGGTTTCCACTGCAGGTACCAGCCCTTGAAGGGTTTCTCGTTGTACACCGAACACTGCACCTCATGGAAGTCAGAGTCTCCGTACGGGCAGATCTGATGTGTGGGGAACAACGAATATTATCAGGCAACATATCTTGACAATCAATGAAAAGGTAGAGGATGTCTGAGGGACTTTCTGGCTTGTCACAAACATTTTAAATTCAAATGCCAGTACACCCATGTTCTGGTTCACCTATCTCGAGTAATGCAATCACCAGTCCCTAAATATATCTTTTCTCAACAACCTGTGATTCCTATTGATTGGTAGATATTGGTCCCTTTAGTTTATACCTACAGGTTTTTTTCAAAGAGTCAACACTTGCCCCAAACTGAATCTCATATCAGACGTATTTTAATTTCAATAATGAAATCTTGGATCAATGTGCAACTTTCAAAAAAATGTTTGTCTCACCTTTGCATTACAGATGACTGTCTCTGTGTTCTCTCCGGCACACTGCTTACCTCCATACTGGGGTCTGTGAACATACAGTAGGTTGAATTTATAGATACATACATATAAAAGACAAAAAACAAAACAGAATAACAATTTATATAGAACAGAAAGATCAGAGACAAGTTTTCAATACCTTATGTTAATCATGCAAATGCTGTAAAAAAAACAAACTTAAGAACATCAGGTGTTCAATGTTTAAGCACTGTTGAGTTTTACACATGGTCTAAAATAGTAATTCACATGTGGTGTGGAACTAAAAGCAAACTGTTTTAATATTATTATCTCCCCTTTGTCAATGTCACTAAGAGGAACACCACAGGGGTCACCAGAGGGAACACCAAGAGAATCAGGTGAAGCCTCCTACACAATTCATGTTCAAGGAGTGTGATTGTAAACGGTTTATGGCCACAATTTCTACCAGTGCTTGAATCCTGCCCTTTAACCTGAGAAATAATACTTAGGCATTATTCAGGACTGCCTGTCGATGAAAGAGGACACCTCCCATTGAAAGAAGGACCATGGTAAAAATGATGTCCTGGACCGCTGATTTGAATAAAGACCTAGACCTCACAGGTTCATTCTTACACTTGTCAATACATAATAAGTAAATAACTATCTTTAACTTTTCATGTTGTTTTTTCTGGCGTTAGAAATTAAACATAGACCCATCAAACTCTATTCGCCCGTGGCAAAGGAAACAGTTGAATGATTGTTAGCGCTAGTGGCACTTGGAAGCTTATGAACGGAAAATGACAATGTTTGTATCTGTCGGGCAGCTAATTGAGTCTTTATGCATTCAAGCCCAACAGCTCTATTGAACATACAGCCACAGTGTCCGTTTGAAATCTTTGTCAACATGAAGACGAGCATTCTCTTTAACAGGGGTCGGTGTGCCACAAAGAAACAGTGTTTAATGTTCCTACACAGTTTGACAGAGTCAGTGTTGACTTATACCATAACTGATGCTTAACAATCGGGCTCTATAGATGAGCTCTATGCTTATTAGTAACACTACACCTCTTCTCTTGGACCTGCACAATGGAGAATTACAGGCCTGTGCAGATTTCCTCTCAACACTATATAACCGGAAGAAGATCCCTGCAAAACTAATAAAACTGTTGAAAACCTCAAGTTAATCTAGGGTTATTTCTTTACCTAATCTTTTGCCTCTTCTCATTCATGGCAAGTCCATTCACCCAGGCTATCATATCGTATTCCAACACTGCATTTCTTTTATACTTGAGGAAATTGTATGTCAGCATTAAAAAGCATGGAGAAGCATAAAAGATTACTGTTTCTTTGTTACTGCCCAATGAAGATGTACACAAACTTCAATGAAATCTGAAAGGTGCTGCTTATTTACTGGAATGAGGTAATTCTCATGTCATTTAAATAATACATGCTGAAAGTGTCTCAATGAGAGTAAAGCACCCCATGTATTGAGTTTCATGAAGCTTGAGTAAAACAGCATATCCCTAGAGTATACATGTAAATTTACAAGGACCACCCTTCTGAACTTTGACACTCACATAAAGTGTGGCTGGAGTTCAACCAGCACCTGCAAGGTGACAGCTAGGTATCTTGAGAGATCAACTTTCTTTGCAACACAAATCCTTATGAAATTGTCTAAATTGTAGCATAGTATACTATACAATAGTTAACAGGTTAAGGGGGAAATATAATTATATTACTAGATGAAGATGCTCAGTTAAGATTGTTTCAATGAAAGAAAATTGAAGCATTCTTTCAAATGATAAAATTATTTGTTTGTATATACTTTAGAATAGACCGATCCAGTCGAGAGCCATTAGGCCCCGCCCCCTAAAATGTGATTGGCTGAAATATTTGGGGGGACAAGTTTCAAGCTCAGGCGAGCCGGACCGCGTAACTCAACAATGTCACTAACCAAACTGTTTGGCTTTTGTTTACACTGACGTCGTTCTACACGCACATTATCCAACTTTGTGTTTGTAAAACCCAAATAACATTCATAATTTCTTTATTCTTAAATATTTATGAAGTAATTTTATGAAATCACAGAGCGATTGATCAAGCTCGACCACTTTGCAAACAAACACCTTCACTGAGAATGATTCTACAATCAACAGGATTGTAAACTTACATAACATACTATTACCAGTAAATTGTTGTATCTCACTTATACTTAACAAGTGTAGGTCATTTTATATTGAAAAAGCTTCGTATGATAATTAATTGAATTTTTTTTTTACGTAGTTGTATATAGGTCAAGGTCGCACAAGCTTGTCGACACTGTCAGTGTTACACTCATTGGTCTCCGGGCTAGCTAGTCAACATTCCTTTGACAAAAATATTTTTTTTTAAATTGTCAAAACTTTTATTGTTTTACTGTCTATGCTTTGATTATAAACGTTGACCAAAGATTTTATAATGCAAATATATAAGGCCTATTAATTACAAGAAAAATATCGATAAAAAATCAATCAAAGTTGGATCAAAATTTCTTACCTTTCTTTTGAATAAAGGTTTACAGCCAAAGTTCACAAAAATAAACAACAGGCTTTGTATAAACTTGTCTATTTGTTCCTCAATGGTTGTGTTGAAATCACAAACAGAAATTACTATAAGTAATTGAGGTTGAGAGCCAAATATTTGAAACAGTCTAAAACAAAAAGTAGTCATCAAAATATAAACAGGAAATGAATTAAAGAAATTATGAAACATGGATAGACATATAGGTCCTCATATAGTATTAGTTTGTAAAGACACATACAATTTTAAGTATTTGACAGTGATGATTTTGAGTCTGGATTTGGACATATCCATATGATATTCTAGATATCCAATTTAAATTGTTTTATAGGCCTAAGAGAAAAGATGAAAATAGCATATTTTTTTATTTTAAAAGATACAGCCTCTCATTGAAATGTATTTGGATTTTTAATAAAAATTGTTCACAGATTATAAAATTGAATAAGTAGTACATAAATTAAGTGAGGCTATCAAGAAAAATGAAATCACACTTCACATAATACAGGGTGTTGTGTTTAATTTCTTTTTTGAGGAATCTACTGAAATTAATCAATATTCATGAAATAATGGCTGATTATGTTTTCCTGGTTTCAAAATGACAAAGATAGTAACGGGATTGGGAATTTAATATGTATCAGTCAATGGATGTTTTAGCTGCAACAAGTTTCTTATAATAATATATATTATAAATATTATTTCAAGTTTAAACTTAAATATCTTTAAATTAATTTTTTATATTTTTGTTTGTGTAAATATATCCCTTGTTACATACAGATCCTTCATGATGAAAGTTGATTCAAATGCATCATGTCTGTTTCAATTAAACTCTGAAAGGAAAGATTATTTTTTAGTTTTGGTTTATCTAGTTTCATATTTATGTTGCTTGATTATTACATACATTAATTAATTACCACCTGGAGCATGATTCTTGGAAACATAATATGTGATAACGTATCACATAGAATCATATCCCGTGACTGAGTGGGTTTTTATTTTTATTTTCAAATTATAGTTTAATGAGATATCTTGCACAACACAGTGATTGTTTTCAATATGACAAAACTTGACAGGAAACTTACCCAAATGTTATCGGGTTAAATCGCAAAAAATAATCTCAACCAACTTAAAAGAGTTCTAGATTTAAAACTTTGAGGTCATAAAGTGCCATTGTGAAAAGCTTTTTAGAGCTGTCATCCTTTTAGCATTATCTTAGAGTGCTTTGAAAAGTGTACAATTCTTGCAATTTCTATCCTCCGAGCACTCATCCGACTCGCGATTGGTTTTTACTCATTGTTGCCCCTTTTCCACAAATTCACGATTAAAAACGGTAATCTTTGTTACTTAACACCTCGAGAAATACATATGCCGTGACATCTATGAATGAAAAGTGTGTAGAATCATAGAATGTTATTGTTAATAATACGTGCAACCACCGAAACAGATCGCCATTATCGGTTTGTTTGTCCCCAGAAGTAAAGTTGACAAATTAGCGTGGTGCTATCGCCGCTCTGATTGGCAGAAATTACGCATGCGCAAGATTTGATTGACAGACTGGATCGGTCTATATCAACAGGAAACTGTCAGCAACTTTATTAATTTACTTCGCTTATTTAGAACTACCATTGTTTCATAAAGTATGTTGAATAATTTTCATGAATGTTATTCTATGATTGCTTATAATTTCTTCAAAACTAGAGATAATTTTTATTGAATATACCAATGAACATCAAAAAGCAAGAAAAGAAATCTGGCATTCCCAAAAGACTTAAGAACACCTTAAACATATCTGAAGAGCATATAGAAATGATATGATAACGAAAAATCAAGATTTCATCAATAAAATCTCCTTGATCGTGAATATTAACAAAGTTTTGGAATGTCTATTTACAACTTCATGACATTAAATGTAAGGATTGACAAAATGATATACACATACCTTAATGCATAACAAAGAAAAAATATATTAACAATGATAAGATAACTCAAAATGTCTTAAAAACACTGTGTCCAAACACTTACAAGGGTGAGTTACACTCCCTCGTCCTTGACCTGACGCCCTTCCCACATGTCCGTGAGCAATCCGTCCATGTTGTCCAGTCTGACCACTTGCCATTGACTGCTTTAGGTCCATATCGGCCATACTTGACACACTTACCCTGCCGACACCACTGAAAACAGTATTGTACAAGAAGCTAAAAACACTGAATTAAGTTATAATCAATATCCTGGGCCTAGATTTTCGAAGGTTTCTTATCGCTAAGAGTGTGGTAAGTACCATACATTAACATTTTATGTAATAATATGGCCTCCCCCTGTACCTTCTGTTGAATACCAGTACATAATGAATTAAGGTTTGTAAATAAAATCAGAAGTTATCCCATGAGGTTAAATCAAGAAAGAATATATCTGTGAACTGTAACAAGTAGAGAAAGAAGAAGCTGGTGCTGCACGATGTGACTAAGTGTGCCTACCTACCATACCCGCACCACACGACGTCCCTTCCGCCGCCGGCAGGAACTTGGTCTCGCATCGCTTGTTGCCACGGTAACACCACAGTGCCTTGCAGGTATCCTGCAAAAATGGTTTCATATATCACTGAACCTTCCTCAATTATATAATTCTTGTTTTGTTTCAGATTTAGACTATGAAGTATTCAGTATCATTTCATGACATCGACCCACCTTGCCAAAGTCGTAGGTACAGAGCCTGGCCTTTGAGCCGAACTGCCATTTACACTGAACGTCGGCATTGTACAACTCTCCTGGCAATTTGGTGGGGAACTTCAACTCAGCCACATGCTTTGGTTTGTCGTCCAGACAGTCCGACTGGGGAGTGCTGAAATAGCACATACATTTACGACAGTATTAAACAAGTGTAATATCGCTGCACGTATAACGCCACAATAGTGGCAGCGAAATCACAGAAATGTTAGTTTCAGCACATTCTCAGCAATGATGCTTGTACTATGTGGGCAAGTAATAAACAGAATACTAAACTTCCCTCCAATCAATACTCGCTTTTGCTCGTTTGATACTAAATCATTAACTTGTTAAATAAAAATAGTATGAAATTGGAAGGTCATTTAGCATCCTCTACAGACATACAATGTCATTCATGTTTAATATATAGAACGATACTGTTTTCAGTTGACAAAGTAGATATAAAAATGCTGAAATCATGGCAGAGAAACACTATCCACTCATAGAGCAATGTTCATTAGTTTCAATTAGAGTGATTTTCTTAGATGATGAGACCCTAAATAATTTCTGGATGTTGATGGCCCTGTGATGATGCCGGAGGGACTATAGACATAATGACATACATGGCAAAGCTTTAATCTTGAATTTTCTTTTACAATAATAGAACAAACTGAGAGTATCGAAGAATAAGCTTTCATGCAGTCAACAAAGGCACAGCAAATATAGAAATGTTTAACATCATATTGATGGGAAAAGGAAGTTGACAAGGCAAATACATTCTTCAAATTTTACATATTTAAATATCTGCATGTGAACTAATCCTTTTCACCATTTTACTTACTTGAGGAACCTCATGAGGTAGGCCCTGCTACAGACAGACCACTGGAAGAGTCCATCTTTACCCATCAGGGTTGGCGCCATGATTGAACCGGCACTTTGGGTACACGAGTTGCTCTCTCCGTCATGGTACATCCCAAAACTGAAATGTCATGAATATATTTACAGTCTGACAACATCTTTCCATATATAATATTATCTTGTATCATTCAAAATTAATTGCACCATTGTCACTAAAGGTTTCAAAAACCAAAATTGTTTTTCATGAACATATACATCTCTGAATACCACACTACCCTTAGACTCCCAATGCAGTGATGTCACAGCATAGTGACATCACCATGCTTTTGACATCATAGCATCGTGATGTCATTACTTGATGATGTAAAATAATTGTGATGTCATGGGCTTGACATCATAAGAGCATAAAAAACGTTAACAAATTTTGTCAAAAAGATATCAACAAGGATATATCACTTGATTTCTCACAAGCAATATCTTCTGTGGAAGACAGTTTTGGATGATAAACTGTTATCTACACACAGGACAGACAGTAAATGGTACTATTAGTGGCTGATCAAACCAAAACAAAGAGAAAAGACTCAGATCAGATTATTCAACTTACTTGTGTCCCATCTCATGAGCTATAGTCAGTGCAGTTGCTAGACCAGTGTCTTCATTGATGGTACAACTTCGTATCTTATTACACATTCCCTCTATTGGTGCAAAACCTGTACAAGATACGACAAGCCATAAAAAGCATACCATGAGAATTTGGCCAATCAAAGATGACCATCAGGAACATCACGACAGGTATTGTAACATTCTTGTATTTGGCAATCACATGACAAATGAGTAGTACATAGAGAATTCTAGACGACACTCCATTTATTACTATTTCTATTAAACAAGTTAATGATTCAGTATAAAACGAGTGAAAGTGAGTTTGATTCCAAATCATTAACAAGTTTGATAAAAATAGTTTTAAATGGAAGGAAGTTTAGTATTCTGTTTATTACTCGCCAACATAAATCAAGCCTAATTTCTGATAGAGTTCTGAAAGCAACACTTCCGCAACTTGGCTGCCATTGTGAATATAAATATAATATATATATATATAAAAATATTGTGACATCATAGGCTCAGCGGTAATACACTAGTTAGTTTAATATCATCATATAAATATTACACTGCAGTATCTTACACGGGCAGGTAACATAGCTAATAGGAATGGTAAAGTACTACTGCCCACCTAGAGTATCACAGGGTGCGTTCTTGTATTTGGCAATCACATGACCAATGAGTAGTACCTCCAGTAACATAGCTAATAGGAATGGTAAAGTACTACTGCCCACCTAGAGTATCACAGGGTGCGTTCTTGTATGAGCACAAGTCCATGCCAGTGAGGAGTATAGCGTGGTCATGCTGTCGTCCATTGGCGCCAACCAACACAGACTGCCAGGTACAGAAACTGTTGAGAGTCCGATCGGCATGGTGACTCACTACCAGACCTGGCTGTGGCAGAATGACAGACCAGTTTCAATATATAGCATTTGATGGTAAAATTGAATTAATCAATTTTGTCCTTTTGACAATTGTGGAGGAGATTTTAACTACAGACTACGAACGTGACAATGTGAAGAAAGGGCAATACATAACACTTACTTTTAGTTTGTACATGAACTTATACTTTGTACTCAATATCAACAACTTTGTGATGCATCATATGATGTTTAATGATACAGAATGGCATCACATGGTTAATGATATGTTATTCTACGTTATGGTATGACATGGCATTTTGCATAGTGCATAATATGGTTTGGTATATAATAATACAACATGGTATAGCATATGGAATGTCATCGTATCATACGGTATACGATGTGCATGTTAAGTTATGGCAAATGACCACAGCTTTAGTAAAACCAACCTCATCACCTTCCAGTAGAATCAGCCCAACTAGGACAATGTTGATTGTGCTTCCTAAACTCTGATCTTCAAATAATTTAGATACCTGTAAATAAAAGCAAATGCATATTTCTAAACAGGGCAGATACTAAAATTTTGTTGTGAGTGTTGATTAATTAAATGAGCAGTTACAAAATTGCCTTCTAGACATTACTATATCTTAACATTAAATGACAACAATCTAACAATACTAATAAAGATTAAAGTAAATGAACTGTAAATTCTATTTTCAGAAAATGTTATCATTTGAAAATTGAAATAAATTAAATATGCCCATGACAAATTTTTGAAATTTGCAACCTGTTTAGAGTCTCAAATAAAAATTTTGATTTTGAATTATCGGCAAGATCAAATAAAATCTAGAATAATCTTTAGCTAAAGAAAATATTTTTTGATCTTTTTCTTTTAGTTAATTAAATTGATTTGTTAAAATCTGATGGATAAAGAGAATTTTCTCAAAATAAAAAGATTATGCAAATGTCTCATCAAGTTCATAAACATGATATTAGCATACAAATATTTCAAATACCAACACTTGACAAATGACAGAGGCATATTTCATTTATATGAACATCGCCTTCATTCCCACAGCATACCCACTCATTATTCAAGTTTCTAGACCAATTATCAAATATATGTCAACATCCACCTTCTACACAGTATAAATCACCTGACGATGGTTCCCTATTTCTTGTTGGTTTAGAAACTCAGCTATTTCCTACCCACCCAACGCATAAGTGGACATCAAACATTATAGCAGTTTCAGCAAGTGCTTGGTCATTGAAATGTTGACCACTGATTTTAAACTATTTCCTGTCTTTACGCCACATACAACTGGGTAATTATTCAATTGTAGGATCTAGCTTTGTCACAGGAAAGGTGTGGTACACAGTCCAGAACACATGTCTTTCTGTTGTAAAGTTCATAGTTACTTGGTATATTATATGTTGTTTTCTGTAGCACTTTACTTATAAACTTCCTGCTCATAGCAATTAGATACAAATCAGTACTTCAACACATTAAATTCATACCGATCATCCAAGTTCAAGTATAATGGAATACATGTTCCTTCTTGCTTATATGTATGAATCCGTTTAAAAATAAAAAATTTAATTTGCTAGCAAAAATGTGATGTACCGGTAACCAACTTGAAAAGTAACTATTAAAGGGAAGAAAGTATATTGTTGGGGTGAAATATCTCAAACATTGTAAATGCTATAATTTTACCAAGCAGACATAAGAGTATAGTTACAAAAGAGTACTATTTGAAGACTAATTGGCTAAGTGCAGTGACAAGAAAACAGTTTTAGTGATGATTTACACTTGATAACCGGTAAATGATTTGCCAATGAGTCAAATGTTATTTGCGAAAACTTTCTGGGGCAGAAAAAAATGAAAATATGAGTTGGTATGAAAATAGGTCATATAACTAGTGTACATGTAAATGGAAACTAGTATTTCCAATTTTGACCATTTCAAAAAGGCCTTTCCTTGATTGCCATTGAAAACACAATGTCGGGTTAAATCGCTCTTTGGATGAGTATGCAAGATAAAAAGAGATAATTTGAACTTGAGTCAGTATTTATGATATTTTGGCACATACCAGAGGAAAATCTTATTTCAGGAAAGAAACTCTATAACACTTTAAGAAAAAAACTCAATGGGACATTTCATGATATCATTTTACAGAAACATAATGCATAAGAATAGTTGACTTATATCAAGACTGGGATGATATGAAAAAATAGCATGCCCCCTCCATGAACCTTCTGTGTCTAATTCCTTGAGAATTGAAACCATAATCATCTCATCTAAACAGTTCATATCATTAGAATCTGGTACTAATTTTTCTTATGATTTTTTTACCACATCTATAATTATGAACAACTCACCATATTAAACAAAGTAAGTGTGTATGTTGTTATATTCTTGTCGCCATGGTTATGGAACATTGTTTTATCAACAACCACAAGCATCTCTACTGTTCTCTCCTTGTTTGATTTCAGGTTTGGCCATTGTTTCTCGTTGTTACGGCGACGTAATCTTATTTCACTGGTTCTCCTTGGGAATGCTTGGGAAGAGGCTGCCTCAAAAGAGATGACAAATAAACATTATTCTACATAATAAGTAATTTTCATATTAACTGGTTGTGATAATGTTGCATGTTGTAATGTATGTTATATATCTTGACAGCTCCTTTTTTGGAATGTCATCCAAGTTATTAAAAAAGATTGACAGCAACCATTGTCATTTTCATGTATTTTTTTCACTGATTCTCAAAAGAAAATCAAAGAAAAAACTTTGTTAAGATGTTCATGTTAGGAGTCACCTGCCTGCAGAGGCCAAGATCTTTTAACGATGTGTCACCTGTCTCTCACCTGCATGTTACACCTGTCCTGCCTGCTCTTAACACAGGTATCTTAACATCTAAAAGCCAGTTATGGTTAGAATTTGTAAAAAGGACCTTACATCTGCAAAAACAGTTAAACCTTTTTCTAGCACATTTTTTTTCAAAATGACATGGGTGATAGATCTCCTGAAAACTATTTGTCGGTTCAGATAATGATGAGGATGATTGTAATTTTTTTATCCATCAAAAGCAAAAGTACTTGTGTTTTCAATTTGTTGTAACAACATTTAGGTTCATAAGTCTGTGAGAGGATTGTGATTGATCTCAGAGACCTTGGACCTGAAATAACTTCATAAGCTATGTACAAAATTGGATTTACAACACAGAACAAAAGCAATATTTAAAGATAACATGCTGGTGACAAATTCAATTTATTACTTTGACTTGAGAAACAAGTGATATCATGAATCAGGTTCAATTATATCTTCTGGTAAATCGAAGAAGCAATATCTGTTATGAGATGTTATTGTATTAAGGCTCTGTGTTAAAAATGCAATAACATATTATTACAAATGACAATAATAGCTACAGTAATTACATTCAGCGACCACTGATTGCCTGTGGCTTAAATTATTAGTTACACACACATTTATATATATATATATATATATATATATATATATATATATATATATATATATATATATATATATATATATATATATATATATATATATATATATATATATATATATCCTTTGAATATCATTTTATGTCATTTTGATTTTCTCTTACAAAGTAATTCCAATTAAAGATTATTACAAAAAAAATCAAGTAAGGTCAACAAACAATAAAATCTTTATAGAATAATTTGTCTTATATCAATTAGGTCACAGACGAATCCAACTAATTAATTTTTCAACCCCTCCAGCAACTCTTTTGATTCTGAAAGTACATGGCGAGCTTTCATCCTTGCCATTAGACATAACCTGTCTCTTTCTTTATCTACCGAGGTTTTCTTAACGTGTTTTACGTGATCACAGGAAATTTAATTGATTTATTTTGTGTTGGGATCACCTTTTAACATTTATGTGACTTTAATTGCCTCCACCTGCATCATGTAATGTAATGCCTGAAGCTAGGCAACAAACATGTCCTTTCTGGGGATACTGCACTATACATGGAACTACTTGGTACATTCATATGAATACATTATTGGGGAACATCAATAAATATCAGACCATTTTGTAACAATTTCCTACAAATACTAATCCTTTTGAGAAACAAAACGCATTTTAAAGGAATTGACAAAGAAGGTATAACAAGTAAGAATTTCTTCATTCTGTAATTGATATACTATATGATAAAATTCTTTAAAAAATTAATTGAATAGGCACATTCATCCCTTTTGTTTCATGAACTGAATATTTGTTTCAAAATGTATGACTCAAACTAGATGGTTCAGTTGAAACAGTTTATGCACTTAAATATGTTTCAAGTGTATTCAACAGAATAGCCAATAGTTCTCAAAGATTTTTGGCAATGAAAGTCTGAATGCTAAATATTCATTGATCAACTGGTAGAAAAATAAAAAAAATTTTTTTATTTCCATTAGTAGATACTACAAATTAAATCTGTATTCCCACAGGTAGGACATGAGTTCCATCAGAGGCTTACCAGAGTATCTCTGAGATTCATAGAGTTCTTGACCATTCTGGAAAGTTGATCTTTTTCGTAATTTGTGGGGTCGTCCTATCCTGTTATCAAGGTCAAGGTCAAGGACAATATGATGTTCCGCTGGTTCGATGATGTAGTCTTCTTCTGCAGTTCTAATTATTCCTTTCTGGAAACATAATAATCATAAGCATTCATTGATTTACAACTTCTACAACCAACTGACAAGAGGTGAATGGAAGCTTAACACACACATATTCTGTTATCATTTTACTTATATTTCGATTCAGTTAAGTTCTATGTCTATAGTTTTAATATTAAAAAAATATGCCCTATGCAATATTACTATGAAGGATTTGAAGTGCAAAAAGCATTGTAAGATTTAAAATGCGAAACAGATTATTCCATGGGACTATAAATGTCAAAGTATTAGCAACAATGGCATCTGGGATTTCGTATATGTATATGTATATACATATGTATATATATGTATATCTATGCGCATGTGTATGTGTATGTAAAGTATATGTATATCTGTATATGTATGTATATGTGTATGAATTTGTATCTGTGTATGTATATGTGTATGTATATGTTTATGTGTATGTAGATTTATATGTGTATGTAAATGTATATGTATGGGTGTATGTGTATGTGTGTGTATGTAAATGTATATGTATATGCGTATGTATATGCTAATGTGAATGTAAATGAATATGCATATGTGTATGTGTATGTATGTGTGTGTGTGTATGTAAATATATATGTGTATATAGATACAGAAACTAAAACTAGTCAAGCACACCTAGGAACAAAAGTAAATCCTTTGATATATACATATACACATGTACAATAACACTTGTTTTATTGTTTGAACAATCTTAAGGATTGATAGCGTAACCCTGATTTGAATATTTAATAAATCTTTCAAGGGAACTTTTTAAGAAGATCTCGCTGATATTCACAAGCATGAAATAGGAGCAATATCACCATAACATCTAAAATCTAAAACAACTTCTTCTTCATTTTTTATTTTGCCATTCTTCATAATTCTCTTATGCAAATCACAAAGATATAAAGGCAACTTACATAGATTCAGAAACAGCATACCTTGCATTAAATTTCATAACTTAAAACAACTGAGTTGTGACTTTGCACTTTCTTTCAAATATATTTTTTAAGCTTGTTGGCATATTCCAAAATATGCAAGCACAACAATTACCATCTCATATAACAGATATTTAATGACAACTTTCCTCAAGATCTCATTTATCTTTTTCTTCACATTCTTTTGAACGACCCAAGAGCAGTGTCATATATGATAAATATAACAGTCAAAGGACCAATTTCAATGCCCTTTTCAATTTGTAAAAAGTCAAAACCATTCATATCTCCATTCCTAACATTCAAAAGGAAACTTCTTTTGTAATTCAGCAATATCATATACATACAAATGAATACATAACACTTAACTGTACAAAAGACTTTCATGTTCAGCAAATTTAACTGATAAGAAGGAAATGTGTACCCGTTGTCACTATTAAATCTTTCAAATTATTTTCATTTTCCCATTTTTTAGTCAAATGCACAAGGTACATTTCAATTCAAAGTTATAAAGCAAATGCATACCGATATCTTTTTTTAAATTATCCACATTCTTCAAGTTAAATTAGGTATGTAGGGTACAGCATACCATTCAATGTAAGAAGACAAATAGGTTCCATGTCAGCACTTACAACATAACAATGTCGACCATTTAGCCTCAATCGTGGTCTGCTAACATTGCAATCGGCTAGACAATCAAAGTACACTTTTCTAACATAAAAGGGTCATAAAATTGATGGGAATAATGACATTTATATGAGAACGGTTAGAGAGCTGCAACCCAGACTTTGATAAATTAGTCTCATGGCGCTGTTGAAGCTCTCACTTCAGACTGACGACATCACAATTGCAAAAAGTCTGCGTTTAGACATTTGACAAACATTTTTTTAAAAAGATATTTATCAAATGAATACATGTGGTTTTGGTTTGTTGTGTTTGAAGTAACACACCTTATTGTACATAAAAGCATTTATAGAGTTGTGTGAAGTGTGACTTGATAGAGAAGTGGCAGCAATTGGTAATTTACAAAGGTTTTCACTGAATTTTGTGCATCATATTATAACATAAAAAGTAAGTTTGTATATGAAAAGTTGATTACATATAATGCAGGGTTAGAATAAAGTTTCTGGAGTGGTATAATTGATCTCAAGTACTTAATATTTTCTTATAAACTAAATAGTATGTACCGTTATTTTCAATTTATTTGACCTCTCCAACAATTTGATCTCGTAAACTTTTCTGAGGTTACAGACTCATAATCATCTCCAATATGTTGACCATGTGCTAAAAGTCCATTGTTGACCTTCCAATAATTCAACCCTGATCAAAAGCAATTAATTATTTTGGAAAAAAGGTATTTAAATATCTGCTTGGCATCATCATTGTCTTATTGATAGAAAATTATTTGTCAGGAAAAGGTCAACCATATTCCATACTAGAAAGTAGACTTGATTATACATATTCTTCTTCTTTCATCTGTCAAAAATAAAGTTTGTGACATTTAAGTTTACCTCATAAAAACAAAATGTTGAAGTTGGGATGTACTTACCAACAAAAACTAAAATAAAAAGCACATCTCGAATCATGATCTTTCAACAGCTTGAATACAAAATATGTCCTAATGAAGACATATGGACTACGTGTTTGATCCACTGTGTAACTTTCTTCAAGGTTTTGTATACTATATTATAGCATCAAACGTTGCTTATTGACCTACCATGCATTTCAATGTACAGTGTAAATATCAAAGATCATTTGGATGGTCTAATTAATAAGATACAATAGTAAGATTTGGAAATTTCAGTGATTTAATGGTACTGCTAAATAGTGTGTTCACAGGGGAAGTTTTGTCAACATAGACTGTTCTCATTACCATTTAAAACTTTAGAACTGAATTTAATTTTCATTGAAATTAATTGTTATGATAACTTCAGAAAGGGGACAGATTGATCCAATAAATTCAGACAGTAAAACAGTTACCTCCCTTATCTAACTTTTTTGAAGATGTAACAAAAGAACATACTCCATATTTCATTTGCATCTAGAATACCATTGACTTAATAGTCAATTAATTAGTAAAATATTGTTAATTTGCAATTAAGATGCAAACATGAATGACAATGTACAAGAGAAATATTACATTTACGCTTGTAGTACCGTCATCAAGATGGTAAACTTTTTTCATTATTATTTTTTCTTCGCAATTAAAACATACCAAATAGTGTACTAATGAGAGCCTAAAGCAGAATTGTTTGTGAATAAGCCGTTGACATTATATGCAGTTATCCATAACAATTTAAATCTAGCAGTACAATGATATGAGTCCCTGTGAAAATTACCATTTTGTAATAATCCTACCTCAATGCCGAACAAACAAATGAAAGTAAAAAACTGTTGGATCATGCTCATTTCGTGAAGATCTTTGGAAAATATGAGGGTTGAATTGACAGAGAAATTACAGTAGTGTTAAGCAAATGGAAAGATGATGTAAATTCCTTTTCAGAATTTCAAATGAATCCATGCTATATCTGTTTGAAATATTCACATGGGCTCATATATACATATCACAGTTACGACAAATGGTTTGTATAGAATTTTTAAAAAAGCCTTGTGTCCATTTTGTTTAACTCTTTTACTTGACTAAATCCGTGTAAGAAAATGCTATAAAATGTAATCATTTCATGAATATCTATCTATATTTGACAACAATAGAATACCATACATCATAAGAAGTATTTTTTTGAAAATGTATAATTTTTGAATAGGATAAGAACTACTTTAATAAACATGATGTACACAGAATTTGAAACAAATTGTAACACAAATGTCCTCTTTATGAAAACAGACATCTATGAATAATAAAATATGAGTTATACAGTTGGATAAGGAATTGATAAGGTAAAAAACCAAAAATATGATATTTCATAGCTGATAGCAGGGATGCTGTAATAGATTTACAAATGACACACATAGCGGTGGGGTTGCCAGGTCAGAGGCTGTTTGACGTTATCACACCTTCACAGACACATACACTGCCGACTCACGAATAATAATGGGCAGGATATGGAATAGAAATGCGATAGAGGAATAAAGATGCGTTAGATGCATTATTTTTCTCATCCTCCGTCTGTGTATGTCTTTATCTCCACCGCCACACATCAACAGGCAGTTTTCATTTACAGATTAATGGCAAGCAGAGACAAGAGGGGCAGTATCAAATAGGGAGACATATCTATCATGTGCGATACAGGTACATAGGGGTCTTCTCTAAACAAATTTGACATTTGACCTGCATATGAGAATAATGTTTTAAAAACTTCCATTGAAAATTAACCACTAAACTGAGCCAAACAATATGAACTTGCAATGTAGGTAAATATGGGTCATATCAAACACACCTCTTTCTTTTTAATCTAATTGTAAACATTAGAATATATTTGAAAATGTGCTCTGGTGAGCTCCTTGCTGGTACAGGTTATACAGTTACAGTAAAATCTAGAACCTCTCACATTACTTACTAAAACAGGAGATTGAGAAGCCTGAACGACTTACTACACACATACATGCAGGCTTAAAACAAGTCCATCAGATACATTGTTAGTACCCAAAATACACTTTGCAATTCATCATTTAAACAAATTTTTAAACACAAATGAAGACTCATGAAAAATATCTAATGTTTATACCACATTATCAACATCACTTACAATAATATCCAGTATACCAATCAATTCATATCAAAGTCACATTTTTATTTATATCCAGTATACCAATCAATTCATATCAAAGTCACTTCCATTTATATCCAGTATACCAATCAATTCACATCAAAGTCACTTCCATTTATATTCAGTATACCAATCAATTCATATCAAAGTCACTTACATCTATATTCAGTATACCAATCAATTCATATCAAAGTCACTTCCATTCATATACAGTATACCAATCAATTCATATCAAAGTCACTTACATTTATATTCAGTTTACCATTTGAATTATATTTTTCGGATGACTAATCTACCTTGTCTCAGGAGTTGCTATTTTGCCTCAAGTAGAGCAGTTGTCTGTCAATCTATTAAACATTACAAAATTATCTAAAGTTTTATAGCTTAACTATTACACAGAATCAAATTTCTACCCCTACATTCATCATATTAAATACAGAAAGCAAGATTTTATCTTCTGTAAAAATACTATACAATTTCTATACCATTATGACATTATGAACACACATAAACAATATTTATCTACCATTCTTAACTCCATACAATTGAAAAGGATTTCCTACTTAGCCTCCTTTAAAACTCATTTAATTCAATAATATATTTATCCTTGTGAAAACATTTCACGTTACTAAGAGTCATAAAACTATATGTTATACATAGTCATTTTTTTCAGATAAATCAACATGAATGCTTGCATTAGATTTTTTTTTAAATGAATGATATTCTAAAGACAACCAGATGCAACAATTGTAGAATGATTGAATGTTTGGAGTAACTTCATCATTTGTATGTTCTTTCCAATATTCTTTCAAAGAACCTCCTGAATAGATGAATGATGGATGGATGGATAAATTAATTGACGGATGGATGGATGGATGGATGGACAAAAGGATGGATGGATGAATGGATGATGGAGAGATTAATGGATGGATGGATGACAGATGGATGAATGAATGGATGGATATAAGGGCAGATGGATAATTGTAAGGAAGGTTGGATGGATGGATGGATGGATGGATGACTAAATGAGTTCACATACACATGTCATTTGTCTTTTTAAAATTTCAAAGGCAAAATTCAAGATTTATGATTATTTATTGTACAAACACTCACATGGGGTCGGGTACAAGTCTACAACATGTATAGAATAATAGAAGAGATAAGGACTAGCATGAACTCTACCACCTAAACAACTCCAGATCTGTCTGGAAGCGCAGTGTCCTTGATATAAGCAGTATCACTAAGAGCTGAGTTATTGTATTGCCTGAAGTAATCAACAAGCACAAGAAGTCACTAGCCTCTCATCATGCAGGCTTTAGGATCAGTCTAAGACTTCATTCAGATAAGCAAATACTTTGAGGAGAGTCAAAACTGGATTATATGTGATAGCACAAGGCTTAGATGCAATAAGGCTTAGGAGGGTGACTAAGTCAGACTGTCTACCCAAGCCTCTAGCGTTGTGAGGTTACTTAGTGCTTACCTTCTATGTAGGATAATCATGTTGTAGCATCTAGCCTTAAGGCAATGGTTATGGTCTCAAAAGATTTCAACACAAAGATCAAATATAAACATTTAAAGAAGACTTTTTGATGCCTTATGTTTTTTTGTCTTGGACAAAGAGAGATGTTGTTTTTATGATTTTTCCCTATGATCATGAAGTTGAGGCTAATCAATGTCATTTCTTTTCATCTCTTTCATAAGGCTTTATACTTCATTCTGTAATTTAAGGGTACCTTAACTGCTTTTAATTTCATCTGCCAACAATATTCCGAAAGGTATATATGTAGTTAGTGTACTTCATAATTTGATTAGATAAAATCATCAGCTCTGTATGTAATGCAATGTGGTTTTCACAACAACTTCATCGGACATTGTTTGGTAATGAGGTTCAATGTATTCAAGCATTAAGTTACCTACCGTTACCTACCACACATTCATATTATGTTTATGTTTTCTCCATTATAGCAAAATTATATCAACTCTAATGGTCATCCAAAATGGACTCTTTAAGAAATTCCTTGATCTTCTATCACTTTTTAAGATAAACTTTGTTACCAAATTTGTAGCTCTATATGGTTAAAAAAATTCATTTCCCCAAACACAAAATTGCCCCATTAATCTTGGTACAACATGTCTAGTTGTGGAAAACATAAACAGTTGAACTTTTTACAACAGTAAATGACATATGTTTGCGGTTAACATGAATTTCCTGTCAATGTTCAAGTAATTAACATGTTAACCAGGCATGTCTGTAAACCAGAAAACACTGCAGCATTGTGTGTCAAATTACCACACTGTAAGCATTTACACGTCAGTCACATGTGTCAAGGTAATTTCAACATTTATTATCAGATTAAGTTTATAGACACATCATGATGTCATATAGTTAAATAAAGTACCCCATATTAATGCGATTTAATAGAAAACTTAACTGAAGTTAATCTAAAATTGTAGTTTAATGTTTAAGACTAGAAATTCAGTTGAAAATTAGTTATCAAAAGGGGGCTTTGTGAAAGATCCCCAAGTCCTTATTTAATTCCTTGAAACCTATTTTATTGTAAACATGAGTGGGCTTTTTGCAATTAAGTGATAACAATTGCATTGAAATGATCGACAATCAAACATCAAAGACTTAAAATGTGTGTTTTCAATCATTTTAATAAAAAAAATTATTAAGGAATTTATATTTCCTGTACACATAAAACAAGATTAACTGCGATAGAGAAATAGGTCATGATCGTTCACGGAGAGAAATTAAAGCATGACTTGCTCAAAGCAATGCACTTACGGTAATTCATTCAGGTTGGTAGACTACCGGTACATGTTTAGCTTGTAGCCTGTAGCTAGGTATACTGTACCTGTCTAAGGCCTATAAACAAACACAGGTGTATTGAATAATTTTAAACAGGTGAAAATTTAAAAACTAAACTTAAACAAACAGAGTTAATTGTATAGATTGACTATACAGGTTAAGTGAATTAAAGGTCTGTGAATGATATATTACATAGAAATATTGTAAAAATTATTTTTTGACAATGATTTTTATATAACCAAGATTTTTCTTTAAAAAACGATCTGTTTAGGTCTTTACAAATCCTTGTCAAAATCAAAATTAAAAAACAGTACATGTTGTATAATTTTGAAAATTGAAATTCAACATTTCCCCCTACTTATCGAAAAATGTCTCCCTTTGTAGTAATAGACAGTTACATGATTAAATATTCATTTGAAATATGCTTTAGATGAAATATGCATCTATATTTGAAAATGAATAAGATTTACAATATCTATATACAAATGGCATCATTTCACTGCTTGCTCATGAATTCTGGTAAAAGCCAAAAATTTCAATAAAATGATTAAAAATTCCATTCCAAAAACAAAAGAGACCTAGTCAGAATCACCTTGGTGTATCCTTATTACAAATAAAAAGGTCAAATTGTCACCATCACCAAATTAAAAAGGCATTACCGAATTCCCATACTTCAATACCAGACAATCAAAGATTTATATTCAGCCGTAACAGAGAAAGAAATGGTGTAGGCTAACAAATATTGTGTGTGAATTAAGTGCACTGTCATGCCATTGCTTCAAGAAGAGTAGTGAAGTGACTGCCAGGTGACTCACACCTCCACCAAGAAGAGTAGTGAAGTGACTATCAGGTGACTCACACCTCCACCAAGAAGAGTAGTGAAGTGACTATCAGGTGACTCACACCTCCACCAAGAAGAGTAGTGAAGTGACTACCAGGTGACTCACACCTCCATCACCAAGAGTAGTGAAGTGACTACCAGGTGACTCACACCTCCACCAAGAAGAGTAGTGAAGTGACTACCAGGTGACTCACACCTCCACCAAGAAGAGTAGTGAAGTGACTACCAGGTGACTCACACCTCCACCAAGAAGAGTAGTTTAGTGACTACCAGGTGACTCACACCTCCACCAAGAAGAGTAGTGAAGTGACTACCAGGTGACTCATACCTCCACCAAGAAGAGTAGTGAAGTGACTACCATGTGACTCACACCTCCATCAAGAAGAGTAGTGAAGTGACTACCAGGTGACTCACACCTCCACCAAGAAGAGTAGTGAAGAGACTGCCAGGTGACTCACACCTACACCCAGTGCAGCAATTGTAGGCAACTCATCATGCAAGTCAAACTAATAGCAGTGATTTCTAATGGATGAAATCTCGACATGTTAAAAGCATGCAAGAATCATTTATTACCTGTATATAAAGGATAGAATAACAGATATTTCAGTATGTAGGAACACCTTAATTGAGATTCTCAAAAAATGGGTTCAGGCAAGTATAGAGTACTTTGAATTTGCTTTCTTGGGTAAAATTCATTAACTTGGTCAAAGAATAAATAGACTTTTAAATACATGAATTTAAAACTTTGAGTAAAAAAATAGTTTAGAGTAACAGTTTAGTAACATTGATCTTTGTGTTTTTTTCAAGAAATCAATTATTTGCCTTCAAAAGCATATCATCCAACCTATGATTTTGTTGAACAAGTAACCTCAGGTATATTGTTGACAAAATTCATTAACTTTTTCTAATAAGATCATTTTTCTCAATTTCAAGGAAAAGTCTGCATACAGAAGATGTATAGAGTGTGTCCTTGGTAAATGTTTAGAACCAAGATTGTTTGTATAAGCTTATCAATGACGCTCTTTAACTTTTTTACCTGTAATCAATTTGGGTTCAAAGAAGAAGTCCATGTCTAACCTAGTATTACATAAGTAAGGTATACAATACAGAGACACCTATTACAGGTGTGAATCATGCAGTGGATACACAGGAGTTGAGATATCTATTACTTATATACAACAGTTTCCTATAGGTGAGGCAGTGCAACACACAAGCGATAAGTATCTTGTGATCCTTTAAGTATACCTAGATATTTTTCTTGATCTCTTTTAGATGACTGTTATAAGTAAAGATAGTACTGATCATGATTTAAGTATAGAAAAATGAAATTCAGAAATCCTTAACACAATTTCAAATAAGGTCTTAAATGGAGAGCCATATGTAAACATGAATAGGTTATGTAAATTACTAAAGATAACTTTTTAAAAACATAGGTTGTATAACAAAACACAAGAAAATTACAATCAAAGGCCTGTTAGAGAATTTCAAATGCTGATATCTATGTTTGATCAAGGAAATTAAAATTTTATTGCATTAATATTCTTGGACCCATTAAACCTTTTGCCAGCATTCAAACCCTAAATTCAAATTGATTCATATAAAATTTTCACAAAAAATGGTTTTGCTGTGGATAAAAAAAGAAGTATCACAAATTTAACTGTATTGATATACATAAATGTTTGCTTGTTTTTGATACCTCCATTTAATCCAATATTCTTTTAACCTCTATTTCTGATCTGTTCATTCTACTATTTATTTTTTTCTATATCTTCATCCCTTTTTGTGTTACATGTGAACATATGTTTTGGGTAAAAGATATGAATAGAACTTGTAATAGAACACGGAGTCATCCTATTATCCCCCGAATCAAGTGACAATAACAAGTCCTGCACACAACACCTGGGCTCATCCAGCAGATAAGTCTATGTCACCAAGTAAAATCTATAATAGTATTTTGACGACAAGACCATGTTAGGAAAATAACATTGAACCTAGAACGGTAGAAAGAGGCTAAAAAATTGATATATCCATGCAGAACATTTATACTACCCAAACTGTTCATTAGCTACATACTAAGGAAACAACATGTATCTCAACTTGTACATGTACCTAACATTTTCTTATGGAGATTTCAAACCTGAATAGTGTCATATCAAATCCTTCCCCTTCAGCCTTGGTTTATATACAATCAACTTAAAGGAATAATTCTATTGGGATATGTATCGCTTACCCATCACATTTTCTTTATAACTTTAAGTAAGTTTAACTAAAACCACCTGATATTTCAGACTAACCCAAACAAAAAAACAGACAGTTAACCAATTATCTCCAAAAAATGTTCTACCTTTATTAGTTAGTAAGTAACTAACTCCCCCCACCCTTTTCCCATTAGATTTAACAATAGTCTAGTGATACCCCCCACTTGTCTTGAAGCAACTTCAACCTTATATCAACGTCATATCTGCATAGTAAGATGGTGGCACTTGGTCCTGTGCGTAGCTCAGTTGACCGCTATTAGTGAAGTTCAGCAACATCGGGCGTGGCTCGACAGATGGGTGGGATTAACCCGTCTTTGCTGGATAGGCTGAGAGTTTGAAGGGTTGATTCCCTGCACCACACTGAGATACAAGCTAAGAGACTTGTGGTGTCTACTTGGGCAAGAGACCTAGTTCAAAATGTGCCTCTGTTCACCCAGCAGGAAATGGGTACCTGGTAAAGCAATGTGTTGGTGGTGACCTTCTAGCAACAAATATGTCAGCTTGGGTTAGACCAGGGTAATAATCTGATTGTAAAGCGTCTGTGAACAGTCAAGCTGAAACTCAGCGCTATAAAAATTTATTAATATTATTATTATAACCTTATTAATGTTTAATCCCTACCCCCTCAAATTTGCTTTCCATCTCACAAATATTAGTAGGTACCCCTCATTGGTTAATTTGTGCCAAAAGCAACTTCATCCCTTCACCATCAAGATTCCTTTAGGTTGAGGTTTAGCACAACAACATTTGGATTACTATTGTATACAAAACAACTTTACCCTTTACCCCTCAAATTTTCTTTCATTTCTCAAAGAAGGTAAGCACTACCCCCCAGAGGTTAGTGTTGTACCCAGAATAATCGTAAACTGCACCCCCCGCAGTTCTGTTTTGTGGTTCCCGTAACACCTGTAGGCATAAAGCACTGTATACAGAGGGACAGCCTGACTGAAACTAAGTCGGGTTTCATAGTGTGCCGCATATTGGTTAGGATTAAAGAATTGCATTCAACTGTATGGTTTTCCCATCATTTAAGGATTAAACATATTTGTGGGCATCATGGTGAGTTTTTATATGACAAGTTTCTCATGGTTTCATAGTGCACTGAGAAGCAAGTTCAAATAACTCTCTTTATCTTTATTTTACTTTTCTGTGCTTTTTTCCAAATTTCATGGACTTAACATTTTGAGAATTAATAAATGAGTCCACAACAGAAGTGAAATGTACTATGATGATGATATTGAGCAGCATTAAATTCGATTCATAATTCAAGATAAATATTTTCTTGAATACAGTACAAGTCCAACTTAAGCTTGCTATCAGCCGTGATAGTATATACAGCATGTCACTAAGAGCAAAACAGTTCAAGTGGCACAATTTCAGGATGAGGGAAAACTAAATTGACTCCTTAGACTCTATGAGAATAAATGTACCAGCAATTAAGTTGATGATTAACTTGTCACAACTCTATCTTTATCTTGATGTCACTGTTTTTCATTCATGTTATAGGTAAATAGGTAAAAAGTTACATTATTTCTACACAAGCTACAAAACAAAACTGCATTCCTACTAGAAGTTATATACTTCATAATATAAATCAGATCTCAAGTCATTTCTACTCAAGCCATCAAGTTTATTTCATACATGAATATCAGATCTAAAACCATTTGCAGTTGAGCTACCAATATCTATATGATCTCCTATCTGCAGAGCAGCAATCCCCTAACAGACTGATACACGATCATATCTCCCTGGGTAGACACCCTATCAGCAGTGTCATCACTCCGTACATCACTGTCTATTTGACAACATCACAGGTCATCACATTGCATTGTCGTATTGTCAAATATACAAATCAATGTATGCACCAATCATAACTATCAGCTTGAATGTTCTTGAGCCATAAACTAAACTGAGGTATCCTTATAAACGCTCAGAACTCCTAAGTAGAAAGAATATTATCCCATATCGTAAGTTGCATTCATTTTTTAAACTGTAAACGTATGTATTACATTTCATAACATGGATTCAGAATGGAGCGATTCTATCTTTTATAAACATCAGGAGTAAAACACATATGCCAAAATTGATTTGTTTGCATCAAAAGGGCTATCTCATAAGGAAAATATTCATTTTTCAAACCTTTCACAGCCCAGATTTGATCTTAAAAGTTTTAATCTCATCATGCCAGAAAGGTAAAACAGATGTAAGTTAAATCAGCTAAAAGTTTACATTCATGATTCAAACATTCAAGATCTTAGATAACTACAAAGATTATTTTCTAATATTAAAACTGTCGTTCATTTTATGATCTTGCTTATTTAATTTCATAATATAGATTAAAAACTAAGATATGTCATATCGTCATGTCAAAATAATAAAACAGATGTAAGATGAATTTCCCTGACATATATTTCACTATTCATGGATGAATCTATCATACATAAAGATATCTAAATCCCACATCATAAACTACATAAATAAGTCATAAAAACCTTTATACGATAATAACCTAAACGTAAATTTTCATATTTCTTACAAGGAGGCATACGGTTCACTTCTGACACATAAGTCATATCTGGGCCTGAGGATTCCCAGCTTTCAAAACAATTATGTTTTCAAGGTAAACTGGGGAGTTTTATCATGTGAGAGTTTACATAATACAAGTGTTTTGACAAGGTTCTGTCAGGCAGAGAGGAAGAACACAAACTTATTAGCCTCTAGTATTCAGCCTACTCTGTCAGTGGGAGGCAGGGTGGTCTCGGCTCACTGTACATTACTTGGAAATATAGATCTCGCTGCTCTCTGACATATTTGGTTTTATCATACAAATTAGTCCTGCTTCATGATTGTGTATATAAAGGAGCCTTTTATACAGTCTTGGTCCACATTCAGCAAGTCTAGATTGACTGAATACACTATGAAATTAGGAGCCCAAAGAAAGAAAATCATGAATGAAGGAACAGTAAATTATTAAAAAATTTCATAGACTAAATTTTAGTCTATATTATACAAATTTTCATCACTGTTTAATAAATTTACAATGTCTTTATATATAGGGAATTTCACTCAAGTGTCTTCTGATATAAAAAAAATATCTACACAAGCTTGCAGAGGATGTCTGAACTTTTTTCAACAAGTGTTGATATATTTGTTTTCAGAAGACATAAGGGTTAGATTCCATTTACCACCCAAAATCATTATTCATTAACTTTTCAAGAAAACTGCACATCTCTAAACACTGCACTATCCCTAGATATTTTCTTGGAGATATTGCTTGTTTTCCCACAATTGGAGTGGAACACAATTTAGGATGATAAATTATGTTATTAACTTGCATCTTGCTGGTTAAGGTTATACATACTAATTGTGTCACAAGTTAGTTCACTAGCCTAACATCATTGACTCGTCATAGAATATACAGACTTAACCTTGAAACCTGGCAAATTCTTATTACAAAGCAAGATATCACTTTTACATAAATTGTTCAATTCAATTGCAGTGTTACAACAAAGAAAATTACCTTACAGAGATTACTTATTCTTTTGATATCAAACTCATTTGAATGCATTGTTAAGCAAATTAGTTTTTATCAAACACATAAAATACTCTACTGAAATTACAACACCGAGATCACCTTCAAGAGGAATCTTTCAAGTGATAAATCTTTTACTGCATAGTATAAGGCATTTCAGGATAAATGTTAGGGCCACTACTGAACTAGCTGGTTGGGGGCAGTTTGAAAAGAGGAATTCTTTGGGTAAATGGAATTAGAAAGAATATTCCTACTTGTAAATATTCATTTAAAGCTTTTTTGATAATCACATTTAAACAAATTCTATATATAGTCTGGAGTACAAACCACTATACGTAAATAACAATTATTATGCACAGTACATAATATTGACCTATATAGAAGAAGTTGCTATCCATAATGTTTGTCATTGATTGAACACACTAACTTCTAAATGCATCACAAGAATCAAATCACAATAAGATTCCCTAAATGTAAAGCCCATGTTAACCTGTATTCCTGTAAGTCAATCTAGAGACATACCGGTTAGTGTTTATTCAAATCAAGTGCCCCTGGTTGTGTTCTAATTGAATCAGTGGGTAAAGTGTTAACCTAAATGGCATGTACATTGGCGGGTGGGTGGTCGAGGTGAACCACCAGACAACAAAGGACAGAGAGCAGTGGGTGGCAGGAACCTGCTCTACGGTATCTAGAGGCAGGTGCTCCCTCTAGAGGAAGGTTCTCCATGCATCTAAGGGCAGGTTACTGTGGCTCTCTTCCGTCTTCCAGGCATAGCTCACAGGTTAAATGCTGCCACTGCCGCTTCATGAACTCTTCAACTTGACCTAAGGGTCTCAAACTCCCCAGGATCCCTACAGACCTTCCATTGACATACTGGGTTGGTCCCACTGGGGCACTCAGGTATGAATATACCTCTGAATGTTCAAGTCTTCAGCTCGATACACCATCTCCATGTTCAGGTATATCAAATTTGTTGGGCATCAAAGGAACAAAATGCCACTAGTTCTAAAAAAGTCTCATCTTGATTCAAGGAATTTAAATTGTACATGCGCCAAAACATCATCTGAGGACACATTCAGTTGGTCCTCGGGGCATGAAGGGATGAGTAAAATTCCACTGGATATTCATACACTCTTGTACTTGACTCAAGAGCTTTTAAAGGTGTAAAGGTTGCACAGAGCAGACCATCCACAGACACCTTCACATGGTCCCTAAGGCATTCACGGATAAAAGGTCTATGTTCTCACACAGAAAACCCTGCTTGATAACAATTGCCCTCATTCTTAAACCTCTCTGTAATCATGTGTTCCCAGGCAAAACCTCCCATGATGATACCCCATGGGTCTACCAACAAGCAGTAGTGTGCTTTGAAGAATAAGGAGCATCATCTCATGCCTTTTTATAATAATCAACAATTGGAACACGACTCCTAATTCAAAACACTGAGAAAAGAGCCATTAGCTATATAGCTCATCAAGCTTGTTAGAATACAATTCATATGTGTTAAAACAAACTTGCTTTATCTAATTTTATATAAAGGCAAGAAGGAAGTCTAACTTTAACAAAGAACAAAGATTTAATTGTGTCATTCTGGATCAATGTGGTACATAAGGAAAAACTATATGGTGATAGCATGATGCTGCCAACTTCGCCAATCAAAAGCTTGAATCTGTCTAAGATTGCCCAGTGATAACAAGCAACAAGGTATAACTGTTCTACCATTTAGTGCTGATAAGCATTTACATGTTAATCCTTGCCAGGTAGCAGGTACAAGGAACCGACTGTTTTATTCTGATGTCCATCTGATTGTCAAGACTGTTCAGTTAAAACGACTGTACCACTAGGGCAGTTGTTAAATGTACACAATTGACAGCATTATGACATTAGTGTTCTCTTTGAATGATTTTTGCTTTGATCCATGTAAAAATATCACATTCTCCATGATATGATTCCATTGATAAATTGTGGTGTATCTGACACCAACAATGTACAGAGTGTCTCTTTCGACTATTAAACAACACTTAAATCTTTAACTTCAATCACTTCACAATTTAGCTCAGAACTAAAGATCACCTGGCTCTTCTAGCATCAGATTAGCTTGCACCCTATCAATGATAGAGATTTAAAGAGCTTAAAACTTAACAAACTGTGGTGGTAGGATCAAACTGTCCTTACAGTTAGTTTCATTTACATCCAGTTTGTGTCTCTTAATTACGGATTATCTCCTTGTCAATCAATCTCTGACACAAAACTGCACAGGCTTACTAGCTTATCCAACTGTCATCTATCCTAGCTTAGTCATGAATGACTTAATCATATGGACATTTGATGTCTTGTGAAATAAACCAATCTTTCGTATATGCCTTTTGATTATCTCTCTGAATTCTGAATATGATAAGTATAATTACAAGAAGAAGAATTATTTAGTGTTGGCAAATCTGGCAAATGTTTGAGAACTACCCAGGCTTTAATGGTTGAACTAGGCAATGAGATAGATGAAGGTGAGAGTTGAATAACCTCTTCCAGTACGAGAAAGGCATCAATGAAGAAAAAAGAAAGTTGTCCAACTTGTGTCAATATTCACATTTGTCAAAAAGGAAGCCATCAAAGTAGTTAGACCTCCTCCAACATGTGTCCACTCACAAGACTATTGTTACAATCAATCTTAATCAGAGGAATGGGGTCACACATGAAAGAAGAACATTTTATGAAAAGGGAAACCAAGTGAGTGAGAACAAGTGTTTATGTCAAGTATTTATTTGGGAAGTTTTTATGCGGCAGTGGACCCGGTTGACCTTCTATAAACATGGTCAGAACTTGTACAGCTACTCAGTCCTATCTCCCGGAAAGGTCAACCGGTGAAGCTGACATGGGAACATGTGTGTGTCCTGATAGGTCACTCTTACTTATATTGGTCAACTGACCAACAGGTTTGTGGGTCACAGAATTTGCTAGTCTCTACTTGTCAAATAAGATGAATGCAAAAGAGTGAGTGGATATGTAAAACATGAGTAAATATTGGTCAACACTCTTGGGCACTTCATAATATGTATTGGTCAACTGATCAGTAAGATATCGGTCGGCTGATTAGTAGGTGTAAATTGTCAAATGAGGTAATTATAGGATGTAAATAGTGAATGAATATGTAAACATACGGAAATACGGATGGGCCACTTTTCTACATATATTTTTGTGAAGTGACCAGTCAAACGCAGGTCACATATTCACAAGTGTAAATTGTCAATAGGGGTAATTCTATAATAGTGAAGGGGCATGAAACATGTATATATCCAATTAAATTTGGAACTGTGCATTGGCTGCAAAGAGATAATAAGATATTGCTCTTACGAAATGTCCTGAATGACAATTAGAAAGTGCATGGAACATTGTTGACTCTTTTCCAACTGAATCACATAGAAATATTTATAAATGAGCTTTCTTCTTTTGCGATGACGTAACAGCTTTACAGACTGATGTTTCAAAACATCAGATATGATGAAATACAAGACCTTGCTTTGAACTGACTTTTTGCTAGGCACTATTGATATGTAGGTGTACATGTACATGAGATCTAGGTCACAAGATGGGCCAGTCACTAATTGTCAAATGAGATAATTACGAAGCAAATAATGAAGGGATATGACAAACATATGAAAGACTTGAAAGGTCACTGAAAAGCTGGTATTGGAAAACTGACCGCTACTATGTGTGTGACTCCTGACCTGTCTAGCGACGAGGTACATGTGAATGTCCTGTAGCACATGCACCAGTAAGGACTGGTCAACTGACCATGTACATATACAGGTCAATAGAGAGATGCTTAAACCTTAACCTGTAAAGCCTATCTCTGAGTGAAGTGTACCGTTGATAAGTTGTTAATCCAAGATTTTTCCCATAGTTTACAAAAAGTGATTCCTGTGTGTTTGTCATTCAGAATGGGTCTATCAACTCAAAAACGTTTTGTACTGAGTCTTTTAATGTTTCAGATATAAGGGTTAATAGCTAAGTTTAAAATCATTTTATCTACACATAAAGTTTCGGAAAATTGATAATTTGAAAAGTATACAAACAATTAATGTAGGACAACTGTAAAATTTAAAAAACCATAAGTTTGAAAATGGAGACCAAATCAAGAGGAGAATCTGTACAAAATATAGATTTGAAATTAGGAAATGACTCTGTTATTGTTAAACTCAATATTTCACTCTGTTATTGTTAACCTCAATATTTCACTCTGTTATTGTTAACCTCAATATTCCACTCTGTTATTGTTAAACTCAATATTTCACTCTGTTATTGTTAAACTCAATATTTCACTCTGTTATTGTTAACCTCAATATTTCACTCTGTTATTGTTAACCTCAATATTCCACTCCGTTATTGTTAACCTCAATATTTCACTCCGTTATTGTTAACCTCAATATTCCACTCTGTTATTGTTAAACTCAATATTTCACTCTGTTATTGTTAAACTCAATATTTCACTCTGTTATTGTTAACCTCAATATTTCACTCTGTTATTGTTAAACTCAATATTTCACTCTGTTATTGTTAACCTCAATATTTCACTCTGTTATTGTTAACCTCAATATTCCACTCCGTTATTGTTAACCTCAATATTTCACTCTGTTATTGTTAACCTCAATATTTCACTCCGTTATTGTTAACCTCAATATTCCACTCCGTTATTGTTAACCTCAATATTTCACTCCGTTATTGTTAACCTCAATATTTCACTCTGTTATTGTCAACCTCAATATTTCACTAAATACTGAGGAGCTCAAGAGGTCCTCTTTTCTCAATTGCATTTGGATTTCTACAAAAGCCAATAAAAATGTCAACTTGCTCAATGAAATTTATATAACTTTAGTTGCAAATTTCTATAATCCACTTAGGGCTTTGATTACACAGGTAACTTGTTGATGTATTACAGCATTTGTTATTGACTTTGTACTGAGATGACTTAAAGACACGGTAGCACATTATATATGTGTCAAAATTTTCCCTCTTAAATATTAGTTCATGCTGAAATATATTTTCCTCAGGTCAAACATCTCATTACCTGTGGTCATAGATTAGAGTGTCAATAATCAGACACAAACTTCAAGTGGCATATTCAGTGGGAGCACCTATAAATCATCTGTGTTACGTAGATGGGTTTGAGTAGCTTTACTGAACTTAGAATGTTTGTTTAAGAAATCTCTGTGTTGATGAAAAGGATTATTCATAAAGTGGTAACATTTGTTTTCTTGTCTGTGATATCTACCAAAGACAATGTACAACAGTGTCTTTAAAACTTTGCCTTTGCTTTTAATGATGGGTGCCTTCAGATCATCAAATCAAGCCTATAATCATTATAAAAAAGGACATCATCATTGATGATAATTGATTGAACCTTTATCTAATATACAATCATATATATACTCATAATGTAAAATAAAGGACCACCAATATTGAAGCATGATTATGTTATACTAAAAAATACTCTGGATGAATATTTAGTTATTTTGAGTTATTCAACTCATATATGTGACAAATGTGTACTCACAATTCCATCACAGATATTGACAGCTACTGTGTTGTTCCCGTGTGTTCGTACTTTCCCCGTGTAGAGACACGCCATGTCGTTATCAACCTCTTCCCCTTCTACTTCATCCACCGTTCCGTTAAACATACTTTTCCGATGGTACACCTTGAATCCCGGTGCCAATAATTTCTTGTTTTCCCAGAGTTCCAAGTGAAACTTCTCTCCGAATCCACTCACATTCACATGTATCACACCTCCACTAATCGTACTTCGTTTATGTCGCGATGTGTCCTTCCAGTCGTCGGTATCATCACGCTCGTCAAATATGTAGGGGAAGACAATCTCAAACTCTGAAACAAATAAAAGTTGTTTGTGATATCCTTGACATTGTGAAAGTGTGAAGATGGCTTTTGGGGCGTAATGAGTTACCTTATCCTGGGTACGTATACGATACAGTTGGAGTAAGAACAAAGAAAGATTGTAAGGCGTACCTGAGCGTCATAATGGATGGTTATTGTATATCTCTTCACAGCAACGTAATTAATGGACTGAAGGCATGAAAAGTCATTCTGCCAGAAAAATCAGTTGAATAAAAGGTCTTTCCTTGTATAATTTTGCTGAATAAAATTTATTTCCTGGCATAGAGCATTAAAGTATAATGTTAGTGTAGCTCTATCCACATGTGTACATGAAATCAGTGTTACACAAGCCTATGAAAGGGGAGTGAATACAGTTGCTTATCAATTCTTTCATGGACCAATGTGCACTTCAACTTTGAAAATAAAAATGCAGAATTTAATGGAATTAAACATCATCATCAAAATTTCATCAAAGTTCTTTCCCTATTCTATAATATTAATAAGTGTTAACTATGTAAGGTACAAACTGAGTCAAAACAAGAGACACCTGTGGACAAATTCTTGCGATACGCTGTCGTTACTCTTGTTTTACCTGTATCTGCCTGGAGACAATCTTGTTAGTATAGATAAATCACCAAAGAACTGTATCACCTATGTTGACTACGTGAATTTCTCTATACCCATTCTGTATCCTAGGTGCATTTCATACAGAATTCATTTAGTTATAAAACACATTAAGGGGATTTCATATCTTCAATGGACACATCATGCATTTGAAGTAGATCGTGAAATAACTTCAAACCTTAGGATTTCAGTGTACTTAATACAAAAGTTCTTTTTAGAAAGATGATATGCATGTTGTTAATTCATACCATTAAACCTTTTGAGTAACAGTTTTGAGTTTACATATCTAGCACAACAAAACAAGAGTGACAAAAGAACATACAAATAATTCTACAGGTGTTGCATGAAAACTTACAAAATTGTTCAAAAGAAAAAATGATTAACTGGCCTCAAGTATTACACCAGCACTAAAAAGACCATTTCCAGGAGTAACAAAAGAAGATAAGAAGCAATTAAACAGGTGTTGTATTGGCTGGCTCCAATATGATGAAGTTTACCTCTCATTCTGTGAATCACATCGCAATCATGTCAAGAAGCGCCATGAAATTTGATAAAGTAAGACCTCAAAATAGAAAAGTAGAAAAGGAAACCTCTGTTTAAATACAAAATGTAAAATGACTTCCATGTATTCCTTCTTCTGATTTGATAATATCAAAACTTTGATAATGTTCACTGACACTGAATTCCCACAAACTTGCGAGAGCAAATCACCACAAAATGTAACAAGAGGTTAACTGGATCAGAACTGACTCTATATATACCTTTCATGTTATTGTTACCTCATCCTGTTTTCATTGTTACCTTGTTATTCCATCCATATGTAATTTGTGTTTATAAAGCTGTATCTCGCCATATCCCCAATTGCTTGAAAACGATACAAGAAGCTATACTGTAACATCGCCATCAGCACAATAAAGAAGTTGATAATCCATGAAATTCCTTGTCTTCCCTATCTTTATTGGCCTTACTCGACTTTGACAGGTATTGTTCGTTTTTTTAAGATTTATACCTGTAGACATGATAAATGCTTCTTAATACCAATAAGTAACCATTTCCATTTGCTCTGTTTGTTCAGGTGTGTCACCTTGTTGCATGAGGCTGTTTGTATCATATGTTTTATTGTAGAGCACCACGATAGTCGATCGATCTGACATCTCAGTTATACAAAGCTAGCGTTTCTCTCACAATCATTAAGTCAAGTTTAAGATTTCTTTAGGTTCATGTACGATGTTTGTCAATGAATACAGGATCATCCCCATATGACATGATATGTAAGCATTACAGTAATCGTGAAAGACTTAGATTCATAAATGTGACTATTACAGTTATTGTTCACTTAACAAAATTTTTTAAATTCATTGTTTTTTAACACCTGCCAAGTTCACAAATTTGAAACCCCGGGCCAACCTTGCAAATATGTAAGGAAGAAAATAGGTTAAGTAAAATGTCTACCTCTCTACATTTTTTTTAATGAAATTTGCTAAACATCAATGAAAGCTAATTTGAAACTATTACTTTCGCAGTGGGCTCCGTTAATGTAGCCATTATCTTGTGACATATCATGAAATATTAATAAATATCCATTAACTCGACATGAAAATGTAAAAAGTGCACACAATCACAGCAAGAGTGGGCAATTGGGTGCAGTTTACCATTTAACAGTTTGTTTTTGTAAGTTTACAAGTCTATTTTATACCCATTTTGGTTTGAAAACAAGGAAGTAAGTGAGATGAAATTGCTTTATATTCATATAGATTGAAAATGAATTGGGTGCGTTCAGTTTAAAGAGATCAAATAATATGTTTTGTTCATTTTTCATTAGTAAAAAGAATTTTGAAAAAATTTCTTCTTGTCTATCAAAATAGTCAGAAAAGGCATTGGATGGACCTTTATGAAAATTAACATGAGTTTTTGAATTCTGAAAAATTACTCTTTTTTAATTTCATAGATAAAGCACTTGTAATACGTAAACAAACAAGTCATTGAGTGTATTTTCAGACATGTTTAGTAAACTTTTTGGCATATGCATAAACATTGATTCATAAATAGACAATTTATGAAAACAAATTAAACATCTAATTTTATATGAATTTAATAACATTTTATCATGAATATAACCTGTAATGTTATCTTTCAGAGGATGAGAAAACCTAGCATTTCCTCACTGTTGGCTAGACATAAATTAATCCTTAAACTTCATTAACAGTAAAACGAAAATATTATGTTACATCTTTTTTTTTAAGATAATCAAACAAACAATATTTTGAAACTATATTCTGTAGTTTACAAAATATGCCAATGATCTGATAAACATTCATTTACACAATTTCATTGCAAAGCAATTCAATTAAATGTCTGCCACAACCATTTCTACTCAGGAAATTGTTTGACATTGAGACAACTTTCTGAAATGAATCACATTTTCCAGAACAGATGGGAATATTATGTATAAGCATGGTAGCTAAACGTCAATCAAGTACATGAGAATTAAGTACCTCAGAAGCAAATCTAGTGTCTGTATAAGCATGTGATGTTTGGAGTGTAGTTCTATTGTGAAGTGAAGCTAAACCATTCAAACCTCAAAACCATTCAACATTGTGAAATGATAAGTGTGAAACCAGTCCAAGTGGCCATTTTAAAGTCAATGTAGCACGTTTTTTCTATGTTTTATTTGTTTTCCCATATCATTTTATGCATGACATATTTTTTCTAGGGGGTACTACATCAATTAGAATAAGGTGTTGTGTAACAAACAAAAACTACACGCTTTTAGTTTGAACACCTTTGAAATAATTTCAGTTAGGGAAATGGTTAGAGAGTCATTCAATTAGTCACAGTTCCCATTTCGTGAGAACCTTTTATTTCGAAAAAAAAACCATAACAAAGTTCTTTTTATGAACCACAAATCATATAATGGATAATCTTGAACTTCTCTCCTTACCTTAAGGTAAAAGTTTTCATCATATTTTCACTGAGTGAAATAAATATGCAATTCTACTCAGTGAAATAACCCTTCAATCATATGAAGTCATTCATGACATCAAGAAACAATTGACAACGTCATGAGATCACTGTGATAGCAAAGTTATCTTGTAACTCCATTCATAAATTTATTGTTATTAACAACATTTTGGGAAATATAATCTTATCTTATACTTACAAGTAATGAAACATAATTTTCTTGAGAAGCTAAATTACAGAATATATAGGAAACCCTTGTTGCCAGGTGCAACTGTGAAGGATGGCAATTTATATTGATATTATTTGACAATCAGGAGTTTAACAGGACTTGACTATTCTATTCCATTGGAATAACTGTATCCAGCTTTTTAAAGCCAACAGAACTGTTGGTAAAAGTAATATTAACATTTTGTCTTATTTTGTTAGACAACTCCACATAGACCAAACACCAACTTCCTTTTACTCTCTGACAATTCCCTGGTGAATATTCAACACTCTTCTTATTTTGCTAGACAGTTGTTTTGGAATAAAAAAAACATTACTTAGTATTGCCATACATATCTTCATGGACTCATAAAACATTCAACGTACTCTTTGCTTACCTTTGACATACAATTCCTTATCGGCCAATCAACTCCTTGCATAGTGCTACAGTACAATTCCTCATACACAAACCATCTGCTAAATAATGCCAGACATTTCATAATCGACCAATCAGAACCCATGCTCTCCTGCTATTACATGGAGAGCTCATCCTCTTTCATGAAGAACTTTAACTACAGAAGCAGATCGTTGGGGAGTTATTCCTGTATAAAGAAGACACTTAAAATGATAAATCCCACTGACTTTTTTTTCATGAAGTCACTGAAACAGGAGTTTTGTCGATTCATAGAATTAAAATGAATTATATCAGGAGGAATCCTAATTTCTTCTAACATGAAAAGGAGAACCATTGGATCTATAGCTAATTAGGAATTATAATATATATGTTTTTACCCAAGCGGGCACAAATATGCCAATTATTAAAGTTTACATAATGGTCATGGGAATTAGTTTTTCTAAAAATAACTTGAGATCTGACTGGCTGAAAGAACCATATTTCTATTCATTCGTTGTCAAATGGTTATTTTAAACTTGTCAACAACTATTCCTTCTTTACTAGTAAACAATTGGTTCTTCTTACCTTGTCAAAAATTATTCTTTCTTAACTTGTCAACAATAAGTCCTTCTGAACTTGCCAACAATTGTTCCTTCTTAACTGGTAAACAATTGTTTCTTCTTAACTTGCCAACAATTGGTCCTTCTTAACTTGTCAACAATTGTTCCTTCTTAACCTGTCAACAATTGGTCCTTCATTACTTGTTATCAATTGTTCTTGATTATTCAGGCATATTCTGCTGTAGTTACTGTAATGATTTTGCAGCTTGATTTAGCAATGCTACTCTCCATTCTTAATGTTGATAACTGTACACATGAATGTTATTTTCTATATGTTGATCAAATTCTCTGCCTGTTTGCCTACCAGAAAACTTTCAGAAAAGTCTTAACATGATACAACAAAGTTGATTTCCCCCTCATGCTTTTATCCAATTTGCTCACATAAATCTTAAAAATAAATAATCATGTTTCTCTTGACTTCTTCAATAACATAACTGTTGACATAACCAAATTTAAGATGTTATATTCATATAATATCGAGCATCCACTTGCACCAAACCATTCCTTCAAAGATTTCAACTTTCTTCATATTCATGTCTCTGATCATCCACTTATGCTTGAAAGAAAGTTTTGACTTTTCTGACGAGACATACTCAGTACATCAAAAAATGTCAAAGGTCGCCAAGCTCAGTAAACCCTCTACCGCAGGTGCTTAAAGTTGCTCTGAAGCATGTAACGTGTACATCCATTTGCAAGTTAAGAACCTTGAAATTTGAGAACCACAAGGCAGATGAAAGCTTGACGAGAACAATGTATGACATTATCCAGCGAATTAGCCCAAAAGTGAAATGGTCGGCCATTGTACAGCTGCACGTTAGAGTCCACTGAAGCTGCTTGATAAAACAGGCTTATCAGTCTTTTCAGTAAAACTTTGTTTTATTCAGCTAATGGCATAATGTCTTTATTGAGAGGCAAGTCCCAGGGAGGTCAAATGTCGATACAGTAAAGTTAATATCTTGAGATCGGTGAAAGGTGAGGAGGCTGAAATCTTACCTCCCACGTACAAACGAGGCAACATAGCTTACCTGAGTTAAAGGTCCACTGACACTGGGTTAGACAAACATGGTGGTTCAATGCAAATGCCAGGTGAGGGAGGTCATTACGAGGTTTAGATAATATCTGATAACGTTATGGCAGTTGGTATGATTCCTTGTAGAAAGTGTGGTACACCACTGTTTCTACCTGCAAGCATAGTTGGAATTTACTGGCGATGTCATACGGAGATTCAGGGTAGCAAACGATACTACTTTAGATAATTTCTCTACAAACAGAGTACCTCTGCCCCTTTGAAATTCTGTCTCAGTATCCAAATAAAAAGCAGGTGTCCCTTTAAAACATTTTTCCAAATCAATAATTATCTGTTAAATTGTTAATTTCCTTTCCTCTTATGTACGTAAGTAAAAGGTAAACAATATTGGCATGATGAACAACTTCCTTTCCACCAATTCAAAAAAGAATGTTCAAAATTAGAACTCAGAGGGTTGTTACAATTTGATTTAAAAAGTTGAAAGAACATACTTTCAAGCACTTAAATGAACATCTCCGGTATTTTCAATATGGCCATAAAAATGCCTTTCAATGAGATTTAGTACAAACAGGTGTGTAGGTTAACCCAATATTATTTTCTAAACTTTACTGAGTTCAAAAACTCAATATCACTACAATATGTAAATGTGATTACTCATGTATGGAAGAAAGCCCTTTCTATCTGATAACTTTAACTTCGGGGCTGGGAACTCTTGTATATCCTTTTCACAATTGTGCCATGTTATTTGACAAAATTTCATTATTGGGTAGGTTTATTTATAACTCTCATGCCAGTATTGCTTCTAAGGAAATTCAGCATTTTGGAAGCGATGTGAGCCTAATTGCCATCTTTATATATCTATATAATGTATTTTAATCTATCCTTTGATTTGATCATAAAGACGATTTCTTAATCCAACTTTAATTTCAAATTGTTTCCTGTTTCCTTAATTTGTAACTTTACTGTAAATCATGAATCAAGACAAACTCATGAAAGGTATATGGTAATAAAGATAAAGTTGAATATTATTCCATTGACGCTAGCTGTAGCATTAAACAATAGGCCATAACACATGATGAAATAAGGATAATGATCATCTAAAATATGGAAAGATGGTTTGAAAGTCTGTAACTCTTGAAACATAATTGTCTGAATCATACACACTTCAATTTTCAAAAGAAAAAACTCACAAAACAACTTCAGAACATTTCAGTATGAAGAAAAAAGAGACTTCTTGTAGCAACAGCCACATAAATGCTCTTCATTCAGTTAAAGAGCCACTCCGTGATTTTCATAACATATTATTTACCTTTGATACGAACCTAAATGTCATATGTGGTGATATAAAATAAAAACATCTTAACTTTTCATGTCCAAAAGACATACATATGACAAATACTGGTTTTCAATGAAAATATAAAAACAGCCTTATAAATGCACATAGGTGTAGATATCACGTCCAATATACATGGATACTATAGTTATATAACCTAACAAACGCTATCAACTCCTAACTGCCCACCTGGCTGTTTTAGAAAAGTCTCCAAAATTATGTTTGACTATTTGACACGCGCCACTGTCCGGATTTTGATCATAATTGTGACGTTCTACCTTCATATTGTCACTATAAAAAAACAATAAGCTTTAAAATGTGACTTTTTGTTAACAGTCGATACTTCGCGATCAAATGACACCATTGATTAAGTTGGCAAAGATGACTCCAACAACTCACGGAGTGGCTCTTTAAGCCATGTTTTCACTGTCAAAAAGTTATATGGCAAGTTACCTTTAGCCATGCTTTCATTGGGATTAAAAAACTTTCCTTAAATCATATATTAAAAAAAGTGGCAATTAAGTTACCTATAGCCATGCTTTCATTAGATGAAAAGACTTGTCTAAAATCTTAAATGCCACCCATTAGGATGCCCCGGCCCCTATAAAACTCTCCTCACTTGGTCTTGGCTTGCAACCCTCACTTAGTTTGAGTCAATATGCTCTTTCATGAGCTGTTTCTAACTCACAAAATGCAACCTGTCAGTGTTTTCATTTCATTTTTACGAGGCGAGTGCATCAATATTAGATCATCATCTCCGTTGAAGTGCAGCAGTGTAATTTGGTAGGACCGTGCAGAGATTAGTTTTGAATAATACGATAATACAATAATATGGGACCTCCCAAAATTGCTTTAAAATTTCTTTCTATGGGTGACCTCTGTGGGAAGATGTGTTTGGTAATATTAAAGCGAATAAGGATTTTCTAACCTGGGGGCAGTTTTTCAATTTGTGCATTCTATGTTTAATAATGCACCAACATCATGAGGTTAGGGGCAATGTTGTTTCAAAATATATGAAGTTCTGTAAGCAATATGTCAATCCTGTGTGAAAATAGAACATCAGCCTTCTAGTCAGTAGGAAACATCAGAATTGAAACCATCTTTGTGATTTTGACTAAACCTTTATTTTTTATTTAAAGTACTCTTAGAGGAAATCATAGTTCAGATTAAATATTTGTCAAACAGTTTTTATGAAGCACATTAAAGTGAAAATTAGATTAGTCACATTGTTTCTTGTGAATTCTTGACTTTTTTTACTTCTCCAAATCCTGTTAAATAGCTCATGTGTATGGATATTGGTAGTGATGAGTGTCATAAAAAATATTCACAAGAATTGCAATGGGAAATGGACCATGCTGTGAAATTCTTTGGAATATTAGCTTCTTGCTGAAATTTTCTTTGGAAATGATAAATTACGACATTGGTCTTTCATAAATGGCAAAATCATGTGAATGGATATTCAAAATATCAGAAATAACCACATAAATCTCAAAATGTGGATGCCTTGGATATAGAAAACTTGGTAAAAGGTAGAAATGGCCCAAATTATGGAATATCTGAAAAGAAAAGTGTTCTTTGTTTCTTAATGAAGAGGGTATAAAGACAAATGTAAAAAGGTCCTCTTTGGCCCATCCCTCAGTAATTAAGTCGATATAATCACATATATGTATGAATATTTGGCCCCATCATCTGGTCAACATCAGTCCATGGGATCTACCTCATGTCTCGGCCTTTGACATCTGATAAAAGCGCTAGTATAGGCCATCCATATTTGATGAGGTTTGCAGTAAGTAGTTTACACAAATCAATGTGCCTCACTTTGGGATTTGTTCCTAGAGTCATTCAGGTAGAGTTAAAGCAGTTGTCATAGAACTGCTTTACTTTTATTTGTTCTGTAATCTATGTTAGGTTCATGGTTGACATTTGAATATTGTGTATGTGTTTAACTCTTTATATGCAAAAATTTACTTTCCTTTCTGATGAGTTGTGATTTGTGTATTTTGGTAACATAAGAATAAATCAGCAGATAAATCTTAAGTAAACCTCAACCTTTGACTTTTTACTTGCAAAAATAGATATTTCGATCAAATTTGATTTTATTAATGATTAAAAGAAATTTTTTATGAAGTAAAACAGAAATTTTAGAAATCTATAAATTAGAATTTGATACTATTGAACTAGTAAAGAAACGAATTCAAACTGAAGACGTCTATCTCAAACTCAATTCACACATCAGGCATACTATGTAGTAAAAATTGCTTAACCGAAAGGTTCTCTAAGTGTGTTTTGACTCAGGTCTTATGTTGGTGACAAACTGGCGACTGTGTAACAATACGCCACTTCCCTTGGGAAAGAAATCATTTATCAGTTAACAATATCACCTGATAAAGTAATTAGAGCTATAGTAAAGGTAATTTAGCGACAACGATTGTTAAATCGACTATTCACATTACCTATAGCAACCACAGGCTAGACAGTCCCAAGCCGACATAAACCTTCTTTCCACGTCACCGATTTGCTTTGAGTTTCTTAGGACTATTAGTGAAATAAAATATAAAAAGTTACCTATAAAATGCACTTAGGTTGTCTTGAATGCATGATACAGTTTTGAGGTTAGAATATTTTTCAAATAATGTTTCCTGTACTTTGAAGTTAATGGCAGCTAATAGGACATTAGTTGCAATATTATTGCAAATATTAATTTACTTTGGAAAAGGAAGTAATAATGGTTTGTATTTAAAGTTGTTTTTTATTTTCGAAAAATTCACTTTAATGGATTTAATCCTAGCTAGGTCCTTGCATTTGCTTTCACATGCCTTGCCACACTATCTATAAAGATTTGAATTTTGGTATGAGGAATTTGAATGAATGTCAAATTTAAATGACTTTCTGAGCAATTAAGGGCATATACATCTATGATGAGCATTCAGTGTTGATCATAAATGTATACATACCTTTAGCATAGATAAAGTAAATATAGTAAATACATTTACAACGTAAAACTGATTGATGAATGTATATAACTATCATTAACAGTGATATAACATGTTAGTTGACCATATCAAACAGGTAGTGAAATAACAGAAGATGTTTAGTGGTAGAGCGCCTGCACACCGCCCACAGCAGCAGGGTTTTCTCCTAGTTAACTGCACTACATCAGAATTACAAACTCATCAGATGCTTGGCGCTAAACATATGCAAGACAACCCTAACTGGCAGTTGATGGGTTCTCTGAAGTTCAAAACAAACTTGGAACCATGTACTCGATAGGGCTTAGACAGGTACTGGAGTACTCAAGTCGAGTCAGGTCCAGCTAGACTGGAGTTCTTTGTCTAGGATTCAAAGAGGGGATCACTGTTACTTATATATGTAATTTCAAACTTTGTATCTGTGAAATGCGAAGTCAGATGATCAGCATGACCATGTTAAGACATCATTGTCAAAATTTACTGTTTATGACCATACTTCAGTCGACATATATGTGTATCATATCTAGGCTGAACAACAAAACCTATCTTCACCAATAGCTTACCTAAAATAATTTCTCTCGAAGAGGAGTTAATATTCTTTTAAAATGTTTCTTTACACTAATTTGAGCAAAAGTGTTTTCTGAGAAAGGACTTTTCCTCATAATGAAAACATAAGGTTTGGTAATGAGGGACAATGGTCTACCCAGGATACAGGAAGTTAAATAAAAAGAGCAAAACTTCTTTATTGTGAATACAACAGTTATCAATGACCACATTGTATTTATTGTGAATACAACAGTTATCAATGACCACATTGTATTTATTGTGAATACAACAGTTATCAGTGACCACATTGTATTTATTGTGAATACAACAGTTATCAATGACCACATTGTATTTATTGTGAATACAACAGTTATCAGTGACCACATTGTATTTATTGTGAATACATCAGTTATCAGCAACCATATTGTATTTATTGTGAATACATCAGTTATCAGCAACCATATTGTATTTATTGCGAATACAACAGTTATCAGTGACCACATTCTATTTATTGTGAATACAACAGCTATCACCGACCACATTTCAAACACATTTTCCTTAAAGAAATAAAATCTTTCTGAAGATAATATAAAAGATAAACTCTCATCTCTGTTTCTCATTCAACCACCTGCGCCAGATAAACAAATATGTTAATTAGCCTACGATAACCGATATATTTACCTTACAAATTAACCAGCTTTGCAAGTACCAGAACATCCACAATTACTAAACTGAGTCTGTTGAAGCTAGTGTCAAACACTTCTCTCACCGAGTTTAACACTTGCAAGGTTTTACACTTAAAAAGTGATAACCTTTGTTCATTTGCAGTGATAAAATGTTTTTCTTTTCAATGAAATCGGAACTGCAGACAAGGTTCTCAAAGCACATGGTACAATTTTGTTTTGATTTCATATAAACAGAAGGAAATTGTCTGTGATGCTATCAAGATGCCAGATATCAACTACACAACCTGGAATTGAATGATTGCATGACTCTTTTGTGCACATTAGAGATCTACTGTATTTCCTCTCAGAAGCGCCGGAAGGTCGTATATTTAAGAAACTTTACACCTTGGATTCCTTTCACAAAGATACCTTAACTAAGGTTAACCTTAACTCCTATACTTTAACATTGCACTAAGGTTACCTTAAGGACTTACGAACACCTTAGGGCTTTGTGAAAGGAGGCCCAGGTAGTCATAGCTTATCTGGCATACATTCAAATGAAGTTATGGAACATGTGTCTATACACTGAATGCTTATCAAAGACTTTGTACATGTTAAGATGATGATCGAGAAATGTCAGAAATACAGCGATGAAGCATAACTATGTTTCACAACATTTGAAAGTTAAGCCTATGGCAAGGAATCAAACTACTGCCTGATGATTTTACCCGAGTATATCAACTCAACTGATTCCTAACATATTCTAGCATCTTCAACTTTCTTGTCAAGCATTTAAGTATTTCTACAAAAGTTTTAAGTCAGTATCTAAACCTCCAAATTTCAACTAAGATCAATGAAAGATCACTCCAGCAGAAATCTCATGACTGTATCACACATATAATTCTTCCAGCAATGGTGGCCTCACGTCTAAATTACCTCTCGCAAACGAATCAATTCAACGTAGAAAATCCCCTATCAGAGAAGTCATACAATAGCCGGGCAGTAACAGGGGTCATTGTAACCACACAATAGCCAAATCAAACAGGCCATGACTCCAACAAGCGAAACATTCCCGCCTTAGATTTCCACAACACTCAACCAAACATAAGGATCATAATCCAAAACAGTCAGTCATGTGATAGGGTCGCATGGGGGTCACCCATTTAGGCAGCAGGTTTCAATGATCTCCGACAATATTGCAGAAAAAAATGTATTTTGTTTTTATCTTCTTCTTGACATGAAATTGAGAACGAAAAGCTTGCTTTTCTTAAGTTCATCGAAAGGTAAATGATTATGCAATTGACTTTGATATTAAAATTTCAAGGTATTGCAGTAAACTGGATAATAAAGAAAATTTGGGTATCAAAGTAGAAAGATTTAATTGATTATTTGTTTACAAATTTGAATGGTATAATATTTTTAGTTTTTAATATGTGTGAAAAATGTATTTCTTTAACTTATAAAGAATGCAGTAGGAATAGAGATATGGAAAATGCTATAACACTGATAATGGAAAAGTAGTTTTCAATGTGCCAAAAACTTTATACTGAAAGAATAGGAAGTTTTTTTATCAGTTGGTGCAGGTAAGAAATGTTGTGTGTCTTTTTGTCTCATAAAATGTTACAATTTTCATTCCGCAGTGATCCATGAGGAAAATAAATCTTAGCTAAGCAGCTGTTGAATGTTTGCGAGAAAAAATGTGTGAAAATATATTGATGTCAGGAAGATAAAATGTATATATCAATTGTCCTCAATTGTCTTCAATTGTGGCAGGTTTGAATCGAAATAGATGTGTGAAACTTGATAAATGTCTGTGAACATGCTGTCGATGAGACGGTAATGTTAAATTGTCATGCACTGTAAACAGATAATCAGTTCTGTACATGGTGAAGGAGAGGGCAGATCTGACACTTCAATGAGCACTACATGAGACGAACACTTTAAACATGCATACACGGACACTTCCTGATGGAATATGCTTCACACACATCCATACAACAATGTGCTCTCACCCTATCCTCAATAGGTAAATAACTGCGATCAAGTGATGTCTTTATTCAGGAAATCAAAAAAGGTTTTCACCTTATCTTCAACTAGGTAAAGGTTGTCAAGTAATATTTGCTCTCTTTCAAGAAATTATAATAGGTCCTTATTTAATTTGAATTCAAAATTCTATGTAGAGTTTCGATGAATTACTTTTGTCACATGGAAGTTCACAAGTTCATTAGCTATTTACACCTGGAATTGCAAGTGTTGCCTTTTCTATCATAAAATCTTAGGTGACCTTAACGGCACTGTAGAAGTAGTTTTTAGAGAAGATATTCATGGGATACATTTTATCAATTATGCCCATCTAATCCTAATTCTAATCAATGAATATGTATTTTATTATGACTTATACATATAGCAAAGGCCCCCAACTTTTGTTTTCTAAAAACATATATCTTCTCACTGTACTTAAAAGTACCTGAATATTGTCCAAGCTTCGAACAAACCTGCAAGGATTCCAGATTTGTTTAATAGGATTATACATCAAAATACATAATATATATAATTATACATAAAAATTCAAGATTTCCAATATAAACTTATTTTTACAATACAATTTCTGAATAGATTTAAAAAAAAAAAATCATAAAGGTTTGGTTGTATTGCTATTTTTCTACAAAGCAATTGTTTTGTTTTATTTTGAATGCCTGGTCTCAAAATTCTCTGGTTATCAAGTCATGAAGAGGGTCAACATCCAATAAAGATTTATCAATTATTATTCATTCACTAAGAAGTGGAACAGAATTTATCTGGCTGAACAGATCTGGCTTAGATGACGTTTAAAAAGGTCTTAATTTCTAATATTTCAAAACAATTTTTACCTTTTTCTTACCCAAGGACCCATTTAAACCTTTAAGAGATTAATGACACTGGTAACTCATGGTGAGACATTTCTAAATCATTACCTAAATTTCTCATTGAAATCTTCTTTTTATCTGTATAATATTGCAGTAAACAGGACATCAAATGTGAGAAAAAGACATCTGAAACTTAAGCCTGTGAATAATAAATTGCTCGAGTTCTGAATTGCGACAGGACGGACAAGAAGAAGAAAGCATACACCGAGAATAATCAACTTATATACAGGTAGGCTTTGCAACTTCAAACTTTGATTTTCTTTCCAACAAAGGTTATCGTTTTGATTTTTTGAGCGAGAAATCTTATTTATGATCCTGCACCTAGGTCTAGGAATATTTATGTGTATTTGAGTCAACAATTAAGATTGTAACACCTAGGCTATTAGCTCCTTGAAAATATAATACCTTGGCTTGACAGCTTGTTTTTCTTTTAAATTGATTTAGACATTAAAGATAAGAGTAGGTTATCCATTGTCTACTTAATATCTTGGTAGTTGGGTTATTTTAAAAATGTTTGTTATTTGAGATTTAGACATTCTCAAATAAAGAGATTTTGCAGATTAGCCAAATCCAACATCTTAGAGAAATAAATTCTAAATCTAATAAGTAATGATCAGGAGCAATGAAATCCTCTAACGTACGAGACAAGGGGCTATTGTTGGGTTTATGGCACACTCAAGTCACAAGTGGAATATAATTAACAAGTAGAAATTATTGTTTAGAATTTGTTAAACATGCAAAGACGCAAAGACAAAAATAACTTCATACATAAAAAGATTTATATAACATTTGAAACTTTTCTCATTAAAGATAGCCAAAAAGTGTATATATTTTTTTTTATTTAAAACTTTATAGATATATTGAGATAAGTATTTCACTCTAATTCTAAAGCACCAAGGATATATTGTCTCCTTGTAAATATAATACCTTGACGTTTACAGCTTGCTATTCTTTTGAATTACTTTTAAACATAAAAGATTAGAGCAGGTTATCTGATGTCAATTTTTTTACTGAAATCTGGCTATTGTCTAAACTTCAAATGCACTGTTAGAATACAGAATATTAACAGACATGAAGATATTATCAGTTCCTTCTTGTTTTACAACTCCAATTTTAAAGTGACACAGAGTATGTTTCATAAAAGTTGTATGTGGCTAAAATACCACATTTCATTATTTGAGTTCAATTCGCCTATCTAAAGTTGCATATATGTATCTCTAGACGGCCAAAAATACGATATTTTCTTGTTTTCAATTGTTGATGAAACATGACTATATTAAAGTTAAGAAGTCAAAAATCTGCGACAAAATCCCACTGCATAATTGTTCGGTTTTCGATCATAAATCTTGACGCCAACCTGTTTATTGTCACTTTACAGAATTGATAATCATTTAGATGTTAATTTCCAGAGACACCAATTACTTTTTGATTTGCAGAGTTTGAAATATTTGACTCCAACAACATACTCTAGCTGTGTCCCTTTAAATGGTGATTGTCCAACCCACACCTACACTGATAGCTAGTATCATGTTTTCAACCAAGCAAGTAAGATAAGCATTCAAACACTTTTGGTTCCAAAGTGACAGTAATTGCCGACAACCTGGCAGTTCTAAACTCTTTGGTGCTGCTTGGGTGATAACAACTACCAAGTGAACACAGCACTGGCAGATTAAACCATTGCATACATCATTTATAACCTGGACTAAGGGGAGAGAACTAATATACTACCAGATTGTATCTGTATATCTTTCCATTGGACATATGCTTGTTATTAGGTCAGGATCAGGAGACGTTATCACAAGATATTTCAGTATCAACATAAATCGTTTTCATTTTGTTGATATTTCAATATTATCATATAAATAGTCTAGTTTTAAAGGAAAAAGGATGTGTTTAGGGTGTTATTGCTGTTATCTAAGATTAAAACATTTATGTGACAGTTTGCATTATGATGTAACAAAATCCTGCTTCATCATTGTAAATACACATTATTACAGTGAAACTTACAAGAGTGTTGACAGAATATCTTGGAATCTCATGTATTTTGCTGGACACAATTTAAACATTAATTTCTGAACTGATTATTATCATTAATGAGCTGTTCTTCATGAACTACCTTGAGAGATGTATGAATATATTTTTAGAATATTTCCAAATGATGCAATATCATTCATGTCCATTGAAATTATGATATGATACAGTGAGCGTTCATAGAACAAGAGCACCAATGGAAATAATGCCTATAAGATTTTGCCTCCACAGGTTAATGTTTTTGTAGATAACATGGTATGAATTGTTTTTAATCCTAAAATTGGAAACTGGGACCATAACAATAATACATATCATGAGATCATGTTAATTAATTTGGCATATAAAAATATTGAACTAATATCTTGCTCATCTAGGTTGCAAATTCATCATTTGTACCATTGTTGTTCTGATCCCTGGGGAAGATGGAGAGACTAACACATGGTCGGAACCACATGTTGACTGGTTGGTGTGGGTGAGGGGAAATCGTCTTGTACCCGACTGGAACCTTGTGTCTTGCCAAGTATGAATTCCTGCTCTTTGGCAACATATATATATATATAGGGAAACCCACAGCAGGTGGGGACACAAAGCTACAGCTCCTCTGTACAATCTATAGTTATCGTCTTTCAATTGGACAACAGACCTGCTTCTTGCACAGCGGATGAGACAAATATTATGTGGAAATTGTGATGGTTGTATTTAGATAACGCTTTCTTGATGAACAGTACCTTGTACAAATGTGTACTGAGGTAGTGTGTGATCACAGTGCTTGAAGAAAGAGAGAAATATGTGGCTAACCAACTGCACATGGAAATGTTGTGTAGGTTGATAATGCGCCATGATGAAAAAGAAATATGTGCGGAAAAAATCAAGCTGAAATAAACAGATTCTTCATTCCGTGAATTCACAGACAGTTAAACGGTCAATTACCAAGCTCTTTGCATAGTACTCCCACTCTGGTGGGATGTGAAGTTTTGAAAAGGTTTCCTGTTGAAAATGTCTATATACAACGGACAACCTGGGATAACCGGAATAAACATACTGCATGGCATGTTTGTAATGAAGTGTGCAACATATTCCTGAAATGTGTTTGAAGAGAAATACGCATTCCTGTTATTTGCAGAGAGTCTTTTAGTCTGCAGCTGCTGTTAATGCAAAACTTTTGGAAAAAATGCAGTTACTGAACAACCAGTTTCTTGTGATAATTAGTATATGAATTCTATTAATAATTATTTAACAGATCTCAAATTATTATTATTTTTCTTGTTTTCATCAAATTGAAAGATATGTATCTCCCAGGAGTACTGTCTATCAATTCTAACATTTAAAATTCATAATTATGCTTTATTTGGCCTGGATAAAAAAGAAAATTAAAATTTCTATAGCTGAATAATTCTGTGCAACCTTGTACTATTAAAGCAAGACTGTGTCCACAGGAGAAATGAGACCAATCGTTATGACTCAGGCTTAATAGCATGACGTTTGCAGACAAGCGCTCTTGCCAAGCAACTAATGAGATGATGAGTCTCATTTCTATTATAGATGCAGTCTCGCTTTAAATCAGTAGAATCAATACTTATCAAACTTAATGTAACCAGGACTATCAATTTATTCCATTCATAATATCAGCCATTGTAAGTCGGATCTAAATAACCTGAAAAAATAAATTTTCTAAAACATTGTTGTTGAAAAGCAGTTAATATGTCAACAACCTGTCATTGGTTGATTTCTATTTACATGCCTTGCTATAACCTAGCTGTTGATAGGCATTGGTGTCCAGCTACTGACCATCAGGAACTATTCAGGCCATAATGAACTTGCCACTAATTGGCCACTTCCACACACAAAAAATCTGTAGGTCCCCAGATCTGAACATTCAAACATCTATAAATAAAAATGGAAATTGGTCCAAAGTGACCACTTAAGGTAAAAAGAAATTTATATATTTATGTGCTTATCTACTCAAAAATATTTGTATATTGGGGAAAAACTGATTGTTAATGGATTTGAACATGAACGTTATCAGATATATCTTACCTACTTTGGCTGAACTGACCACAAAAAAAGATTGATAATATGCTCAAATATCTCAATGAATTTAGATGGCCAAAAATGACGTACTACAAGTAAACCAATTCAGTAAGATCTAATTCAGGTTTGTTTGTACTCAGGTCAAATCAACAGATTGGAGAAGAGTTCACCTTGTTGTCAATAGATATCAAATAATTAGCTTGACCAATTTAGATAGATTTCAGCTCAGGCTTGACCCCAAATGGGAACAACAAGCAGATAGAGTGACCATTTGAAACATGAGGTAAACAAATAGGAGAAATCTGGCCACTTCAGTCTGTTTGAACATCATTTCCAAATTGATGGACATGGCATTGACCACTGTTCAATAGCTGGTATTGGCTCGAGTTTGACCAATTATTGTACATAAGTAAATACAGTAATTGAGAACAGCTCTGCTAACAGCAGAAGACAAACATGCTTTATGTTGACCAGCCTTAGGATTATTTCTCCACTATTTGATAGGAAAATGAATTGAACTGGCCTAAGCCAGTGTCCTCTTTGGTTATTAATTTCAGATGATCTCAAATATCATGGTTTACTTCATATACGGGCTATGACTGATGCTTATTGGGGATGGCTCACTTGACCGATTTAATGAAGTTCAGCAACAATAGATGAGGTTATTCACTGGATGGGTGTCCCACTTTAAATTTTGGTAATCTGGAGGGTCTTGAACCACTTCTAAGGCAAGTACATACAGACTTATGATGTCAACTAAAGACCTTCACAATTTGTGCCTCTAATCATTTAGAAGTAGGTTGGGGACCTGATGAAGTTTATGTAAAGCTAAACTCCTAGCACTGTTCAAGTATATATCTGCTTAGCTTACAAAAGGGTAACAAAGTGAGCAGCCCCTTTAGCAGATGCGTTATAGTGGGTCATATGAATTTTCACTGTCTTTATCACTATTTCTTTACTGATCCTAACAAAACATTTGCATGCATATATTCTGATATAGCAGTCACAAAAAACATCACCATATGACACCACATAAAAGAAGTCAAATTAAGAATAAAGTGAACTTTTAGTATCTTTTTATTACAAAGATCATAATATGAATCTTTTAAAAATATCAAATTGAATCGGGGGGGGTCCTTAACTTTTTGCAAAAAGTATACATACATTTCCATAAAAAACATACAAAACTCCCCAATACTGTTAAGTATCATTTAGGGAGAATAAAAACTCTTCCATTCTAAAATTTACACTAATGTTTTACCTAAAAATGAGGATTTTCATTTTGCAGATTTCAATTAGATGTTAAATGTCTTCCTCATGAATAAAAAATGAGCTTTCAACTTCAATTAGGAAAGATCTAAACAAGTGACAACAAAAGAATCCAGAAAATTTGGTTAACAGAGACGAATTGGTATACCTACCTGTATTCTTGGTGGCATCGTTGGCACTTCAATATTTCACCAAAGCTTACATTCATTAGACCATCTAATTACTTCCCGTACAATAACGAACCCAGCCATCAACATCTTTCACAGTAAAAATACTCTTGAAATTAATACTTTTGGAATAGCTCAAATAGTTTTACTAATCACAATTTCCTAATTACATAAAAACTACTACTGGTTTTCATGACCTTCTACAAGAAAATGTAACTATCGTTCCAAAATCCATAACCCTATTCTAATAGACCCTAATTAAATACATAGCACAGCTTACTTTGGCATACCTGAAATCAAAGTAAGAAATGCCTATTTTTAAAAAAAAATCCCTATGACAAGCAAAATTCTTTATGAGCCATCAAGACGCTTAGGCTTTTAATGCTTACTCCTTCAGGTGAAATATTACTTTTCATTTCTCTCTACTAATAATGATTGTATTTTTTTCCACTCCATGTTATGTCTTATAGAGACTGAAATGGCTTACCGATTGTTTTCTCGCTCTGGGGTCTGAATGACAGACTTAAACTGCTTGCTTCAAGGGTTGAGAACTATCTATTCTTCCAATCAACATCTTTGAGATGTACTGGCTTAATCAGCCATGTTGTTAAAAGGGAATTGTACCATCACATGAGTGTTTAAGTTTGACACCCAGAAATGTTAGTACTGGTAATCTGCCAGTTAAAACTCTCAGTATAGTTCTAATTGTTGCCTACACAAGTCAAGAACCTAGAAAATGTGTTTTATGTCCCAATTATCAGAGCCTTGGCAATATTCTTGGTGCCATAATAGAGGTCTCAGCATTATTTATGGTCCGGGTTTTAAGCCAAATTACATGTCATTCATGAAGAGTAAAAGTACCGTTGCCTCTAAGCAATTAACAGATTCTCAGGTAAAATTAAAGAATGTTCCAAAAGAGTCCTTTCTTGATTCAGAGACAAACAAACAACTATATAACTTAACTTCTGAATGAATACATTTTCATCTTAACAGAATATGAAGTTGCATCCTGTTTCAAGATATTCTATTAAGGACTCTATTTCTATGATTAATGTCACGCCGCTAATGGCTGAAACATTGCCCAAGCGGCGTTAAACAATAACTCACTCACTCACTCTATGATTAATGTAGGCTAGTTTCATGTAGGGAAAGTCTTATTTGGTAGATCTGAGTTGAACTCAATTGACAGTTAATGAAGTTCAACAACAGGGTATGAGGTTTGGTCCTGGAGGGATGACCAACTTCATTGCAGGTTAATCTAAGAATAGAAAGGGTTGATTGCAAGCTTGTGATGACAACTTATACAAGAGATGAGATTAGAATTGTATCACTCAGTGGCGGATCCAAGGGCCCCCCCCCCCTTTTGAAAATCAATTATAGATTCAAGTCAATAAAAATAATCTGTAAATCATATATAACGTAACAATAGCCCTCAATGTCCCTCAAAAACTCCAGAAAATTTTCAAGGTTTAAAAATTAAAATAAACATACAAACCTTTCATTATTTAAAGCAAACAAATATTAATGTGCTGTTTTTTCCCATGCCATTTCGTGTTAGATCATCCTTCTAAGATAAAGATCACCCTTATCCAGAAACATCAGCAAGAGGGTAGCAAAATGAATCCATCTTTTAGTCTTCAATAACAGGGGTCTAGTGGTCTAAAATCTCAATTATGTTTAAGGTAGTCCAATATGAAAACCATAGTTACCAAAAAATCAAACAAGTCAGATAGATGACAGACTATTTTCATTTACCTAAATTTCTTTTCAAAATAACTGCCATATTCACAGAGCAAGGCATGGACAATTTTCAGTTCATGAAATAAATCAGCACCTATGTTCTTTTTCAAAAATTAACTTCCTGTGTTGAAATGACTAAAGATACTGAGAGCAAGGTATCTGCGTAGACCAGCTTGTTCCTGTGTTCTCTTGTCTCCCATTAAGATAAGACAATCCTTCTCACAATGGTGTTTTTCTGAGATCAGCCATGTTACCTTGATGAGCAGCCATCTGGAGTGGTGCAACATCATGAACGTTCAGCAAATGAGCATGGGTTAATCCTGACCTCTGACCTTATGACGATAAAGAGGCAGACATGTACCATGTGTGGTTAATAACAAAATGTCATTGTGCACAAGACACAATCAAAATAAGGGAACGGCCACAGAAGAGTCATTGGGAGAGGCCAATATCTATTCTGACAAATGAATGGGAGTGTTCCATGATCTTTATCCTTTTGTACTGGTTAAGGCCAATCGTAAACATTCATTTACCTAAAAGAAACAGACAGGATATAGGCATTGTAAGAATAAATCAAAATATAGTCATTTGTTGTTTTTTTTCAAAATGTAAAGGGTTGTTCAATCACCTATTGATCTGGCAATGTATTATAGGATTTGACCACTTTTGTCATGTCTCACTGAAAAAAATGTTTTCAAATTTTAAGTTTCCCTCTTTCTTCCACTGTCCCTCTGATAATTGATTCTTTAAATAGGAAAAGGAAAAGACATGAAAGATCAAAATTTAACTTTACAACAAATGGATGTAGAGATAAAATAAACTGATACATAACATCATGGCCTTCAAGAAAGCACAGCACACAGGGATTGGTAAAGAAGGGTATTTAATCGTCATCTAGGACCTTTTACCCTGATGAAGATGTAGTTACAACTACCACATGTTTTGAAACTCTTGACTTCATCACTATCAGATACAAGCACTGAACACTGGGATTGTCAAAAGAAAAGGAATACATTTATAAATATATCTGCATGATTGTGTTCTTCTTGATTACTTATGAATATGTCAATAATTTACTACATTTATTTCATGAAAACAGGTCTATTTTCAACCCATGATACTTAATTTTGTTAATATATTAATTACAAACCATCACTTCCTGTTTGGTATGAAAGAGGCTACAGATTTAACCTGACATATTTTCCAGTTTATCACATCGAACTTCATCAATGTTTAATAATCTTCATTTCTTCTATAGCAATATTTTTACCACTTTGAATTCACTTGTGATTATCAATATCATTGTGCTGATATCATTTTCAGCAAGATTCAATTGAACTGTATCATTTTATAAATAAATGATGCACCCAAAGCTTTTTATGACATTCAACATTCAGAAATAAATCTATATGAGCTTTTCTTGCTTTTCACTATACTAAAAACCCAAATACATTCTTGACTTATGAATCACTAAAGCTTTAAATTTCAGCAACATCCCTGTATGTACTTCTAATTTGTACATATCTTCAAACCATAGTCAAAACAAACATATATATCAGAGCCCTTACCATTGGCAAAGTTAAGAACAAAAGTCGTACTGAAAAAAATAAGTGCTCTTGAATCCATCAACATATATATACCGGTAATATAATAAGGGTCAAGCTATGAAAGAAATGTCTATCAATGATAATTTAAATCCTGGTTCACATTAATTTGTTAACAACATTACCTTCCTGGATCTTGAATTGTCCATAAGTCATTTAAGTCAAGGAATAATCTTACTACAAGAAATAGCCACATTTATACATTTTTTTATCCTTGTAATAAAAGTAGTCAGTGGGCCTAAATCTGCAAATGACAAAACAGATTTTACTTTATCATTGCTCCTTCAGAGTCCTTGTAACAATATGGTAATGGAGTAAATAAAAATCCCTCCCATCCCCAGTTATCCCCCTCCCACCACCCCCTTCACCTGTTCCCATCGACTGCAGCAACCTTCAACAAAGTTTAGTACCAAGAACAATAGGTGTAGTTTCGTTATGTTTTGAAGCCATTGGCCTGGAATGCAAACTTGACCTCATATTGAATGAATTTCTATCACTATGCAACAGTTTTTGACCTGTGTTATGGATGCAGTACCTATAAAATCAAACTAAAATCATGCCCTTGCCACAAGCACTTTCAGTTAAGTATTTTATCCTTGAGAGACGTACCTCAGGCTATTGAGCTAGACTCCTCAATCATAAATATACTTCAAACTATCATAGCTTTCAGCATTCGTGACAGGGTCGCAATCATCAAACACAATGCAAATAAATACATCGAGAACACAGGGCTTTTCTCTGATCTAACATATATATAGGTTAAAACCTTCGCCTGATTGGGAAACAAATAGAATGACGTGTTTATTATTTGAGCAGTCAGAATAAACATTTTTTACTCAAACATTCATAATCACCCTGCCATTGTGTATGATCTGTGGAACAAGAGGGTTACTTAGATTAACAGAGTGATGCATTATTTATTGATATAAATGAGTAGGTATCTAATGGACTTTGAGTTCTATACCCACTCAAGTTTAGAAATTAAGAGGGGGCGGTTGTAAGGATAACGCTTTTTAGGGGCAGCTAATGAAGAACCACTTTAGTTGTATTTAGCATCCATGTTGAAAGAGCAAATGTACACAAGGTTGCTGTATACAAGTGTTTGCTTTACATGTTTAAATTTAGTAACAAGAGGTGCCCAAAGGAGGGTCTATGCTTTTGATTCAGAGTGTTCTTCTTCTGAGATTGTATTATTATTATTACCATGGTGGTATTATAGGCTGGCTTGCTGCATCAATCTGTGAGTCTGTCAGTTGTATATCTTCTGCAGTTTTAAATATGAATGAATATCAGTATGTCAGAAATCTTTTCATGTAAAATTCTTCCACTGATTTTGGACTAAACACAATGATTTAAGAACTTGTTTATATTTGAATCAAAGAACAAAAATAAATTTAAAGAAAAACTTTTAATTTTTGTTTATAATCAACATATTTTCAAAAAGATTCAGTTTATGAAATTTGAACCAGCAAAACCTGCTTAGAATTTATTCAGTTTTACCTTTTGCATACTCTTATCAGAAACCTACATATTCCAATCATGTTGTTGCAACTTTTCAATTTTTAATGAACTATTGAATCAAAGCATTAATTTGTCAACATTTGGAGGCATCAGCCTACACTGCTACAGTGCGGTCAGTGAACCTGCCAGCATGTTGAGGAAGTTCAATGTTCGATTTTATCACCTACTTACAAGATAGGTCAGAAGGGTGATTAACATATATATGTATAGACATAATCTCTATATAACGAGGTTGTAGCTGTTTTTTAAGTGCTTTGTCAATTTGAGATACATTCAGCAATAAATCTCTTACAAAATCAATTTGATGTGATTGACTCCAAGTTCCATTGGTTACATGTGAGTGTTGTAGATTAATATTTGTCTTGCTCTATCAGATGGTTGTATCTCTTTACCATACCAGTTTCTGATCAGCACTTCTCTCAGATGGAAATTAGATAATCCCGGAGTCCATATAACTCAACAAGAGCAATAACTCCAGAAAAATAATTGCGCACCTCACATTTCATAACTCCATCAATGTATTGATGCCCTGAAGCGCCAGAACAAATTGTTACCTAAACAGAAGGCAGCACGCATACAAATGGACATAGCTAAAACCTTTATTGTCCATGGCAGGGTATAAAACACAACCCAGATATGACATCCATCAACAACTTTAAATTGAAAGGATAAATTCCAAAATTTTGAAAAGAGCATGTCACCAAAACATACCAGAGCAAAAAGAAGCCTGAGAGAAAAACAGAAAAAACAGGACATTTTAAATTTTTTTACAGAGCTTTCCAAAGTACTTAAAAGTTATAATATAATATATATATAAGTTATATATAATAAATATCAACAAGGAGACAACAGTTCATGAATGATTTTCTTATCGATGATATTAGTCTTGATTCTTAATTATGGTGTTTTGGACACTAGAATGAAGTTTTCCTTATTAAAAAAATAAAGAATGAAACTAAGAATAAATAAGAATAATTAAAAAAATTCATTGTTCCATTTAGTCATGTGACCAGCTGCTTTTATATGCACGGAAAGAAGGGAAACACAGATCAAGTAGGATCACTATAAATATATATATTCAATATCTGCAGTTATATATCCATTTTATTTGACATATGTGAGATTACTACATTTCATCTCGTTTAAGATGAAAAGGAGATAATCTTAGTTTATTGGGATCAAATATTATTGAAATAATTTTTTTCACATCAAATGTTTAGAGTTTTATGAGCTAACTGACATAATAAAATGACAAATAGAGAGGGTTGTGAAAAATGAAATGAATAACACAAGAAGTGTTATAAAAATTTTAGTTATGTTTTGGGGGTTGTTTGGTCTAATGAAATTGAGTGCACACTTTGATAGTTTATGATATTTTATTTAACCAGACAGATAGTTTATTTACATCTCACATCAGTTTACACATAAAATGATTGTAAAATAACATAAATTAAACTACTCCTGCTCAAGTTACAAGAGACATTGAAATATATTCATTATTCAAAAAAAGATTATATGTCCACTACTGAGGTTAGGAAGCTGGAGAGTTTAAGTTAAACGATGAGAAATGTAATCAAAAGTATGAGGAGTGGACAATGGGTGTCCCAGTGCAGTTGGCCATGAATCCAATGTAATGAAACGATGTCGTAGTGTTACTGTACCTTCTAAGCTTCCTGCAGTTGCATGTTTTTGGACCAAAACAATTTTCCACACAATATTAACCCTGCCGTTGCTGAATAATATTTTGACCAGTTTTGCCCCCGTGGCTGAATTTTCCAGCACTCGCCTCGCTACGGTAATAACGCAATTAGCCCCTGTGGCCGAATTTTCCAGCGCCGCCAGATGCGACCGTTTTAACAACATATGGCGTGTTTACATGGCGGAATACGGACGTTATCGTCGTTTTATACAAAGCTAGTCGGCGAATCCCGTGTTATAAATGGATGATACTTACTTGACACTTTGAATGAAATTTCTATCACCCCTGGAACGGTTTCTACAACTGAAGTAAACTTGTTTTCAATTCAGGCGCCATAACTCAATAAATCCCAAGAGCGCATGCGCGAAATCAAAACGAAACTAAAGATGAATTGTTCCTTTTCACATCGATATAAAAATTATTTTTATAATATGTCCGGAACAAATTTTACTAAATTTTAAAAATTGTCTTCATTTCAAACATTATAAAATAATTTAATCACTGAGTGCACACATGCAAATTATATACGGAATTGAAGCTAATTTCTTGCTCTATATTTCACGATAAATTTTATTACGATACGCCATCCTAAACGAAAGATATAAATAACGAAAGCAGGGTAGTGATAAATCCCGATAACGTTCTGACCCCCACAGTAATATTACTAAGCTAGTAGCCCCGGGCAAACGCACGCGCTCAGCGCGTGCAGGCGGGGTATCCCCGCTGAAAAATACACTAACACTTAACAGAAATTGTCTTTATTTCCAATTTTATAATTCAAGTTATTCGCTTTGTATACATGCAAATTATATATGGAATTGAAGGCAATTTATTCTTCTTTACGAAAAAATAAATCATAACAATCTTTTGCACTGTAATTAGAAGTTATTACCAACGTAACGTGGGTATAGCTAGTGAATAAAGTCTTTGATAATCGCCTTACCGCGACATTTGTCGCATAATTTCCACACGTTTTATTTTGATGCAAATATGGGCAAATTACACATGCAAATGAAGGTATTTATTTCCTCTTTACGTTGATATGAAAATGATAAATATGTACCGCTTGGTTTGGAATATATATAGTTTGCAAAGATTGTACCCTCAGGTATTTGAAAACAGATTTTGATAATTGCGACATCACTTACCGCTCCTTTATTGTTTCATTGTAATTTGCAAATTTTACATAGAATTGAAGACGATCCTTTTCTCTTTATTGTGATATAAAAATGTTGATAATGCACTCTGCCGTTAAATGGATAGGAAGTGTAAAAAGCAGTTGAAAAAAATCGCTTCTCGGTTAACAAGATATGAATAGAGAAATTGCCTGTTTGCGCAATGCTCGTCGGGTCTTTACTGATTTTCGTTTACATACAAATTTTATATGGAAATAAAGATCATCCTTTTCTCTATATTTTGATATATGAAATTTCAAAATGTCCCGAGAACCTTATGTGATATAAAGTGCGAGAAAATGGTAAAAACACAAAGAATAAAGAAAAGTCGCAATTTTGCGGCACTTGCTGTATCTTTATTTTATATACTGCATATAACTTTTTTACATCAAATCGAAGACAATTATTTCCTCTTTATCACGAGGTAATCAATTTCAAAATACGCCTAGCTGTTGAGAAGATATAAACGAAATAAAGGCACATGTCAAAATCGCCGTTCAGTTTACATGATTTGAATAGAGAAATTAGCTTTTTGTGCGGCGCTTGCTGTGTCTTTATTTATTTTTGCGCATGTACAAATTTTACATGGAATGAAAGACAATCTTTCTCTCTATCTTATAATATAAAAATTGTCAAAATAAGTTGACCACATCATGTGAAGATTGGTGTGACAAAATGGTGTAAAACTAAAAATATGTAAAAATCACCTTTTTTGCGGCACATGCTGTATCTTCATTTCACGTGGCGTAGTTATGTATTTTATATTGAATTGAAGACAATTTTCTGCTCTTTCAAAAGATCCAACCGGTATTGTAATACGCCCAAGGGTTCAGAGCATAGGGCGTGCGATAGGAAGGCGTGCATAGGGTCAAAATGCACGCGTCTCAGTAAACGATAGCATGCGCGGGTCGGTAAGCTCGTGCGAGAGGGTAGAAAGTGCCCACAGGCTATTAGCACGTGCGGCGGGGAGTGGGGAAAAATTGAGTGATTTTAACGTTTATTTTCGGTACGATAAACATTATCAATACTCTCATAACTTTCGGAGCATGTTCGCGCATTATTTAGAACACCAACGAAACAAAACACGGTTGCTTAGCGACAGCCGGAACGAAAATACAAGCGTTGAACTGAGACTACTGCTAGGCAATAAATTTCCGGGCCCCGCTACCGAGACCCGCGGTCATGATTAGTTAGCGTGAGAAAAATAGAGTGTGCTACTCGCATCCCGCTAAGGGGACTTGCGGGCAAAGCTAATTTCATCCCGGAATATTCCGGGACCCGCATCTTAAGGGTTAATGTTATCAAATTGCAAGGACTACTTGCGAATTTGTTGTGAATGAAAATATACCATACACTGACACTTAAATAAATTATTCACTTAATTTTCACATGATCAAAACGGGTCCAGGTAATGTGATGGGCACCCGGGTCCAACTCTTTGCCATCCCATCCCGGGTTGGATGGGATGGTAAAGAGTCCCCGGGGTCCCCGTCCCAACTCTACATTGAATGTTCAAAATGGGTAATACAAAGAAAAGGAAGTCATTAATTTCCCACTGACATCGGTTACTTTAAACCATAGTTTGAGTTTATAGTCTAAGACAAACATTCTTTGTGTAGACTAAAAGTACTGGATTACATTTGTGAATGAAACTACAATTCATTGATAAAAGGTTTCAGTTTCATGCAAAAAGTTCAACTTTAGAAAAGAAACTTTTTAAAACCTTGCAGTATAAATTTGTTATACAGACTTTCTCTGTAAAGTTATACAATAAGACCAAAAATTTAAATGAAATAAGGGCTCAATTCAATTTTCACAAAGTTTCCATTTCATGACATGAAGCCTGAGAACAAGTGCCCTTTTTTAAAAACGTCACAGAAAAGGTCTTTATAAAAACACTATATGAAAGATTACATGGTGTCAAGTTTATTTCCCTGGCATGACAACAGATTACGTCATGAATGTCAGTGCTTTTTTCCTAATCATTATCTGTAGGCAACTGCCAGTCACGTGAACTCAATCTGTGAGAACTGTAGTTGGTCTGATTATTGTGTTACAAGACCACTAAGTAGAACTTGTATAATTACAAAATGAAAATTACCAGTGGTAACAAGGATAGAAGGGTGCCAAAGTCAGAAGTCAGATCAGCCATCAAAGAGAAGGTACCCTGGAGAGATTGAAGCAACAAACTACCGAGGTGCAGTGTTTTATTATAGAGAAGCTTTCCTTGACAGCAAACATATTGACTACCGTAACAATTAATAAGATAGTATTTGACCGAGGTGCTATGTTTAAACAAACATATTGACTACCGTAACAATTAATAAGATAGTATTTGACCGAGGTGCAGTGTTTTATCATAGAGAAGCTTTCCTTGACAGCAATCATATTGACTACCGTAACAATTAATGAGATAGTTTTTAACCAAGATCAGTTAACAAAAAGGTGCTTGACAAGACACCAAAGAACATTATGAGGCAATGTCCTGCCAATGTCCGATGTTGGAGCAGCTACCACAGCTCTCGAAGCTTACTAAAACACCAACTTGACTATAGTAATAACGAGGCAGTGTGAGGCAGGTCTGGTGTCTGATAAACCATTACGGAGAAGCTAGCCAAAACACCAACTACATTGACTACGGTAACACTGAGTCAGTGTGTGGCAGGTCTGGTGTCGGATAAACCATCACAGAGAAGATTGCCAAGAAACCAACTACATTGACTACGGTAACAGTGAGGCAGCTAGAAGCAGGCCTGGTGTCAGAAAAACTATCAAAGGAATAGAGAAGGTTAATGCCATTTAGCTTTTAACACTGCCATGCATTTGATGTCAATTCTGACAAGGATCAAGGTTGTCAGATGTCATAAGTAACATTTGTCAGCTGTTGAAGGGGATTGTACCCGAGCAGAGTTACATCATCGCAGCTACATTCACAGGCTAATGTGGGCTCGTAATGTCAGAGTTTAGACACATTCTCATCTTAAATGTGATTCGTTAAGATATCACTGAATAAACAGATTGGAAGATTGTAAGGTTGTAAGGGCATGCAGATCACACTGGCATAGAGTTTCCTCATCTTAATCACATACATGTATGCCTAAAGTCCCTTTAAATGTCAGCAGATTAATTTTCAATTCAAACCTGATGAGATTTTGTGAAACATGGAATGAACTGAACTATAGAGAAGCAATAGGTGAAAACATACAGGAAATGAAGGATCACACTGGCATTAACTTCAGTAACACTAAGTATGTTATTACCTTATTTTGCTTCAATGCATGCCAAATTATCATATATGCAAGTTAAATCCAAATCATCTCGCTCCACTTGCACATTCATTCCACATTCACTTGCACATTCATTCCACATTCACTTGCACATTCATTCCACATTCACTTGCACATTCATTCCACATTCACTTGCACATTCATTCCACATTCACTTGCACATTCATTCCACATTCACTTGCACATTCATTCCACATTCACTTGCACATTCATTCCACATCCACTTGCACATTCATTCCACATTCACTTGCACATTCATTCCACATTCACTTGCACATTCATTCCACATTCACTTGCACATTCATGAAACAATACAAGTTTTCACTGAAAGTTAAAAAAAGGTTTTCGATATAGGCTGAAGTCAAAATTCCAAATGCACTCTAATAACATGACCTACATATCAATATTCCTAATGCATCTGTCTGTCTGTTTAAGATCATTTAAGCTTCCAAAATTAAATGTGACTAATCAGTAAAAACCACATGTTTCTGTTTTCAAACGATTTGATAATTAAAGAACAACTTTCTAACAATCAATTATTATTAATTTTTCCATTTCCTCAATGTCTCTACCCATGCCCATCCTGTAAAATTCACAAAATGTAAGAGATTCATAAAGGAGTATATAGGTTATAATTACATGTCTGAACTGGGGATTATTATATATATATGGTCAGATAATTTTTATCTTTCTGATTGGCCTACTTGGTCACCTGAAAGCATGGGTGCCAAGTGATGTCAACCTGTGTGTATCGCAAGAGGTTGACATAACAATCCAAACACCTCTGTGTGGATAAAAATAGATTCGAGAATGCCATCCTTGAACTCTATACTTCACATGTAATACTGTAAATCAAGACAATATAGGCATCTCTTCATATGTGACAGTGCTAAATTAGAGTTATAATCCTTATACTTGACAGAACAACATAATTTAAGACATTTTCAATATGAAAAAACAATTATTGACTTCAGAAACTAGCTGTTGATCTAATGACTTATCGATTTTGACACTGACCTCGGCTTCGCCTCTATGAATATCTCGTGTCAAAGGTTGATAAATATGCTATCTATGGATCAACCCCACTTGAAGTCAATAACTGTTTAATTTCACTTTGTATGATTCCTGGTAAAATCAACACATTTTCATAGCAATATCAAAGATTGAAATGTTTTTTAAAAAATGTGGAATGACACCTTAAGAATAGCACGTGTTTGATATAACAATAATGCACATATGGGAGGTCTTCCGAAGGATGTGATATAGTCATATTACACAGGTGAAGATTTCACATACAGCATAAGGAGTGAAATGATCAAGGAGGGTTGACACTGATTGGTAACCCGTTGAGGTCCAAAGTATTGATATGTGAATGGGTGGAGGGTTGGTCTTACATCATTACTGTATCATAGAGTTCCAAAGCATTGATATGTGAATGGGTGGAGGGTTGGTCTTACATCATTACTGTATCGTAGAGGTCCAAAGCATTGATATGTGAAGGGGTGGAGGGTTAGTCTTACATCATTACTGTATCATAGAGGTCCAAAGCATTGATATGTGAAAGGGTGGAGGGTTAGTCTTACATCATTACTGTATCATAGAGTTCCAAAGCATTGATATGTGAATGGGTGGAGGGTTGGTCTTACATCATTACTGTATCGTAGAGGTCCAAAGCATTGATATGTGAAGGGGTGGAGGGTTGGTCTTACATCATTACTGTATCATAGAGGTCCAAAGCATTGATATGTGAAGGGGTGGAGGGTTAGTCTTACATCATTACTGTATCATAGAGGTCCAATGCATTGATATATGAATGGGTGGAGGGTTGGTCTTACATCATTACTGTATCGTAGAGGTCCAAAGCATTGATATGTGAAGGGGTGGAGGGTTAGTCTTACATCATTACTGTATCATAGAGGTCCAAAGCATTGATACATGAACGAGTGAAGGGTTAGTTTTACATCATTACTGTATCATAGAGGTGAAAAGCATTGATATGAAGGGGTGGAGGGTTAGTCTTATGTCATAACTGTATCATAGAGGTCCAAAGCATAAACCTTTAAATCTTTAATCATAACTGTATACTGTATCCTTGAGGTCCAAAGGAATTATATGATAGGAGAAAGTTAGTCTTCCATTAAACTTTTAATCATAGGGATACAAAAATAGAAGGGATGAGATTAGTTTAACATTACACTCTATCATAGAGGTCCAAAGCATATCATTTAAGTGGCGAAAGGTTTGACTTTTATCATAACTATTTTTATTTTGGTTTAAAATCTTGAGTTTAACTTCATGGTAGTTCAATGAGAAAGGGTCATTTGGTGCATTACTTGTTTTTTTAAAGATAGAATTTAAAAAACACCAAAACATTTCCATCAACGTGATATATTAATAATATTTTTAGATTAGATTAATAATTATTCTGCTTCATGATTCATCCACAAGACAACTGAGTGATGACTTATAATTGAGTTTGATTATAAGATTTTAAAGTTTCTTATGATTTCTTACATTTTACCATTCTTTCATTCTATGTGCTTTCAGTTTGGTACATGCATCTCTCATTGACAGACAGATTAGAAGTAATGATCCTACCTTCCTTGCCTGTGCTGTGCAGCCATCTCTGGGACTGTTCACTCTCCATACCATACACCACTGGCACAAAGGACATCTGCAATAAAGATACACAAAGTTACAATATGTATTTTTCACTCTCCATACCATACACCACTGGCACAAAGGACATCTGCAATAAAGATACACAAAGTTACAATATGTATTTTTCACACTCCATACCATACACCACAGGCAAAAAGGACATCTGCAATACAGATACACAAAGTTATAATATGTATTTTTCATTCAATACATCAGTGTGAACTGACTTGTACCAAAGTTCTGAAATATTCCAGGATAGCCTATATCTATTGCCAATGGCAATTTGTATCATTTGCCTTGTTAACAAGTTGCTTCCTGTAGAGTAGTTGCTCAGTAATTAATTCAATCAGCAACTAGTGTTCAACACTTACTGAAATTGCTGTCACACATACTAACTTTCTGATCATTCTAAGGAATCATTTATATATTTTCGACCAAACTGTACAAAGAGATAATGATCTGTCTGTTAATCATACTGGATGTCTGAAGGATATAATCATAAATGTAACAAATGAACAAGGAATGGCAATTTAAAACTATTACTGCTATTATACTTATTCTATCACCAGCAAATTGCATAAAATACTTGATTTTTGATTGTGAAAGCAAGAACAAGTTTTTCCCAAATTTTTGTGTGAAAAGTACTATTTTCAATTTGATCATTTGACCACCTTCTACTCTCTGCCAATAATCAAAACTGATCTTTCTCAATCTTTTAAATGTGAAGGTATAAAGAAATAATTTTAAGCACTTTAGATCTTATCATTTGAAAAAAAAAACTTCTAAAATTAGATGGAAACTGTTGACACAACATGCCTCATCAAAGATGTCTGCCTATCGTGGGAGTTTCAAAACGGTACACCCTGGCGACAAATATAACATATATCTTCTTCCAGTTTTAAGTAAATCCAACTTGTTTGATATAACCAAGTGTTTGCTTAATTTGTTATAAAGCTTTGAAGTTGAAGAAAAGCTCTTCTCTATAAAATGTATTCAGGCGACACAATCAAACTAAATAATCTCTCTTTAGATCACAAGTGCAATATTTTGATGATATCATCATATCGTCACCCTACATCAAAAACAGACGACTTGAATAACTTCAAATGTATTAGATTCTGTAATTTCATCCACAATATAAGTTCAACAAATATTTACATTTGATGTTTGGTGGTGTGGTCACATTGAGGTACAGTTCTATTCAGAATTGTATTGAATTTGGTCTCATAGTCTGAAAGGTGTATTGTCCCGGCAAAGCTAACTCAAACAAACTGCTTTGTGCAGATAATGATATGTTTCTAATGCATAAATGTATATTTTAGTTGTATATGCAGAGGATGAATCATGCTGGTTACTATGCTGTGCTGGATACCACCCAGCGAGGTGAATCACCTGGAGGCTAGGATTGTCAATACTTTCTACCTATACTAAAAGGTTACAGAACATTGTGCACAGAGAGGATATTTAGTTAAAATTTCAGTAAGATAATGCAAAATCTCTTTATCAATGGTGCCCATACTGTGTGGTCATTAATCATGTCAGGATTGATGTTCATGAATAAAATATTAATTGCATTCAAAACATATCAACATACAAACATTAACCTGGAAGTCATTGATTAGTATGATGAAACATTATTCCCATAACAGTTGTTTTACATTGAAGCAAAGTTGTGTAGCGGTAAGCCGGTGGCCTATCATGCTAATGGCCTTGGTTCAAATCCCGGTTGAGGCACCATGCAACATTTGTAACCTGGGCCTTCTTCTTCCTTGCATCCTTGGGCAAGATATTTCATCAAAATTGCACTCTGTCCACCCAGCTGTACAATTGGGTACCTGATAATGGGAAGGTATGAACTTATACTGTCCCTTACACATTGACATCCTGACCAACGACATCCCCTCCTAGAGTGGTTGCAAAAGTGTCATGCAACAGAACAAAAACGTACATCATTAAAAAATATCCTTTAAGTAAGAAGAAAGTTTTTAAAATGAATAAATTTTATGGCACATAATCACTATGACATAGAAGGTGTCACTATAATACACAACAAATTACTCTTCATGAACCAAGTTGCAAAATCACAAAAATGATAAATTTTGAACAGGATATTATGACAAGGTTTAACACTTCATAACAATCATGGACATTTATGTTAATCACTACTTTATTTCTTCCTGTCTTTTAAATTCACCTACAACAAAGTTGTTCCGTTGTACTTAGGACATCATGTCAGAAAGACATAAATTACAGTCCCGACTAACTTTAATTTCAGTCACGTTTCAAATTATGACTCATTGCTTGTTATGGCAACACTAAATGCAGAACAACCTGTAGCTTACCCCATGAAAGAACATGCACAAAACTTCATTCAGAGCCAGGCTATTTTATGATTCATACATCTATGACACAATCACAAAACACTAACCAAGAGAATGTCTCCATTGGCTGTGCATGATAAAAACAGATTGTCAAATTGGATAAATCTTCAAATGAGGAGTAACGTCAAGTTGCATCTTAATGCTGTCTGGTTCAATAAAAGAAAAGATCCTTCAATCAGAGATTGCCACACCACATAGTTTCTGATGCGTGGTTAATAAGCTGTGTCCTCACCTGACAATACAAATGGGAACATTTAATAGGTAAAGTTCATACACTTTATGCATTGCAACTTTTGGATAATACCCATGGCGACAGTTAATAGAGTCTGTTTTCTGTATGTATTGCAACTCTCAAATTATAGCAACAGTTAATAGATGCTTTATGCTATTGTAACTTCCATAACATCATTATATTTTCTGGTATACTATTTTAGCGACAGCATGTGAAGTAGTGCCAGTAATCCTTCACTTAGTGAAATCTGCATGTGGGGCCGAGGGAACTGGGAAACTGCAAGCATGAATGAAAGTCCTATGAATGAAATGTAATGCATCACTGGGCCTTGTCATGTTAGCTTCAATAACTTGATCACGCTGTCTTCAGATATTTTCCGCAAGCAGTGGCGGCTACAGAACACAAACTTTGCACTTGTTTCGTTGACATACTAGCCGGGTCTCCCACCCTGCTGATATTGAGGGACTATAAACAGGTATCAGGGCAGGAGAAAACTAATCAAGACATAGTCCCTAAAAAGATATTTGAGAGTAAAATTTGACTTTTTGATTGTAATAGAATATATGATTCATAACCTTATCCAGTAACCAGCTGCACTGAACTTGAAACAATGTGCAATCAAAAATATAATGAAAGCTGGGGTTGTTGAGTATACCTACTTTAAATAGATGACAGTTGAATTGACTACATCTATATATATGTCTATGTCTTGTGTGTAAAATGTTTAAAACTCTATTTCATACTGAAAAATATTCAGGCGCTGTATCTGATGTCTTTGAAGGTTATGTTTGAATTGAGAAATGGATTTCAAGGAGAATATCACTCCAATGTCGAATTGCTGAAGGAAAGAACGATTCATGCGTAAGATACCTTAATTCTTGATATGGGAAGTTGAAGATTTTCTAAATTTCAAAGATTATAGTTGTTATTATTCCCCATTTTTTCAGGCAATGCTACATACAGATAATCAGTTGCTTTTCTTATGAAGATTCTAAACATCAAACACAGTTTTCTTTTACAGCATTTGATATTTATATCTTTCAACAATTACCATTATTCATAATACAATATTCTTCTAGAAACATAGCCTGGGAGTCCTGCAACTATTCTTGAGTATTTTTAGCCAGTTTGACTGCTTGTTCTAATGTACACCCATCCCAAACTTCACATGCAAAGTGTGGCCTAAGATAAACTTTATAAATCTTACTTAACATATTTCTACTCAAAAGACACTTTAATTTTCTTTGCGAACGTATCATTCTGACAGTGACCTTCAATCTGTTGTTGATATGAGAAGACCATTTGCTGTCAAATGAGAATGTTTATCGAAGATGATTGTGACTTTGAACTTGCTTTATCAACTTATTGTCAAATGACAATTCAATATCAATAACTTTTTGTGATACAAACTTTGTTTTTGCGGATTAAATGAAATAAGCCAATCATTTGCCCATGCACATATCTAGTTTCCAAATTTTCTGTTCATATCATGACTGTATTAGTATTATAGAGTTGTATTCCTGTAAACTAGCAATTTAGATTTGCTTGAAATAATTAATTCAGCAATTTAAGTGGAAGTTAAGGATTTTCGGTTTCTCTATATCTCTGTATACATTTCTTGATCTCTGATTCCCTGTAAACATGTCTATTACAAAATACACTTCTCTGAAATATTGATTTCATGACCAAATATTTTTGTAAAACGTCTTATCTAATTTAGTATCAATAGATTTTTAAGATCAGGGATATCATGTTATAATCTGCATTCTGAAGGGAGCTATGAATTATATGAAGGGATCTATGAACTATTTGAAGGGAGATTTTAACTATATGAAGGGAGCTATGAACTATATGAAGGGAGCTATGAACTATATGAAGGGAGATTTGAACTATATGAAGGGAGCTATGAACTATATGAAGGGAGCTATGAACTATATGAAGGGAGCTATGAACTATATGAAGGGAGCTATGAACTATATGAAAGATTTGAACTATATGAAGGGAGTTATGAACTATATGAAGGGAGCTATGAACCATATGAAGGGAGCTAAGAACACAGCCCATTCAGGAGTTGAAGGACAATAATCCAGTGTGACAAATCCCCAGCTCCAGAACCAACCACGGTTCCTATTGTCCATCTCAAACTAGCCATTGTTCGTCAAGTCACATGAAAGGAGCTGAAAATGTTGTGGCATTGTGGAATGTTTATTTAAAGTTTAAAATTCAAAACACAATGAACCGTTTCTGTTTACAATCTGCATTTCTTTGTTTTAACTGAAACGCAATTGAAACAAACATGGGAAGACGAGACGGAGGTGTAGAAATCTGTAGTTCCAAACTTGCTGGACATGTGGCGACCATACCTTATATTTGATTACCAAGACTGAGCATGTGCTGTATGTCGAACTTCCTGTCACCAACAACAAGAGTTACCCCTGAGTAGGTAAAAATTAGGCCAAAATACATTACTCAAATGGTTATATTAATATTTACCAGGTCTAGATGCACTTTGAAAGAAATAACTGAATGAAATAGCAATGCTTAATATCAGGATGAGCAATTCGGCGAAACATCTTTCCGTACGGAGTATTCCTGATGAACCTTCTTTTGGACAAGCCTACAGTATTTGCTTCTTGTTGTGGTTTGCGTGTTGTTACACTCTACCTCTGTCATGTCATGTCTATTATGTTTTTATTGTAGGTTTTGAAGTAAAGGCGTCATGAATGTCAGCTATGGTTATATAGTTTCAAGAGAGTAGTGATGGAATCGGAATGCCATTGTCCTTAGAATGGTTAAAGGCAAAACGTGTATATTTTGGATTAAAGAGGGTGGAGATGTAAATAAAGATTTCTTTCTGTAACTGATGCTCTTATCAACTAGTTTCATGTCACCACACACAATATGGTAGCACTTTCCTCTCTAACATGTATGTTTACTAAAAAATTATTGTAATCTTAATGAGTTTCATTATCCCCTGGACAATAGATATTCACAAATCAAAAAATATCTTTACATATTTCATGACAAATGAGTAATTAATGATTAATGGAAATGTAATTTGAAGAAATCTAAGAATTTGAAAATGTGTTAAAGTCTCCAGTCTGGACTGGGTATGGATAGAAGACATTCTCAGTCCATTTTGATTTCATATAAGAAATACATGTCATTTAAATGGTTTTCAAATATCACAATATTATACACTATCTGTAAAGATACAAAATCAAGTCCATTGCAGTTTGGAGCCAGAGCACGCCCCTATAGCAATGCAGACACCAGGATAGGTTAACCACTCAGCCACCAGGACTTGGCTTTTTTTTAAAATGGGACAAAATGATGGTTATTATATTGTAGTTGATATGATTTTAGGAATCAACGGCTCAATAAAGTCCAATGTAGCAATGATCACTGTCTTGTATGAAATCTCAGAAAAGATCAAATGATATCTTACTTCATTTATCTTCGTAATAGTGTTTTCACTGCTTGCCAGAAAGTATATCAGGAATTACAATGACAAATACCACATTGTGAATACACTCAGAAAAACATATGCCAAATGTTGCAAAATTCGACCTAGAGAAAGTAAAGAATTTATTTGATATATATGTTTTACATTTGTATGTTAAACAAACTTAGATTAGCACTCTTTCATAAAAGCACTTGACCTACATGGCCATGTGAATTTCAGGGCTTTATTTAGTATGTAAATATGTTTATTTTCCGCAGCCTGCTCCCACTTCTGATGGCACTCTCTGCTCCTACTGTTTGTATGGGGATCTACACACATGCGCCAGATTGGTCATTCAAATTCTCACCAGATCTACACAAATACCTCCCCCATGCCTGACATTTCCAACATTCAAACTCTTGAATTCTTTAAATTTTCCTTGATTAGCATTTTAGTTGGTCAGTAGGGCAATGACATAAAGGTCTTTGTTTATAAGAGAATTCTCTGCAACCCAATGAGAGGTAAGTTCCTGAACAATTATGAGAGTATTTAATAGTTCTGCCATTATCATGATATGATAATGATAATAACAAAGAACTAGAAGCCAAATCCATAAAATGGTCCATAAACTTTTGAGTCATCATATGGTAAAAATGCTAAAACCGAAGTGTCAGGTTGATTAATTCGGAAACAACTTCATGAACTTGAAGTACACACTATTTCCTTGTACAACCCCATATTTTCATTTCTACAACAACCGTTCACCTAAAGGGTTCCATTCAAAGTAAAATTTAAAAATTAATGTTACTATGTCAACCCTATACTTCCCCATATACGAATTTCAAGTCTAGGTAACTGGCAAAACTTTCTAACCAAATCTAACCCTTTCACATTCTCTGCAGTCAAATCTTCCCTTCGGAAAGTGTTGAGGGCATTTTTGCCCAAAGGTAGTTGAGTCCTTGTAAGAAGGTCCTGCTGCAATGTATTTCAGATTTGGGGTATATTTGAGGTCACACAGTAATACAATCAATTCAAATGGAGTGGAGCAACACTGTTGTAAACATCATAGTTCATGTAGTTTGATAGTTTCATTAGCTATATGATATGGCTGGGTGATATGTTTTATTTCTAGTTATTACAATTGATATGATAACTATAACATGTCATGTGACTCTTAAATATAATATTTGTCTGTCTGTCTGTCCGTCTGTCTGCAAATGGAGTGGAGCAGTTGAGATGAGAGTAGACCTCACAAACTGACTGCTGTGTAGGTGGATAAACTTAATTAGGAAACATCAGTGCTTGTGTCAATACCAAAGGTCAGAGCATGTTAACACTCAGATCTGAATAAAATCTTGATAAAACACCTTGATATAAGTAGAAGTGCTGATTCTCCTGCAGGGTTATATTTAACACATGTTAATGATATATAAAAGGTGATTTTTAAATGGCATCATTGCCATGTTCTTATTTTCGTAACAATGTTCTTAAAATCATTGACCTCAAAATATATACATGTATGTACTGGTAATATGTGTAACATGCATGTATTAAAAAAATTTCAATGTTGGTACTTCATTATTTATATGACAAAATTTTTGCTAAATCCTATTAATTAAGTAAATTCTTATCATGATTTTAATAACAACCAAAAATTTCTTATTCTCTTAAACAACTAGATTAATCTTACATGAAAACACATCCATTGGAAAGATACATATATATATAGGATGAACCTAATAGTTTTTAAAAATGGAAATAAACTTACTTTTAAATATACGAGATCGTGAAACAGCTTTTAGCCTAGGTACTCTTTACAAGAAAACAAGACACACACTCTTAAAAAATAACGCAAGTTTTGTTTTCTTTAAATAATTTGACTTTTTTAAACAACAAAGGATTCATCTTTTTACAATATATGAGATAGAGATGATGAAAGAGATTTAATTTTTTTACAAAAACACAACATTTTCAAAATCAATTTCGACAAAATTGTAAAAAAGCATGGATATTATTTTGGATTAGACTGTCAAGGGAAATGATTTATAATTTCTATGCTGTAAGATGATACATAAAATTACAAAGAACTGCCACATACTTAAACCAAGTGCACACAAAAAGCATATCTAGCTCACAGTACCTTCATTGTCATTTTTTCCTAAAAGCCATTACGAGCTTCATGAAAGATGGAAATGTGTTATGCAGGGTTTAATGCTAATCCAAGAGGAACTTATCACATATGTTATGATTTCATTACCTTTGATTCAACTTTTTCATCCTCACCTTCTATAGAAAGGATTATGTTTAGTGTTATTGCATGAAGCTGATGATATGAAGACACCAAAGAGACAGGGGGCCTGTATTTACAATGTTTGCCTTGGTAATAATGTAAAGGGATCATACCAATGGCTTATGTAAAAAGATAGCATGAATGTCGTACAGATGGACAAAATGATAATTTGATGATTTAATATGATAGCTGTTCACCAATTTGTAGACATCCCATGTGTTAAAACGCAGCCAAGAGATTGTTTAAAGTTAAAATGTTACTCGTGTTATCATTTATCAATTCAGATTCAAATTCTTTATTACTTTTATCTTTACAGATAATCAGTACATAGTAAATACGGGAATTGGTTCAGGTGGATTAAGACTATATAATGATTATAATAGGTTATGTGAGGGAGAGTGTACAGAAAAATCACTAATCGCTAACAATCAGTTCATTCCTTAAATAACTAGCTTTATAAATATTTCCTAGGTACAGAGTTCTTTAACGTTTTTACTACTTAATAGTTGGATAAGCTTAAATAAGGAAGGACAATACAAGAGTACTCTACTGTAGTCAAAGACAATTTGAGGTAAAATCATCAAAAATATGACTCTTGATTTTAATAACACTAGGATTCTCTACCTCAAATCGAAGAGCCTATCGACATTCATGATGAATTGTGGTATTATAAAACAACACTGATTACATTCCTTTTTAAGCTCATCAAACAATTAATACTTTCAATAATAGAAAGTCAAATTGCTTGACAGACAAAGAGAATAAAAAAAGACTTCAAATATCTATTCTATGGGAGAACACAAAACACTGTTGTTTTACCCTTTTTTTCCCTTGAAAATATTTTGCATTATAAACAAGTTTATTGTAAAGACATGAAATGTAATCCTTGATCTGTAAAGCCCTTCTTCCCATTGATAAAGACCCACAATGGTCAGTCTGTGAAGAACCTAACTTAAATACACAGGGAGATTAAGAAGATCTTGCCTTACACAAAAGTCACATACTTGATACAAGTTGTCTCCAAACCAGCGACAACATTCATGTTACTCAACTATGTGAATGATACATGCATGAAATAACAAGCATAACATCCGTGAAACAATGTGGAACATAAAATATATATGTGTGAAATCAAAATTATTGTTCATTTTCATGGTTTGGATTTTATGCAATGAATAACTTTTACCTTCTATTTAGAACATAAAAACATGCATTACTATTTGAGCTCAATACCTAGGGTGGGTTATTTTTTCTTGATAGTCAAGTAAACTAACATTTCTAAATACTGTTGACCATGGCCACTGTCACAATCATCTGTTTGATTAAAGATCAAATTATGTACGAAAGTATTTGTTTTATCACTTTATAGTTTGTTGAAAGCAGACTTATATGAAACATTTTCATTTTTTTACTTCAAGCATGAATGAAACAATATATATAGATTATTTATGGTTTGTTGAAAGCAGACTTATTTGAAAATTTTCATTTTTTTTACTTCTTGCATGAATGAAACAATGTATAGTTGATATCTGATGACAGAAATTTAAAATAACTTATCTACATCTACTAAAACAGATAAAATCTATGTAATATTTTGTGAAATATTGAGACATTATGTTTATAAAGGAGCACTGGAAGATAAGGGCCTGATGAAAGAAATAATTATCACTAAAAAATGTATGAATTTTTAAAACAATGTATAAATCAATATCTGTTGGTTAACACTATTTCATATCAATGTCTGGTGAATGTTTAGTTTATTTGCTTGTAGAAATATTGAATATAAACTATATATATCACCTTACCATGTTGCGCTATACAATGTGTAACTTCATGTTTGTTATACAGTTTATCCTTTAAGAAACAATGCATAATAATGTAGTTGTGTGGTCAACATAATATCATTGTCGGGGGACTCTGCAGTTTACAAGGAGAGAAGATATGAATGGAGGCGCCACTCATTCAGAAGGAGAGACAAGAATGAAAACAGACACTATCTGTCAACATTGAATGGACGCTGTCGCCATTTTTTATCAGCAGGATTACGTAAGCTCACCTCAGTCGTCTTTGAAGCTATGTAGGAGCTGTTGACCTGTCTGTCAAATATCCTCCTTGATATTATTATCGTGTTCATTTCTGGCCTCTTTGATCCCCTTGATAGGAACTGATTTGAGATTGTCTGAGCTTTTTTTTGTGAGACTTATTCAACGGACTATTGGCAGATCACATGCATTCAAAACTCATGAATGAAATGGATTATGGTAATGTTCAAACCTCTGAAAGAAACTAAGAAATGTTTTTAGTCGTTGTTATACAGTGCACATATGTCTGAAAGTTAACAAACTTGATAAAATAGTTTCACTGTTATAAATATTAAGATCTTCTCTTTTATTTGAATTATGACAAAATATAATTAAACACTTTCATAATTTCCTCTCTAATTTCCATCTCCCATTCCCTTTCTGATGAAAAGCAATGCTCCATGAAAAACCCCTGACCTACCAATGACAGTAATTCTCACAACAAATCATGGATTTTTCATTTTTGTTAAAAAGGTATGATTCCTGTGAATTGAACGCTGAAAATTATCATAATTGACTGTTGAATCATTCCAGGTGCTAAGTTACACCTAATATTATTTTCTAGATAAAGATCTCTCTCACTAATTCACAATCAACTTGTTCCTCCCTGTCCTCACGCCATCAATCCCTCCATATTCAATGACCAAAGCTTCAACTCACCTAACCAAAGTGACCTCCCGCTTCAAAATTATTTTTCAATCCATCTTAAATTTTAGGTCTAGAGTGCTATTCTCTCAATTGATCCCCAAATTTTAAACTATTCACTATCAAGGTATCCAACACAATATCCCCCTTCAATCCTGCCTCATTGAAACCACAATTTAACCCATACCTAACCATAGTTATAACCAGCCCTTATTTAAGAAATAAAGTTCGCTCTACCCCAATGTGTTTTGTAATAAAGTATAGTTTTGCCCTGAACTATTATAGTTAAAGCACGAGGACGGTAGTCCGAGTGCTTTAACGTTATAATAGTTCAGGGAAAACTATACTTTATTACAAAACACATTGGGGTAGAGCGAACTTTATTTCTTTTCTAAGATGCTAAAATAATCTATACGGGGAACACTATGATTTTAATCATCTCGAAATAAAAAATAGTGTTTACATTGCTCACATTAATAATCCATGAACAGGGCTAACTGTTCGCTATTCCAAGTATGGAACTCAACCCCTAGTTTAAGACGACATTTAGTTGGTTAAAGCTTTGATTACTGCAGTTTTGCACTTAAACTTTTTCATTTATTCAATTTTGAATTATATTTTCTTCTTATTTTATTCTTTAAAAACTTAAACAAACAAATTAACAAATCTTGTTTTTAAAAAAACCCCTTTACTTTTACAAACTCGTGTCGTGCAATTATGCAGGGCTTATCACGTGGTTAACATTCCACAAAGAATTATGGGTATTGTTTGTTTTGGAAGCGTGATGGCGGACTGGATCCGGACATCTATTTTTTTGCTGCTGTCATAAACGTTGAAGGTGATGCTTTAGTCTCTTATATAAGCAGACTGTTGGGGCTGTACACCTAGAATTACTTAATTATTAGGTTGTCCATATCTCATTGAACCTGGTAGAGACGGTTGACGTGAACCAACGTCACAGTCCCACGGGGCGCCGTGACCTAACGTGAAACAACGCGGTCACTCGACGGGAGACAAGCATTTTCTGTCCATTCTTCTTTACGGTAAATAGAAATAGATGATTCGAAACTTGTCTCTATTAATAGAAACATTAATACGATTATGTCGTTAGACCTTGATAGGGGTTCTAACCGCTAGGCATCTTAGAACACCTCTTACTAACTCCCACCTCCAAACCCTCATTTCAAACCACTCCTTTAAGTTATAAAGCGATCACAGTTTTACAACCTCAGCATTTTCTATTTAGAGGATTGCGACAACTGTTTTAGGTATTCTGGAGGACTGGAAGCTTTAATAAAAGAGGGTTATGTTGTGACTGCAAACAGCCCTGTGTTGTGGCTGGATCTGCTGAATGAATTATGCAAAGTTGAAGAGAGCAGCTCCACCGGTGAATGGACACCCGGAGCTAACGACCCAGAATTAAGTGTTTAGGAGTAGAGACTTAAGCTTGAATGGGTCGAAAACAAACTTGAATGACACCATTTGACAGGAATGACTTCACACAGTTGTATAAGAAACCTGATGGGAATAATATTAGCAGGTAGTTAAATAGGTAAGTTATATATACTTCTGTGTCTGCACTCTACCTGCGTGTTACTTGGATAAAAATTGTGCATGTCTTTAAGAGTTTATTATTGCATGATCGTCACAGGGATTGTCAGATGTAGTAAACAAATTATACACATATAAGTCATAGAGGTTGACCTCAAATTCAACGCAAATTTAAGAGTACAATGTTCTTTTTAGATCTTAACTGGGGGTTATTTTATTGGTATTAATGTAATGTAAGGGATTGGGATAAACTTGAAAAAGTGTAATAATGTTCATATACAAAAACCATAAATATAAGCACCGAAAGGATTTACTGTGACCTAATTTCAACAATTGAAAATGAATGAATAAAACATACATCAATAACTTTTTATCATCCAAGTGATTTAACAAAGAGTCATATCACCAGTCTAGGTTTGTTACTGAAGGTATTATGATCCCAACTGCAACTTTTATAAAATCTAAGAAATAGGAGAAGTCACAGTCAAGGATGTTGATAATCATTGTTAACAAAAAAGAATCATTTATCAAATTAGTTAAACGCTGATTTGCATTATTCAAGAATAGGAATGACACATGCTTTGAATGGAGTACCGAAGTACCTGTGTCAGCCCTTGAACACATTGTTCACTGTCAGTAAACTGAAAACTATTCAACATTCTATAGATCATTCAAAATTAAGAAATAATGTGATCAAGACAACTAAAGATAGATGTTGCGCATACTTTAAATCCACACTGTTAAAGGGAAACCCAAGTGGAGATGATACACATCTGACAAGAGGCTAAGAGCAGCGAGAGAGTGAACATTCCTAACTTGGTAAATGTTACGATTTCTTAGCTAGCACACCTCAGGGCCTACACCTCAGCAGCTACACACAGGGCCTACTGCTCAGCACCTACACCTCAGCACCTACACCACAGGGCCTACTGCTCAGCACCTACACCACAGGGCCTACACCACAGGGCCTACTGCTCAGCACCTACACCACAGGGCCTACACCTCAGCACCTACACCACAGGGCCTACACCTCAGCACCTACACCTCAGCACCTACACCACAGGGCCTACACCTCAGCACCTACACCACAGGGCCTACACCTCAGCACCTACACCTCAGCAGCTACACACAGGGCCTACTGCTCAGCACCTACACCTCAGCACCTACACCACAGGGCCTACACCTCAGCACCTACACCTCAGCACCTACACCACAGGGCCTACTGCTCAGCACCTACACCTCAGCACCTACACCACAGGGCCTACACCTCAGCACCTACACCACAGGGCCTACACCTCAGCACCTACAGCTCAGCACCTACACCTCAGGGCCTACACCACAGGGCCTACTGCTCAGCACCTACACCACATGGCCTACACCTCAGCACCTACACCACAGGGCCTACTGCCCAGCACCTACACCACAGGGCCTACACCTCAGCACCTACAGCTCAGCACCTACACCTCAGGGCCTACACCACAGGGCCTACTGCTCAGCACCTACACCACATGGCCTACACCTCAGCACCTACACCACAGGGCCTACTGCCCAGCACCTACACCTCAGCACCTACACCTATGTTTATGTAGGCCTCAAAAAGCAAAATGTGAAACATCTTCAAGAGAGAGGATCTATGGTGAATGACAACCTGACACACTCATTACTTTACAAGCTTTTAGTATTTCATAGTTTTACAATTTGCTCCCTCAAGAAATTCAAATGTTTTAGAAACATTGAAATGAGAATGTTATTTCTGTAGCCAGCCAGTAGCCAACCCAGATCATTCCATTTTTTATTAGCAATTCTGGATGGTCTATTCAGCAACCTAGGTGTTGACTTTGTTTCTGCTTATAATTTTTTATCCTGTCATGTTCCAGTGGTCAACTGTAGATTGTTACAAAGTCAGGAGCACCATAAGACTTCCTAAGAACCATATACTATTGACATGTTCCATTATGCTGCATGCTTTTAACAATGACATCCATATCTCAACACTGTCAAGAACATTTTTAATAAAGACAATATATAAAAAATTAATAAGAAAACAGTAACAAATGATATTCCTTCATGCAAGAATCAATGATGTTGTCTGGTTCTTGAAGAAGTACTGCAAGTATCTAGGAAGGGAGTATGATAAGGATGCAAGACTTTGACACTATCTAACAACATTACTATTTACTCGAGACAAAAATATGAAATATTGCGGCATAAAAACCTCGATATCAGGCCTGTAAGCAACAATCCTTGTTTTAGTTCCAGCCTGAAGAGGTATAAAAATGATAGTGCACCATAATATGTAGGGACTGTGGCGAGCTAACCAAATTACAATTTACTGGAGCCACAAAACAAATTTATGCACAAAACTGTGATCTCCAGCCTGTAAGCAACAATCCTTGTTTTAGTTCCAGCCTGAAGAGGTATAAAAATGATAGTGCACCATAATATGTAGGGACTGTGGCGAGCTAACCAAATTACAATTTACTGGAGCCACAAAACAAATTTATGCACAAAACTGTGATCTCCAGCCTGTAAGCAACAATCCTTGTTTTAGTTCCAGCCTGAAGAGGTATAAAAATGATAGTGCACCATAATATGTAGGGACTGTGGCGAGCTAACCAAATTACAATTTACTGGAGCCGAAAACTAAATTTTATGACACAAAACTGTGATCTCCAGCCTGTAAGCAACAATCCTCAATTTAGTTCTAGGCTGAAGAGGTATAAAAATGATAGTGCATCCTAATATGAAGGGAGTGTGGCGAGCTAACCAAATTACAATTTACTGGAGCCATAAAACAAATTTATGCACAAAACTGTGATCTCCAGCCTGTAAGCAACAATCCTCAATTTAGTTCTAGGCTGAAGAGGTATAAAAATGATAGTGCATCCTAATATGAAGGGAGTGTGGCGAGCTAACCAAATTACAATTTACTGGAGCCATAAAACAAATTTATGCACAAAACTGTGATCTCCAGCCTGTAAGCAACAATCCTCAATTTAGTTCTAGGCTGAAGAGGTATAAAAATGATAGTGCATCCTAATATGAAGGGAGTGTGGCGAGCTAACCAAATTACAATTTACTGGAGCCATAAAACAAATTTATGCACAAAACTGTGATCTCCAGCCTGTAAGCAACAATCCTTGTTTTAGTTCCAGCCTGAAGAGGTATAAAAATGATAGTGCACCATAATATGTAGGGACTGTGGCGAGCTAACCAAATTACAATTTACTGGAGCCGAAAACTAAATTTTATGACACAAAACTGTGATCTCCAGCCTGTAAGCAACAATCCTCAATTTAGTTCTAGGCTGAAGAGGTATAAAAATGATAGTGCATCCTAATATGAAGGGAGTGTGGCGAGCTAACCAAATTACAATTTACTGGAGCCATAAAACAAATTTATGCACAAAACTGTGATCTCCAGCCTGTAAGCAACAATCCTCAATTTAGTTCTAGGCTGAAGAGGTATAAAAATGATAGTGCATCCTAATATGAAGGGAGTGTGGCGAGCTAACCAAATTACAATTTACTGGAGCCATAAAACAAATTTATGCACAAAACTGTGATCTCCAGCCTGTAAGCAACAATCCTCAATTTAGTTCTAGGCTGAAGAGGTATAAAAATGATAGTGCATCCTAATATGAAGGGAGTGTGGCGAGCTAACCAAATTACAATTTACTGGAGCCACAAAACAAATTTATGCACAAAACTGTGATCTCCAGCCTGTAAGCAACAATCCTCAATTTAGTTCTAGGCTGAAGAGGTATAAAAATGATAGTGCATCCTAATATGAAGGGAGTGTGGCGTGCTAACCAAATTACAATTTACTGGAGCCACAAAACAAATTTATGCACAAAACTGTGATCTCCAGCCTGTAAGCAACAATCCTATATCATTCCAGGCTGAAGAGGTATATATTATATAGTGCACCCTAATACGAAGGAAGTGGGGTGTGTATGTCCAAACTTGACATAATCCAGAACCATTACAGTGGACAATATGAAAACACTTGACAATAGGAAACACAAGTATAACAGTAGCTGTACACAACCTGAGAGGGGACAACCCAGAAAGCCATGTTTACATGTCTCCATTTACCAATACTTGTTTACACACAGTGCAGAGTGCCAGCATCTGTTTCTGCTCATACACAACTCATACACTACAGGTAGGTTATTGCTCCTGGGGAGATTTACATAGGGAAGGCATCATAGGTAAATCATTATCATTTTGAAAGCACTATTTTATGTAGATCTGCTTGGATAAGAGTAAGTAAAGTGAGAGTAGATAAAAAGGATATTGACTTCCTTCAAAGTCTGGCAAAGTAATTTTGACTTGAGTTGCTTAAAATAAACAAGATGACATCAAACTGTTGTTCATGAAATTGGGAAGGCATGATTAAGTTAATACTTAATATTAGATCAAATAATTTGCTAAAAATTTTCTATAAAGGGGACATTGAAAAAGGTGAGTATGAAAATGTTCATGAGAAAAATTAAAATGCTATTTATTTCACTTGCATGGGATATGTTTTGGTTTATTCATGTAAATAGCAGGTATAATCATTTGTCTCCCAAGTTATAACAATGGGGGAAGGATTATTTCTATTAATTCTAAAATGAAGAAGTTAAACATTGGTAAGAAAAATTGCTGTTAACAAATACATATATAGTTTTAAAATGCAAAGTTTCCACAAATAAGTTTGTAAAAATAAATTCCCAGGGAGGAATCTTATCACTATTTGCACAGAAACAAAGGTCAAAACTTTTTTCCACCCAAAAGCTGAAGAGTGCATTTTATGCTTCATTTCATGAATGAATGTTTCAGTCAATTTACAATCCTTACACCAGTGAGATGTAGTTAAGATATCCCAATAAATCCTACTGGGTCAAATTGACTCGAAGTTTTATCAACAATTGAAGTTAATTTCTTCATTTCATCATGCTGAAGACAAATTTGATAAAACTTGAGCATGTTTGTATTTCAAGTTCAAGGTTAACAACATTTTGTTTTAAATAGATTGCTATGGTTTTCGAAAATAACTTTATCTAAGATAATGAAAGAAATTAAAACACTTATAATAGGAAATGAAACAGTTGTCATATAAATACAATTTTTTCATCTTTTTTATTAATCATGTTCTCAATAAATTTTCAAAATAATTCTGAAAAAAAATCAGATTACTTATGAACACAACTTACAAACATTACAGTTTTCCTATAAGTAAACATCATGTCACAATCAAATCTCTCTCTTGTTGCATTAAGTGTTACAAATTGTAACAATGTTAATCCATTTCATAAAAAGGAATCTAAATGTTTTATGAATTAAGGAAAACTAAGCTAAAGAACAATAAAATACTTCCTTATAAAATCATCGATCTAGAGATTCAGGATAAACAACACTTCAAATGTTCCATTCCTGATCATGTAAACCAGTGATTAATTTCAAAACATTTTGATACCATAACTGAAAATATTTGGGGAAACATCACTAATTAGGACAGCAAATCTAGAAAAGTAACATCCTTTCCTGTATATCTCTTGGGAACCATCATTTCCTTTATCTACCAGGAGCAGAGCAGCCAGCACTCAAAGGTCAGTGGTTGTTGTCAAACACTTGTCAAAACATTTAGGCATTTTATCATTAACTGCCCAAATAAGTCAGAAATAGCCAGACCTTAGTTAAATGCCATGGCAGTATGCTTCCACTAATCTTGCAGGGTTAGATGCTAGATAGCCTCCCTGGAGGGCTAAGTGATGTCCCTCAGATCTGCTTCCTCCCCACAACCAACATGAAACAATATTCCTACAAGAAACTATATTTTCACATGTAACAATAACCTTGAAAAGTGACACCGATACAAGAAAAAGTCCAATATAAGAATTTCGCATTGGATGCCTAGATTGCAGGTTAAGAGACTACAACTTATCAACATGCTTGAGCATTCTTATACTAATACTCTCATGTCAAGATTTGCCCAACAATGGTCAATCATCTTGGAGTTTTTCTGCTGAAGTTGAATAACATAATATTATTGAAAATAAAGTTATTATCATCATCCCATCTGATGAAAGAGTAATCATATACTTTGAAACGTAATGAATTTCACAATAAATAAGTTGTTATCAAGAAAATCTTGTCTTTCCAATTAAAACTAGTTACTTCAATTATAAACAAATTGACATTTGCTGCCAAACAGCTATCGTCATATCCATCTTGCATGTTCATAGATTTATTTTGGAGGCTTTATGTAACATGGATGCTTTGAAATATTTAATTAAAATTGTTTATATAACATGGATACTTTGAAGCATTCAATAAAATTTTTTATGTAACATGGATACCTTGAAGCATTCAATTAAAATTGTTTATGTAACATGGATACTTTGAAACATTCAATCAAAATTGTTTATGTAACATGGATACTTTGAAGCATTCACTCAAAATTGTTTATATAACATGGATACTTTGAAGCATTCAATCAAACTTTTTATGTAACATGGATACCTTGAAGCATTCAATTAAAATTTATTATGTAATATGGTTACTTTGAAACATTCAATCAAAAATTGTTTATGTAATATAGTTACTTTGAAACATTCAACTAACACCAAAGATTTATTCTTCAATGGGTCCTTTAGGATTAAAGTATTGCTAATCTCTTCACATTCTGGAAGCCTTTGAAATTGATTTTGTATAATATGAATTGTGTCATCTTGATGTAAAGGAATAGTAATGATATAGATGAAAAGGCAGATAATAAAAATTAAAGAATCTTTCAATCCCAAAGAGCAACGCATCTAAGCGCTGATGTTCCTTTGACAGCAAGGCTCTTAAGAGCATTCAGAAGTTTTCTACATCTTTCTTGTACGGTAATTGTCGCCATTGTGTTATACTTCCTGAGCTAAACCATTGCTGTTGTTTATCTCTGGTAAGGTAGCATAAATAAGTTTTTAACAATAATAAAGTGTATTTATATTGCGCTACTGTCCATCGAATCAGTTGCTCAAAGCGCAGTTCCAGTTCCTATTAGTAATACTTGGAGCAGAGAAGAGTTTTCAGTTTTGACTTTTTTGACAGCTAAGGAAGAGGAGTTCTTGATTCCAAAAGGTGTTATCCGGAAAATACTGCTGTTTTCTTTGACATCACAGAGACATCATAGAGACATCACAACCAAATGTCAAAGCGATTGAACACTGTAACATGATAAACAAACATAACAAGAAGGTCATGAGGAAAACAAACATCACAAATCACTTTCCCAGGCATTCCTGAATGATAGTGTAACTAGATTCCACAATATAGTGGACCACAACATGGACAAGAAAGACTGATTATCAACAAGACGCCTCAGCTATTCAAAAAATGGGAATGTGGATGGTACATTTACAACTTGGCACACAGGGCAGATAGCTGACAAGATCTACATGACCACCAGATGTATACAGGAAAGGTTGATTGCTAGAAACCATAACCTAATAAATTCCAGAGATTGGCTAAATGGCAGGGGAAACCAGCATTAATACCACAAGAAACAGAGAACCACAACAATTTACACGAGAGGCTGATTAAGTTATTGGTAAGCATTACCTTGTAAATTGCAGAGACAATCCACATTGCAAGATGGTAGGTATATTAACACATGGCATGCCTGGGAAAGCTTGGATGACCAACGCAACATTTAAACATTGCTTACTCCCCCTAATAAGACCAACAGTGTGTTTTGACCTTTCGGTCATGAAATGTTCACCATGTTTTTCTTCCATCAAGAAAAACAATTATTTGTACACAGACTGCTTTCAATTTATGCTGAGGAGGCCAAAGGGTTGTAGGTAAGGAAAAAGCCATCACAAAACAAGAAGGTGCTTGCTGCTGATGAGGTCACAGTGTGGCATGAGAGTTATCCCCCTTGATGGCACTTCCTCCATAGGAAATTGCTCAGAAACATCTGTACATTCTTTCTTTCATCCTTGACCACCCAGCCTTGTGTTTATATACAACAGTAAACTAAAAAATATACATGCTCCATAAAAGCAATTCCTCCAAAAGAGTAGATATATACTGACCCATAAATTGGTGGCATAAAGCCATTTACCTATTTGCATTCAGACTTAATTCTATCATTCTTCCTTTTTATCCTATTGAGTTATTAACTCAATGTTTTCTAATTTTTTTACCAATGACCATTCAGGTCATGAATGATGGTTGATTGGGCAAGGTGTTGGTTTGGTCAATGGTTGGCTATAGTGGTTTGACTCTGAGGGTGTGGCTTTCAATACTTAAGGACTTATCTCATAAAAATACAAGAATTTGTACTATTTCAGACAGTGTGATCCCGAATACCAAAATGTTACACATTAAATTAAATGTCTCATCCTTTTTGTTTTATTCATGAACAATGTTACAAACAATCTAGCGTTTGGGAAACAATTGAAAACTTGGCTATTCTGACCACAACAGTGTTGACCTAGCTATTGTGGTATTGTAAAGCATTGTTTCAGATAACACACACAGAACAAGTGGATCATGCTATAAAAAGAAAAAGTACATTGAGAGTGTAAACACAGAGTCACATGTCCCTTCCGTATTAGAGACATCGACATGGTCCATCTTAATATGAACAAAGTATGCAGCAAACTTCATGAGAGCTGACATTAGTATGCAAAAGATCTTTAATTCTCTTTGTAAAATCTAATATCAATACCATAACAATCACTTCATTAATTTGACATTGTCCTACATATTAGAACATTGATGGAGGAAAATACCTTTTTAGCTAAAAATGAATTACAATGTTACAAAGAGTTTTTTTACCAAAACACTGTGACACATTGCAAAAGAACGACACCTTTGTACATTAATCAACAACCAACATTACTGCATGCTCTCACAATCATGACTAGCTTCAGATGAAAGTTTTCAACAACAGAATAAATTTTACTGGAAGTATTTGAGGTTGCTATGTATGGACATGATTTCAAAAAGTTAATTATTGTTTATTTAAAACTAACAGGGGAAGTCAGATTTTATCTTTACTCTTTGCGATTGTAACACTTTTATTTAACATCAAACAATCTTTTCAAAATGATTCCGGAAAGAAACTGTTTTTTACAGTAAGAAATTCTTGGTGAAATGAATGATTTGTATAGCCACAATGACATGTAAAACTAAGAAACTATCATGCTCAAATATGAAAGCTCCTGAGAAACATTTCATGTTTTCATTCATTCCTAAGTGAATTGCAACATGCTAGCTGCACGACTGTGAAGTGCCCCATTATAAGTGCACTGAGAGAGGAAAGTATTAACGATGTTTGATTTCCTGAACCAGCCTCCATGAGTAACAACTTGAGTATGGACACACTGTGGAATTTCTCTTGTTGATTATGAGTTTGTTTCCTTCATACAAACTGTATAACGATAAGTTTACATTCTTATATATTACCCATGAAAATCACATGTGCATGCACTGCTGCTCCTATTTTAAATATATCAAATAAGTATTTTGAAAGATTTAGAATTAAAATTTTTCTTGAAAATCAAGTATTTTTGGAAAAGAAAACCTTAGATGCAACTAGGAAATAAATGCAGCAAATCAAAAACTCAAAACATTATTTTTGCAGAGATGATGATTTTACCAAAAACATTCTTACCAGCAAGCTAACCTCAAGCACTAAAGGTTTAGCCCAAGAAGAAATTCTTTTTGCAAAGTCATATTGGTTAGCAATTTACAGAGACACAACGAACATGAGCCAATCAGCATACAGAACACGGGAGAATGGTGTAGGTATAGGGGACACATAACACTCAGCTTTACTTGTGATCAGAATGTCTCTTGTAATGGCAACTAAGGGAAGGTTCAGTGACTAAATGAAAACTGTTAAACGCTAAAACAGAGACAGGTGATATGCATATGGCTTTGATCCCATCTGGAGACCGGATAATCTCTTGCTTTCAGATTTACAACAACCCCTTGAGGTTCCACCTCAACCTTAAAGAAACTTTCAACTACACTGAGCATCCCTGTGGAGCTTCTTTGAATGTAATCCTGAGATTGTGGAAAAATCTCTCTATAGTAATAGTTGTGTCTCTGCAAATATCGTGGGCGAGTTTGCTCCTGCGGTCGCTGTTAGCATTCACATTGCCATGACGATGAGAAATGCGAAGATCTGCAGGCTAGCTCCATGTAAACGCGAGTTAAACCCTCCCTCTTCCTGTTGCAACATGGCGACAGACACGTTTACGAGTTGGCATCCCACGATCATTCAGTAGGTACAGAAGTTGAAGTATTTGTGCAACTTGTCGTATCAAACTAAATGCAGTTTTGAGTCAACCCAGACAGAGATGTTGTATGTTTTGAGGTGACTGATCAACAGCATTCAGGTAACACCTCAGTTCAATTCAGGATAAGATAATCAGTAGGAGAATCAAGAGCATGTTTTACACATGCATGGTACATTGAAGTCAACATAGAGATGTTGATGCCTCTCTCTCTGATCAGTGATTTCCCTTTAAAGGCATAAAAACTGTAAAGAATAGTTGGTTTAGAGAAAAGCACCTGTTTTAAAGTGTTATCAGTGCTATCAAACTTTAGAGGGCATAACTCTGCTAGGAATAATTTTTGTAACTTGACAAAAAAAACAAAGCTCCTTCTACTCTCAGATATATTGTCAATAAATGTAACATCCCATAGAGACTATAAACGTGTACAACATGCATCATTTCTATTGGACATATCAATATCTCTATGTATTTAACAACACTCCCAGATCTCTCAATGTTTCTATGTATGTATGTAACATCCAATGGAGACTATATTCAGCAAAAAACATATACTATCAGATATATCGTGGTGAGGAGAGGTGATATGGGTTTTAATGCCGCTTTAAGAGCATTTCACTTTTATCGCGGGTGCTGTTATTATTGAAGGGAGAAAGCCTGCAAGACCATTGTGGCTATGTATTGTGCTGAAACCTGTGAGCATTGTCTTGAACTAGCAAACCATGGGTGATACCGCGCCGAAATTCAGCGTAGCATTGCACCCAAACCTTACTGCCTGTAGAACAGTTCTCTACTGCAGACTAAGTTCCGAGCCCCTGGCGGGCAGATATATCAATGTCTCTACTGTATGTATGTAACATCCAATGAAGACTTTCAGCAAGCACCATATACCATCAGATATATCAATGTCAATTCATCAGCAGGTGCTTGTTGAGTCTCCGTAGGTAAACACAACAGTAACTAACAACTTGCATCTAGACTATAGGAGGCAGACACAGAAAAAACAATGCTGGAGACAGTTGGTTCTAGCATCACAGAGATCCAGGAGCTTGTTGGCACCATACATTCCCCAAGACAGGTGTGATGACTTAAGAAAATACATTGGTGTACAGGAAGGAAGACTATTATATTCAGACTGTATTAGTGTATATTTGTGAGAAATAACTGAACTTGTACGGTAAAGAAGAATAATTAAGTTAACACAATTTCAAATTCAACCTCATCTGTCCTTGGTACTGATTTACAGATAATGATATTAAGGAAATGATGTATTGACACTAGAGGCTGTAGTTCATCATCTTTTCAATCTTTGATCTATCTCAAACTTTTCAAAATTCAAACAAAAATGTTTTTTTAAAAACATTTGTAAGTTTCATTTTCTAATAGACATTATAAAGAGTATAATATCTAATATGTGCTGATTAATCAGTTTTTATATACACAATATTAAATCGACAAGTTAGAAAGCTACCCTATACAACTACAAAGACAAAAGTTGTATTCTGATATGCCTAAGTTAATTGGCCTTCTTGAAGACTCGATCAATCTCCTACGATATCCTTGATATAAACAACAAGTCATGTACTACAAGACTTTGATAATAAGTCTTGTATTATCTTTCACTAAACCTATTTCACAATGACAACAAAGCATGCAAGTTGATTGACAGCCATGCAGATTGAATTGTGCGAGAGGATTTCAATATAAGTTGTCTGTTACTTCAGAACAGCATGGTTTATCAAAGTCCCAAAACGCAAGCAACTGTCCGAGTAATGTTACAACAATAAGAAATCATGTACACTGACTGAGATCTATGTAAGTCAGATAACAAGGTGAAAGGTTCCAGCAAGTATATCATACATCCCTGTAATCAACAGGTGTCTAACACCTACACCTTGATTGGGACAATGGAAGCTGTCATCACTCAATGCCTCCAATTAAACTTGTTGTCATAGTAAAAAGTTACAGATATTTTTTGTCAATAACATTTTGTATACTACAGGACATGAATGGTTACTTTGTACATATTGATACATCTCACTTTAAGAAATATTCTGACAAAGTGGTGACTTGTATGATATTCTTATATTCATACATTCTGTATAACATGTTAATACACTTATTTAAAGACTTTCCTAATTAGAATTTTGGCGGTCTGATTAATCAATCATTTCAAAGCCAATATAAGAGGCAAATTTCCATATTCACTTTCCTAAACCAAAGGGATAGTTTGCTTTACCTGGTTAAACATAAGCTATTATTTTCTATTTACAAATCAATTTCAAATTTCATGCATATTTCACATTTCACATTTCCTGAAAAAAATCTTCTCAGCTTTTCAAAAAGAAAATTACATCTGCAATAGGCGTGAAATGTACTTTAGCTATTGAATATCAATGAGTTAGAACACTGTCCCATTATCAGATCAAAGTAAAAACTCTCCTGGCACGAAGTCAGCATTTCTTTCCCACTTAGTTCTCAACCATTAAAATATTCTGAAACATTCCGCTGCAAACATCAACAAACTTTGAGAACAGAGGGCCATGTGAAGCCTGAAACACAAATCATCACGCCTTGTATTCTGTTAACAGTGAAAATTCATTGAATTCTTCATCAAAACTTTCAGTTTTATCTAAAAAGGTAAAATTGATCTCTTTCTTTTTTTTAAAAAATGTTAACATTTGACACACAAAAATCAAAACAACCACACCATAAAACATAAGGCCACCGCCCTTTGCCTTTAAACAAATATGAAGTTCTCTGTAAATGCTTTAAGAGGAATATTAATTTCACAAGAAAAATATTCTATCCATTATCTTGATAACTAATTATAGGCAGTGGTTGTTCACCGATAAATAAGAAAAATGTATACCACAAGTTCATAAGGACTTTCTTTCACTCTTTCTTCTTAAGTTATTTGAAAAATTACAAGCTTTCATAACATCAACAAAAAGAATGGAAATTTTTTTATATTTGAGATTAAAAATTCCCTTAACTTCACAATATTTTTTAAAAACAAGTCACCAAAAAATAGACCACAAAGATGGCAGTTACCAGATTTATCACTAGAATCAAATGATAAATCCAAATTAATATCGTATGTTACAATTGGTTATTGAATGTTACCTTTTTCAAGTGCATTCTTTTTTAAAAAAAAGGAAAATGAATAGGTTACATGACTACTTGAGTATCATTTGGTATGAAATATTGCAATTCACTATACAAATATCACAATTAAGACAAACATTGTCCTGTTCATAGACTCTGATAAAACGCATTTAAGCTATTGGATATGCCTAAAAATTAGAAGAATGATCAAGTTTAACAGCATTTACAAAAACTCTTTACATAACAATGACCTTAGTTGGTTCAAGCCACCTAATAGGGAAAGAGCAGCATGGGTTTGGTTTGAGATCCATACATATACCAAAGACATTTAAACTGGAACTGGAGACCAAAGCTCTTATATTCGTTGAAGGTGATCTGATATATATTGGATACATCACAAATGCAAAGGTATATTTGTTTTGACACATTTGCATTCGCAAAGCCTTAGAATAGCAATGAATGGGCAAACCCACAACATATAGCACTTTGTGAGTTATCTGGATAAACACTAGCAGCAAGTAGATGTTTTCCCTGGAGAAACTATATATTCCTTTGTATCCATCTGCTCAAACTCTCTGATTCCTGGAACACAGCTGACCAAATCTTCATTACATTCATCACAGGATGATTTATAATGTATCTGTACTTGGGTATTAACTGTTTCTTGTCATTTGAAACTACTAGTAATTATATGCTTGAAGATATATTGAAACAGTTCCCATCCTCTCTTTAGACTGAGTGGGACACAAATGATTCTGTAATATATCTATTACTGCTAGAAAAGACAGTTCACATAGCATTTAATAATTTGAAAGAGGTAGAAATTAAAGAATTTTGATAAATCACTATCTGTACATTTAGGTTATCAAAATGCAGAAGGAAATTGACCAGGATTTTAAACATTTGGGTTAAACGTATATACTTTTAAACCACATTATAATATCTGTAGATCTTCAAAATATTAATTGACTGTAAGAAATAAAAAGATTATACTTTCAAGTAATTTCATCATGTAAGTAAAGCTTACATGCATCTGACAGCATCATCAGGTCGTTATGTTTCTATATCATCAATAAAATGTGGCAGAAATAAATGTAACACATGAAGAATTCTCCAGAAAGGGAAGCAAAGCTATAAGCAAAACCACCGCAGGACTGTTGAAAGGATGGGTGCCTGCATATTCACCATGACCCCTGTGGTAAAGTCATCGACCACATGTCACCGACCACATGTCATCGACCACATGTCACCGGCAACACTGCATGGAAATTCCGAGATGTTCTGGTTTTCTATATAATGGAAAACCACAACCAGCTAAAATACACGGTGGTGAAATTTGTAAACATGTTTTAACTTTTTCCAGTAACTTTGGTTATGTAATTGAAAGCAACTTCCCCATCCGAATGCAATATGAGAAGAAATTTTTAAACTTGTTAGTACTTTTCAAAGAGCTTGAATTTTTTAAGGAATGAAAAACCAAAACAAAATGCAATGTTTATATTTGACATGCCTCTACAGTTTCTAAAGAATTTCTCCTCGAATAAAAAATTTATGTTTCATTCCTAACGTTTAAGTAAAACGGTATTATCAAAACAACTCATTCAAGTGACACAAGTAACTCTTTTACCTTCTTATGTCCTGTATGAGCTTCCTCATGTTAACCTTATCTGGAGTGTTGAATAGCTCAGTAATTGCCTAAGAATTGTGTTTTCATTATTATATAGTTTTGCACTATGTCATTGAATTAAAATTACTTTTAGTAGATACAAACTATTCCCCTTGGCTGAATTTTTAGAAAACTGCAGAGAAGAAAGTTTTTCATTAAAGTGACAAAGTTAAATAGGAGGATTTGCCATGTGAGGCTAAAGAAGTGGCAAAAGATAAATCTTCTTTGGAATTCAAACCAATGGGACAGACAGTCTGACATATTGACATAGCCATCATGCAAACAACATGCAATTGATTTAGCTTGACTTTTCTGTGTGATGATATGATTAATCTAGATGACACACACATGACACTAGTACCATTGTAGAACAAGCCCTTTAAAACACCATGATACAAGAATTAATAAATCACTATCACATTTTCCATAAAAAAAGAAATGGTATGAAAACTCCACTATAAAGAGCAAAAAGTTGGTATAGGTATGATAGACAACACAAGCACCAGCAACAAAGAATATGGACAGGAAGGACTTTGCTCATCGTTCAACCATCTATAGCTACCTAAACACTGTCTTCCAGAAAGAAACTAAGAGCAACGTCTAAGCAATCACCTCATCCCCTAACATATTGGTAATACATCAGCAACCCCAATCTAACAAAATACTGTCACAATCTTCTAAAGAACCACAAACACCAATATCTAAGTAATCACTGTGCTAATTCCCTTGTATAGTGGTTATACACCAGCAACATCTTAGTAAGTAACCCCAATCTAACCAAACATTGTCCTCATCCTTCAGTTTACCCATCTGGTGTGGAATCTTCTTCTGTGTTGGCCTCATCAGACACCTGATACACTGACATCTACAAACCAAATGGTGATGTCTGTGTACCCCATCCAGCCACTAACAACATCACCGTCACGGAACAAGCTTTGAAGCTGTATATGAAGCTCCTGGGATAAGACAAATTGCTATGTTAGATGTCGGCCCTGCCACCCTGTGATAAGCAGTAACTGGGAGAAGACTCCTATCCCATAACTCATTGATACATATCAGCGGAAAGATTAGCTACTAATCTAAATCTCATCATCTCTTCTTGGGACAATATTGGTGTCAGAATTGTTTCTAAATGCACCTCTAGTATGAAAGTTTTGTATTGTTCTATGTTTATACAACATATTTTTAATGTTTATACAACATTGATAAAAGGACCTATTCAGATTATGACATAATATGTTGAAATTCAAATAAGTTAAGTGTCATCGAACACATCAAACTTTTCCAACACTGTCCACTGTAGAAAAATACCCTCTTTATATCCAAACTCTCACTTTGAAGGCAACTACTACCGGACCTGTTCAGCTATAAAAGAATCTCCAGATCAGACAAATAGCTACGGTAGGTATCCTTTAGTCTGTCATCCAGACCCTATTGCAAAATATTAAAGGAGCCTTCTTAAGTCTAGAAAAAAAAAGTCTAGTTGCCTCAGCCATAGGTCAAGTATTGTACAGGACTCCTTTTTTATATTATTTCATACCAAATATTGAACAATACATTTTTAGTGAAATCTTTTTTTCATGGACTATACGTTAGTCTAGGTATCCTTCTGCTATCCTTCAATCAGGAGACTCCAAGAAAACTTCTATTGGTTGTTGTGAACAACCATCACTTGTTGACACAAAGATATTGTGTTTATTGATATAGTTTGATAAGTTAGAGAAGCAGAGATGAGGTCTATTGTACAACTCTTTCTACCTATCAGGAAAAAGATATCGCTTTTAATATAAACCTCCTTATCCGCTTTCAGCTTGTATTAGTATCAGTACTTGGTGTTGTTGCTTGTGGTACTTAAAGTCATTGTCTCATTTTTGCAAGGCAAATTGTAATGCATGACGGACAAATAGTTCACCAGTCACAGAAATCTTTCCCCTGACGTTTGCAACAATTTTCAGAACTCTGCAGGCATTCTAGCCCTCAATAATTAAGTTCAAACTACCCTACCCTACCCTAATATTACGTGTTTTGCGAGCGTTAGTCCTTACCACGTCATTTCGCTAAGGCCGTGACGAAGAACACATAAAATTTCCCAGCTGAATATCCAATTTAAAGAGCTAATAGCTTATCCTTTTTCAAATGCTGAAATAACAAATATGTGGTTAACTCAATGAAGAATGCATCTGTCATAAGTATCGGCGCTACAATTACTAGATTTCTGGTGTTTCGCCCTCGCGATGGGATTGCACTTGATTCGGTACCTAATCGGTCTGAAACGGCTTACGCCAATAAGCTACTTCATCCAAAACTGTAAAACGGGCATAAAAATGAAAATCTTTGCAAACGCGACAGGAAATATATGTGTTAGTGATCAGATTTTGTTCGTGAAGAATAATTAGTTCAGTTTAGTTGCCTTACAAAAATGAGACTATGACTTTAAAGTAGAAATTTCTTCTATTCTTGTATGAAATGCTTATATACAATTCACTGATGCTTTAATACATATCAAGACGAGCTCCAATTCATTGATACCATGACTGTAGTACATATCAAGACGAGGTCCTGTTGAAATTCTAACCAAGACACAAACAAATTGGATGCTGTGGACTAGGACTCAGATGCAAGCTCTGGTAACCTTTGTTATTGAGACAAGAAAAGAAGGATAATGTCCATTAACCAATTAGTCTTGATCATGATAAGGTTGGACTTTTGATCTTAATCTCATCATGATCTTGGACCCCTATGAAGCCTTCATGAATTTTGTGATCATGATTTTATGCAATGACAAGCAAATCAACCCCAAATCTACAAATACACATATGATCACTAGAGGTGGGAGTATTCTTTACTTGACCCAATCTCTGCATCTGTGACTGTGCCCGTTTTCCAATAGTACAGTCATTTGTATGCTTCATTGATTTCTATACAAGCCTATCTCACATAAACCCAAATTATAATCATTGACACCATTAACTTGTTGTAGGTTGCCAATCATGTAGTGACACCATGAGAGAAAATGTTCAGAACATTTTTTTTCTGAAATGGTAGAATATGATAGATGATATTGTATGAATATTGATATACTTTATAAATATTTCTAGATTTATCAAGTTAACAATTGATTATAATCAAAGGACATTGGAGGTTAAAAAAATGTCTTATAAAATTTTGATAAAACAATTAGTACCAAGTAATAAGATGTACTGAAAGGCACTGTACCACATTTTTCGAAAATTCTATTTCTTAAAACTTTTCCCCCAAAACACTAATTTATGCAAAATGTATTATCTTCAAATGATTAAACATTACAATCATTGAAGAAATTATCATTTGTCTAGCAAAAACTGACTCCGGCCATTTTAGTGTGAACACCTTTTAATCATTTGAAACGGGAAATGGATTTGCTAAGCTTAACCAAACTTGGTGGAAGTACTCCTTTTATTTAAAAAAAAAATAATTTCAGTTGATCAAATCTTTTTTAAATTTTTGTATGATCACATTCATCCCGTAGATAAAACGCTCCAGTGCTTTTAAAGTCTCTGACGTATCGTAGATTAATGGCTCTCAAGATTCCTGTAAGTTGTCCACTCAGAATGGTCTCAATCTAATAGACTCAGAATATCATAATTTCTTTGTGTAAATTTTCACTCAAAAAGCTTGATCATTCACTTTTAAAATCAAGTCATAAACTCATGTTAGTCGATCTTCATCAAGCATAACACAGAACAAGCACACAAAGTTTCACAACAAAACCCATTACACTTATGTTCAACAAGTGTTTGTGTATCACCTGAACAAGAAGATGTGAGTGCAACAAGCTGCCAAAAGCAAGGTGCTGTTGGTTATCTTGTCTCATACGAGACTGCACAAAAAGAATAAAATGCAGCTTTATCTTGCCCCGCCTAGTATATTGTGCCAAATAGTACTTAACCCTTTATCATACACTGCATTTCATGCTGATCCTAGCATAATCTAGATTACATGTTGCTTAAAGGTGTTTAACTGTTGCATGGCTGAAGTACTTCCTAGAAGAAACTTAGAACAAGACACTATAACATTTCTATATATATATATTATAGGATTGTATTAGTTTGATGGAGGTTAATCTTTCAAATTCAGCATCTGACAATTCAGTGATTAAGAAAAGCATGGCTGAAGTACTTCCTAAAAGAAACTTAGAACAAGACGCTATAACATTTCTATATACGTTATAGGATTGTATTAGTTTGATTGATGTTAATCTTTCAAATTCAGCATCTGACAATTCAGTGATTACCCGGTAAGAATAGCATGGCTGAAGTACTTCCTAGAAGAAACTTAGAAAAAGACACTACAGTATCACATTTATATATACGTTATAGGATTGTATTAGTTTGATGGATGTTAATCTTTCAAATTCAGCATCTGACAATTCAGTGATTAAGAATAACATGACTGAAGTACTTCCTAGAAGAAACTCAGAAAAAGACACTTTAACATTTCTATATACGTTATAGGATTGTATTAGTTTGATGGATACTAATCTTTCAAATTCAGCATCTGACAATTCAGTGATTGAGAATAGCGACATGCAATGATCCAACCCAGCTCCACCGGTTGTAGAGTTAATGCACACCCCACAGATAAGCAAGTCTGCCAATGTCATTCATAGACATTCAAATTTCTAAAAGTTTGCCCTACATTCTGAGTGACAATCTGGAATTGTGTTTTACTGCCAGAAATTCAGTGCAGACTGCAAGGTTACAAAAAATAACATTTCAAAATGTAAACAAAATTGTTTTCTGCAGTAAGCAATTACACTTTAGCTCTAGAAACAGGTTAACCTTCACAATAGGATGATTTTTAAAAACTACTAAAATATTTTTAAAAGAATGTTCAATATTAACCTGTGACAGTCTCGAACTATCATTTACAATTGCTAACAAAGATCAGAGTTTTTAATACTTTGGTAAGTTAACAAATAGAAATAATTTCTTAGCCCTTAGCGTATCACGTCTATCAGAAGAGATCAGAAATGTTAGACAATAACATGGAAGAAAAGTATGCACATCTATATACATAGCTTCCCAGGTTATTCAGTTGATACACACAAATGCTGAGTGAGGGTTGTACACGTACGGTCCATTGTGATCACTCTAGCTTCAACTACAGTTACTTAATGCAAGAAACATCACTTTTACCTTAATCAATGTAGCAAATGGTGAAAAAATAAAGAAGATCATCACTGGTTAGTCATAAAGACTTCGATTTACCAGTAACACTAATCCTTAAAAGCCTATCAAAAAATTTATTGATTTAAAAACATCAATATGAAACCTTTCAAGCAGTTTTTACCTCAACTCACTATACAAGAAATTTTACAGGTTATCCTCAATTGAAGTGAGTTCACACCAAACTTCACTATTTCAGCAGGAATCCCCCAATAATAGTTTCACCAATGACATAGTGCAAGACACTGCCGAACCTAGCAGGTGATCCCCAGGTAAGATGAGAGTTAACGAGGTGATGACCAGGTGAGGCCAGGTGTCAACAGGTAGACCACAACATTACTTGGAGTGCGCGAACAACCCATGCATATTTCATAAGGCCTTTAAACACGGAAGTCAAGCAACTGTCGATTTACTGTGGTCAGGTTATTAACACTGTCACTTGACTTACGCAACCAAAACAGACCATGCAACAGGTCCCATTTGACAGATTGTAAACAAATAATTATAAGAAGAAACGCTGGTGTAAAATTAGCTCCATAACTGCTTCTTAATGTATTTATACTTCCCAATTATGCTTAAGATGAAAAAATAGCTCGAAGCAATTAAATAAATGAGTTGTTTAGAAACAACTTAAAAACAAAGTCATTAAGTAAGTGCTTAAAAGATGCAAACTTGTACATTACCATGAGTGCAAACTTGACGACACTGCAGAGTTTCCCGTCCAGGTGTATCATCGTTACAGGTGAGATATCCAATGCCAAAAAAAATACAGGTAAAAAATCACAGATCAACAGGCCACAGGAAATCTGTCATACGCAAATGAGAGGGCATTTGGAGGGGCAATAGTTAATGGACTAATTGAATTAAGAGCTGAGGCAGGAGTCGGGACATGAAGACACCTAGCGAAGCTCCACAAGGGTTGATGTTTGATGGGCTCTGCAGTAGTAGGCTAGCTAGCTCCCGTCAGACACAATCTACTCTGCACCAAGCTTCATTGTGGGACCAGCTATGAATGAGTTCACCCTCGGCCAATCACAGCCTAAGGGTCCGAGACTACAAGAGAGGCCGTGGAGCAAGAGTGACGATATCTCCGCTAGTCCTGACCTAGCCATGTCTCGCCTCAGCGGTCCCACTCACTCTCAGTTGGTCGTCTGCTGTGGGCTGTCAGTGTCTCCGTCAGTCAGTACAGTGTGGCTGATACACTCGTAATATGGTAACTGATAACTTAGAGAAGTCTCACTCACACAGTCATTGTGATGTCACTGAAACCATCAAAATATACACAGAGAATCTGAACTGACACATGTGTAAGTGATAAATTGTATGGTTAGAGCTGAATACATTCTATGGTAACTGATGACTAATGAAATCACAGCTAATAGAAGTCTCCCCTCTAAAGATCTTATGCAGCTGATACCTTCAAAATCTGCAGAAGAATCTTAAAGGACATATTGACTAGTAACTTATAAAGTTTCAGCTGAACCAAAATGTTTGTGTCTTAACCAAATTCACTGTTGTTGAGAAATGTCTTAGCTAAAAGAAGGTCTAATCATAAAGTCCCGATAATTTTGCTGATGCCTTCTCAATAAAAACAGAGTCTGACCTGACACATTGAAGGATAAGACTGATAAATCTAAATTCAGACATTGGTTTCTTACTATAGACTGGTTGATACCCAGAGACACCAAAACTAAAGTTTCAAATAAGAGAAATATATTGCTATTCCTGGGCTGGGCTAGTCCTGCTTCATGACTGTGTATTTAAATAAAAGCCTCTAATACAGTCTAGGTCCACATTAAGCAAGTCTAGATTGACTGAATATGAAATTAGGAGCCCAAAGAAAAGAATATGTAGATGAAGGAACAGTCAATTATTAAAATATTTCATAGACTAAATTTTAGTCTAGGGCTGGGCTACACTTGTGGGTAAAGGACTAGATGGTGGTCACATGCTCCTGTGTACACACTAAGTTGCAGGTACAGTAAAGTGCAGTAAATACAGGGAAGACACCGTGACTAGATGTCCCAACTCAACAAGCTGTGAAGATGTACCTGATGATAATGTGCAAGTCACATTTAATTGCTTAAGTTGTATGTTCCTATGGGTGTTGAGCTTGAATATGAAATATGCTAGCAAGATTAACATCAATTGATTGAGGGAAAGCTGTATGAGACGCTGAGCAGCAACAAAGATGTGCATAATACCAGTGTGCAATAAGTGACTAACCTGGGTATAAACAGTGACAGACCAGGGTGTAACCAGTGTGTAACCAGTGACTTACCAGGGTATAACCAGGGTATAACCAGCTCACAACCATTGTGTTACCAGTGTTTAACCAGTGACTAACCAGTGTCTAACCAAAATTAACCAAAGTGTAACCAGCTCATAACCATTGTGTTACCACTGTGTAACCAGTATCTGACCAGGGTATAACCAGTGACTAACCATTGTGTAACCAGCTCACAACCATTATGTTACCAGGGTATAACCAGTGACTAACCATTGTGTAACCAGCTCACAACCATTATGTTACCAGTGTGTAACCAGTGTGTAACCAGTGTGTAACCAGGTCGTAACAACAGGTTACTCACAGAGCATAACCAGTGTGTAAGCCATTAGGAATCCATACATGGCAGGTAAATTACACATCTCATTTCAAGATTTATCTTAGCTCATATTATTAAATATTTGTTTGTTGCAAGCTTTTATTTCAGACATGAAGGTTCCTGTATTCTCTGCATTTTGCTTAAAGCATAACGAACTAGTAACTACTAGTTGTAAGGGAAACTAGTATGTATAGAAGAAAAGAGAAGCGTTTTGTGGCCAATTATCTCACATCTCTGATGTGCATTCTACAAGTTTGATTGAATTGTGCTTGTTGACGACACCCAATCTATGTCAAAGAGAAATTTGTATAGAAAAAAGAAGTTAATGATAATTAATGAAAGTTGTGATTATCTTTGTCCTTGTTTTTGGTAGCTTTTTGATGAATGTCCTTTGTAACTAAAGGTAAACAATCTTAAGTACTGATGAAGATTGTTTCTCCAATTCTCACTATTTCAATGTAAGGACATATTTACATACTTATCATCACTTCTAAATGTTCTTCACAGATTGAAAATATTGACTATCATCTTCAATGTTTATCACTCCACTCTCCATGATCCTCATACAATCAGTTATCTGTATTAATAATCATTTGAGTATGAATAATCTTAGGAGGTCAAGTTTCTTACGTCCTTACATTTTGTTCTAAATGTATAAAAAAAGTACTGTTATGTCTTAAAGTCCATGTTCATTAAATTACATCATTGCGCTTGTGTTTTACACATTATAATGGACACTCACACAACACCCCCTATTAGATTTGCTTCTTTTATCATGTTTTGTGTCTTCTTTGATCTTTAAATCAGCACACACAGTGAACCATATCCTTCTAAAGAGATAATGAAAGAAATTAAATATATGTTTCAAAATCAAACCCTAGGTAGCTGAAAAAAAGTTAAGTATTATTTTCAAATATCAAAACAATCAACACACACAGTAATAAGCATAAAAGCCACATAATCCTTTACAAACATTATCATACATAGATACATTTTTGTCTTTCTTGTTTACACAAACTCTTTATGTATTTTAGGCATCTAAGCAGCTTATCAACACACACAGTGATAGATACAGCGGCATTTTAACCCCCTTCCTTCTCTCTGAAGGCTGTGAAGAGAAAGTTTTTCTAGTCCTTTTTCGATTTGTAATAATACAGTATTAAAAACGGTCAAATCAACATTCCACAAACTGGTAAAGGATTGTTCAAGCTTATTTTCTTTTTAGAATTTCAAAGGTTTACTTCACTTTTGGACTGGTTAGTTTTCCAGCTTATTTTGTAAATTTTCATCATAATTATGAACTTATATATATGATATATAATTATCTTTTGAAATTCAAGAAAAGAAGTACTAACAAAGGCATAAGAATAAGATAAACATGACTCCAAAAAATGTTAAAAATCAACAGATTTATTTTATAATTTCTCCAACAACCATTCCATACATTTTATGTCAATACCGGTAACACACAAGATAGACATAAAAGCATAAACAAAAAGAAGAACAAGATTCTTATATATGATAATTGTGATAAGCACTGAAAAGATTTTGAAAATCAAAATATATATCCTCACATTTGCATCATACTCAAAACCATAAAAAAATTATTGGAGTGGGGTTCTCTTCCGACATTTCTTTCAAGGTGATAACAGAAAAACTCTCAACTGTGAAAGTTTGCTGTTTAATACATTTGTTGACATAGAGTCTGGCTGGAAAGTGTGTCAGGATTTTAAAACATAAACTCTAAGTTAAGAAGGGGCCAGAAACAATGTTGCATCACGTACTGGTCCAGTCTTAGTGTAATGGGCAACAGAAATATTTCCAGCACACACATCTATCTGGAAGTCGAAAAACATGTCAGTATGGATAAAAGTTAGAATAAGATTGTTTTAATTTGATAGATAACCAAGATAGATTTATACTGATTAATTGCCTTTTAAAACATGTGTTGATAATAACTAACACTTTAGATCTGTGTCACAATTGGGCATGAAGAAAATGAAAAGAGAATAAGAAATGGTGTCACTAAACATACAGAAAAAAATACCGTTTTTTCCCCAGAAGAAATGGAAAGCTTATACAACCAAAACCTTCATAATTGTAATAATTTGTTGTTGACAATATCTCTGCTATTAATGATATATGTTTATTGACCACAAGGATTTATTCAGGTATCTCTGCTTTAAGCACAAATCACCATTTCATGAGTTCTGTCCTTGTATAATGCTCAGCAAATGTGTGTTCTTATATGCTGCCTGAACACAAAGGAAGTTACCAACATCAATACCTGTCTCCAAAATCTGGACACATGAAGTGGGAACTGACAGTCTTGGGATGATGAGTTGACACTGTACCCACTGAGCTACTTCCCTAGTTAGCATGTTCCTGCTCGTAGATAATGGTAAGACATGCACAACACCGATTTTGAGTCTGATACAAAATGAAATACAATTCTTTAACTTTCCTATCAATTGTTTTTACAGAGACAACATAACAGAGACAAGATGTCAGTCTATAAGCTGGCTGACAATGCCAGTGGTTATTGCTGGCTGGTATGTGATACAGCTATGTGATATGGTGTAACTTCCAGGAATCACCTGGTGCTGATGAACCAACAGCTGTTTTCTGCATGTAAACAAACTTCCACTTCCTCCCTACCTATGTATGGTTGAGGGTATTCCTGGAGAATTATTCCCTGCGAATACTGCAAGGTTCTTGACTGAAAACGTTTATAATTTCATTATGGTTCTTTCACATGAAGATTACGCATGTTTCACTTTCTATATGGGAGTGTATTCATGAAGACTTATTTATCAAGAACCCTGGTTTGATTGACTTGCATCTCTTAGATATGTTTTTGAGAGGTTAATTGTCATTCTGATAAAAAACAACCAAAAAAACCAAACTCTGATTTCACAACTCATCACTGTATTTGAGTGTAGTTCTGAAAGAATATTTTTAAAAATCACAACAAAATTAATTTTGAAGAAACAAAATGCTTACATTTATGGCTAAATTTAAAGTTCATATCTCAGTATATACATCTAAAGTTTTTTTTACAGATACAAATCACCCTGATAGAGTGGTTGAATTTTTTTCCCTGTCTATACCCTGTTAGGTGTGCAGGAGGTTAGACCTGTAAAGTACTAGTTGAACATTCCTCTCCATATATCATCACAACTTGCCTTCACCCAGGCAGGTAAACCTCGTTAGTTGCCTGTATTGTTGAAACTGGCAGCTTCGCATATAGAATCAGTGATAACATCATTTCACCTTTAACTTTACAGCACTGAACACATTATAAACTTTTTGTCATGAATTTCGTAAAAAATGGGAAAACTGATCTGGCAGGCTATGTTTGAGTAAAACCTTTAACCTTTTGTTGGGTACAAGTACAATGCTCATACTTATTGATTTATTCGTTGAAAATAATCTATCAGATCAAAGGATAAAGGTATCAACATGCTTGAAAACAATACAAGAGACTGTTTTGAAATGTTCAGCTCTTGGAATTCATTAAAGAACCTTTCTTTTTTGCATATCCATTTTTTTTTTACGTTTCCAGGTAAATTCTTCCCTATGTCCTTTTGGAGAGTCACGATTCTCATGATTTCCATGATTAGCCAATGGCTGTTCTGTAAGTTGGTTTCACTTAGCTCTTTAGACTGAGATTACTGTAACCCAGAATCATCAGAATGAGCTAAGGGCACCCTTAGACTAACTGCGAAGGGCACCCTTAGATTAACTGTGAAGGGCACTCTTAGATTAACTGTGAAGGGCACCCTTAGATTAAGTGTGAAGCGCACCCTTAGATTAACTGCAAAGGGCACCCTTAGACTAACTGCAAAGGGCACCCTTAGATTAACTGCAAAGGGAACCCTCAGATTAACTGTGAAGAGCACCCTTAGATTAACTGCGAAGGGCACCCTTAGACTAACTGCAAAGGGCACCTTTAGATTAACTGCAAAGGGCACCCTTAGACTAACTGTGAAGGGCACCCTTAGACTAACTGCAAAGGGCACCCTTAGACTAACTGTGAAGGGCACCCTTAGATTAACTGCAAAGGGCACCCTTAGACTAACTGCAAAGGGCACCCTTAGATTAACTGCAAAGGGCACCCTTAGATTAACTGCAAAGGGCACCCTAAGATTAACTGTGAAGGGCACCCTAAGATTAACTGATAAGGGCATTCTTAGACTAACTTCTAAGGGCACCCTTAGACTAACTTTTAGGAGCACTCTTAGACTAACCGCCAAGGGCACCGTTAGATTTAATGTTAAGGGCACCCTAAGGCTTAAAGCTTAAGGTGGTTTTGTGCAAGTATCAACCTCCTAATCATTATGGCTATTGACACCCTACTGAACAAAAGACACACACCCTATCCACTTGAGCGATCACCTCTGTCATACATATGACTGACCGATACATGCTCTGAAAGGTGTAGATATAATGTCATTTTGCATGCTTTAATACATAGTTATCTATCAACACCATATGCCAATAATTCCACTGGTCAAGATATGAAGGACATTTCCACTGGAGCGGTCACCTTTCTCATGTTCATTCATGACTGACCACTCTACTCCCTGCACGGTAGTTATGGTATCACAGTCATATTTATCAGCTTTGTATCACTATCTATTTACTGTGCTCACCGCTGTGATAATTTCCATGATGGGTGAAGAGATGTCAAATTGGGCTTGTACAAAGCCCATCAAACACTATGTAGTGATTTACAGCTCTATAGATACTATGGTAAGCTTCCCATATCATTCAGTTGGGTCGCTGTGTAGTGGCTCTGTATTAGTATTATGTTTGCTTACTGGTGGAGACACCGAAATGCACCAAACATATCATTAGGTTTATTTAGATGCATAGAAAAAGGACTAAATTTGTTTTATGTTTGTTCATACCAGAAAACATTGAAATATAATGACATTAGTTTTATGGTTTACCGTTGAAGAAGAAACAGATAATAGCACCATATGAGGTCTGGGAATCTTTATTGCCAAAAGTATGGGAAGTGGCCGAAGTTCTGTTCCCCATTCTCCTTTTCCCGTTTGACCATTGAAGACAAAATACATATAACCACCACATTGTTAATACAATAAATATTACAGAAAGCAATGAAATGTCGAAAGCTTTGTTGGGTCCATTATGGAAAAAAAGAGACTTTATCACTGTATTGTTGTTGAGGTACTTTATCAGAAACTGCATTGTGGAAGGTTTGTGTTTGACAAATGGAGAAAAAGATGATAAATATCAAACCATAGATTGTGAGTGACCATTTAAAGGCATCAATATGACACCTTCAGTACACTTTCGGCAATCATGCTTGATTATCAAGGTCAAGTAATAAACAGAATACTAAACTTCCTTCAATTTAATACTATTTTTACCAAATTCATTAATGATTTGGTATGAAACTCGCTTTCACTCGTTTTAAATGGTCCAAGACATATATATATGATGAAATAAAGCTGACCACTAACATGGTTCAAGCCAGGTAAAGAGCTAGAAGTGCATAGAGCTAGACAGAGGTGGAAGATAGTAAAGAGTCAGTGTTATGACTAGCAGCTCATTATCAGACACAACAATGTCGACTTGTCTCCACACAGGTATCCAAGATAAGATTGGGTGGTTGTCATCGGGTCGCCTTCTCACATACACACAACATTGCAATTTAAACCTTTACCCAATATCGTTAGTTTTGTATATTCTGGTTGCTTGTTCAGTGATGTTCTCTACAGCAAATGTAACAAATGTAACAATGTTATATTTGGGATCAAAATATCGGCTATAGCACAAATTCTTGGACATTATAAAGAATCCCACATGGGTTTGAACCCATACCCTCAGAGTCGGGCAACTGTCTCAAGCACTGACCTTAACAACAGCTTACCCACATGTCAATTAGGTGTAAGAACCTTTTTGTGGTGACATAATTTTAAGAGGACATTCCCTGTTAATATGAATTTAAAAAAAACATGTTTAAAACAAGATCAATTCATCAATGTTAGAGTGAGAAAACCAATATGTAAAATTAGTATAAAAATCAATAATTTTTATGGAATTTCTGTATTCTGTATTTTGATGTAGATGTTTCACTCCTTAACACTCCAACTTCCCGAATGCCAAACAATGATGTCATTTCACATTACACACAAAAAGAAAATCAAGATTTACCAGCCCTTTAATGATAGAACAAGCTAACATGACAACGACCCATGATGAGCTGATGACGAAGATGACTCAATGTTTTCCTCTCCATGTACAACAATAGGCCGAGACAACACTGTCTGGTCTTCTAGCGGGCCATCATCACTCACTTGGAAACATATACACTGTACTTATCATCTGAGAAACTAAGCGCGACACCTTTCTTTTGAATAAAAGCAGTCATGCTAATTTGCCCAGACAGGTGGAAAATTGCATGCTTTCTCAATTTCTTAAATCAGTAGTAAAAAAGCAGATAATTGTTTTTTGTGAACTCTTAGATTTACAACTTCAAAGCAATTTTTGGTTGGATATTTTATTCATCAAAATTTTTAAACTTCAAAATACATTTTGAGTTTGATATTTCACTTTGCACTTCAGACAATTTCTTAATAAGTTTTATGCATAGAAAGCTTGAAATTGTATCCAATGTATTGAATTGGCTTAAGAGATTATCATGCCGACATAAGAAGTTTAGAGTGCTTGCCTTGTTATCTTGATTGCCAATAGAAGAAATGTCACCAAACACATCTCGGATTTTTTGACAAAGAGACTAAATAAAGACTTGCATGTTAGTGATCCAAGTTATGAGTTAAAAATTGTGTCTGTATGATGCCTGTGGAGGCGCCTATATATACCCCTTTATCACATCATTATGAACATTTCCAGTATTATGTATATATCTAAACCTAAACAAGTTCAAAGCCTCTAAAACCCTAAACAACTTTGATATCCATAAATCCAAAAGTTAGGTGCATATCCTCAGTTCACCCACAAAGAGGACCTGTAAGTTCAAAGGAATCTGTTCTGTGGTTTACGAGAAGCGGACTGGGGCAGCCATTAAAATGCAAATTCTTTGGTTACATTCAACAAGATGATTATGGGAATGATTTATAACTACAATAACAAGAGGAATTATCAAAATAGACACTATATTTAAAAGATTTCTTTCAAGTAAAATACTGACAGGCCTTGTTGCATTGGCTGAGTGTGAAACAGTTTATGGTAAAATTATACTTTTAGTGGTATTTATAAGCCATAATTATCCTAAAACTTATATAAATTCTAAGTTTATGTCTTTCTCTAAGTCCTATGGAGGCAATAGGTTATTCAGTTTCCTTGTAGATATTTTCTTTGAAAACAAAATAAGAATTACCTTTTCACATATCACATCTAATTTCGGTTTCTCAGATAGTGATTAAGTTTTTAAAAATTGTAGTTCTTAATGCACAACTCCTTAAAAAGATTTCACTTGAGGTGAAAAGAATATCAGGATAGCATATATGCATCTAATTTCATAATAGGTTTTCAAATTTCAAATATTCTTCTTAAACTAATTTATTAAAACTTAAGCTATCACATTTCTTTTCAATTACCTGTAGCCGGTAAAACAAGATATAAAACATATCTGCAACAGGTGTAAACAGGTGAGTAAAAAGTTGACATCTACAAGTAAAACTGTCAGTGGGGTGCAGATTATCATATCTCTCTCAAAATGTTTTACAGTTCATTCAAAAAGCATTTTTTTGTTCAAGTGCATTTTAAAGATTATATCAAATAACCACATGTTGATTTTTTATAACAGGAACCTTCGAAAATTTTATTAACCTATGGGAGAAAAATTATAATTTTCTCTTTTTTTGCAGTACCTGTTTAAAGAAATTCTTATATCAATATAATTTTTTTCCAAAACATATCTCTCCATTGAAAATAATGTAGCAATATTTCAATTTTCCATCAGGTATCATATATCTCGTTAGCTACAGGTGTGAAAAGTTGAGCAGGACAGTGCTTGTGACAGCCTAATTGATAAGCTTGTATACAATTTCCAAAACACCTTTCTTAAAATGCCAAATGATTTATGATACACACAATAAAAAATATTTTTTTTGACAGTATAGGTAGCAATATAACTGACATAAAACTTTCATAACATCACTTTGAAACACATCTCAAATTTATTCATAACAGAAGCTATGTTTTCTTTCCCATCTACCTGTAGACAGGAAACTGGGTAGCATACAGCTCGTCAGCCACAGGTGTAAACAGGTGAGGTAACTGTCTAGTTGCTGTAGATTATCCAGGTATACTCACACCTACGTTCACACCTGGCTATTTAAAAACAGGACTTGCCTTTCTACAGGTGCTGAGGCTTATAACAAGGGACTGGCATCATTGAAGAGGCAAATTTACCTCAGACCTTTTTAAGTGAGGTTATTTGATGGGGGGTTAACTCCACTTTCAAGAACATAATCAAATCATTTAGTGGAATGAAATGAAATAGACAATTTTCGTAAAATCAACAGAAAAACCTCTACAGTGGCTTTCAATGTTATTACAGGAGATATGTAATTAGGAATTACAAAAAGTATATGATGTGAAGTACTGCATTGAACTACAAATGCTTCTATGCTTAATATGCTCATGTAATATATACAGAAGTATCTTGAGATAGTTGTCATTCCATATCCATTTCATCATTTAATGGTTTCTTGGTTACCAAACTATACCACTCGATATTGGCATCACAGCGATATGAATCATTTTTTCTAAAGTGGCTAACTTATCTTAAATTTATAAGTACAAATGCACAAAACAAATTTCTAATTTACAATGCAAAAAGGACAACAAACGAGTTATAATCATTAATATTACAATTAAACTCTGCATTTATGTATGATGAGTTGTCCAGAGAATTTTCCTTTAGACTAGTCCAAGACCCTTTGAAAGACAGACGGCAAAGCCCCTACTTTGTGAAACACTTAATGCCTATTAGTTTCACACTACACAACTCTTAAGTCAATCCATCTTATAAGTATTTATAGGTGTCAATCAGAGAGCCCTAGGTACTGTTTCATTGGTACCGTTTCATTCCGTGAATAGTCACAATCAGGGATGATCAACAAACTGTCAGATACAGGCAGAGGTGCAGCAGATTAATTCAAACCCACATTCTATCCCCACCCCGGCCACCAGACCTCCTTCTTACCAACCCGACCCCCTTCTACCCCCAACCCATCCCTTTCTACCCTCATCCCATCCCCTTCTAATCCAACTCCACCCCCTTCTACCACCACTCCGTCCTCCCCTACCCCCACCCCATCCCTTCTACACCATCCCACCCCCTTCTACCACCACCATACCCACAACAAGGATGCTGTAACGGTCTGGTTCTGGTCAACATTGAGTCTACATTCAAGTCTACATTCATGTCTACATTCTGGTCAACATTCACGTCTACATTCACGTCTAAGTTCACGTCTAAGTTCACGTCAACATTCACGTCTACATTCTGGTCAACATTCAAGTCTACATTCACGTCTACATTCACATCAACATTCACGTCTACATTCACATCAGCATTCATGTCTATATTCACGTCTACATTCACGTCTACATTCATATCAACATTCATGTCTACATGTAAAGTTACAATGCATGTGAGTAGAGTTGATATGTACAAGTCTCTAGCTGAGAAATTCATATAAAGTGGATATCTACCTCAGTACAACATCTACATTCAAGTCTACATGTGGACGTACAATGCATGTGAGTAGAGTTGATATGTATTTAAGAGAGGATTATATATGGTAGTTCCTGAACCACAGTGCACCCCTACCATAGAAGTCCATA